>OY728123.1:632520914-633770914 GCA_963277665.1 Viscum album
AAGTCAGTGGCATTTAAGTCCATTGCTTCAAAAAGAAAAGACAAAGAGAAGGTTCACATACTTGTCAAAATATCAACTAGTGCAAATTATGACTTAGACAATGATGAAGAGATGGCTCATATAGATAAGAGATTCAAGAAATTCTATAGGAAGAAGAAATATTTCAGAAAATAAAATGATAAGGGTAAGTATGACCAACGAGGTAACTGGAAGAGTGATTGGAAGAAATCTGATAAAGATTTTGAGATAGTATGTTATGAATGTAAAAGGAAAGGACATGTTAAGTATGAATATCCAAAATTGAAGTTTAAGAAGAAATATGATTTCAAGGACAAAAAATATAAGAAAGATATGAAGGCAACATGGAGTGCTTCTGAAGACAACTCAAGTGGATCTGAGGCTTCTAATTCTGAAGAAAAAAATCATGCCAACATGTGTTTCATGACTAAAACATCTAAGGTAACACTTAATTACCCTATACAAATTGATTATTATTTTGGGAACTAAAGTGATTCAAATAATGATGATATTATGTCTAAAGATGAATTATTTGAATACTGTAATATGTTGGAAGATACTTGTAATGAGATAAAAGATAAGTACAAATCATTGATGAAACAGTATGCCTTTACTAGTACTGTTAAATCAGCTCTTAATATAGAAAAAGAAAAGAATTCTCAACTATTAAAGGAGAATATTGAACTTAAAATATCTAATGAGAAACTTAGAAAAGACTTTGAAAAGTTCACAAATGGAATGAATACTCTCACTCAAATGCATGGAAAACAATTTTCACCAAATTATACTACTGGTTTATGATAACAACCTGGACACAAAAAGATTTTTAAGAATAATTTTTTTCCAAAATTTGGACAGTATGCTGCTAGTTCAAGTTCATGCAATTCTTATACTTTAACTAGATATTCCAATTCTTACAGACCAAAAAATGATTATTTGTCAAAATCATTTGAATCTGTTAATTATAGGAAGTCCACTCGACAAATATGGGTGCCTACATTTTAACATGATAACCTTTCTGGACCCAAGAAAATCTGGGTACCAAAGTTATCTTCTATTTAAATTTGTTTTGTAGTAAACTTTGTTGAAAAGTTCTTGTAGGAAGATATGGTTCTTGGATAGTGGATGTTCAAGTCATATGACAGGAGACTACTCATGATTTAAGAGCTTAATTAATGTTGATGGTGGACATGTCACCTTTGGGGATAACTCAAAAGGAAAGATCATCGACTTAGGCCATATTGGTAACAATGATTCAATTTTAATTTCTAAAGTATTATTTTTTGATGGACTAATATACAACCTGTTAATCATTTCTCAGTTGTGTGATGATGGTTTCAATGTTAACTTTGAAAATGACTCTTGTAATGTATTTAATTCTAAAAATATTTTGGTATTTACTGAATTAATAAATGAAAATGTATATGTTGTAGATCTGAATTCTTTAGCTAAACAAAAGGTTTATTGTATAAATGATATTCATAAAGAATCTTGGCTATGGCACAAAATATTAGGACACTACAATGTTCATTCACTTAAGAAACCGACTAGGAAATGTCTAGTTAGAGATCTCCCCAAACTAAAATTCCCAACAGACTATGTTTTTAATCCCTGTCAAAAGGGAAATCAACATAAAGCTTCCTTCAAATAAAATAAAGAAGTTTCAACTTCTCAACCTCTCATGTTGGTTCATATGGATTTATTTGGACCATATAGAGTTTCTAGTTTAAATGGGAAGCACTATGTCTATGTTCTAGAATATGAATTTTCTAGATACACGTGGGTATACTTTCTTGGTCACAAAAGAGAAGCTTGTTCCTATTTCATTAAATAATCCATGTCTGTTGAAAACCTTAGTGGACTTAAGATTATTACCCTGAGAAGTGATCATGGACGTGAGTTTGAAAATCATGACTTTGAAACCAAATGCTCACACAATGGTTATAGTGACAACTTATCTGACCCTAGGACACCTCAACAAAATGGTGTAGTATAATGAAGGAATATACCCCTTCACACTACTATAACCTGCGCCTTTATCAGCGCTAAAAACCATCATTAACAACGCTAGAAAATCGCTGTTAATTCCGGCGTAGATAAAGGGGGGGGGGGTCCCCTTTATCAGCACGCGGTGGAGCGCTGACAAAGGTAAACTATATCAGCGCTTCTCGGAGTGCTGATACATGTTTCTTTATCAGCACTAAAAAAGCGCTGATAAAGGGCCCAACGCCTGAACCTAAAAAACAGTACCTGCACACCAGAATACCTGCACAAAGTAGCACATACACACCTGCACACCATAGCACCCACACCCAATATTTTGTCTGACAACGGTATATACATTTACTTAACATCATGAATAAAAAAACGCATTGCTATATACATTTCAAAAATTGTTTTACATGGTTACATTTACAATTATTCAAAAACAGTTATAAACATTCATGTTTCATCCTTTGATATCCGTGATCCGCTCTCGATGGTATTTTTTGCCGAACAAAGCATCCGAACTCAAGGAAAAAAATCACCTATATAAGAAAACAAATATTATGTTAGTAATGCAATAATGAAAGAAATTAAAATAGTAATATGAAATAATACATTAATATGCAAATGTGAAACTAAAATATTAAATTTTAAACTCAAAAGTTTTCATTTTCATAATAATGAAAGGGAATAATGTAAAATCAATAAGTTTTTGATTGATTTATCTCATTTAATAAATACTGATTCTTTATCTAATGAAAAGCATTACCGGTCACACCGTGCGCGGGATGAGGTGTGGTCGATTCATACGCGTCACAAATGACTCGTGGATCGTTGTCCTAAAGTATCAAAACAATCCGAAGGCGTTTGCTCGGTTTGGCATATGTCATTGGTGTTATTTTCCAAAGTTTATCTCATTTTCAAACTGATATCAGAAACTTTTAGCCATACCGGTCACACCGTGCGTCGGATTGAGGTGCGGTCGATTCGTACACGTCACAAAGGACTCGTGGATCATTTTCCTAAAGTATCAGAACAATCCGAAGGCGTTTTCTCAGTTTGGCGTATGTCATTGGTGTTGTTTTCCAAAGTTCATGTCATTTTCAAACTAATATCAGACAATTTTAGCCATACCGGTCACACCGTGCGTCAGATTGAGGTGCAGTCGATTCGTACGCATCAAAAATGACTCGTGGATCGTTTTCCTAAAGTATCAAAACAATCTGAACGCGTTTTCTCAGTTTGGCGTATGTCATTGGTGTTGTTTTCCAAAGTTCATGTCATATTCAAACTGATATCAGACAATTTTAGCCATACCGGTCACACCGTGCGTCGGATTGAGGTGCGGTCGATTCGTACACATCACAAATGACTCGTGGATCGTTGTCCTAAAGTATCAAAACAATCCAAAGGCGTTTTCTCAGTTTGGCGTATGTCATTGGTGTTGTTTTCCAAATTTCATGTCATTTTCAAACTGATATCAGACAATTTTAGCCTTACCAGTCATACCGTGCGTCGGATTGAGGTGCGGTCGATTCGTACGCGTCAAAAATGACTCGTGGATCGTTGTCCTAAAGTATCAAAACAATCTGAACGCGTTTGCTTGGTTTGGCGTATGTCATTGGTGTTGTTTTCCAAAGTTTATCTCATTTTCAAACTGATATCAGACACTTTTAGCCATACCGGTCACACCGTGCATCGGATTGAGGTGCGATCGATTTGTACATGTCACAAATGACTCGTGGATCGTTATCCTAAAGTATCAAAACAATCCGAAGGCTTTTTCTTGGTTTGGCGTATGTCATTGGTGTAGTTTTCTAAAGTTTATCTCAATTTGAAACTGACATCAGACACTTTTAGCCATACCGGTCACACCGTGCGTCGGATTGAGGTGCGGTCGATTCGTACGCGTCAAAAATGACTCGTGGATCGTTTTCCTAATGTATCAAAACAATCCGAATGCGTTTGCTCAGTTTGGCGTATGTCATTGGTGTTGTTTTCCAAAGTTCATGTCATTTTCAAACTGATATCAGACAATTTTAGCCATACCGGTCACACCGTGCATCGGATTGAGGTGCGGTCAATTTTTACACGTCACAAATGACTCATGGATTGTTTTCCTAAAGTATCAAAACAATCCAAAGGCGTTTGCTCAGTCTGGCGTATGTCATTGGTGTTGTTTTCCAAAGTTCATGTCATTTTCAAACTGATATCAGACAATTTTAGCCATACCGGTCACACCGTGCGTCAGATTGAGGTGCGGTCAATTCGTACACGTCACAAATGACTCGTGGATCGTTGACCTAAAGTATCAAAACAATCCGAATGCGTTTTCTAGGTTTGGAGTATGTCATTGTTGTTGTTTTCCAAAGTTTATCTCATTTTCAAACTGATATCAGACACTTTTATCCGTACAGGTCACACCATCTGTCGGATTGAGGTGCGGTCGATTCTTACACGTCACAAATGACTCGTGGATCATTTTACTAAAGTATTAAAACAATCCGAAGGCGTTTTCTCGGTTTGGCATATGTCATTGGTGTTGTTTTCCAAAGTTTATCTCAATTTGAAACTGATATCAGACACTTTTAGCCATACCGGTCACACCGTGCGTCAGATTGAGGTGCGGTCGATTCTTACGTCTCACAAATGACTCGTGGATCGTTGTACTAAAGTATCAAAACAATCCGAACACATTTTCTCAGTTTGGCGTATGTCATTGGTGTTGTTTTCCAAAGTTCATGTCATTTTCAAACTGATATCAGAAAATTTTAGACATACCGGTCACACCATGCGTCGGATTGAGGTGAGGTCGATTTGTACGCGTAAAAAATGACTTGTGGATCGTTGTCCTAATGTATCAAAACAATCCGAACGCGTTTTATCGGTTTGGCGTATGACATTGGTGTTGTTTTCCAAAGTTCATGTCATTTTCAAACTGATATCAGACAATTTTAGCCATATCGGTCACACCGTGCATCGGATTGAGGTGCGGTCGATTCGTACGCATCACAAATGACTCATGAATCGTTTTCCTAAAGTATCAAAACAATCCGAACGCGTTTGCTCAGTTTGGAGTATGTCATTGATGTTGTTTTCCAAAGTTTATCTCATTTTCAAACTGATATCAGACACTTTTAGCCATACCGGTCACACTGTGCATCGGATTGAGGATCGGTAGATTCGTACATGTCACAAATGACTCGTGGATCGTTTTTCTAAAGTATCAAAAAAATCCGAAGGTGTTTTCTCGGTTTGGCGTATGTCATTGGTGTTGTTTTTTAAAGTTTATCTCAATTTGAAACTGACATCAGAAACTTTTAGCCATTCCGGTCACACCGTGCATCGGATTGAGGTGCGGTCGATTCGTACGCGTCAAAAATGACTCGTGGATCGTTTTCCTAAAGTATCAAAACAATACGAACGCGTTTGCTCGGTTTGGCGTATGTCATTGATGTTGTTTTCCAAAGTTCATGTCATTTTCAAACTGATATCAGACAATTTTAGCCATACCGGTCACACCGTGCATCGGATTGAGGTGCGGTCAATTTTTACACGTCGAAAATGACTCATGTATTGTTTTACTAATGTATCAAAATAATCCGAACGTGTTTGCTTGGTTTGGCGTATGTCATTGGTGTTGTTTTCCAAAGTTCATGTCATTTTCAAACTGATATCAGACAATTTTAGCCATACCGGTCACACCGTGCGTCAGTTTGAGGTTCGGTCGATTCATAAACGTCACAAATGACTCGTGGATTGTTTTCCTAAAGTATAAAAACAATACAAACACGTTTGCTCGGTTTGGCATATGTAATTGGTGTTGTTTTCCAAAGTTTATCTCATTTTCAAACTGATATCAGACACTTTTAGCCATACCGGTCACACCGTGCGTCAGATTGAGTTTCGGTCGATTCGTACACGTCACAAATGACTCGTGGATCATTTTACTAAAGTATAAAAACAATCCGAAGGCGTTTGCTCGGTTTGGCGTATGTCATTGGTGTTGTTTTCCAAAGTTTATCTCAATTTGAAACTGATATCAGACACTTTTAGCCATACCGGTCACACCGTGCGTCGGATTGAGGTGCGGTCGATTCGTACGCATCAAAAATGACTCTTGGATCGTTGTCCTAAAGTATCAAAACAATCTGAACGCGTTTTCTCGGTTTGGCGTTTGTCATTGATGTTGTTTTCCAAAGTTCATGTCATTTTCAAACTGATATCAGACAATTTTAGCCATACTGGTCACACCGTGCGTCGGATTGAGGTGCGGTCGATTCGTACGCGTCAAAAATGACTCGTGGATCGTTGTCCTAATGTATCAAAACAATCCGAACACCTTTGCTCGGTTTGGAATATGTCATTGGTGTTGTTTTCCAAAGTTCATGTCATTTTCAAACTGATATCAGACAATTTTAGCCATACTGGTCACACCGTGCGTCGGATTGAGGTGCGGTGGATTAGTACGCGTCAAAAATGACTCGTGGATCGTTGTACTAAAGTATCAAAACAATCCGAACGCGTTTGCTCGGTTTGGCGTATGTCATTGGTGTTGTTTTCCAAAGCTTATCTCAATTTGAAACTGATATCAGACACTTTTAGCCATACCGGTAACACCATGCGTCGGATTGAGGTGCGGTCGATTCGTACGCGTCACAAATGACTTGTGGATTGTTTTCCTAAAGTATCAAAACAATAAAAGGCGTTTTCTTGGTTTGGTGTATGTCATTGGTGTTGTTTTCCAAAGTTTATCTCATTTTCAAACTGATATCAGACACTTTTAGCCATACCGGTCACACCGTGCGTCGGATTGAGGTGTGGTTGATTCATACACGTCACAAATGACTCATGGATCGTTGTCCTAAAGTATCAAAACAATCCGAAGACGTTTTCTCGGTTTGGCGTATGTCATTGGTGTTGTTTTCCAAAGTTTATCTCAATTTGAAACTGATATCAGACACTTTTAGACATACCGGTCACACCGTGCGTCGGATTGAGGTGCGGTCGATTCCTACGCATCACAAATGACTCGTGGATCGTTGTCCTAAAGTATCAAAACAATAAAAACACATTTTCTCGGTTTGGCGTATGTCATTGGTGTTGTTTTCCAAAGTTCATGTCATTTTCAAACTGATATCAGACACTTTTATCCATACCGGTCACACCGTGTGTCGGATTGAGGTGCGGTCGATTCGTACACATCACAAATGACTCGTGGATCGTTTTCCTAAAGTATCAAAACAATCAGAAGGCATTTTCTCAGTTTGGCGTATGTCATTGGTGTTGTTTTCCAAAGTTTATCTCATTTTCAAACTGATATCAGACACTTTTAGCCATACCGGTCACACCGTGCATCGGATTGAGGTGCGGTCGATTAGTACGCGTCACAAATGACTCGTGGATCGTTGTCCTGAAGTATCAAAACAATCCGTACTCATTTGCTCGGTTTGGCGTATGTCATTGGTGTTGTTTTCCAAAGTTTATCTCATTTTCAAACTTATATCAGACACTTTTAGCCATACCGGTCACACAATGCGTCGGATTGAGGTGCGGTCGATTCGTACGCGTCAAAAATGACTCATGGATCATTTTCCTAAAGTATCAAAACAATCTGAATGCGTTTGCTCGGTTTGGCGTATGTCATTGGTGTTGTTTTCCAAAGTTTATGTCATTTTCAAACTAAGTAGTAGGAATTCACTAATCTAAGGATATGAAACATAAGAAAGGGAGATCATAGATGCTCAATAAGTGTAAAGGGAGATAATAATGACCATATAAAGATAACATAAGTATTAGGAATTCACCTTCATTGTCCTATTTGTTTACATTCTTCGATCAGGTACGCTGCCCATTCGTTTCTAAAGACATTTATATCATCTTCTGAATATGAGTTTTTGCGACAGTCATAGTAGTACTGAAAAAATATAAATACAGAAGGGATAAATAATTATTTTAAATAAAGTAGTAATTATTTTCAAAAATACCTCTTCAGGGATTCTAGTTTGTCCATGAAATACGATCTCTTTCATAAATTTACAAACATAATAACCGCAGTCCTTGTCATTTGTTTGTTTCGGACACTGGAGAAACATCGAGAAAAATAAGTAATTTGTTTTTATATGTATTTGGATAGTGAAATATAATTATATATACCCAGATACTTCTCCATTTGTAGATCTTGTGGGCATTGTCGTCCTTACGCCCTGGATTCATTCCAGCCTTTTGACGATATTCATACACCGCCCTATCATAAAAAAATCCTCATTAAAAGATAATATAAATTATATAACTAGATATTTAGTTCTAAAATGTTGGATCTAGAGTATTACAAATTGACAATCGCCATCATGTGTGGCCGATTAGTTGGATATCCATGCAGTGAATCCAGAAAATAAATCTTTGGAGTATCCAAATTGACTGCAATGAGCATCCAATGTTCCCTAAAAACACAAAAAGAAATAAGTACTAATAGAAATGAAAATATAATTGATATGATTAAAATGTAGAGTTTTACCCTTGCATCGTTGGTATTAAAAAGAGCCTGTCAGTCGTAATTCTTCTTTGAAACGTTCTGAGCAGATTTGACATCAATTCAGCCTGAAAATTAGAATCTATTTATGTTCGTTGTGTAGAAATGGTGTGAGGACTAACGAGTCCAAATTTGTATTCATGGGAAAATCCCTTCAACTGTTTTTCATATATACGCCTGTGAAAAATATGAGATGTATTTATCCATAATTATCAAAGTATATCAGCTTTTGTAAAATCAAATCATGAAAACATACCTCATGTATACATTTATAACTAAGGCGCTTAGCCAGTTGTATGTGATGATATCAGAAACAACGTCTGCACTAATGAAATCCATTGTTTCCTCTCCGTACATATCTTTTTCACAAACAATTGTATGATTTTTTCCATCTTTAATTTTCGTATCCACATGAGCTTGCAATGATATTAAATGTGGATATAGAACGGGCAGGGTGAACGTGCTCTCAGTAGATCGTTTTGATCGGTTGGTTGATCCAATCTTGGAGCCGCTCTTTCGTTTTAGCTTCTCCATTTTATCCTTCTGTAATAAGATTCATCGGTTCAGCCATTTTCTAATTTAATGTTAAAGGTTCTGCTTGAAAAATGAACTGGAAATGAATACCTCTTGCTCGACGTGTTTTTTTACAAGAATCGACGGCCATGCAATGAATGTTCCAATATCTTTTTCCACAGTATGAATGTCGTCATCATCATTTGGCACGGGTAGCTCGGCGCTCGGCTCATTAGCTATGTTAATTGACACTTTTACATGACCGGTTGGAAGTGGTCTGGAGTGTAGCGTGTCATTCTGCATATTGAACACCGTAGCCCTCGCTACAAGGCGATGGGTGGGAGTTGACAGATATAAATCACAGTCATTTTCACCCTGCAGAATATCCTTAAATGAAAGGTATCAGTCTCTATGTGATTCAAATCTCACAAAAACGAATATTATAACATTGATTACCTCAGTTAAGTCAGGTCTTTGAGGGGAATGGCTCGCCTCAAAGCTGGTGAGGGGTGGATCTTCTCGCGGGGGTTGTTCTTGAGTTGTTTGTTCTCTTCGCCTCTCCTCCATCAAACTCTTTAGCATCTCTCCCTGAGTTTGGATTAGTTCTTCAAGGGTAGCTACTCTATCTCTCATTACATGCAATTCTTTAGTTTGTTCATCCTCTTGTTTTTTTCTTCTTAAAATATGTCTTGGGTGACACCCCAAAACCCACACCTCTGACGCGGCCATACTGTTCTGGCTGTTTCAAGGCCGTTGAAAGTATGTCTGTATCCGGTGCGGGTGTTGATGTTTCCTGTGACTATGTCAAATAGAAAATATGAAAAAATAATTAAGCATCGTTATGTAATAGTGATTTAAAGCAAAACAAGTTTATATTATGTCATACTTACACATGTTTCCCACACATTTTGTGTGTTTTCATCTATCAGTTTCCCCTCTTTATTAACACGAGCCTCCTTCCATAGTACATGGCATGGAATGGAAGTGACTTGAGATTTTGCTTCATCAATCTGCTTATAAACAGAGAAACATGGTTACAGTGTTGTTTTATGTCACATAAAATTATTACAGTACTTTTAAAATACATACCAATTGTTTTTCAATTGAAGCGTACCCCAACCTTGCTTTACGGTAGGGGTACGCTGGTTTTGCTGCCCGTTCTTTATTTCCAGCACTCAGTTGCTGTTTCATAAATAAAAACCTATCAATCAATGTGATGAATACAAGCAACGTTACACAACGTGTAACCAAACACAATATACCTGAAAATTCTTTTCCGCACGACGGTTGAAAAACGCATCCTACATTCCTTGGGATATCAAGTGTGCATAAAGAGGAGGCAGGTGCAGCTTGATTTTTCCTTCGGCATCTTTCAGATGATTTTTCGTTAAAATGGTGCGAATGCCTCTATGAATCCTTCCTGCCAGTCTGAAAACATATTCTTTGTGCGAAACATCTACTATAAATGCACTCTGCAAGAGATGATGAAGGGTTAGTCAATATTTCAATATTTTATTTTATTTTAATAAATTAAATAGATGATATCGTAATGTTACCGTAATCTCTTCCCACATTAATGTTTTCAACCCGCTGACAACATGGTGCCACGACTCTACGTCAATCGGCACGCGTTGTCGAGTGACGATTCCAATGTAGCTACTAAACATGGCTTTTTTGGGGTTTACATGCTGACCTAGCTTATTCCATACCACCTCAAATTTGATGCCTTTTGCTTTTGCCTTAAGGATTTTTGCTAAAACTGTCAAACTACGGTGCACCGGTTTTTTTGTGTCACTGGGGTTTCATCACCTACCATTTCCTCATTTTCTGCATCATCATTATGTTTCTCCGAAACACTAGCTTCAGCACTGACACCAGCTACAACCGGTTGAGAGACCTGTTGTACGTCAGCAGTGGGACCAGCTGCAACAGGTAGAGAGACCTGTTGTCTCTCAGCAGTGGGACCAACTGCAACAGGTTGAGAGACCTGTTGTACGTCAGCAGTGGGACCAGATGTAACAGGTTGAGAGACCTGTTGTCTCTCAGCAATGGGACCAGCTGCAACAGGTTGAGAGACGTGTTGTGTCTCGGGATTGGGTGCATCAGCAGGTGAAGAAGTCATTATCTGCAGAACTGGTTTAAAATTTAAGTTAGATCACATAAAAGCAGCAGAGAACAGATAATAACATAATGTAACACAATCTATATTACAATAAAAATCAATAACCTGATTATTGAACTCCCTTTTTTTAAGGGCTGAAGGGATTTGACCCCTCTATCAACTATCCATATCCCTTCATTGTGGTCTCCTCTGACATACAAAACGTTGTCTACATTGAGACCACTACGAAATGATTGCGAAATCCCAATGAAAGGATCATCTTCCGTTGAATTTTCATCTGACCCTTCAGCTGTTTTGGTCGATAACAGAACAATTGACCAGTTTCAGTTTGCGGGATCAGGAACATAAAATACTTGCACTGCCTGTGATGCCATTATAAATGGTTCGTCTTTCTCCCCTTCCTTACTGAAATCAACTTTCACAAATCCCAAATCATCTTTTTTAACATCACTCCTATTATCAGCCCACTTGCATTGAAATATCGGAACTTGAAATTCCGTATAATCCAACTCCCATATTTGTTTGATGATGCCAAAGTATGACATATTCGCATAAATTAGATTTCTGTCCTTAGCACCGGAAACATGCATCGCTTCAGCCACAAGTGTAACCCCACTATTCTGCATGGTACTGTCTTCATCATGTTCATTAGTATAAAATGTATAACCATTAACTATATAAGCATTGTAAGATAATGCATACACACTTCGTCCTCCGGCTATCCATCGAAGTCGTTCCGAAATAGACTTTGGATTTTCATCCGACTTCTTAAAAATATGATCTCGAAACCAACCTATAAACTGTCGATTATGTGTATTTGATATCCATTTTTCAGCCCTTGATGGATTCAATTGCCTAAGAATTTCTTTGTGGATTTCAACATATGGGTCAACGTCCAAACTGTTATGCAAAACATAAAGGTGGGCCTGCTCCCGATCTGTAATATTGATTGTGACAACCTTTCTTCCAGAAATTCCTTCACCCTCTAACCGCCCAGTGTGACGAGATTTCGGTAAGCCAATGCTCTCCACACCAGACAAGTATTTGGTACATAATTCAACGGCTTCCTCAACAATATATCGCTCTGCAATACAACCCTCTGGCCGACTTCAATTTTTGACATACCCTTTCAAAGTCTTCATATACCGTTCAATGGGGTACATCCATCTGTAATGTACAGGACCACATAGTCGAATCGCTCTCACCAAGTGGACCATCAAATGAACCATCATATCAAAAAATGAAGGCAGGAAGAACATTTCTAATTCACATAATATGACGGCAATTTCTTTTTCCATAGCTGGAAATTTCGCCGGGTCTATAACTTTGCTTCATATAGCTTTGAAGAAGAAACACAGTTTTGTTAATGTATGGTGGACATTCTTGGGCAAAATGCAACGTAAAGCAATTGGAATGAGATTTTGCATCAAAACATGACAGTCATGTTATTTCAGACCTTTTAACTTCAAGTTTCTCATTGACACAAGGTTACTGATATTTGACGAACACCCCTATGGAACTTTTACGTCATTCAAGAAGTTGAAAAACTGATATCTCTCATGCCTGGAAAGAGTGTAAGCAGCAGGAGGAAGAAATGTTCGTTTTTCACCCTTTACTGGTGCCAAATCTTCTCGTATTCCCATCTCAACCATGTCCAACCTAGCCTTAATTCCATCTTTTGTTTTTCCAGATGTATTTAGAAACGTGCCGATAACACTGTCAAATACATTTTTTTCTACATGCATAACATCAATAAAATGTCTTACATACAGACAATTCCAGTATTGTAATTCAAAAAAAATTGATCTCTTTTTTCAACCGATTTTCGTAAGGTTTTTCGAATCCGGTTTACCAAAAGTACTATCCAAATTTTTAACTTTCTCAAACAATTGATCGCCTGTTAGTGGAGACAGTGTTGTACGTTCTTCTGAACTTCCATCGAATGATGTCTTCCAAGAACGGTACTTATGTCGTCACGGTAGAAGTCTGCGATGTCCTATAAACACAGTTTTCAATGAATGTTTCAACCTAATTGATTGTGTACCTTCTTCGCAAACGGGAAAGCCTTGAGTTCCTTTAATGCTATATCCTAACAAATTTCCATACGTTTGGAAGTCATTTATCGTCCCATACAACATGACTCTCAAAGTGAAATCTTCCTTTCTGTAAGCATCATACAATGTAACACCTGAATCCCACAATAATTTCAAATCTTCGATCAATGGAGCTAAATAAACATCAATATCATTACCCGGTTGTTTTGGTCCTGATATAAGCATAGATAGCATGATGTATTTTCGTTTCATGCATAACCACGATGGTAAGTTATAATTTATCAACATAACCGACCATGTACTGTGAATGCTGCTTTGAAAACCAAAAGGATTCACTCCATCTGTAGATAATGCAAGACGAAGGTTTCTCGACTCATTTCCAAATTCAGGATACTCATGATCAATTCTCTTCCAATGAGGAGAGTCTGCCGGGTGACGTAGTATCCCATCTTTAATTCTTGTATCTACATGCCATGTTAATTGTTCTACAGTCTCCTCACTTCCATATAGGCGTCTAAACCTTGGAATGATTGGAAAGTACCATACAACTTTAGTAGGACTGGATTCATCTGTCTTGTATCTAGAAGCACCACACTTTGGGAATTCTTTAAGTGATTTGTGGTCCTTGAGAAACAGTATATAGTCATTCAGACAGGCGTGTATTCTTTCAGAGATCATACCCATAGAGCGTAGCATTCATTTGGCATCGTATGTTCGGCTCGGGAGCTCATTGTCTTCTGGGAGCATGACATTCAAGAGGGCAAGTAGTTTCGTAAAACTGTCATCACTCCACCCATTATCTGCTTTCAAATTATACAGCTTCAGTACGGCTGACAATGCTGTATATTTAGTGAAACCAGCATACAATGGCGTCTTTTCACAACTTTTTAACTTCTCAAACAATTTTGGGCAATCACGAAGTTCATCTTCGAAGGTCCTTGTCATTTTCTCAATACGATCTTTATCATCATTCAGATCTATAATCACATCCTCCATACGGTCATATTCAATGTTCATGTTTGTAATCATATCAGATGATCCATAAAACGCAGTGTCACCCCAGTCACTACCTACATTCGTTGTTTCCCCGTGTTTATTCCAACATGTATAACTTTGATCTATTCCATGCCAGATCAAGTGTTCTTCCAACTCATCTGGACTAATTTGTTTTGAATAACAACAGCGTAAACATGGACAAAGGATTTGAGAAGAGTCACATGCATGATCTATTGCAAACTTGATAAATTCTTTCACGCCTTCTTCATACTCTTTTGTCAACCGATTGGAATTCATCCATTCTTTATTTATATTCATCCTATTTAAAATCCATAGGATAAGTATATAGGTTAAAAGAGAAGGAATATGAGTATAATTTAGATAAAAAACAAGATACTTCAAGGAAATAAAGGAATAAATAATACCAAAATAAAAAATATATTGGGAACCACTACAATCCCCAATCCTCACATCAATATGATACCACAGTGCGCCAATTGAATCACCCATAAAACCTAATCTAGATAAATCAAAAATCAATAGAAACTAAATATAAAGAATAAAATGGTAAGGAAGATGGTGAAATCACTTGAGGCACCTCTCAAACCGCGGTGGAGGAGGAGGCAGTAGAGTAGGCAGAGGAGGAGTAGGAGGGGGCACCAGTGGAGGAGGAGGATGAGGCAGCAGACTAGGAGGAGGAGGAGGAAGCGCTGGTGGAGGAGGAGGAGGACGAGGCTGTGGTGGAGGAGAAGGAGGAGGAGGAGGAGGAGCAGGGCGGAGGCAGCAGAGGCAGGGCGGAGGCAGGGAAGAGGAGGAGGTGGCATTGGCGGAGGAGGAGGAGGCCGCGGTGGAGGAGGAGGCACCGACAGCAGCGCGGAGGAAGGGCGGAGGCAGCGAAGGCTGCGGAGGAGGAGGAGGATGAGGCCGGTGGAGGGGAGGAGGAGCAGGAGCAGAGGAGGAGGTGGCGGCCGCAGAGGCACCGGTGTGACCACGGCGTGACCGCGACGTGACCGCGGCGTGACCGCGGCGTGACCGCGGCGTGACCGCGGCATGACCGCGGCATGACCGCGGCGTGACCGCGGCATGACCGTAGAGGAGGAGGTGGCCACGGAGGCACCGGCGGCACCGGCGGAGGAGGAGGAGGCATCAGCGGAGGAGGAGGTGGCTGCGGTGGAGGAGGAGGCACCGACATCAGCACAGAGGCAGGGCAGAGGCAGCGGAGGAAGAGGAGGATGAGGCCGGTGGAGGAGGAGGAGGAGGAGCAGGAGCAGAGGAGGAGGTGGCGGCCGCGGCGTAATAGGAGGAGGCGGCGGCCGCAGAGGCACCGACGTGACCGTGGCGTGACCGCAGCGTGACCGCGGCGTGACCGCGGCGTGACCACGGCGTGACCGCAGTGCGCAGAGGAGGAGGAGACGTGGAGGCACTGGCGGCACCGGCGGAGGAGGAGGAGGCATCTATGGAGGAGGAGGAGGCCACGGTGGAGGAGGAGGCACCGAAGGCACCGGCGGCAGCACGAAGTCAGGGCGGAGGCAGGGCGGAGGCAGCGAAGGCAGCGGAGGAGGAGGAGGATGAGGCCGGTGGAGGGGAGGAGGAGCAGGAGCAGAGGAGGAGGCGGCGGCCGTGATGGAGGACGAGGAGGCAGCGAAGGATGAGGAGGAGGCCGCGGTGGAGGAGGAGGAGGCCGCGGTGGAGGAGGAGGCACCGACGACAAGGCAGAGGCAGGGAGGAGGCAGGGCGGAGGCAGCAGAGGCAGCGGAGGCAACGGAGGAGGAGGAGGATGAGGTCGGTGGAGGAGGAGGAGGAGGAGCAGGAGCAGAGGAGGAAGAGGTGGCCGCAGCAGAGGAGGAGTAGGCGGCGGCCGCGGAGGCACCGGCGTGACCGCGGCGTGACCGCGGCTTGACCGCGGCGTGACAGCGGAGGAGGAGGAGGCCGCGGAGGCACCAGCGGAAGAGGGGGAGGCCGCGGAAGCACCGGCAGCACCAGCGGAGGAGGAGGATGTATCAGCGGAGGCAGCAGAGGAGGAGGAGGATGAGGCCGGTGGAGGAGGAGGAGGAGGAGCAGGAGCAGAGGAGGAGGCGGCGGAGTTTTACTACTCACATATTATATTTTTAAGAATGCATGAATAATGTGTTATTTTATAGGTAATGGTACTGGATATGATAGTGTTGGATGGGAAAAGAGAAAACGGGCGAATTCTATGTTTTATGGACAGTGAAATAAAATGGTATTGAAAAAGATCGCACCTTTTAGGATGAGGAAGATACGGTATTTGGACCCCCCATTATACGCCCCACCTACATGTTCACCCACTGAACATCTCCCCCACCTAAACACCCCCACCTAAACACCCCCCACCCACTACACCCGCATCACCTGCACCCCCCACTTCAAATAAAATTGATTCACACAAATCATGATAGTTGAAATATAGAACAAAAACAAAAAACAAAGCAAATTACAGGCATAGCATACCGCACAATGGAGGAGGAGGAGGCCGCGGAGGAGGAGGAGGCCGCGGAGGCACCAGCGGAGGAGGAGGAGGCCGCGGTGGAGGAGGAGGCCGCGGTGGAGGAGGAGGCACCAGCGGAGGAGGAGGACGCACCGGCGGAGGAGGAGGAGGCACCGGTGGAGGAGGAGGAGGACGCGGTGGAGGAGGAGGCACCGGCGGCAGCGGCGCGAAGGTAGGGCTGAGGCAGGGCGGAGGCGGCGGAGGCACCGGAGGAGGAGGAGGAGGAGCAGAAGCAGAGGAGGAGGCGGCGGCCACGGTGGAGGAGAAGGAGGCGGCGGCAGCGGCGCAGACGAGGGCTTCCGCGAGAGCTTGATTGTCTATGGGGAGGAGGAAGAGGACCCACAGGTTTTTAATAAATCCGCGGGACCCTTTATCAGTGCTAAAATGAAAAGTGCTGATAAAGTGGACCTTTATCAGCGCTTTTGTTAGCACTGATACAGTGCAAGGACTTTATCAGCACTTTTGTTAGCGTTGATAAATGTCCGGCCCTTTATCAGCGCTTTTCCGTTAGCGCTGATAAAGGCAGGCGCATGCCTTGCCCAGTTTTGTGGTCGTGTCAGAAAATTGCAAGAACTATTCTCAATGAGTATGACATACCTATTTACTTCTAGGCTGAAGCTGTGAATACAACTTGTTATATTATAAACAGAGTCTTGGTTAGACCTATTCTTAAAAATACCACTTATGAACTGTGGAATAATAGGAAGACTAAAGTTAGTTACTTTAGAGTCTTTGGATGCAAAGTCTTTATTCTCAATACTAAATATAATCTTGATAAGTTTTCATCCAAAAGTGATGAAGGAAACTTTCTAGGTTATTCTATATCTAGTAAAGCTTATAGAGTATTTAATAAGAGGACCAAATGTGTGGAATAATATGTAAACATCAAATTTGATGAAAATGATCCTCATGAACCTAAGACCCCTCATGAAAATCTTGAGGAAGACTTATCCATTCTAAACCTTAATGACAAAAATAGTGAACCAGTTGTTAAGACAACTAGTAATGGGAATTTACCAGAACCTACTTCTGTTGAACCAGTTCCTGTAAATGAACCTTAAATTTCTAGACATACTTTTTCTAGAACAATTATGACCCTTAAAAACCATACTTTAGATGATTTTGTAGGAGATTTAGATAGAGGAACACAACCTAGAGCTTCTCTAAGAAATAAGGTTGAACATCAAGCCTTTCTTTCACAGCCAGAACCTAAAAATATCAATGACGCTATCAATGATGAATTTTGGGTAATGGTAATGCAAGAAGAGTTAAATCAATTTGAAAGAAACAAAGTCTGAGAATTAGTAGACAAACCTTAGGACATCTCGACCATAGGCACTAAATGGGTTTTTAGAAATAATGTTGATGAGTCTGGAAATATAGATAGGAATAAAGCTAGATTAGTTGCATAAGGATATAGTAAAGAAGAAGTAATATACTATGAGTAAACCTTTTCACCAGTATCTTGGTTAGAAGCTATTAGAATTATACTTTCTTATGCTGCTCATCTGAATTTCATGTTATATCAAAGGGATGTTAAAATTAATTTTTTAAATAGTTTTATAATTGAAGATGTTTTTGTTGAACAACCAATTGGATTTACTAATCCACATTTTCCAAGTCATGTTTTTAAACTTTCTAAAGCTTTGTATGGTTTAAAGCAAGCTCCACGAGCTTGGTATGATAGACTTAGTAATTTTCTTATTTCAAAAGTTTTTATTAAAGGGATTGTTGATCCAACTATTTTTATCAAAAGTATTTCCAAATATGTTTTGACAGTACAAATCTATGTTGATGATATTTTTTGGATCTTATAAAAATGATTAAGTTATTGATTTTTCAAGGATTATGAAAAGAGAATTTGAAATGAGTTTAATAGTTGAACTCAAATATTTTCGTGAATTTCATGTTTTTCAAAATGAAAATGGTATTATTTTAAATCAATGTAAATATAAAAAGGATCCTTTAAAACCTTTTGGTTTGGATAGTAATATGGAAAGTGATACACCTATGAGTACCACTTGAAAATTGGATGCAGATGAAACTGGGAAACCAGTGAATCAAACCAATTATAGATGAATGATTTGGAGTTTACTTTATCTTGTTTCCAGTCGACCAGATATTAGGTTTAGTGTGTGTATGTGTGCAGGATTTCAAGCTATTCCAAAAGGGTCACACCTGCTTTCTGTTAAAAGGATTTTCAAATATCTTAAGCATACTACAAATTTAGGATTATTTAATCTAAAAGGTCAATCATTAGATTTAACAAGTTACTCAGATGCTGAATTTTCTAGTTGCAAGTTAGATAAGAAGATCACTTCTGGAACATGTCATATTCTAGGTAAGTCCATAGTATCTTGGTGTAGTATGAAGTACAATTATATTGCATTTTCTACTGCTGAAGTAGATTAAATAGCTTCTGGTAGTTGCTGTGCAGAATATTTTGTGGATGAATCAGAATTTATATGACTATGGATATCAATTTAAACATGTATCTATAAACTGTGACAAAACCAGTGCGATCAATATATCTAATAATCTTATATCTAACTCTAGCACTAAGCACATTTATGTAAGGAATCAATTTTTGAGGGATCATTATCAAAAGAGTGATATTACTCTTGAATTTATAGGGACTGAACATCAATTAGTTGACATATTCCCCAAGCCTTTAAGTTCAGATAGGTTAAGATACATAAGACATGAGTTAGGAATGATAAAATTTCCTTGAACCTCACAATTATACCTCACTAATATGAACCTCACTCTTATACCTCACTGATATGAACCTCATCGTTATACCTCACTGGTATGAACCTCACTGTTATACCTCATTGGTATGAATCACACCATTATACCTCAATGATATGAACCTCACCATTATAACGTCAAGGATATTGGACATCATTGTTAGGAATCCTCACCAGTATATGTCACATCTATTTTTTGCTATTTTAAAATTCGTGTTTTTCATTTTAGCCCCCAAAATCTGTATTGTTTGTATTATATTCATTATGTTTTATTTATTTATTTCTTGATTCCTAAAGGATAAAACATTAGTTTTAACCTCATCTTAATCCACCTCGAACCCTTGAACTTCAAACCTTAGCCCCCAAACCTTCGTTTCTCTCGAACCCTAAACCTCACGATTCGTAGAATGGAACAAGTGAAGAGAAAAACTGTCAGTAAAGATGGTGATGAGATGAATGCCAAGAGACTCAAAGGAGAGTCTTTTGGTGACATTCAAGCTAAGAAACCAATAAACCCTCATCTCATGAAAAGGGAAATAGTAGTTGAGTAAGATCTATGCGAAGAATGGTTGATGACCAGTAAGTCATTAATTCTGAGAGTACTTGAAAAGCGGAAATGGGTTGAATTCTTATCAAACAAAAATGGACCACTTTATCCTAAATTTGTTAAAGCCTTATATGAGTATCTCATATTTGAAAAACTAGATAATGGGAATTGGGTCTTCTTATTTGTTAATGGAAAGGAAGTTTCATTCCCCTCAGTGGAATTGGATGATTGTCTAAGGGTACCATATGAAGGTATCTTCAATTTCTATTAAAATTATGTACCCCCAACTAGTGTCATTTTTGAGTATGAATCTGCATTATAAGAGCTCATTGGATATGGAACACCAAGAAAATTAGTTTCTACCAAAATCGATGGAGAGAACCAGTTGTTGTTCAAATTTATCCAGGAAGTGTTAAGTCCAAGAAGAGGGGAAACTGAAAACCTTAATTTCCAATATATATTATTGTTGTATATGCTAAGGCATGGTGTAAAAGTAAATTTGTGTATGCTTATAATGGTTTATATGGAATATATGACTAGGCTGAAATAAAAAAAAGCCTTGTTCTTTTCCAAGTTGATATCTTTAATGCTTAATGTAAAGGGAATAGCTGGATCCCAAGATAAGACTATAGCGATGAAGGACAACTAATGCATCACCAAAACTATTTGGAAATACATGAAGATTAACTGGAACCCATGGAAAAGAGAATGGGTCCGTGATAAAAGGAAGTTACATGAAAAGTTCAATCCTGTGGACCATCCTTCCAGAGCAAATGATGTGAGGGATCCAGGTCTAGGACCTGACGAGGGGGAACCTCAATATAGTGATGATGATGCTGACGAGGATACCTCTATAAAAGGTGGAGGGGATACTAAATTTCCTCAAAGACCAGCTGCTGAAAAGGTGTCTTATAGAAAGGCAAGTCCACCTGTGAAAGAAGTAGTTCAAAGAGAAACTGCTGAAGAAATCTCTGTAAATGAGGAAGACCCACCTAAATCAGTTCATAAGGAGACTGCTCCAGTTTCCAAAAATAGTGACAATGGAGAAGAAAAATCATGATCTAATAATGGAAGTACCTGTTTGAGTCTCAGTCCTCTGATTGAGAGCTCTATTATTCCTGTTGAGGATATTCTTGTAGTGGACAGACCAGTACCTATTGCTGACATACCCCAACCTGTGAAACCTGGTTTGGTTATAAATTTTGTTTTAGATGAATCTTCTGAAGATGAAGTACCCAATTCTGCTGCTACTGCTGCTTTAGATATAGTGATGGATGATCAGGTTGAGGGGGAGAAACTTGTAAGGCTAGGATCAGTTTCTGTGACATATGAAGTGGAAGATTGGTCAGTGGATCCAGGATTTGTTGTTTTGGGTCTAGATTATCCTGATTCTGATGATGAGACATCCCTTAGAAGACATCCTGTGTCATATGATATTTTCTCAGAGGATGTTACTTCTCAAACAGTAGATCCTCTAGCTCTTCCAGAAGATATTGTGAGAAAAGGAGATCTTGAATCACTGAAATTAGAATGGAAAACCTATTTTATTGAAGAGATGAATAAGATGGAGAGTTGTTTGGTATCTTCTTTGAGAAATGTTATGTTCAGTGCTGTGACGGAATTGATGGATGAAGTGGAAGTGTGTCAAAAATCATATTGGGCATTTTACAGAGGTTATTGATTCCTTGAACCAATCTGTTGCCTCATTTGACACCTTCACGAGTTCTAAATCTCAATTTGATACTGACATAAACTACATTTTAGGTGTAGTAAAACAGTTTGTGGATGTGTTTGAAGAATTTAATAAGACCATAAAAACGCATGACAATACTCCTGATTTTGTTGTGAAAAAATTGATAAGTAATTTGACTCAGTCTTTCAATGAAATAGTAGCCTTTACTATGGAACCTCTTGCTGCGTCCATAGTTTCAGTTGATGTTGAACAATTCAGGTCTGTGCTAAAATAAGAACTTAGTCATGTTAGTACCAGTAGCTCATCTGATTCTCAGGTGATTACTACCACCAGGGATATCAGAAAAATCATCCAATATTATATGAGAGATGATACTGCATCCCAGAAGGAAATCAAAGACAAAATTGATTACTATTTTTAGAGAGTGTACACCAAGCGTCAGCTAACCAACCATTTCATGCTGCTGTTAGAGAATATGAAACTTCCCCAGTTACTCAATCCTTCAAAGAACAAGTTAGTAACTTCAGTGAGTTGACTCCTACCTTGTAAAAGTTTATGGAGAACAAGGATTATTTTATATCTGCAATGTAAAGAGGAGGAGGTATCATTATGGATTTCAGGAATCTCTTACTGCCATTCTTACATATGGACAATACACCTATTATAGTGCATCCTTACTTACCTGCCACTGGTTCTGCTGGTTCCACACTTCACATGACTCTTGCTCAGGCAATCAGAATCCCGACTCCTATGATCAACCAGAAGAGTACTCATTACTGACCTGGTAGTGTTTCAATAGCTCAACCACCTTTGATCATCACTCGTGTTCCCAAGACTTCACCTACGCCTACCAAGCCTGAATCCTCTTCTAATCCCATAGACAAATCCAAATTACCTATTAAGGAGGTTGATTGATTAGTGTCTAAGACATTTGATAGGAATCTTTGTATTTATTTTGTACTATATCATGTAAGTTTGTCATGTGAAATGAAAATGTCTGTTTTCTCCATTATTATTTTATAATCTGAACCATTGTTTTTCTATTTTTGTTAATCACAAAGGGGGAGAAAGATTATAATATGGGGAGACATTACACTAAGGGGGAGGAATTTATAATATGTATCTTTGGGGAAAATATATATTTCTTTTTTACTCTTATGTTTGTCCATAGTTTAACTCTAACACATTTGAGAGTTATGATATGAACACACTAAGAAATTATATTAGATGTATTTTACTATGCTTCATTAATGTTTAATCTGGATTATAATTCCATAATTTGTGATTATAGAAAAGGGGTATATTGTTGGACTCACCTATTCTAATAATCTCAAAAATGTTTAGATATGATATTATTAATCCCAAATAATTTCTATCTATATATTAATTATACTATATTATTATGATATAATGCTAATAAGTTGATATGAATGCCAAACTGATCATATCATATCATTAGAATATGTTATTCAATGTTTATTTGTGATTATAGATATATAACGATGATTAGGCTTGATACTAACTAAATCTGGAAATGAAATTCATAGAACAAATACTTTATAAGAACTCGAGTACAGATAGATTTACCGATAAACAAAGGTCACCGATAGAATATGTCTACTAGTAGACAAGGTCACTGATACAAGGAGCTACTGCTACACAGACAGCTTCCGATACACGGAGCTACCACTACACAGACAACAACCGATACAAGGAGACACCGTTACACAGAAAACTACTGATACAAGGAGCTACCGCTACAAAAACAGCTACTGCTACAAGGAAGATACCGTTACAGAGAGTAACAGATACCGATGCAAGACCTATCGTTACAAGTCCATCGCTACAAGTTCACTGATACAAGGAGCTACCAATGGAAACCAGTCACTATTTCTCTAAACTATATCTCTCTATTTGTTTATTAGCAACATTTATATTTGGTTCTTTTAATGAAACTGAAATTAATTAATGATATCTTTTGGATATCAAGAAACCATACCTCATACCTGTAGAAGTAATGAATCCTTTTGTAGGATACTAATTAATGATGTTTGTTGGACGTTAGGGAACCATAACTCATACCTATAAAAGGTATTCATTCCCATTGCCGGAGCTCATGTAATAAAAGGAATAACGATCTACTAGAGAAATCACATATAGAGATACACACATATAAGAAGAATAGATGAATAACTCGAAGAAAGCTCATACACATCAAGAACATAAGTTCAGGAGGAGGTTCAAGTGCTACAAAGAATACTCTCTCATTCAAGCTGAACACCAATACTAGAAGTGAAGGAACACAATCACGACACTCTATTTTCCCGAAAACTTCTAGAAAAGAACTCAAAGCTTCATCCGATTCAATACAAAGGAGTCCAAAGCTTAATTGATATCATAAAAGATCATTCTAAACTCATCTCCATATTATTTCTCTACTGTGATCATTTTTATTACATTACGAGCTGTGTGTGTGCTTCTGTTTGTTTGGACACACACACAGACATCTAAGTTAAATTGGAGGATACTGAAATCCTTATACCAAACTCTTTACAACTTTATGTATCCCACATAGAATTGTTGTAGAGGTCTGAGGACTCGACAGCCTGTGTGCTGTTGAAACTGCTTTCCCATGTAGAACTGTGGTAGAGGTCTGAGGACCTGGATAGTTTGAGTACTATTGTGAACCCCAATCTAGGGTGTGGATCAAAGTTTTATATAAACTACTTGAGAGGACTAAATCTAAGCTTGCGACTGAACCTCTTGATTAAAACTATTGTGCATCTTATTTCAGTTTAAACTAATTTCAATATTCCAAGGCTAAATACTTTGAAATACAACTCTGTTTTAAAGTAACACTGATAGTTGAATTAGAAATTTTTTTTAATCATTGTTATCCAGTAAATTAGTTTCAAAAGCTAAATTAATGTTCAGATTAAGTTAAATGAGAAATAATCAATCTTCGAGAAACTAACTGAACACTTACAATATTTTTAAATTCACTATTCTTTAACTTGTTTGTTAAATTTGGGGTTTTTAATAGAAATTTTTTAATCAGAAATTTTTAATTGGAACTCAATTAACCCCCTCTTGAGTATCCACTCCGACCAATAGAGAAGAAATTGAAATTGAATATAAGTTGGTTGTAGTATGAACTCTTAAATACACCAATGTATTCATTATGAGTAAGTAGGATTGTTTTATAGTTCAAAAGACGCATCATTAGTATAATGAATTGAAATAATTCTAAATGCATTGGAAGAAATAGAAAAATTTGGAATTTATGTTTAAATTTAAAATATAATAATGGTGTTTTGAGATTTTTTATGTTGGATTTGGCATATTTTAAGTAAAAATGCCTTTGATTAAAAAAATTCCTAACTCACAATTCAGTTTAGGAGGACTGCAACCACTATTTAGGTGGGAATTCTACTCTCTAGAAAACCAACAAGGGAAATCGGGAGTTTTCATGTGAATATGTGCTCCATGGGAAATCACAAGGGTATAAAGTAAAACCACCATATGGGGTATCACGAAGGTGGAGGATGCCACCATGGGGAGGTGCCAACATATAAGGGGATCTTACCCTATAATTTCTTCTGGATAGTTGAAGCAACAATTTGATATAAAAGGAACCACACACATGATGAAAGTTTTGATGTTGGAAGAGAGCTTACATGTACTTTAAATCCTTCTTTAAATACATGTATAAAAACAATGTTGTTCGATCCAATAAATCTACTATGTCGGATTAACCCCAACAGTTTTCTTCCTCCTTGTGCCTTTCTTTGAGGACTTCTGTTCACCAGAATCTACATACCGCACCTCTGATTGATCGAGTTGAAGTAGTCGATAACCATTTCATCCTCAGGATGATTTGAATATGATTGAATTGTCATGAAGTGTTATTTTAATGATTTAAAAAATAAAAACCCATGAAATAAAATGTAAATAAAAAATGATATTTAGAGTGATGGTGATTTCTCGCAAAGAAAATATGAGGCATTGTGCTTTAAGTGAGATGGTTCAGAAAAGAAAATTCAGTGATGTTTTGTCTATAAATTCCATAAACCTCGATCATTTTGAGTGTGATACTATCGCACATATAACAGTGATTATTGAGAGAGAAATATATTCAAGGAATCACTTTGATTTCAAATGAAGGTACAATGCATTCGGACTGTGTCTCTATGTAACGCCCCGACCCCAGTTACCCAGATTCGGTGCATTATTGTGTAACATTGGCATGATCACAAAAGATCAAGTCTCAAAAGGCCGATTAGTTTAGTAGCCTTGGAAACACTAGATACATTCATTAGTTTTACATTACATCATAAAGTAATACAAAACTACAACAACATCTTGTCTTCATATCCCCTCATATTATCCCTTCAGTTCATTCATAAAATACTTCTTCACATCCTGGAAAAATTAAAACATTGAAAGGGGTGAGCTCAGATGCTCAGTAAGGATAACAATATTGCAGAAGATTTCAAAAATAAACATAAACATTTAAGTTAATGTTTAACAAAAAAAAAGACTTTTAAACATGAACTTTATCATAATATAGAAAAAGTAAAATGAAATAATGCCTTTTACTTATTCACATGGATATTCTACTGGTCGAATAATCACATGCAATATCAATAACCACTTTCATAATGATGGATTGCATAATTCCAGACTATCATAACCATGTAGCCAAGGCCTCGTGCCAAGACCACAAATAAGATTTTGTCAAGGCCTCGTGCCAAGACACTAGTTTGTCTCATGAGACCTACCGATGCATCAAGGAGCTATAGTGGGATCCACCCGTCACTTATTAAGTCCAATGAATTCCTCATATAAATAGGTTTAAACATATCATAAACCATAACATAATCGTATCACATAAAACATGCATAAAGGAAACATAACATTTCCAAATTTCAATCACAAGATATCAATACAACATATTGATATAATAAAAACACTTTCAAAACCATTTTCAATACCAAAATAAAGGAAAATTAAAACTTTGTATTTGTTTTTCATTTAAAAAAAAGTTATGGATTATAGAGGAAGCTGAAACTCAAATAATGATCATGGCGGCGGAAAAGTAGTTGTAACCGCATATATAAGAAAAACATTCCTTTTTGTCGTTTAGTAAAAACACTTTGTATAAAAAGATTTTTTTTGAAAAAAAGTAAAAGTCAAAGGGTTTATACACCGTATTAATGAAAGTTGTGTATAAAACCAAATATGCCTCAATGAAAGGAGATTGAGACGAAGTCCTTACAAAGATCATTTTTAAAATAAAATAGATCTATTATGTGTATTCATTATAATTACACATAAATAAAGTAAAAATACAGGATATGACATAATAACATCATGACATAATTTTAAAGTAGGAGATTAACCCAAAGAATGGAAATTGGGTTAAGAAATTCCCTTACCTCGTGTCTGAATTCACTCGACCGTTCTTTGATCTCCTGAATAATAAACTAGAGTTAATCTATACCTTCTTAAGAACCTTTTTCAAGTCCATTATTCCTTTTATATCACTTCTTACCATGTCATGAACATTATGTAATTATTTAAGTTTATAACGGTCGTTTTGTCGATCTTAGGTACTTGAGTCAAAAATAAACTTCTTATAATTACACTTTGTTCATGTGGTAAATTATCCATTATATCCATAATTATATTCATGATTTATATATCATATACATCATATATATCCAGTATATACATTCATTTATAATGTTACATAACATTTGGAGGTAAGAAATGAAATGCACCGTTCATGGAGACGGTAAGCCGTACGTACGCATGAACGCTACTTTAATTTCCATTTCATATTTAATGGAATGAAGTTATAATTATATAAAGGTATAATATAATTCCAGTATAATATAATGTATAATACCATTTACTCCATCCTTTATACATCCCACATATGGCATTAACGATTCAAATCACTTTGAGGGGGCGGTAGTCCGCACTTCCTAAAATGAAATTATCGCGTTTAACCATAATGGAAATCATAAAGTATGCCATAAATGAGAAATAAAAAATCATAAGTAAAACATAAAAATAATATATATCATATCTGAAAATATTTTCATCAAAATGGCCACCATTAGAGGTGTTAAAAGAATATTGAACAATCATCGTTTCGTGAGGCAAAAATTCTCCATCCACAGAAACCTTATGTTCTTTAACCATTAGATGTAGGTGTGTGTAAGTGTAGCTCAAATAATCATTATAAAAACATCCTAGTATATTGAGGATACTTTTTTTGTTACAAAATAAATGAATAAAAAGAGTCTAAGGGGTTGGAGAAGCAAAATAAAACAAAAGAACACAAGAGAAAACACTACCTTTAAAACGGGTAACTCTTTTTGATTTGAGCCAAAGGATTCCTTGGGAAGAATTATTCCCAAAGTGAGTCTTCTAGGAGTAAGAGAGGGAAGGTGGGAGAGTATTTTAGTAGAGGTTGGCCGTGCCAAATGGATTGAAAGTGTGAATAAGGTGGTAGTGGTGGGGGCCTTTTATAAGAGGAGAGAAGGGGCACTCTTGGAAAGATTGAAATGTTACTTTATTATGAAATGATTTTCGGATTCTAAAGGTCCCAAAATGATATAGTTCGAGGTTAAGGTGATAAGGGTTCGAAATATACTCATCCAATACGTTTTTTAAAAGTTTAATCCTTGGATTTTACATTATCTTTTCATTTTATTTAAATCGTTAATTAATGAGGTAATCGCTGCATCATCATGGTGTCACAAATAATTTAATTTATTTAATGTCTAAAAATTATAAAAAAAATATCATGATGTAGGAAATAGTTTTATATTTCTAATTAATATTTATAGTCAAAAATATGACTTGTATAACCCCTTTTAAAAATTGTTTTAGTAAAACAACTCATGTTTGTGACATTTTATTTTAACATTAAATAAAATGTTTTTAATGTCATTTCCCTTCCAAAGTGGCCCCATGGGGTCCCCAAGTTGACCCATGGTTTTTTGTGGTCGGCCATGACTCATCCAATAGGGGTAGGACATGTTTCAAGGTCATTTCCTATTATTGTAACATTATATTTACCTTAAATTTCACTAATTATCTTTAATCGCAATTAATTAAACTTAAAAGTTACTATTCACCAAAAATTATTTTAATCCCATTGAACCACATTTTACTTCCTAATGAAAACCATGTATGTCAGATTTTTGAAAATCAAATCACAGAAGTGGTAATGTTTCATTTAAATGAAAAATCAGTTTTTAACTACCACTTAGCGGTTTCACTATTCATCAAAAATTGAAGTTTTTCAGAACAGTGCCAAAATTTCACCCTAAGATATAATTGATATTCCGAATCCAAAAATGATGTCTATTTTACAAAATTCCAAACATATAAGTTGAATTAATTAATTTCATAATTAATTCCCGCTGTCACAACAAATAGCGTGTTTTTAAGAAACAATATATATCAAAAGATTGACAATTGTTTATGTCCAATTTCAAAGTGAAATTAATTCTAATGACCACCATTGGATAAAACAATAAAAATATATTATAATTATACTTTAAAACCACTCAACAGTATAATTTATCACTATAAAATATTTTGATTAAAAAAGTTGTTTTTATGTATTTTTCACTATTCATAAAAAATTGGATGTTCTCAGAAAATTACAAAAAATTCAACTTTGGATAATTTCGATATTACAAATAAAAAAATGAAGTCCATTTTGAAATATAAAATTTATCTAATTTTAAAAAGTGGGCATTACTATTCATAACGGCTACTTTGATTAGTCGCGGTGTGTTAGAACTCGAACTTGCGTACAATGCAAGATATTGCATTATTGAAAGAGAGGCGTATCATGAAAGCTTGGGGTGTTACATTCTCCCCTACTTCAATAAATTTTTTCCTCGCAATTTGAAAATGTTCTTCGAAAGTAAACGGTTGAAAATAGAAAATAACTTTGTGGAAAACCCACATCGGAGATAGGGTTAATAAGAATATAACATTAAAAGAAATAAAGAGAAGTACAAAGGTCACCCGAGATATCCCATACTAGGATTCTATGAAAATATGGATATGGAAGAAAAACAAACCAGAAAGGTCTGATGGAGAGTTGTAGAAAACACGATTAGGAGAAAGTTAACAATAAGAAAATCACAAACTTGTGATTGGTTAAATGGTCATCGAATCCCAAGTTGGAAAAGTTAACCGACAACATTTTGGTTTTAAGTTAACTTTTATAAAGTTGAGGAATTTATTTAAGAGATTTTATAAGAACGTAAGGTAATATACTTACTTGTCGTGTAGACTTTCATTCCTTAATAAATTTTTACCACAAACCCATCTTTCACTCCAAATGATAACAGAACTCAAAAATATTCTATTTATCCTAATTGTATAAGGTTATAAATATTACCACATACCATTTGGATTAGGAAAACTATTTTGTAATAATTAGGGACATCCTGTAGGATAGTGGTAGGTAATAAAGGCCTGTCACACTATGGTTGTGGGTTCGATTCCTGCAGCTTTGTCTGACGTGACGGGTTATGCCCCACCCCGCAGGTTGTCCTTTTCCTAAAACTATAGTATTATAATATTCCAAAAATAATCTTCAAAAATTATTTAACCTTAAACAATACTATCCAAAGATCAACTTAATCCATTCCAACCTTTATAGTTATCCAAAATACCTCTGTCCAGACTTTCTCTAAATGGTCCTTAAATTCTAAAATCAGTTGTAAAATCAGATTCTCCAAACAAAGTAAAGTTTATCTTATTGTCACATACTAAAAATATGATTACCTTCATCATATTAAATCCTTAATTAAAACAACAAGTACTGTAGTACAATCCTTATATATATATCACATTATCATTATAACCATAATATAATCCTTGAGTCTAAAAGTACCAATACATTAATTATTCCGCTTCAACTGTAGTAACAACATAAGATTGTCCTTGATCCCTTGGCCTTTTCTGAGGTAAGTTTATCGGACGCTTAGGACATTATTTTTCATAATGCCCCATTTCCCTACAATTATAGCATTCCACATTGACAACAACTTTCTTTCCCTTGCAATCATGATCTTGGTGTGCTTTTCCACCACACTTGTAACATACTCCCATTCCCTTCAAGCAAGTACCGAGGTTATTCTTCCCACAATTATCGCATAATGGGAAATCCTTCTTTCCCTTTTTCCCTTTATCAGTCTCTTGTTCCACCGTTCTCTTCTTCTCTTTCTTTACTTTATTTTCATAATACTTAGAGAATTCCTTTTCTGTCTAGATAGCACACGCGACTATATCTTCGTACGTTGAGAAAGATTGTGATACTAATTCTCGACGGAGAAACGGTTTTATCCCATCAAAGAAACGATCGATCTTACTTCTTGGGTTACATATATAATCTGCAGCATGCCTTGATAATCTTGTAAAGTTAGCCTCATACTTTGCGACACTCTCATCCTCCTTCTGCCTTAGACTCAAAAATTGTCTTTCCATATCTGCTCGATGGTCATGTGGAAAGTATTTTTCTATGAAAAGATCTTTGAACTCTCTCCATTCCATATTTGATACTTCTTCATCTTCCTTTGTGTTTTGAATCAGTGACCACCATTGATCGGCATCTCCAGTGAGGTGGTAGACTGCCATTACAACCTTCTCCCTTTCGCTACTCCCCAAGGCATGGAATATTTTTTCTAAGGAGTTTATCCATTGCTCAGCTACTAATGGATTTGTACCCCCATTAAATGTTGGTGGTTGTTGCCTCATGAAGCGGTCTAACATTTATCCTCCACGTTGCAGATCAGGGTGCTCCATACGAGTAAGGTTATTATTCATAACCTGAGTGAGTTGTCCCAGTATGGTAATAAGTTGATCAGCACCAGTTTTATCTCCAGATCCACAATAATTATCTTGAGCAGGAGGGAAATCCCTACACGGAGTGCGTGCATTGATATGGTTTCCATTCCTTCCACTATGCGCCATTTCTAAACAATGGCATAAACTAGATTAGTTTATGAATCAAAATACATAATTACATACTTGTAAAATACTAAACATAAATTTAACTATTTATGGATATAATCCATAAAAATGTTTTCTTTGAGGAAGTATATACTCATAACCCTTCATAGTGGTTTGTAAAGAAAAAGAGAATTATCCTAAGCATATCCCCCAGGAGTGTCGTAACCAAGAGTGTATCAAGGCCCGTTATCGTGCACCAGTTCCCGTTCGAGTCTATCTCAAAGCGGTGTTTTAGGGTTTTACCCCTAGGTACATCTGTGCCAGAGCCGTCTCTACCTGCTTGTATCCAGACATGGATGTATTGCTCGGAAAGCTCACAAAATCTCTACAACAACAAAATTATAGGAAGTTTTTCTATACTAATCCTCAATGTCTATCTTATGGCCATGCGCTCTAATCAGAGTTTATCTAAATCTAGCTTCCAAGGTTAGTACTAAACTGCCTCTGATACCAACTGTAACGCCCCAACCCCAGCTACCCAAAGTCGGTGCATTATTGAATAACATTGGCATGATCACAAAAGATCAAGTCTCGAAAGACCGATTAGTTTAGTAGCCTTGGAAACACTAGATACATTCATTAGTTTTACATTAAATCATAAATTAATACAAAACTACAACAAAATATTGTCTTCATATACCCTCTTATTATCCCTTCAGTTCATTCATAAAATACTTTTTCACATCCTGGAAAAATTAAAACATTGAAATGGGTGAGCTCAGATGCTCAGTAAGGATAACAATATTGCAGAAGCTTTAAAAAATAAACACAAACATTTAAGGCAATGTATAACTAAAACAAAAACCTTTTAAACTTGAACTTTATCAGAATATAGAAAAATTAAAATGAAATAATGCCATTAACTTATTCACATAGATATTCTACTGGTCGAATAATCACATGCAATATCAATAACCACTTTTATAATGATGGAATGCATAATGCCAGACTATCATAACCACATAGCCAAAGCCTTGTTCCAAGACCAAAAATAAGATTTTGTCAAGGCCTCGTGCCAAGACACTAGTTTGTCTCATGAGACCTATCGATGCATCGAGGAGCTATAGTAGGCTCCACCCGTCACTTATTAAGTCCAATGCATTCCTCATATGAATAGGTTTAAACATATCATAAACCATAACATAATCATATCATGTAAAACATACATAAAGGAAACATAAAATTTCCATATTTCAATCACAAGATATCAATACAACATATTGATATAATAAAAACACCTTCAAAACCATTTTCAATACCAAAATAAAGGAAAATTAAAACATTGAATTTTTTTTTCATTTAAAAAAAAGTTATGGCTTGTAGAGGAAGCCGAAACTCAAATAATGGTCATGGCAGCGGAGAAGTAGTTGTCACCACATATGTAAGAAAAACATTTCTTTTTGTTGTTTAGTAAAAATGATTTGTATAAAAATATTCCTTTTGAATAAAAGTAAAAGTCAAAGGTGTTTATACACCATATAAATGAAAGTTGTGTATAAAACCAAATATGCCTCAATGAAAGGAGATTGAGATGAAGTCCTTACAAAGATAATTTTTAAAATAAAATAGATCTATTATGTTTATTCATTATATGTACACATAAATAAAGTAAAAATACAGGATATGACATAATAACATCATGACATAATTTGAAAGTAGAAGATTAACCCAAAGAATGGAAATTGGGTTAAGAAATTCCCTTACCTCGTGTCCGAATTCACTCGACCGTTATTTGATCTCTTGAATAATAAACTAGAGTTAATCTATACCTTCTTAAGAACCTTTTTATAGTTAATTATTCCTTTTATATCACTTATTACCATGTCATGAACATTATGTAATTATTTAAGTTTATAACGGTCGTTTTGTCGATCTTAGGTACTTGAGTCAAAAATAAACTTCTTATAATTACACTTTGTTCATGTGGTAAAATATCCATTATATCCATAATTATATTCATGATGTATATATCATATACATCATATATATCCAGTATATACATTCATTTATAATATTACATAACATTTGGAGGTAAGAAATGAAATGCACCGTTCATGGAGACGGTAAGCCGTACGTACGCATGAACGCTACTTTCATTTACATTTCATATTTAATGGAATGAAGTTATAATTATATAAAGTTATAATATAATTCTAGTATATTATAATGTATAATACCATTTACTCCATCCTTTATACATCCCACATATGGCATTAACGATACAAATCAATTTGAGGGGGCGGTAGTCCGCACTTCCTAAAATGAAATTATCGCGTTTACCCATAATGGAAATCATAAAGTATGCCATAAATGAGAAATAAATAAGCATAATGGAAACATAAAAATAATATATATCATATATGAAAATAGTTTCATCAAAATGTCCACCATTAGAGGTGTTAAAAGAATATTGAACAATCATCGTTTCGTGAGGCAGAAATTCGCCATCCACAGAAACCGTATGTTCTTTAACCATTAAATGTAGGTGTGTGTAAGTGTAGCTCGAATAATCATTATAAAAACATCCTAGTATATTGAATATACTGGTTTTGTTACAAAATAAATGAATAAAAAGAGTTTAAGGGGTTGGAGAATCAAAATAACACAAAATAACACAAGAGAAAACACTACCTTTAAAACGGGTAACTCTTTTTGATTTCAGCCAAAGGCTTCCTTGGGAAGAATTATGCCCAAAGTGAGGCTTCTAGGAGTAACAGAGGGAATTTGGGAGAGTAGTGTGTCATAGTTTGGCCGAGCCAAATGGCTTGAAAGTGTGAATAAGGTGGTAGTGGTGGGGGCCTTTTATAAGAGGAGAGAATGGGCACTCTTGGAAAGATTGAAATGTTACTTTATTATGAAATTATTTTCGGATTTTAAAGGTCCCACAATGATATAGTTCTAGGTTAAGGTGATAAGGGTTCGAAATATACTCATCCAATAGGTTTTTTACAAGTGTATGCCTTGGATTTTACATTATCTTTTCATTTTATTTAAATCATTAATTAATGAGGTAATCGCTGCATCATCATGGTGTCATAAATATTTAAATTTATTTAATGTCTAAAAATTATAAAAAAACATCATGATGTAGGAAATCATTTTATCTTTCTAATGAATATTTATAGTAAAAAATATGACTTGTATAACCCCATTTAAAAATTGTTTTAGTAAAACAACTCATGTTTGTGACATTTTATTTTAACATTAAATAAAACGTTTTTAATGTCATTTACCTACCCAATTGGATCCATGGGGTCCTCAAGTTGACCCATGGTTTTTCTTGGTCGGACATGACTTATCCAATAGGGGTAGGACAAGTGTCAATGTCATTTCCTATTATTATAACATTATATTTACCTTAAATTTCACTAATTACCTTTAATCGCTATTAATTAAACTTAAAATATACTATTCACCAAAAAATTATTTTAATCCCATTGAACCACATTTTACTTCCTAATGACAACCATGTATGTCTGATTTTTGAAAATCAAATCACAGAAGTGTTAATGTTTCATTTAAATGAAAAATAAGTTTTTTAACTACCACTTAGTGGTTTCACTATTCATCAAAAATTGAAGTTTTTCAGAACAATGCCAAAATTTCACCCTAAGCTATAATTGATATTACGAATCCAAAACTGATGATTATTTTACAAAACTCCAAACATATAAGTTGCATTAATTAATTTCATAATTAATTCCTACTGTCACAACAAATAGCGTGTTTTTAAGAAACAATATATATCAAAAGATTGACAATTGTTTGTGTCCAATTTCAAAGTGAAATAAAATCTAATGACCAAAATTGGATAAAATAGTAAAAATATATTATAATTATACTTTTAAACCACTCAATAGTATAATTTATCACTATAAAATATTTTGATTAAAAAAGTTTTTTTAAGTATTTTTCACTATTCATAAAAAATTGGAAGTTCTCAGAAAATTACAAAAAATTCAACTTTGGATAATTTCCATATTAGGAATACAAAAATGAAGTCCATTTTGAAATATAAAATTTATATAATTTTAAAAAGTGGGTATTACTATTCATAACAGCTACTTTGATTAGTCGCGGTGTGTTAGAACTCGAACTTGCATACAATGCAAGCTATTGCATTATTGAAAGAGAGGCGTATCGTGAAATCTTGGGGTGTTGCACTCTAAATGTGTGGTCAAATGAAGATGATTTGTGTTTATGAAATATGTGTTGAGTTTTATGAATTTCTATGAACCATATATATGGTTTCATTAATTATTGTGTATAATATTATATGAAGAATAAATAGAGGTGAAGAGATTTTATATTCTATTTTTTTTAAGAGATATGGATCACTTCATATATTTTCATTCATGCTTAAAGTGAGTTTTAAAATAATTAATTAATATTTAATTCTTGTGGGGGAATGTTTTTTGGAATTAACAGTGGCATCATATGATATATTTACTCAAATAGAAGAAGTACCTTTTGTATGAAGGAACATTGACCGGTGTTCTTGTGTTGAGCTACATGAAGAAGAATTAACTGTGAGTAAAATGATTTGATGAAGGTAGTACAATATTTTTGTGAAACAAATAACTAAAAAGGTAGAAAAACATGTGATGTAGAGAAAATTTTACATTTTCAATGAGAAGATAGTGCGACTGTGTAAGTGTGTGTGTGCATTATACCAACATGTATAAACATGAAATAATTAATGCCTAAAATTGGGGAGTTTGTGCATTTGTATTGTTGCACATTTTTCATTGAGAAGGACATATAATTTCTTATATACATGCATGAATTTTGAGGAAATAAACATGGAATATACATTTTATATCCATATAATAGAGTTTTTAGATTGAAGGAGATAAATAATTTAAATAAATATTTTAGAAAGAATCTATATCATAACTTTTAGTATTCAGTGAGGTTATGTCTTCAGCAGAAGTAAGAATTCTTACCCAAAAAGTGTTGTAATAAGGAGAATAATTATATACTGAGAATAATGTTTTTGAGAAATACCATATTTAGTGAAAAGGTACTTGAATTATACACGATATAGTGTGATCCAACAAGATAATGGGGGAGGATCATAAATTAACCTTTCTATAGTGGATCAATCCATTTTAAGATGGAGGATACATTTGGGGGGACTAATAAGTTATTGTAAAATGTAATTGGGTGGGGGTCTAACCAATCACTGTAAAGAAGGTATTGTTGGGGGGTCTAACCAAATTTTGAAGGCCAATTGAAGCTAGTGAATATAACCAGATTGTAATTGGGGTGGGGGTCAAATTAGTTATTATTATAATCCAAATATTTTATAGTGGATAATACATTTTGGGGGGTCTAACAAACATGGATAGGAATATGTATTTGTACCAAACGTTTTAAATTCCTATGTGGTATGATTTCGTTGTTATTATATCTTTTAGGGCGAGGATAAGGATTTAATATGTGGGATAAGAAATTTAATCTATAACAATGGTTGAATCAAAAGTAAATTAATTTTAAAAAAATGTACCATTGATTCACCCCCTCTCATGGGTACTTAAATGACCATTGTACACTATAGAAATTAGCCTATAAACCAGTGATTAGACATCATAATCCAGTTCATCATGTGAGAACTTTAAAAAAGCTATCTTGTATCATTTAAGTGGGGTTATAGAATTAAAAAACATGAATAATGAAATTTTGTTACAAATTAAATGTATTTTTTCAATGAAATATAAGCTAAAAAATATTAGAATCCTAACATGGGATAAAATATATCTATTCCTTTTAAATAATAAATTTCATGTATAAAATTTTATATTCACCCATGGATTATAAATAATGTTATGAAAAAAAATTATACCATATTTGGGAACCATATTTTGAGTGGATCTTGATATATGTTTTAATTATTATCCTTTAACTATTGATGATTTCCTAATGTTAGGTTTTAGAGTTTCATTTGTTTCATTGATTCCATTATTATGTAAAATTAGAACATCTAAACGGTTTTTCGAATCAATGTGTTAGAAACCATTGGATATTCACCCTTATTCTAATTTTTGTGCCTTATATTGTAATGGAACATGATTTTCACCACATTTTGAAATCAATATATCAAAATGGGGAATTTTTTTGGTAAAATTGTTTTAGTTGATGATGTTTTTGAACATATAAGAGTTTCATTTAAAAGATAGATTAAAAACTTACAATATATTTGTACACACTAACACACTAACACACAATCACAACAATTCCAAAACGAAAGAAAAATTAACATTTGTTAATATAAATATTCAAACAAGATATAATAATTTGTTCTCTATTATGCACTTCATCACTCTATTTTGCATTCATTGGTAATTGAGGGGATGTATATCTGATATCAATATATTCCTAAATAATTTGACATCAAAATGAAATATATTATGAACAACTCTAGATCTATCCTTTATCAACATGTAAAAAGATTTTATTATCTCTAAAAAACTGATAATGTTATAAGTGACATTAAAATACTATCACCTTTATCAATACTTTTTTTATAATTGATAATGGGTGCCTTTATCCATTATAGTTTTATCGGTTCTTATTTCCGAACAAATAAATGCCCTTTTTATCTGTGCTAAAAAGGTAGTGTTTATCTACACTAATAACTATTCTTTCCATGATCCCCACCTACCTCATCATCTTTATCAGTGCTTCAGTTATCACCCACCAATCATTGATACCTTTCCAATCCTGACACACACCCTTTATTAAAATTACCCCACATACGCCTACCTTTTCAACGACTGGGTCCACCCAAAAACCTATAAGCACCTAACTTGATTTGAACATGTGACCTCCACCTCCATTACTATATTCCCTTAGAATTTATCCATGTTATTTTATTCCATATTTTTTTATAAACCTATCTATTTATATGTATTAAGAATTTTTTTTAAAAGATCAAGCATAGAACTTGAAAAACTAGGATTAAACCCGTATTATTAAAAGGAGAAAGAAGGTACATGACATGGGGGATAGAAATTTACATGATTATTATCAGAAATGCAAAGATAAAAAAATTGTAGGAAAACACTTAGCCTAAAACACTCTAAACATGTGAAAAAACAAGTATCAATAATCATTAGTCTACCAAAAATAAATGCAAGTAACACCATCTTAATAAACCACAGGTAATAAGACATCACGACCATCTTATTCATAGTAAAAATCTAAGGTAGATCTAGATAACATGAAAATGGAGCTTAATTTCTTCTATATCATAGTTTAATCCTTATCCAAACCATTAAGTCACATTTAGCATGTCATTATCAATACTAGCCATTCCAATGTAATGAATAAAATGGGGGGAAAATCCAGAAACTCTAGTGGTACATCAAAAAATAGGCCTGCAGAAAACAAATAAATTATTGAAAAAGGCATCAAAAGATATCACACCATCAAAATAAGGGTAAAAATATAAAATATTTTATCATGAAAATAACATGATAGTATCAACCATCCATGAATATAGGCCCACTGAACAAAACCATCTCTGAAGATCTATGTATCAAAGAGCATCCTCACAAAGAATAAATGTCTGTCAAGGATATCATCACAATAACAAAGACACCAAGTGGTAATAACAACATGTAGAAGGTAATAATTAAGTAATATAGTCTAGATTAATCCACCATAAACACGAGTTTGTGTTTGAAGGATCATGTTTTTATAGCCCTCAAAACCACCTCGACCATGGGGTCATCAACATCTCCTCATTATTTTGGAAGGTTTCTATTGATACTCATAATCATAGTTATCTTCTTGATAGAATTATTAAATTTTGGAAGCCACATTATACCATGTCAATAGAATTGAAATAATTTATATTATAAAAAATCATACATCTATAAATTAGATTCTTAATAGATTAATTGAAATGAGTTACAAGTAATGGAATCATAAATCACCTTCCCTTAATAAGCTTGAATAATACCCTTTATTCCATTGGAAATGGCCTAATTTGAGAAAGGATATTTTCTTAGATATCATGTCATATTATTATATAAGTTAGTACAATCCTATTAGTCACCAAATACACGACACCTGATAAGAGAGGCAGGACACACATTTTATTAGAGACTAACATATTTCATTATGATTTTATCAGATCCAACCTTGTAAGTATAACTTCCTTGGATTTTCAAGTAATATTTAAATTTTAATGCCTCATCCTTATGAGAAGAAGGATTTTTAGTGCTAATCCCATCAACCTAAGCTGATCTTCTTTAAGAGATAGAGCTTACAACATATTGCTTTATAACAAATGCAATTTCCACACCTACTACCTTGGGAATCATCTTATAATGAATCTTTTTTTTATGATGATTTCTAACCGGGATGGGAAAATGATGAGTCCCGTTCACTCAGAGTACTGAGTTCATCATTCATCTTACCATTTTCCATGTCAATGGAGATTTTATCTTGGTCCGATCCATCTTTTTTTCCATTTTTTAATGAGGCATCAACCATTTTGTATTTCCATTTTCATTTAACAGTGGAAATTTTTATTTCTTTCCACAAATCATTATCCACATTATTTTATGAAACATATTATTTAATATATTATCTATTTTCTTATGTGTTATATGGAAAATCCTCCTCAATACCCTTATTCATAGCCTCCTTGAACGAGATTCATGTAAGTAAAAACTTTTTAATACTAGAGGGAGAAATGCTAGTCTGGTCCTAAGCTAATACACCTCCAAAACACTCATAAAAAATCTTACCAACAAATATTGATTCTAAATAATATTAATAGAGAAGTTAATGAAAGAAAACCCTTTTTTTAGGATTGTTGCCATTAACCACGCATCCATTTATCAAATCCTTACCGGTTTCTCCACCATCAAGAATAGGTGTATAAAGAACAAGTATATTATTATTCATCTTTCTATTAGAATTATTTTTCTTCCTATAGTCAAGAAGATAATGACCAAAGTTCTTACGAAATAAACAACTAACATCGGACATTCTACATTTTTTTAGAGTAATGACCAATTATATTATAGTTAGAGAAAAACATCAGAATATTTTTACACACAACATTTAGGTTAATTCTATAATCATAGTGGAAAAACAACATTATCAATCAAAAATTTAGATAAATCACTGACACTAAAATATAAGAAAATTTTACAACCCTTTTAGGATCTGTATCCCTATAAATATGAAATGTAGAATCAATTGTAAAAGAATTATCTTTCAAAATACTATGAAAAAAATAACTTTTAATCCAAGAATCATTACCTGTACCTATAAAGAGGATTTGTTGAATTCAAAAGGGTTAAAATGTGGAACCCATTCTTGGATTTTAAGTAGCCCAAGCTTGAGCTCTAGAGATATTAATCCCCAAGACTGATGTTTATAGGGATCAATAAGAAATATCATATGAAAAAACCATGAACAATCTGGATAAGCTTCTAATAACAAAAAACCTTAAATGCACAAAATAAATTTTAAAAGATCATTCAGTTTCTTGGGTTTTCCCACTTTAGTAAATAAATGTTGGAAATAATCGAAAAATTATTGAGTTTTTCTCCCTTATCCACTACTTACATTTTAGTAGATAAATGCTCTTTGATTCCATTTCTGATAAACCCATCTACGAACATCATCCACAACAAAAACAAAAGAGCATGATGGACCTTTTATCCCATCATTCATACCAGAATGTGGGTCTCACTTTTTCTATTAATTATTACAGGGAAAAATAGATCTTTTATCCTGAGAATAGATACATTTATTGCTTTATAATGACCTACTTAGTGTTCTCCTAATGATCTCCATGGATACCTCCTCCCCTGAGATCCATACCCTTTCACTCAAGCTACTTTTATGCACATATTTTTCGTATATATAAATATATATGTATATATTTATTATTTTTAAATACATTTATAAAATATATCGGGGTGTGTATTTGTGTGTGTGTGTTTCTATATAGATAAATATAAATATAAATATTTTTTTTACATGTATAATATATTAATATTCATTTTCATATGTTAGTACACACACACACACATATATATTAATAGATACACACACATATTTATATATAAAATATATATATATATATATATATATGTATTTTTATATGTTTATACACATTCATTCATTTTTTAAATAAAATGGATAATTATTTTCTATTAACATATGGTTTATATATTTAATTTTTTTTATAAATGTAACCATATTTTAATATTTATTTAGACACTAAAATGTTTATGTGTAATATATAAAAATATGTATAAATATTTTAAAAAAGACAAGAAGTCACTATTAAAAAAGACATAATTCCATAAAATGTTCAATAATTATAGGATCCCAACTAAGAACTCAATTTTGGAGTCCTTCTAGCCTTTTATGACCTAAAAATATAAGAGCAACTATCCGAAATCCAAAAACATTATAGATAATTTTATAGGATTTTATTTGACATCTCTTGGATCCCAAATGAACAATTGGATAAAAAGTTATTTTTATATAAAGTTTGAGTCCTATTTTCAACTAATCTGAAGATATTAATTAATTTTTAAATTTATTATTTCTTTAATAAGTCTATTACTCAATAATAATATGAAATTATTAATTAAAATTTATTTTTAAATATTTTAACTATTTTTTTACCAAAAATATTATATATTAAGTATAAATAAATATTTTTTATTATATAAATCCTATTTATGAAAATATATTATATAAATATAAATATAAATATATTTATATATTAACATTTTATTTTTAATAAGATATAATTTTTTTGAAGGGTTAGTTTTTAACAGCACTAAACAATCACTGATAAATGCCCCCTTTATCATTACTAAGAAAAAGAATTGATAATGACCCCCATTAGTTATGTTAAAAAATGCTAATTAAGTGTATTTTTTATTAGCTATTTTTAGCATTGATATAAGGAGACTTTGTTAGCTCTTTTAGATATCGTTGATGAAATAACCCCCCTATATTAATTTTTTAATATTGATAAAGGTGGTCTATAATCATTTTTTTGTCATGTCATTATTTTACTTGATTAAATAATCAAAATCCTCCATTAAAAAAAACTATTAATAAAATTTCATGAAACCACACCACATAAACCCTACACAAGTATGAAATGTATTGTGTCAATTACCGACCTTGGAATTTAAGAGAAATTACCAGGTGGGGATGTTGGTTATTTTTTTAAATGGTAGTAAATTACTTTATCCAAATAACCCAAAACCCACATAAAATACACACACACACATTAACACACAAACACACACCCATATATTAAACTCTCTCTCTCTATATATATTAACATTTATTATTGTAATAATATTTATAAATATATTTTAAACACTATTATAAATTTTATCAATTAACTTTTATGTATTTTAACTGTTATATATATTAAAATTTACTTACATAATAATAATGTTCATATATTTTAAACTTTATATAACAACCATTTTATTTTTAAATATTTAAATATTAATATTTAAATTGACATGGGGAAAGGGGATAAACTACAAAGAAAAACATGAAACATAAAAATATAGGGAATAATTCGATAAAGCTTGAACTCAAGACCCCATACAGACCCTAAGGGAAGCAACTAGTGGGTCGCACATCCTAATAAAAATTATAAATATACATTGCTCTTCATAATAAGATTTATAAATATATTAATGTTTATTAATATAATAAAAATTAAAAATATAAATTGTAAATAAAAATTATGAATAAAAATTATACATAAAAAATTTATATTAATGTTCATTAACATTATAATAATTATAAATATATATTACACATCATAACAAAATTTATATATTGAAGTTCATATGTTAACATTGAAAAAAATATATTAAATGTTATATATTTTAATAATTACATATTAACATTTATATAAATTTGATAAAATAAAATTAATATATTTTTTTATAATGATATATATATATAGACAATGACATGTAAATATATATAGACACACAGACTTCATAAATTATTTTTTTTAAAAGACACTTTTATGGAAAAAGTTTGAAACCATAAAGTCCAACCAAGCCATCAAACATTATAACACATAACATAACTATTAAAGACCATCTTAAACCCATTAGACTCAATTCCATTAAATAATTTACAGGATAGAGTCGTCACCTTTTTGCTGAGGTCACCCCTTATAATGTATTTGATATAGGAAGCCATCTTGTCCCATGCTGACAAGAACTCCTCCACCAATATTTTCTTTTATTGAAACTTTTGACAATGATTAGGTGTTGTTTGTCAATCCACTTGTGTTGCTCCTTATTTTGTTCTACTTGAATTAATATTCCATTCATCCTTTCCACATCCTTAGTAGAAGCATAGATGATTAAAACCTTCTCTATCATCTCTTCCTCAGATTATATTTGCAGATCCCATGGAGACTCCCTAATCTCAGCCCCTCTTTCAAGATCACAAGGAATCCCCTATGCTCCCTCCTTGGAAAAAGAAATAAGAACCAATTTTCTATCACTCCCCTCTCTCGGTTTCCCCTCCTCCCTTTATGAGACTAACTCCTCTAGTTCCCTCTCTTACACCTCCTCCCCCTCTATACCCACTATAATAGGAACATAGATATCACCCAAATACAATAAAAGATTCCCTGGATTCTCTACTTGTACAACTCGTAGGGCATGAAATGTCCTTGTTCCCTTGTTTGTGTTTTTAGCTCTGACGACTGATCTCATTATAACTATTTTTGGAAAATTTATATAGTCCATATGAGTCTTAGATTGATTAAACCTATTTAATGGGAAATTGCCCTAGAGAAGAAGACCCATCTTCCCTTTATTAGGTCTAGATCCACCATATGCATACCCTTGGATGTCAGACTCATCATCCGACCACAACTATGAAACCAATTCTTTCCCACTCAATTTAGAATCCTCAACTGACCTTGTTCTATTAGACTTCATTTTCCACTTTGGAATCATTGTTCACCACCTTCTGGGATCATCATTCTCCTTCTATTCAATAAAAAGATGATTAAAACAGTTACTAATATGTAACGACTATACTATAACATGCTAACCTAGAGACAGTCATTGAGGATGGCTTAGGAACTTGTCAAAAATAGATTACAATGGGGATTTTTTTCTAGGAAAAATATTTCCTCATACTCTCCCATCCTTAATTGCCTATGTAAAGGAAGGTGAAATCCTATGAGGGGGATGGACTGTGTGTTCCTAGACCTGACATTACCCCGATTCAGGCTTGCAATGATGTATTCTATCTTCGGCATCACATACACTGAGGAAAAACTCTTCTAAGGAGGATCACCATTAGAGATGTATTTTATAACCATATGAGGTACTTTAGAGATTGAGCCATTCAGGTTTTCTCCTTCCTTCTCGTCCTTATTCACTTGCTAGAATAAAGATGATGAGTCCCCTTGATTCTTATAGGAGTTGTAGAAGTTCATCCAGGACTCGAAAACTACCGACTGCTTATATGTAAATTCCTCCCCAACCAATATCCGTACCCACTCGAATGGAGGTTTAGATTCATCAAATTCAACACAAACCCGAGGGGAAATCGAGTGACAAACAACTATAGTTCTTGAGTTAGATCCAAGGTAATGACCCACTAGATTTCCCAAAATACATATTATAGAAGAATTCTAAATAGGAAATGGAAGCTTAGAAAATATAACCCACAAATCACCAATGGATGATCCCGATTCATGTGAAGATCATATGACCATCTAAGAAGGAAGAATCAACAGCCGTTGCAGGATTTAAGATCACTTGACAATGCAGTGATGAAATCATCCAAAGATGAGAAGCAAACAGTGATGTGCTGCATATTCAATAGGCTAACTATCACCCACTCCTTGAGGCCCCATAAAGTGAACAAAAAATAGTTTAATGTTTCCACCGATGGTTTCTGAATTGTGAAATGAGCCACCAATGTTAGAGTCAGTAGATCTAAGGAATCCATAAATTATGAGGTTGATAATGCGAGCTGAGGGAATTCATCGTGGAGATCTGGAACTTTAGGGATAAGAGAGATGTTAGGGAAGGGAGGGAAGAAATTAGGGTTGGAAAAGGTAAGAAAGGCAGGGCACAGATGAAGTACCTCTCCTTTTGATGGGGAAGGGACGAGGGCAACAGACATCACCACCGCCATGGTCATCACGGAACCAAGAGTAGTTTTCTCTGATTGAGTAATTCTCATATATGTTTGTAAGTATACATAGATATAAATATATATAGATACATACTTAAATTTATATCATTTATTTTATATTAACACAAACACACAAGTATTTATATATACAAAAATTATTATATATATATATATATAAGTATTCATATATCATACATTTTTCACTACAAATTTACGATGTAAAATTTTCAACGGAAAAGCTATAACAAAAATTTTACAGTATAAATTTTATAATGAAAATTATGTATTGGAAATTTCATTTTGTAAATTTTTTATTATAAAAATTATGGAGTATATTTAAAAATAGTTACCCTAAAATATATTTTATTAGTAGTTACATTTTTTACTTATATATATTTTTGTATGCATGCATGAACATTCTTATTTTTATGTGTATATATATTTATTTAAAAATAAACACACACACACACAAGTATACATATATATTTTCACACACATGTAATAAATAAATAAATTATAATTTTATACATAATTTTTTTTACTTATTAGTATTATATATATAAATATAAATATATATTTTTATTCTAGTGTAATAAAAAAATAATGTATAAATATTTAATTATTTTATATATTACATATTTTATATGAGATTTTTTATATATTCTATAAAATCAAAAAAATATATTTTTTTAAAATGATGTTTGTGTATATATAAACATTAATATATCAATATTTATAAGTATTTATTAAAATTTATGAAAATGTTTATATATTAATGATTTTATTTTAACAAAGATAAATATATATTTAATGTTATATATATATATATAAATTTATATAATATTTTATAAAATAAAATTAATACATATATTTTTATAATGCCATATATATACATACATATATATAATATACCTATAGTTGTAAATAAATATGTATATATATACATATATCACACACATTCACACACACATATATCTGTGTGTCTATACAGAGATAAAAATATATATAGATACATACAGAAATATATACCAAGGAGTATATATTAACAAAAAAACCCACATATATATATAGTACAATATTTACTGTAAATTTATGTTGTAAATTTTACTACTGAAATTTTATATTAAAAATTTTATTGTAAAATATTATGTTGAAATTTGAGTGTTAAATTTTCATTGGAAATTTCATAGTTTAAATTTTTTGTGTATAAATAATAAGATGTTTTTTAAATATTAAATCATAAATTTTCACCATAATTTAATTTTTTATATGAAAAAATTGAAGTTTAAATAGAAATATAATATTTTGGAATAGAAGTTTTTATTTTGATGTTATAATTGCATTGGGGAGACAGATTAAAATCTATATATCTTATGAAAAAATATTAGATGAACTTTTATAAATAAAATAGAAAACAAAAACTGAGGAAAGCGGGGAGAGAATAACATGTGAGGAAAGAGATGACACTTATCCATGAAAATTGAGGGCATTTTAGTCAAGTTATGTCAAAACAATTGATGGATAGGGAATTTATGAGATGGAAAAGGAAATAATATCAATCCACCAAAATATATAGTGAAATTGGGGGCTTCGTGCTAAGAATTCATCTTGTTGGAATCTTTATCATGACATATATAGATATGGTTTTCATATAAATGATGAAACTATATGAGAAAGGCGTATTGGTGTAGGGAAAAAATACTAGATAGTCATTGGTGGCCCTAAAATGGGAATATGGTGACTGGCAAAGGAAACTACATAACCTAATTTTTTTCGTCCACAAAACATTTCCCCGATGGATGTTCCAAACCATGACATATTTTATCTCTCCCTTCACTCCCAATTTCCCTCCATCTCACACTAGATCCATCTCTAATTAACCAATTGTAGCTCAATCACCCACGCTATCACTTTCATTGACTACATATAACCCTGTTGGAATATTTCTTCTCACATAATGCATCTCCCATCACTCTCCACTAGCTGCTCATATCACTTCATTTTTATCCCATAATCCACCAAACATGACTCATTGCCTACATTACTCATCACCCATTACTCTCTGCTCATCACCCACTACCAACAACTCATTATCCACATCGTTGTTTCCAACCAAGACTCTCGCTACTAATGAATACTATCCCTGCATATCTATAAGGCCCCAGCCTTAAACTTTACTTAATATTGAGTTATTACAAGATTACACATTGAGGATATTTTCAGGTTTAGAGTTTTAGAGAATTAGATCATAAAACTTGGATTACATTCCACATTTAAACAAAGTGGTTACATAAAGATAGTATTCATTTTTTCCCATCAACGGAAACACATTTAAAATAAAACATGGATTCTTTCTTGACACTTCCTTGTCACTATCATCATATCATGTAACTTTCCCTTGACCTGTGTAAAAAATTTTAAAAAAACCTGGGATGAGCATAAAAAGCTCAGTAAGGGTTATAAAAATATGGAAAGGAAACCTGAGTTCATATATACATAAGAATGAAATCATACTTTACCCATAAAACACAGGCACTTTAACATACCTCATCAAATCATGAATAAATCATAGAAATAATAAGACATAAAAGGTAACTTGTGGAATTCATAACATTCTTACATAGGGGGTAACCCTCTTCGTTACGTTTGGAAAACCCACCATAGTATATTCCCTAAATCTCTTCAGAGAAACCTTAACGTTTCACTCCTTCGCGTTACCCAATGCAATGGAGAGCTATATCGGGCTCACCCACCCTTAGTTTATCACAGAACCACTCTTATTCATAAACAATTCCCAATAACCATAACATAATCATAGGACATAACTTAAGAATAATGGGAATATAACATTCCCACATTTTAATAACAATATAACTTTATAAGATATTGAAATAATGGATCTATTCTAAAAACCATTTTCAAAACCATTTAAAACATTTAATAAAGAGATTTTTGAATCAAAGTGTCCCATACCACTTTGAAGATTTTAACATTTTAAACCATTAATATCCATATAAATAAATCCTTAAACCCATTTTGAAAACATGGATATTAATGAGAAATATTTATATGTATAAATCATTAAAACATTTAAAATGATATTTTAGTTAAAGGGTTTTTAACAAAATAAGAGACACTTGAATACAATAATTGAGGAATAACATTTAATCATAACTTTATAATATCATGAGAATAAATGGATTCATGATATAATATTCGAAAGGATAGTATATACACCATATAAGAGTGAATTGGTGCATAACAACAGTGAAGTCTCAAAAGGAATGTAAAATGAGATGAAATCCCTTATAAAGAAAGTATCCTTAAATTAAGGATAAATCAATCTCATAATTATGTGATGACAAATATAAATACACCCAATATAAGTGGATATTAAGTGTAAAATAATCGAAGGTCATTCACACATATTCAAAGGATGACATATTCAATAACTACATGTTGAACCCAAAGAAATCGAAATTGGGTTAAGAAGTTCCCTTGACAGCCTAACGACATCACATCAAAATGAGTTGATGGGAGATAAAAAAGGTATATAATAACTTGTACATAAAATTTACATCAATTAGGATATTGAAGAACATATCCCAACATAACAATATGTAAATTAAAAAACATAACAAAGGAAGTCTTTAAAAAGAGGAGGGTGAAAGGTTCCCTTACCGACATGGGTATCTTTCGAAACATACACCCCGTGAAAGAAGGACAATATAAAATTGATGTAAATACTCATAAATGAAATTATATTACACAATGAGTAAAATAATGGGCAGTACATACACCAATCAAAGGAAATTGTGGCAAATGTAGCATAAATCTCACGGGAATAAAAGTGAGATGAAAAATCCCTTATGAAACCTCGACAGCCTAACGACGCCACTTAAAACATAAAAAAAATGGATTGATGAGATCAAATAGGGTCTCTAATCATATTAACATAAAGTTTACAGAAATATAAATATAAAAGAACACCCCCCAACATAACAAAGAGGAGCTTAAAAGAAGTGACATAAAGGAGAGTACTTAAAAATAAAGAGAGATGTTAGATCTCTTACGAAAATTCGGCATCCTAACGGCGCCACTCGAAACTTCCAAAATGGATTGATGAGAGATAATAGGGTCTCTCATCATATGAACATAAAAATTATAGTAAGAGTAATATAAAAGAACAACCCCATAATAAGAATGATGATATTTAAGAGGAATGACATAAAAGAGTGTACTTAAAAAGAAAGAGAGGAGTAGGATCCCTTACCTCAAGTCCAACTTGTCTTGTTCGTTTCCTTATATTCCTGAATAATAAACATTGGTCAATTTATAATTTCTTAAGGAACTCCTATAAAGATTATTATTCAGTTAATATCACATATTTTAATGTTATAATAATTGGTTAATAATATGAGTTCATATCAGACGTTTTTGTCGATGGTTGGTACATGAGTCAAAAATTGAACTTGTTGGAAAATAATTTTCCATGTAGTTATAGGTACATCATATCCAGAATAGTATTTATGTTTTAAATATCATATATATAAAGTATATATTCATTTTATACTATTCCATATCATTTGGAGATAAAAATTAAAATCACCGTTCATGGAGACGGTAGGTCGTACGTACGCATGAATGCTACTTTCATTTTTTGTCATATTAATGGAATTAAAACAAAATGAGATATATATATATATATGTTGTAATTCCAGAATTATATCCATAATTTAGATGTAATATATTACATATATATCCATTATATATATGTACTTATAATAGTACATAACATTTTGAGATAAGAAATGAAATGTACCGTTCATGGAGACGATAAGCCGTACATACGCATGAACGCTACTTCCATTTCTATTTCATATTTAATGGAATTAAAACATAATGATACATAATAGTATTCTAATTCCATTATGGTATCATATATAATATCATTAAATATATCCTTTATACGTACCACATATGGTATTAACGAATCAAATCACTTTGAGGGGGCGGTAGTCCGCACTTCCTTAAATGAAGATATCGCGTTTACCCATAATAGAAACCATAAAGGTATGCCATAAATGAAAAATAAAGAAGATTAAGTAACACATAAACATATTATATATCATATATAAATATAGTTTCATCTTAATGGCCACCTTTGAAGGTGTTAGAATAATGTTGAACAATCATCGTTTCGTGAGGCAGAAATTCGCCATCCACGGAAATAGTATGTTCTTTAACCATTAGATGTAGGTGTGTGTAAGTGTAGCTATAATACTTCTTATAAAAAAATCCTAGTATATTGAATATATTTTATTTGTTACAAAATAAATGAATAAAAAGAGTTTAGGGGGTTGGAGAAGCAAAATAAAACAAAAGGACACAAGTGAAGACATTACCTTGAAATCGGGTAACTCCCTTTGGTTTGAGCTGAAAGGCTTCCTTGGGAAGACTTCTGCCCAAAGTGAGGCTTCAAAGAGTTATAGAGGGATGGGGAGAGACAAAATGGGTAGGGGTTGTCCGAGCCAAAGGCTTTGGAAGTGTGGGTAAGGAGGTAGAGGTGGGGGCCTTTTATAAGAGGAGAGGAGGGGCACTCTTGGAAAGTAAAGAAATTTTACTTTATTTTAGAATGAATTTCGGATTTTAATGGTCCCACATTGATGTGTTTCGAGGATAAGGTGATAAGGGTTCTAAATCCAGCCATATAATAGGTTTTGGACATGTGTAGGTCTTAGATTTTACATTATCATTCCATTTTATTTAAATCGTTAAATAATGAGGTCATCACTGCATCATCATGATGTCATAAATAATTTAATTTATTTAATGTCTAAAAATTATAAAAAAAATACTATGATGTAGGAAATTGTTTTAGATTTCCAATTACTATTTATAGTCAAAAATCTGACTTGTATTACCCCATGTAAAAATTGTTTTAGTAAAACATTCCATGTTTGTGTCATTTTTACTTTAACATTAAATAAAAAGGTATTTGTGTCATTTTCCAACCAATGTGGCTCCATGGGGTCCCCAATTTGACCCATGTATTTTCTTGGTCGGCCATGACACATCCAATGAGGGTAGGACATGTTTCTAGGTCATTTAAATTTATTAAAATATTATTCTTACCTTAAATTACACAAATTACCTCTAATCGCGATTAAAAACTTAATAAGTTACTATTCACCAAAAAATTATTCTAATCCCATTGAACCACATTTTACTTCTTAATGAAAACCATGTATGTAGGATTTTTTAAATTCAAAACAAAAAGATGGAAAAATTTCATTTAAACGGAAAAATCAGTTTTTATAAGTACCACTTAGTGGTTTCACTATTCATCAAAAATTGATGTTTTTCAGAAAATTACCAAAACTTCACCCTAAGCTATATTTGATATTCCGAATTCAAAAATGATGTCTATTTTACAAAATTCAAAACATATAAGTTTCATTAATTAATTTAATAATAAATTCCCGCTGTCAAAACAAATAGCGTGTTTTTATGAAACAAAATGTATCAAAAGATTGACACTAGTTTAAGTCTGATTTCAAAGTGAAATTAATTCCAACGAACACTATTGGATTAAATGGTAAAAATAAATTCTAATTTAACTTTAAAACCAATTCTAAAGATAATATAATCATATAAACAAATTAGATTAAAAAGAGGTATTGAATTAAAATTCAACATTTTTCACTATTAATTAAAAATTGAACTTTTTCAAAAAAATACCAAAAATTTACACAAAGTAAATTTTGATGTCCCGATTTCAAAGAAGAATTTTATTTTGTCAAATATAACACATAAAATTTTCAAAAAGTGGATTTAAAAGAGGTTCTCCATCAAAAGGTGGTTAATCGACCTTTTACAGAATATTGGAATGTTTACGCTTAAAATTGGATTCATTCGCATTTTTAATCCTATAACATTTATTGTAAAGAGTAAAAATATTTGAAAAACATATATAATCATTTTTTAGTTAGTTCTGTTCATTTTCGCCATTACAACGGCTAGGCGTTAACTACCTTTTAAAATAATATTATTTTATTATTAGAGTGCAACGTAAGATTCCCAAGAAACTCGTTGTTGCGTATTGGGTACGCCATCGAGTATAGAATCCCCATTAAAGTAATATTAACATTTTATTCACAAATATGGATAAATATAAAAATGTCATATTATTTATTTACCTGGGGTGTTACAATATCCCTCCTGCCACTCCTCATAATTCACCCATCAAACCAGCTATCCTCTTCTCATCCAAATACCCATATCCCCCACCTCACATGTCACTGCTATCATAATAGTTCCTTTAGTGTCAATGGTGGTTCAGTTTAAGACTCCCCATACCCACACTCTCGAGTATAATGATAAAATAATTTCATTAATCATTAAATTTGATATAAAATAATATGAAAATACAATTATTTTATAAAAGTTACCTAATATAAACATTAAACCTCCCAAATAATCACGAAATTCCAAAAATTTAAGGTATATTGTCTTTGATGATCAAATATATGAGTAACTTATTTTGTGATACCTATGGACATTTCTCTCTAATAACTCCATAATAGGTCCTCTTATATACATCTCCATGGGTATACAAATCTTTATAACATTGGGAAAAGAAATATACGAAAGGGGTGATCTCAAACACCGAGTAATAGAAAATAAATTAACATTTCATCAAGTGTTAGACCATAATAATATGATAAAACATGATTAGGGGATAAATATCATATTAAAAGAGCATGGAACAAAAGGGGCTGTCTATATGTCACAATAGAAAGACATGTAATCTCAAATGAAAAAAATATTTACCTTATAAAAGTGTGTGGAATCATGTGACATTAAACATGAGTCAAGGAGTATAATCATTGGAATAAGATTAAAACATAAGAGTGTGGCATAAAAATTGGTATAGAAATCATATGTCATGGAAACCCATCAAGATATTCATGACATAGTAGAGTTGGGATAATGTCACGACTGACGTTCTTCAAGATGAGGGAAGGGACAAAAAAGTCACACACCCTTCCCACTTCAAGAAGAAGGAGATATAATGAACCAAAAGTCTAGACTTCAACAGGTATCAAAGTGACAACTAGTGCCAAGGATATATAATCTTATATAAAATGGAAGGAATTACCATTTTTAATGAAATAGGATAAGAAGTTATGATGGTAAAAAATCACAAGAAACACAAAAAATTTATATAATGGAACCAAAATAAAACCCATTCATGATTTAAATATAAACTGTGAAAAAAGTACAACAAGATCACCAATGAAAGTACCAATTAAGGAGACTAAGCAGCACCACAACAACTTACTCAACACCCAATCTAGTATTGTACAACATGGTCCTCAATGTCCTTCTAGAAATCTAAAAATATCTATTCAATGTATGGTGATTATACAATTATACCCATTAGAAAAAATAAATCCACCTATGAAAAAGTGGGGGAACATACTAATTACCCAATGAGAGAACATTAGAACCTCAAAGCACCAATGAGTACTGACCAACTCAGCCTCACCAAGGCACACTAACCAAAAAATGAATTTCAAGAAAAGTAGTTGTATAACCACATCGACATTTGGGTACCCTCCACCACTTTCCCACAGGTTATCAACTCATTACTAATAGCTAATGTCTTTAGACTACCTTTCTTACAAAATACAGTCCCACTGCCACAAACTAACCACACAAACCTAGTCCCCAAACCACACGAAAATCCTGCCTACAGACACCTGAGCCACAACCAGACCACACATACCCCCACAGATACATGGTCCACAATAACCACGCCTCTCACATAAAGACACCTTGACCTCATCCTAAAGACACTAGGGAAAAAATCCATGTCACAAACAACAGGGACCCTTCTCCACAACAAAACTATCCTAAAGGATCTTGGAATATGGTAATAATCAAGACATTACATCCTACCAAGATACACTCGAGTAGTATGAACTCAGAATAGGGTGTGAGGAAGAACGTCAGCAACCAACCATACATCCTCCCATTGGGATGTTGGGAAAGAAACCCTTCCCCATGAAATGGGGTTGTTTTGAACATGGTTTCCAACAAGGGTGGGGTGCGTATAGAAATAACAATTAACTACAATTTATACATATAGGTAAGAAAACACTCAGACCAACCAATGGGTTTCAATCGAACAACCATCCCACATAGAACCACATTTACTACTACTACTATATTCACAACCACACGAACAACCAAAACTAGAGCATAAACACAACACATTTTTCATTTAACCTCTTTCCATTTATTAATTAAGGGATTCAATTTAATTTATCCCAACACTACACATGGAAACTACCAAGAACAAAATATACAACCATTTTTAGAAGGAAAAAGGACAATAAACACATCCAAGTAAAACAATGATGTAGGGACCAAGGTAAGGGAATCCATTTTAACATCCATTCATAAAAACTATATAGAACAACCAACATACTATCCAAATAAACACCCCTTCTTCCTAGACAACTGTTCAACCACTACAAACTCTTATTCTTCAATGTTATCCCACTCAATCATGCCCTCGCAACCAAAACCATCACCCCCTCTGCAAAACAACACCACACCTAGAACACCCATAAACATGAATTAATGACACAACCCAGTCCTATAGCCGCATTATTGGAGATGGTGGCCTAGAACCAACTACTTTGTACTTTATAAAAAACTTGTATTCATGGTTTTGAATATTAATAAATACATTATCACATCTTAATTATTCTTCTGCGTGAAAATGCATGTGATAATTTCCTAAGGAAAGATGTAGCACTAAAGGGTTATAGAGGATCCCTTTTATGATGAGAACCCGGGTGTTCCATAACACTATTCTTTAATATATGTTCTATGGATAGATGATGTTATTTGAGGGACACAAAAAATATAGGCCATCAGGGTAAAGGACTCCTAAAACTATGAGGAACCTTCTCATGGTGTGCACCTTTGGTAATATCTAGGAGGATATTATTATAATAAGACCCACAGTAGGAAATCCACTTTTTTTAGGGTCATTGGATGTTCATATATGTGGAAGTGTGTATTGGTCTTTAGAATTTAATATTATTATTAATGGGTATTATGAATCACACACTTAGATATATTGAAAAAATCTATGACACCACAATGTTCACAGCATGGTAGGATATGTTGGATGCATCATGAGTAATACTGTATTAATGGATAATACAAGAAAGGCTTATCCCTTATGTTCAAAAACGAATTTGAAATATAAATCCATTTGATATAATTGATATAAACTTAATAAATCCATCTCGAAGGTAAGGAACAAGAGAGTTCAATTCTGGGAATTCAAAGAAAGAATAATCGAGCACATGGGTTGATGGAACTAGCATACATCCCACTCGATCATAGATATCGAGAAAAAGGTATTATATTACACGGTAAGAATTTGTAGGTGGTGACATGCCATTGTAGTGTTAACTTATTTCGCTATGGGTTTCATGGCGTGTTACTAGATACTAACCTTGGACTTTAGGTATGGTCTAACTAATTACACTATGAAAGAGGCATAGAGGGTCACACACAATGTGAATCGAAGTATCTTAGTTAAATATTAATTTAAACAGTTAAATGAAGATTATTAATTATTTTAGTTTAGTAGTTATTCATGGATGTCTGATCCCATTTTTTTCAACACTAGTTATTTGAGATAATATATTGTGGGTGAAATAATAGATTTATTAGCTAGTAATTAAGTGATATTTATTTAATAAATAAATATTCATTATTCAAGGTCTAATAAATGTGTTGTAGGAAATAAAAAAATAGTAAAATAAAAATACACACCATTTATATTAATATACACACCGTGTAGTTTTTCTGGGGATTTGTGAGAAATAATATTATTTATTTAGTTAAATAATATAAGGTGTAATTCACTGGTCGTGTTTGAAGTGATAATAATAGTCCACTATTATTATTAGACATAGGGTATTACTAAGAATTAATGAATGAATAAATGATTTCAAGTAATTAATTAATTTTATTATTCTAACTAATAAAATCACAATTAAATTATTCTCATTATATCTGGCCATTATTTATGGTTTTGAAAAATTAATATGGATAAAGCACTCAATCCAAGAGATAATTCCTTTTCTCTAAGAACGTTATCATGTTGTGAGAGAGATCCTCATCCACAGGATCAAGGAGAGAACTTTGGAAGCGGCTCTCAAGGTGATCAAAGATGAAAATTACAAGAGAAGGATCTTCGGTGATAGCACACAGAGATCCCATTTTTAATTTCCAGAGATACATGTAACTTGTGTGGATCACAAATAGGGAAGCCTAAACTTGGCTTCTATGACACAATAACAGATCACTTTTGATCGTGACCATAAATATCAACGGATAGATAACTAAATCCAGGTAATTCTTTCATTTTAATTAAATTAATTATAACCAACATATGATGATCCTATATATGGTTCTGGGACTTCCCTATTTACTTTTCATTCTTTATTATATTCCGTAGAGATGACATTTTATCACCGTTATAGATCTCTAATTGATCATTGTTAACGATAAAATCATAGTTGGGTACACTCATCTACGTGCTTCCACTATACCCAGAACCTACATGCTCTACACAAACATTTCCCAGATGTAGTCCCACTGCATAAAGATGAGGCACACCATGTGATTGGTGTTTTATATATTTGTGTTTAGTTTTACATCTACATAGTATTCATTTCTAATCATTGGGTATTTATGAACATGAATTCACCTGGTTTCCTCCAAGATACAAGTTACATAAAAATATAATTTTAAATTAATTCAGTTTTTTAAAATAATGATGGATTATAATATCGAGGAAATTTAGAAAATGGTTTAATATAAAAGGATTTATTAATTAATGATAATTAATTGATTTGAGCATGATTTATCTCAAACAATAATGATTAAATAATTGAATTATAGTTTTATTTATGCGTAAATATCATTTCATGTATGGGTGATCATGAGCTAGACCAGGACCTTTCTATGTGGAGGGTTTCGTCTAATTAATTTATTTAAATTAGTTTTTTTAGCATGTGACCCTTCTCCTCATTAATATGTAGGGCCACCATGCCCAAGTTTTATTTTATGCACCACCCTTACCCCTCACCTATGAGTGATATAAAAGCATATGTAATGGATAGAGATCCCAAGATGGTGGAGGTGGATCAAGTTAGGATCCAAGGTGAAACCAGTCTAAGGAGATACAAAGGTGGACATGTGGAAAGCAGTAAACATGAACAAAAAAGGTTCAAGGGGTTTCTCCCCTAGGTCTTGGGTTTGTTTATCAATCGGTAGATAAAATATCCAAGAGAACAAGCTCCTGATAATGCCATTTATTTATTTTTTCTATTAGTTGTATGGTTTATTTATTATGGTTATGTTGTCACAATCACACAATTAACAAATTAAACAAGCATGCAAGATAGAACAAATATAATATTGTCTTATGTGTAAATATTATCTTAGACATGTTTAATCACTTAATAATGTTCCACTTAATATTAACAAGAATGTAATCAAAGATAATTAAATGTAAATATACATATTAGGATCTAATCCCTTAAATAAATATTAAGTTGTTATAGCCTTCCATAATCTTGGTTATAATCAAACCATAGTTAAAAGTGCATGACCAATCCTAGATGGGGTGCTTTCAATTATCGAGGAATTATAATTCTTGTTCTTTTGGTTGACTTGTATTGGTTCATATCAAGGGATGACTTACAAAATAGGAAATGATGTGATAAAGAGGAAATGGTTGAGGAAATCCAAAATACAAGGATTTCAGGATTGGGGTGTCCACTCAACCGATGGAGGAGTTTCTAGTTAATGAAGTTAGAATTTAGAATTACCACTTATAACCATTCATGTTTCTTGACCAACCCTAATGGGGTAATACAATAGGAAATATGGATCCTTTCCACTAGAATATTTAGGTAAAAAAAATATTCACTACTGGAAACCAAGGCATTCCAAATAGTTTATAACCATTGGGAAAGGCTACCAAAATGTTGGTATATGTTATACCTATGTTTTAGCAAACAGATGGGTGATAAGGCATGGGGATAGCCTTATACCAACTGTTTTTTTTTGAAACCATTGGGTTAGACCAGTAAAACAATCAACTTCCCTATGGTTTTGGCCAACCATAGCAATATAGAAGTACCAATGGTTTGTAACCATTGGTAAATGTGTCTCTATAACCTATACCAACGGTTTACAAACCATTATTATATATGTTTACAAATGGTTTTCCTATAAACTTTGGTATATATTATATGTATAACCGATATACCAATGGTTTCTGAACCTTTGGTATTGTGTTTTACCAATAGTTTTATCTAAACCATTGGTATAGAAGGTATATTCAGCTTTATAACAATGGTTTATAAATCGTTGGTATATATTACTCTAGGATTACATAGAACCCCTCTTGCCTACCCTGTACAGAAGCCTTCCCTCTTGCCTACACTCTACAGCCTCTACCAAATTACACACCAACCTACACCCCCTCTTTCCTCCACTCTACAATATATGGAATTCAACATCGAAAGATACAAAACACAAAATACAATAATTAGATAACACATGAAAATAAAGAATTCAAAAAAACACTCATGCCCATGATAGAATTTATAGAATTCAAAAAAAAAAAGTCATGGGGGGATGTCCAGGGGTGGGGGTGTCCAGGGGGTGTGGGGATGTCCATGAGGATGGGGGTGTCCAGGGGGTGTGGGATGTCTAAGTGGTTGGGGGTGTCTAGGGGTGGTGGGGGCTATCCAAGGGGGTGTCCCGGGAATGTCCCGGGGCGGGGGGCTATCCAGGGGGTGGGTGATGTCCAGGGGTGCTATAAAAAGGGGTGAGGGGTGTCCAAGGGGGTGTCAAATGGGGTGGGGGTGTCTGGGGGGGGGGGGGGTGGGGGTGTCCAGGGTGGTATGGTGGGGGGGGGGGGTTTCCAAGGGGGTTGGGGTGTCCAGGGGGTGGGGGCTGTCCAGGGGGTGGGTGGGGTCTAGTGGGGTTGGTAGGATGTCCAAGGGGGTGGGGTTGTCTGGGGGGGGGATGTCCAAGGGGGTGGGGTTGTCCAGGGTGTGGGGGTTTCCAAGGGGGTGGGGGTGTCTAAGGGGGCAGGTGGGGTGTCCATGAGGGTATCGGGCTGTCAAAGGGAGTAGTGGGTGTTTGGGGGAAGGGGGTTTCTGGGGGTGGCAGGGGGGTCTCTCTAGGGGTGGGGCCTGTCCATGCGGGTCAGTGTGTTTGGGGGGGGGGTGTGGGGGGGTGGTGTCTTGGGGGGATGTCTAGGGGGTGGGTGGGGGGCTGCCCTTGAGGGTGGGGGTGTCTAGGGGGGTACGAGGGGGGGGGGGGTGGAGGGGGATATCTAAGAGATGGGGTGGTGTCTAGGGGGTGGGGGCTGTTTAGGGGATTGGGGAACTGTCCAAGGGGATAGGAGGTGTCTAGGGGGTTGGAGGGGGGTTTCCCGGGGGTGGGGTGGTGTCTAGGGGGTGGGGGATGTCCATGGGGGTAGTGGGTGTCTAGGCAGTGGGGGGGGGGGTGGATGAGGTGTCCACCCCCAAACAAGGGTAATATAATCAAATCTCTATCCAATTATAGCATGAATTAATGCCTTTTATAGATGACCCAGAAGATAGTTGGTGTAAACCTTGAATATCGTAAATGTAAATCGCAACACACCTAATTGTAAAAACACATAAAAATATAATATGTGTATCTTATTTTGTCTTCCACTCTAAATATAAAACATATATTCTAAAAAAACACTTAATTTTATACAATCCTTCAAATTTTGAGCTAGGTATGTGTCTTATTAATTCCTTGAGAGGATAGCTAAGAGTTAATTCCAGGTTGTGATACAAGGTGTATGTTTAAAAATTTTTGTGTGTGTGTCAAATATGATCCTATGTTTGTTGTTTTGGCATATGATCCATGTTTCGATGGGACACTACTCATGGGAGTATTATCCTTGTTATATCATTAGGTAATATAGAGTTGTACAAATGTTAAATTTGTATGAGATCAATAAGGATAGTGGATAAGAACCTGAGTGAGATTTCATTATAGAGATCAATTCTTCTTGGAAAGGTAAGAGTGAGTGTTGGTATGGAACTTCAAGAAAACTCCTAACGTGTGAAAGCAACTATATGTGGTTTATATGTGATTCCTAATTTTTTAGAGTATCAGAGTGGAAAACCCACCCCCTCCTAGAATAACCCACACCCCCACACCCATACACCCCTATCTAGCCACCCTAGACAACACCCCCCCCCCCACATGGGTATCCCCCACCCCAAATGGATAGCCCACCACCCCACCCCACCTGGGCAACCCACCCCACCCCCTTGGATAGACCACCTCATGGATATCCCATACCCCCTCCCCACCTGGGAAAAGCACCCCCACCCCCTGGACAGAACACCCCCTCCCTAGACAGCCCACCCCCACCTGGAATTCCCACCCCCACCCCCCTAGACAGCCCACACCCCCTCCCCCACCTGGACAGCCCACCCCAACCCTGGATTTCCCACCCCCTGGACAGCCCGAACCCCCACTCCCCCATCCGGACACCCCACCCTGACCCCCTGGACAGCCCACACCCCTCTTTGGATATCCCACACCCCATCCCACACACTCATGCGACCCCCTACCCCATGCAGCCCCTACCCATGGACAGCCGACTCCCACCAAGATATCCCCCGCCTAGACAATCCCTAAACCCTATACCCCCTTAGGGTAATTTTATTTAAAACCATTTTATTCATTAACAAAGTAAAACCATCATGAATTATCCATTTCATTCAAAACTACCAATTCAATTTATCAAAATCACACAAATCCAATTTATAAGGCTCTTTGGGTCACTTATGAAATGTCATTGGAGAAATGGGAAATCACCCACATTGTTAGTTCCTATTTAAGAACTGAGCCAAGAACTAAGGAGGTGGGGTGGTGTCCAGGAGGTGGGATGCTATTCGGGGGGGGGGGGGGGGGTCATCCAAGGAGGTGGAGGGTCTCTCGGGGTAGTGGGTGTGTCTAGGGGGTGGGGGAGTCCCGTCTGGGGGTGTCTAGGGGTAGTGACGGGTGTCCAGGGGTGGAGGTTGTCAAGGTGGTGGGGGTGTCCAGGGGTGGGGGGGGGGGTGTCTTAGGGGGGGTGTCCATGGGGGGTGATGGGTGTGTAGGTGGGTAGGGGTGAGGGTGTTTAGGAGGTGGGAGTGTTTGGGGGGGGGCTGTCTAAGGGTGTTGGGGTGTGCAAGGGGTGGGTGTGGTGTGTGCAGGGGGTGGGGGATATCCAAAGGGGGGCGTCCAGGGTGTGGGGGTGTCCATGGGGTGGGGATGGGGTGTTCAGGGGAGGAAATACCCATATAATACATTGAAAATTACCTATAACCAATCCTACCAACATCATAATTCCAATCCATCCCCAAACCAACAACCAATTCATCATCAATATCACTTCCCTTCCCATGATTCATTGAAAAAAATACTATAAATACAAAATCCAAATCCAATTTTCAACTAAAATAAATCCCATAGAAACTACCATATCATCCCACTAAAAAAATGGAAACCACATACACCACTACCCCATCCTTCCCCAATACCTTCAAATGGTCCATCCTTATATCCATTACCCAACTTGACACCATATGACTAAACAAACCCTTTACCATCATTAAGTGGGGATACATCTCAACAAAACCCATTAGTTTATATGTTTCATGAAATCTACATAGGAGGAGTGGATATGAAGAATTAAAATAAAGGTGATTCACACAATTAGGAATTTTGAAGCATAGAACAAAAATAAAAACAAATCAAACTGTTCAGTATACTCTTCCAAAGACTGCTTGAAACTCTGGTTTAGAACAAATAAAAATAGAAAAAAATAGATTTTGAAAATTAAAACTAAGGTATCACTTACTAATTTGATGTTTATTTTAAAATTTCTTTATTGAAGATAGATATATTGGGTGGAAGGAGTTTCGCAGCCTAGGATACAGGGAGATATTCGAGTTAGGGACTGCAATCTTCTTGACAGGTGTGTTAGACTACTATGTATTTGGGGGAAACCATTCCCAACGATTTTTAAAAACTATTGGGAAATCAATTATTTTACAAAGGTTTTAAAAAACCGTTGGTATACATTATATAAATTAAATATTTTCCAATAGTTTTATTGAATTGTTGTAAAATCATCATTCTAAAAACACAACATAAATAGTTTCTTCAAACTGTTAAGAATGGCTTCTATTTTTACAGTATACCAATACTTTATTCAAAACATTGGTCTAAAAGTGTTGGGAAAACCTCTATTTCCACTAGTGATTCGAATGTCAATGGTGAGTACTATTGGATTTTGATAGAATAGTGGGAGACTAATAAGTATTGATTTTTTTTTCAATTTTATAATGAAAAATTACTAAATATTTTCTCATCTTTATTTTTTGGAAACATAATGAGAAATTACATCAAACATATCATTGGGAACCGTACCCCAAAAGGAAAACCGTCTCACTAGCACCAATTTCTAGGAGTAGCAATGGAATTTATGCATTATCCTTCACCATGAGAGGAAATTGTATGTGCTAGAGGAGCCAATTATAGTTTGACCTAGAAATAAGGCCAATTATGAGTAAATGTATCTCTATATGAAACATTTGGATGATGCGATCGATTTCCAATATTTCGTTATATCAACCACAATTAATGAGATCTTAAAGAAAAATGAAAACACGGATATGTATAGCATGATGTTTCACCTTAAATATCTCTATCAAAATAAGGAGAGAAATGAGACTTATGAGTTCTACAACACTTTTTTCACAGCAAATATTAGAGAGACTCCGCCAGATGGGCCTCATGTAGTTAATCTTATTGGCTAAATTGAATTCCTAAACATTGTAGGGATTACGTTCCTAGATGAGTTGTGTAAAAATATCATCCTATAATCACTTCCCAAGACTCTCTCTATATTTATTATCAACTACAAAATGAGAAAAATGAGAAGAGTGTACCAGAACATAGGTCCTTAATTCACTAGGTTGATAAGGACAAAGGTAATGACCAGCCTACAACCCTTATGATGAATAAGAAAATAAAGTACAAGGAAAAGGGTACAAGTATTTTTAAACGGTTTGAAACCCCCGAGAACCATCCATCCAAGAAGGGGAAGATCCAGAGGTATAAAAATGAATAAGAGATGGTGTGTTTTTCATGTGGAATGCCATGCCACTAGAAGTGCGATTTCACCCAGAAGTTTGGGGGATCTATAGGTGAATTCATTACCAAGTGTAAAATTTTCATTTCTCCACATTGGGTATTAGATATTGGATGTGGGGATCACATCTATATTCAAATGCGGGGACTATTTAGATTTATAAATATTTACAAAGGAGAGGTGGATCTTTAAGTATCCAATAACATGAGGCTGGCTGTGTTGTCCATTGGAGATTACCATATCTCATTTCCAACAAGGATGATTTTATTTTAAATAACTGTTATTATGTGCCTAGTGTCACTGAGAATATAATTTATGTAACATTTTTGGATATGGATGGATTTATTTTCATTTTTTGAAGTAAGGGTTGTTCTTTTATAAGAAAAACTTTTGTTATTGTATGAAACATTTAAATAATGGTCTGTATGTATTAAATTACGAAAACCAAGTGTTGGAAATTGATAATGAATCAAAATCACATGACTGATACAACTCCCAGTTGTGGCATCACCATCTTGGTCATGAAAATGAGAATCACTTGAGAAAGATCTACCCAGATGTTTATTTAGACTCTACTAATATAAAACCACTTGATAGTTGTCACACTTATTTATAAGGTAAAATTAGCAAACCTTCCTTCGGTGGACTGGGTGAAAGGGACATAGAGCTTCTAGGATTAGATCACACATATGTGTGTGGACCATTTCTAGTAGAATCTAGAGGTGGATATTGTTAATTCATTACTTTTATTGATGATTTGAGTAGATATGTCTATATCCACTTAAAAAGGTATAAGTTAGAGTACTTGTAGAAATTTAAGGAATTAAGGTATGAAGTTGAGAATTACCTTGGTAAGAAGATAAAGAAGCATCGACCAGATCGAGATGGAGAATATCTGAACCAAGATTTCATCGACCTTTTATGAGAGTCTGGGATTCTATCTCAACTCATTCATCCTTATAGACTACAGTGGAATGGTGTTAGTGAAAGGGGGAACCACACCTTGTTGGACATGGTGAGGTTGATGATGAGTCATATATATCTTCCATTATCCTTTTGGGGATATGCATTACAAAATGTAGAATAAAAATTAAACAGAGTACCAACTATGGAATAAAATGGAATTCTTTCTAAGTTATGGAATGAAATGAAACCCATTTTTTTACACACACATGTTTGGGGATGCAAGGCATTTGTAGAAGAATTATTAGGAAACAAACTATCACCTCGGGGCATGAGGTGTATATTTTTAGGATATCCCAAATAAATTATAGAATATTACCTCTATAACTCTTTAGATAAGAATGTGACTATCTCCAGACAAGACTTATTTCTTGAGATGGTGCACATAATAAAAAATGACAGTGGGAAAAAGTTTGACTTTGATGAAGTTGATGCTCAAGATATATAGGAGTTTGTATAAGAAAATGTTCCATAGGTCCCCACGGAAGAGGTTCCAGAAACACAAGTACTGAATAAGAGATCATTAGAGGTAAGGAAACCAAATAAATTTGGTTTCCTAGTCACTGAGGATGTTTAATCGTTATTGTTGGACAATGATGAACCTACCTATTACAAGGAAGCAATAGAGAGATCATAATCTACAATACGACTAGAATATATGAATTTTTATATGGATTTCAAGTAATAGAACCAATCCTGGGTTCTAGATAATGAGACAGTTGATGTAAAGTATATTAGATTCAAATGTGTTTTCAAGAGGAATATGGGAATAAAAGGTCAAGTTAGCACCTATAAATCAAGGATAATGGCTAAATGATTCAGAAAATGTCAAGGAATTGACTATGATGCGACCCTATTTCCATTTTACATGTTTAAATCCAAAAGAATCATACTTTCCACAGCATATTTCCATGACTATGAGATTTAGTAGTTGGATGTCGAAACAACATTTCTTAATGGGAATATTTAGAAAGATGTCTATAGGACATGAATGTAACAACACGAGATTTTATGAAAAATATTCTTTTTAATTTCATTAATGTCTTGTGTTGTACGCTACACCAAAAGGAGATTTCATAACACGCATCCCTGACTTGCCTTGCATTACACGCAATCACGACCTTCCTCGATAGCGTGTGTAGTACGCAATACCGAGTTTCACTAAACAACAATATGCTATTAAAATATTATTAAAACTAGCTGTTATAAATAGTAATAACCACCTTTTAAAATTTTAGAAATTTCAGATCTCAAAATGGACTTCATTTTTGGATTCGGAGTATCGAATTTAGCCTAAGGTAAAATTTTGGTACTTTTCGGATAACTTTCATATTCTGATGAATAGTGAAAATTACTAAATTAAAATTAAAAACAACTTTTTTAATCGAAATAATTAATAGTGACAAATTATTAATTTGAGTGGTTTTAAAGTATATTTAGAATATATTTTTACAATTTAATACAATTTTGGTCATTGGATGTAATTTCATATTTAAACCAGTCATAAACAAGTGTCAATCTTTTGATAGTTATTATCTCTTAAGAACACGCTTTTTGTTTTGACGATGGGAATTAATTTTTAAATTAATTAATGCAACTGATATGTTTTGAATTTGATAAAATAGACATCATTTTTGAATTCATAATATCAAATATAGCTTAGATATAATTTTTGGTATTTTTCTGAAAACTTTCAATTTTTGATGAATAGTGAAACCACTAAGTGGTAGTTAAAAAAACTGAATTTTTCATAAAACATAATTTTACCACTTCTGTGAGTGGAATTTTGAAAATCCGAGAGACACGGTTAATACCAAGGACTAAAATGTGGTTCAATGAGATGAAAATAATTTTGGGTGAATAGTAACTTTTTACTTTTTTTTACCACGGTTAAAAGTAAATTGGGTAATTAAGGGTAAAAATGATATTATTATTACCCTAACACATGTAATAATTCTATTGGACAAGAGTAATTCGACCAAAAACAACCTTAGGAATAAAATATGACCATTTAGGCCCACATGAATTAGATTAGGACATTTATTATTAATTTATTTAAAGAAGAGATAAAATAGTTAAAATCAATGTTTAATAAGTAAATCATTTTTAATATGGGGTTATACATAAGATAAATTCGACTATAAATATTCATTAGAAAGATAAAACTATTTCCTACATAATGGTATTTTATTTGTAATTTTTATACATTAAATAATTTAATTTATTTATGACACAACGATGATGCAATAATTATCTTATTAATGAAATATTGACATAATTGATGTTATAAATACCCAAATAAATATAATTTGAGACTTTTTATGAACTAAACTAATTTTCTAGGTTAATTTTACATGTTAGTATTGATTTAATTAACTTTGGTCGAAGTTATCATTCTGTTATGAGTTTCAAAAAAATCAACTATTGAATAGTGTCAAAATTGACATAAAATAGTTTTTAAAACAAATATTATATTATTAATTGTTATTTTATTCCAAAAAATCTATGGTTCGGAAAAATGACTTTGATAAGGTTATATATATTAATAAAACACAACTTGGGGGTCGATTGGATGTATATGGTATGTTTATTAAATATATAATATAAAAATACAAAGTGACATGGTAAATGGCAATCTAATTAACTAAGAGTTAAAACTAAAAGATAAGGTTAATATAATGACCTAAACTTGTATAAATTCTATTTTATGAGAGGATTTAGACCCATACCCACCTTATCTTCGAAATAAATCAATTTGGAGCTATTTAAAACCGAAATTGACTTTATAATAAAATAATATTTTTTGTTATTCCAAAGGTGCCCCTCTCCTCACTTATAAAAGGGCACCTCCTCCCCCTCTTCCTCACACCACTTTGAGCCTTAAAGCTCAGGAAACCCCTGAAAAATTATCTTCTCCACTTCCCTAGAAACATCGTAGAGGTCCTGGTCTTCTTCAAAGACCAATTTTAGTACCCTAGTAGGAGGACTCAAAGAGGCACTTCAAAGAAGAGGAGGTTTGGACACGTACAAAGCATATCGGACCTATGGTAAGGGAAATATCACAATCTCATTTTTATCCGAGATTGTTTATACCTTGGTATTTACTGGGGTGTATTTTATCATCAACATCCATGTTTCCTCAATATTTATTATTATTTCCATCCACCTATAATTGTTTAAATCCACTTTTACCCTTCGGTGAGTTTTTAGTAAAGGATATGAAAGGAATATTTTGTCGTTTTTCGTACGAGGTACTTTTTGACTGTTCTGACAAAAGTACGAAGAATGTTTTTTTAACTTATACGGCATGAATGGATTTTTAAAACATTATTTCCAAGAATCTTACTTTATAAGTTTTCAAGTTTATTTTTAATCAACTTCTTTTAGTTTAAAATTGTATGACATGTTAAGAAAGGAAAATGTTTTTGAAGTAGAAAGGATATTTTCCTCAAGAATGGAGTTCAAGTGTTTTATCAAAATTATTTTCCATCTAAGAAAATAAAGGGTTATGTTTTTATCCCTATTATTACATTGATTTGATTATTTTGTGATGGAATTATATTTTTATGAATTCTTTTATCTTATATGAATTGTTTTATGATGTCACAATGTTTAAGATTCCCATTTTTATTACATGGGTTATGCTATGATGTATGGTTTATGATTTTGTGGCAAACATAAGAATGGTATCATTATGAGATGGGTAGGACCTATATCTCCCTCAACTTCATTGGGTAAAGATTTTATATCTCATGAGATAGACATGGCTGGAACGGTAGGTTATACCGGTTCAGTGAAACAGGACTGAAACGAGGGTGACTCAGTTCAGAAAGGGACTTTGTCCACTAAGATAGTATTGGAAATAAGTCTTGACTAATAATAAATGATTCTATATGATTATGAGTGTATGCCACGAAGTTTCATGTTTTATGTTATGATTATTGGGATTTCATTTCACTACTATGATTTATCCCATGTTATGAAATTATGCTCTCTTTTGCAGGTTAAGATTTCCAAAATGTTATGTTCTTTTGAAAATGATGTGATTGATATTCCTTTTCTTTACCCTTACTGAGCATTTGATCTCACCCTTTTATGTTTTCTTTTCCCCAGGATATAAAGAAAGGTTTTAGGTAAAAAAAGGAAGATCTTTATGGGAGATGTTGAAGATATTTCACCACGATTAGAAGATTATATTTCGAGTTTCCAAAGACACTAAACTATTAAGATCCTTGTGTGTGTGTTTTTGTTATGTACTATGTATTCCGCAAAAGTAATGTAACGTCCATGTACGTCAAGCTTCGGGTCTCTACAATGAACAAAAGTGTTTGTGACACCAGGTGAAGCCAAATGGGTTTGGAAGTTATAGAAATCGATTTATGGATTAAAGCGAGCATCCCAGTCATAGAACATTCAACTTAATGAATCCATAAAGGAATTTGGTTTCATTAAGAACAAATACGAGCCATGGGTTCATAAATGTTTTAATGGGAATACAGTAATTATCCTTGTAGTATATATTAAGGATATATTACTTATTGGAAATGATATACCAATCGTACAATCAGTTAAGGATTGGTTGAACTAGTGTTTCTCCATGAAGGAATTCAACAAAGCATCCTATATTCTAGGGATCAAGATCATTAGTGATAGATCTAAGAGGCTGTTAAGACTAATTGAGGTAACATAAATTGACCAAATACTAAATAGTTTTAATATGGAATAATCTATGAAGGGATTGATTCTTGTGTCACATGGAATACGTATTTCTAAGAGAATGTGTCCTCAGACACAACAGGATAATGATAGGATGTGTAAGATCCCATACGCTTCGTCTATATGATCTATCATGTATGCCATGTTATTTACAAGGATTGATGTTGCCTATGCAATGAGCATGGTAGGAAAATATCAAGCAGATTTAGGAGAACAACATTGGAATGCTCTTAAGACTATCCTTAAGTATCTGAGAAGAACTAAAGTTATATTCTTGATTTATGGAGGAGACGAGGAGCTTATAATCAGAGGGTATGCTGATGCTAGTTTCCAGAAAGGTCAGAATGATCTAAAGCTGCAATTAGGACATGTTATCTGTCTCAATGGAGGAGTCATGAGATGGAAGATTAAAAAATATCAAGTTTTCATCGATTCTTCTACAGAGTCTGAATATATATCGGTTCTGATGTAGACATGTAATCCTTCTGGATTCGAAACATTTTTTAAGATCTTGATGTGGTTCTTAGTAGTAAATACACTCATATTTTATTGTGATAATACTGAATTGGTGGCTCTTACAAATGTAAAATGGTCACATCAATAAATAAAGAACATTATATGGGAGTATAACCTCTTGAGGTATTTAAATAAAAGTGGTGAAGATGATGGGAACAAAGTTCACATGGAAGAGAACATGGAAGAACCCATATGAAAAGGCCTATCTTAGCAGAATTATGAATAACATGTGATATCTAGTGGGTTAAAGGTTGTTAGTAGTAGGATCTAGTCCAAGTGGGATTCTGTTGGATTCGGTGGCCTAGATCCATGTACATTTTACTTTATGATAGAATTTTATTCGTGGTTTTGAATATTAATAAATTCCTGATCACATCTTGATTGTGCATCTACATGACAATCTATGTGATAATGTCCTAAGGACAACTGTTGCACTAAAGGGTCATAGCAGATCCCAACTATGATGAGAACCCAGATGTTACATAACATTGTTCTTGAATATATATTCTATGAATGGATGATGTTATTTGAGGGAAACAAATAATATAGGGAATTAGGGGTGATGACTCAAAAAACTATGAATCACCTTCCCATGGTGTGCGCCCTTGGTAATATCTAGGAGGATATTATGTGAATGAGACTCTCCTATAGGAAATACACATTTCATAGTGTCATTGGATGTTCTTATATGTGTACGTGTGTGCTGGTCCTTATAATTTAAGATTATTATTAATGGGTATTAAAACTCACACACTTAGATGTATTTAAAAATGCTATGATGGCACAATGTTTTCAGCGAGGTTGGATATGTTGGGTGCACCATGAGTAATACCACATTAATATAAAATACGAGAAAATATTTTCCCCTACTGTTCAATAATGGAAGTTGATATCTCAATCCATTAGATGAAATTGATATAGCCTAAATAAATCCATGACCAAGGTAACAAATTGATGAGTTCAATTCCAGGAAGTCAAAGAAAGAATAATTGGGAACATGGGTTGATGGAATAAGCATGCTACTCGATTGATTGGAGATATCAAGACAAAGGGATTATATTACCTAGTTTGCATTCTTAGGTGGTGATAGATCATTGTAGTTTTAACTTCATTCTCTCTGGGTTCCATGGAATATTACTAGATGATAACCTTTGACTTTAGGTAGGGTCTAACTAATGCCAATGAAAAAGAGGCCTAGTGGGTCTCACACTAAGTATATCCAAGTATCTCAGTTAAATAGTCATTTAAACATTTGAATAAAGATTATTACCTATTATGGTTTAATAATTAATCAAGGATGCCTGATCACATTTTATTCAACACTAGTTATTTGAGAGAATATATTGTGGGTGAAATAATATATTTAGTAATGAGTAATTTAGTGATATTTAATTAAGAAATAAATATTCATTATTCAATGTCTAATAAATGTGGTGGTGGAAATAAAGAAAATAGAAAAAAATAGAAACCATGTATATTAATATAAATTCCATTTTGTTTTTCTTGGGATTTGTGAGATATAATATTATTTATTTAGTAAAATAATATTTGGTGTAATTCACTGGGAACATGTCAAGTGATAATAATATTCAAGTAATATTATTAGAAATGGGGTCTTACTAAGAATTTATGAAATGAATTAATGATTTCTGGTAATTAATTCATTTTATTATTCTATGTAATAAAATCCCAATTAAGTTATCCTCATTAGATCTGGCCATTCTTTTTGGTTGTTCACAATAAATCTGGCGAAATATCTCAGTCCAGGAGATAAATTCTTTCCTCCAAGAATTTTCTCATGTTGCAAAATATATCCTTCTCCACTGGATCAAGGATAGTACTTTGGAAGTGGCTCTCAAGGCAATCAAAGGCAGAAATTTCAAGTGAAGGATCTTCTAATCTAGCATATAGTGATCCCTTCGGTAATGTCCAGAGATATGTGAAGCTTGTGTGGATCACAACTAGATGAAACCTAAACATGTATTCTATGATGCAATGAAATATAAATTTTTATCGTGACCATAAAAATAAACACAGAGAGAATTCCATCAAGGTAATTTTTGTCTTTTGATTAAATTAATTATAATCAATATATGATGATCCTCTCTATGGTTCTGGGACTACCCTATTTCCTTTTCATTCTTCATTATATTCTGAAGATCTAGCATTTTATCTCCGTGAAGGATCTCATATTTGTCATTGTAAATGGTAAAATCAATGTTGGGTACACCCATCCATGCACTTACACTACTCACAGAACCTACATGCATTGCAAAAACATTACCATGATGTAGTCCCACGACATAAAGATGAGGAAAAACATGTGATAGATGTTATATATATATATATATATTTGTGTTTAATTTAATATCTGCATAATGTTCATTTCTACACATTGGGTATTTATGAATGAGAATTCACGGGGTTTTCTCAAAGGGGAATGTTATGTAAAAATATAATTTTAAATGAATAATTTTTTTTTAAATTATGATGGATGTGAATCTCAAGGAAATTCCAGAAATTTTCTAAGATAAAAGGATAGATTAATTAAAGATTATTAATTTATTCGAGCGTGATTTATCCTAAACAAGAATTATTAAAGAATCGAATTCTTGTTTTATTTATGCATAAATATCATTGCATTTATGGATGATCGTGAGTTAGACCAGGAAATTTTTATGTGGATGATTTCTTTTAATTAATTTATTTAAATTATATTTGTGGACCTGTGATCCTTCTCTTCATTAATATGTAGGGCCTAGGTGACGAAGGATTATTTTATGTAATACCCTATTTTACCCCTCACCTATGAGTGAGATAAAAGCATATGTAATGGATGGATCTCCAAAGCTAGTGGAGGTGGATCATGTTAGGAGCCAAGGCCAAACCAATCTAATGAGATACAAAGGTGGACATGTGGAAAGCTGTAAACATGAACCCAAAACGTTCAAGGTGTTTATCCCCTAGGTCTTGGGTTTATTTATCAACTGGCAGATAATCTAACCAATAGAACAAGCTCATGAAATTCCATTTTTTTATCATTTGTTTTGTTTATTTATTATGGGGGTGTTGTCACAATCACAAAATTAATGAATTAAATAAGCATGCAAGATAGAACTAAAATAAGACCATCTTATGCATAAATATTATCTTAGGCATTGTTAATCACTTAAGTATATCCCACTTAATATTAAAAAGCATGTAATTAATGATAATAAAGTGTAAATTTATGTGTTGGATAAAATACTTCAAAGAAATATTAAGTCAGTATATCCTTCCATAATCTTTGTTAGAATCGAACCATAGTTCAATGTGCCTAACCAACCCAAGTTGGGTTGCTTTCAATTATAGGGGAATTCTAATTCATGTTTTTTTGGGTTGACTTGACTTGGATCTCATAAAGTGTTGACTACCACAAAAGGACATGGTGTGACCAAGAGGCAAAGGTTGAGGAAATCCAAAATAAAAGGATTTCAGGATTGCGGTGTCCACTCAACGGATCAAGGAGATGTGAGTTAATCGATTTGGAATTTGGAATTCCTACTTAAAACCAATAAAGTTGCTTGACCAACCCTAGTTGGGGTAATAAGAAGAGAAATATGGATCCTTTACACTATAATATTCCAGCAACATAATATTCACTACTAGAAACCAAGGCTTTCCCAACGGTTTAAAATCCTTGGGAAAGGCTTCCAAAGAATTGGGTGATAAGCCATAGAGAAAACCTTATACAGAAAGTTTTTTTTAAAATTGTTGGATTAGAATAGTAAAAATATTTACTTCCTTATGGTTTGGAAAAACATTTCAATATAAAAGTACCAGCAGTTTGTAACTATTTGTAAATGTAATTATATAACCTATAATAACGGTTTACAAACTATTGGTATATAGGTTTAGCAATGGTTTTCCGATAACCATTGGTATATATTATATGTAGAAGCTATATACAAATAGTTTCTAAATTATTGGTATAGTGTTTTACCTACTGTTTTATCTAAACTGTTTGTATAGATGGATTATACAACTTTATACCTATGGTTTTTAAATCGTTATTATATAGTACTCCAGGATTACACAACAACCCTCTTGCCTAGCCTTTATAGAATAATTCCCTATTTCCTACCCTATACATCTTCTACTAAATTACATGACAACCTACATCCCCCCTTTCCTCCACTCTCTAATAAATGGAATTCAATACTGGAAGATACAACAGAAAACACACAACAATTATATAACACCTTAAAATATAGAATTCATAAAAACACCAATGCCCATGATACAACGTATATAATTAAAAAAACACTCATGGGGGGATGTTCGGGGTGGGGGGTGTCCAAGGGGGTGGGTGTGTCTTGCGGTTCAGGTGGGGGGGGGGGTGTCTATGGGGTAGGGGTGCCCAGGGGGTGTCTAGGGGAGTGGGGGTGTCTGGAGGGGGTGGGGGGGGGGGGTGTCCCAAGGGGTGGGGGAGTCATTGGGGTGTCTAGGGGGTTGGGATTTCTTGGGGGTGGGTTGTATTGGGGGGGGGGGTGTCCAGGGGGTGGGGGGATGTCCAAGGTATGTGGGGTGTCTAGTGGGTAGGGTGGTGTCTAGGGGTGGTGGGCGGCTTTCCACAGGGGTGGGGGGGGGGGGGTGTCGAAGGGGTAGGGGTGTCCAGGGGGGGGGGTATCCATGGGGGTCGGGTTGTCCATGGGGGTGGGGAGGGGGTATCTAGGGGGTGGGGTGGTTCCTGAAGGGAGGGGGTGGGGGTGTCCAGGGGGTGGGGTGGGGTGGGGTGTCCTAGGGGGTGGGGGTGGGGGAGATCTCTAGGGGTGGGGGATGTCCATGGGGGTGAGGGTGTTCAGGGGGGTGGGGGTGGGGTGGTGTCCGGGGGGGGGGGGGATGTCTAGGGGGTGGGGGGGGTGTCCATGGGGTGGGATGGTGTCCAGGGGGTGGTGGTGTCTGGGGGGGGGGGTGGGGGTGGGGGGTGTTCACTGGCATGGGTGGGTCCAGGGGTGGGGTGGTTTCCAAGGAGGGTGGGGGGATATCCTGGGGGATGGGGGGATATCCAAGGGGGTAGGGGGTGTCCAAGGGGTTATGGGTGTCTAGGTGGGTTGGGGGGTGTCCACTGGGTGGGGTGACTTCTAATGGGGCTGTCTAGGGTGTTTGGTGTGGGGGTTTCCAAGGGGGTAGGGGTTTCCAGGGGGTGGGGGTGTCCGAGGGGTGGAAGAGGGGGTGTTTAGGGGGTGGGGGAGGGTAGCTAATGGGGGTGGGGGTGTTCGTGGGGGGGGGGGGGGCATGGGGTTGGGTTTTTACAGGGGTGGGGGCTGTCTAGGGGGTTTGGGGGGGATATCCAAAGGGGAGGGGGGTGTCCAGTGGGTAGGGGTGTCCAGGTGGGGTGGGGGTGTCCAGGGGGTGGGGTGGTGTCCAAGGGGTGTGGGTGGGGGCAGTCCAGGGGGATGGGGGATGTCTTAGGGGTTAGGGGTGTCTAGGCATTGGGGGTTTTCCATGGGGGGAGGGTGGAAATCCATGGGGGTGGGGGGAGGGGGGGGGGGCTATCCCGGGGGTGGGGGTGTCCTCCCCAAACTAGGGTCACAGAATCCAATCTCTATCTAATTGTAGCATTAATTCAAGCCTATTATAGATTACCCAAAAGACTATTTGTGTAATCCATGAATATCATACATATAAATCAAAACACACCTAATTGTTAACACACCTCCAAATATCATACATGGATATGATTTTATCTTCCACTCTAAATATAATACATAAATTATAAAAAAACACACCTAATTATAAACACACCTCCAAATATTGAGTTATTTATGTGGCTTATTAATGCCTTGAGAGGATAGCTGAGACAAAATTATATGCTGTGATACAAGGTGTATGTTTAAAAATTTTTGTTTCTGTGTCAAATATGATCTTATGTATGTTTTTTAGGAATATGAGACATGTTTTGAGGGGACACTACTCATGGGAGTATGAGCCTTGTTATATCATTATGTGATATGGAGTTTTATGGATGGTAAATTTGTATGAGATCAATAAGAATAATGGATAAGATCCTGAGTGAGATTTATTTATAGAGATAACTTCTTCTTGGAAGGGTAAGAGTGAGTGTTCATATGAAGATTCATTAAATGTCCTAACATTTTAAAAAAACTATACATTGGTTCTATGTGATTATTATTATTTTTTAGATTATTGGAGTGGGCAACCCACCGAATCCCTATATATCCCACACCCCTACACCCCTACCCCCCTAAACGCCCTGGACATCCTCCCCACAAAGATATCCCCCACCCCATTTGGACAGCCCAACCCCACCCCAGCTGGACAACCCACCTCCTCCTCCCTAGACATCCCACACCCCCTCCACCACCTGGACATCCTACCACACCCCTAGGACAACCCACCCACCTTGATAGCCCACACCCCCTCCCCCACCTGGACAACCCACCACACCCCCAGGACAACACACACCCCAACCTAGACAACCCACACCCCTCCCTAGATAGCCCACTCCCACCTGGACAGCCCAACCCCACCCACTAGACAACCCACCCCTCCTTGGACAACCCCTCCCCCTCCCCCATTTGGACAACCCACCCTCACGCTCCTAAAAAACTATCCCCTGGCTTCCCAGACCCCTACCCCACATGGATATCCCTCCCCCACCCCCTGGATAGACCACCCATGGATAGCCCACACCCCTCCCCCACCATAACTCCCCACCCTGACCCCCTAGATAGACCCCACCCCTCCTTGGACTGCCCACACCTCTAAAACCCCCTGCCCCCTGCAGCCCCCTACCCCCAGACAACCCACCCCCACCAAGATATCCCCCACCCGAACAACCCCTACCCCTGCACCCCATTAGGGTAATTTTATTTAAATTTTTTTATTAATTAAGATAGTAAAACTATCATGAATTATCAATTTCATTCCAAAAAGTCCATTTAACTTATAAAAATAAAACAAATTCAATTTATAATGCTCTATGGGTCACTTAGGAAATGTCATTGGGTTAATGAAAAATCAACTACATTGTTAATTCTAATTTAAAAACCTGGCCACACACTAAGGAGGTGGGGAGGTGTCTGGGGGGGGGGGGCTTTCCAAGGAGGTGGAGGGTGTCTAGGGAGGTGGGGGTATCCAGGGGGTTGGGGTGTCCAAGGGGGTTGGCGGGTGCCTAGGGGTTGTGTGTGTGTGTGAGGGGGGGGGGGGGGGTCTATGGGTGGGGGGTGTCCAGGTGGGTGGTGGTGGGGGAGGGAACAGTTCAAGGGGTGGGGGTTTTTAGGGGGGGTGAGGGCAGTCCATGGGGGTGAGGGGTGTTGGGGGGGTGGGGGTGGGGGTGTCATGGGGTGTCCAAGGGGGTGGGTGTGTCTGGGGGGGTGGGGAGTGTCTAGGCTGTTGGTGGTGGGTGGTTTCTAGTGGGGGGGTGGGGGGGGGGGGGTGTTTTGGGGAAGAAATACCTAGATACTACCTTGAAAATTACTTATACCCAATCCAACCAACATCACATTTCCAATTCATCACCCAACCAACAACCAATTCATTCTCATATCACTACCCTTCCCATTATTCTTTGACCAAAAACTATAAATACAAAATCCTAATATAATTTTTAACTAAAATAAAGTCCATAGAAAGTACCATATAACCCCACTAAAAAAATGGAAAACCACCTACACCACTACCCCAACCACCCCCAATCCCTTCAAATGGGCCATCCATACATCCATTACCCACCTCGAGACCATATGAATAAACAAACCCTTTACCCTCTTTTATCGGGGAGACATCTCACCAACACCCGTTATTTAATATGGTTCATGAACTGTACACTGAACGAGTGGCTATGAAGATGTAAAATAAAGGTGATTCATACAATCATGACACATTATGTGTAGGAAAAAATAAAAAACAAATCAATGTGTTCGATATACCATTCCACAGACTGCACATAACTCTAGTTATTCAAAAACAAAAAATAAAACAAAAAAATTGATCCAGAACATTAAAAATAAGGCAACAATTACTAATTTGAAGTGTAGAAATAAAATATTTATTGATTGGAGATGGATCTATCAGGTGGAAGGAGTTTTGTAGCCTAGGGTACCGAGATAGCTTCAGGAGTGCTTCAGATTAGGGCTTTCAATCACATGGATGGGGGATCTGGACTGCTGTGTATTTGAGAGAATACTTTCCCAATGGTTTTTAAAAACATTTGGGAAATATATTCTTTACCACCATTTTAAAAAACTATTGATATACTTTGGATAAATTAAATATTTCGCAATAGTTTGATTAAAATGTTGGGAAATCTTTATTCTAAAAACACAATTCTATTTTTTTCTTCAAACCATTGGGAAATGTTGATGTTTTTATATTATACCAATGGTTTATTCAAACCGTTGATTTTAAAGTGTTGGGAAAACCACCTTTTCCACTAATTAGTCTGAAGTCAACAGTGAGGGCTACTGGAATTCAATAAAACAGTGTGAGACTAATAAGTATTTATTTATTTATTTCTCTCAGTTTTATCATGATAAATTTTTAAATATTTTCTCATCCTAATTTGTAGGAATAGAAATAAAAATTACATTAAACATACCATTGAAAACATACTCGAGAAGGAAAACCTTCTCATTGGCACCAATTTTTTTGGGGTGGCAGTGGAATTTATGCATCATCCTTCACTACGAGAGGAAATTTTATGTGATAGAGGATCCTATTCTAGTATCACCATGATATGAGGCCAATGAGGAGGAAATTTCTCTCTATACAAATTATTTGGATGATGCCACAAATGTCCAATGTTTCAAGATATTGACCATATATAATGATCTATTGAAGCAACATGAAACATGGATGTTTATAGCATGATGTCTCACTTTAATGATCTCTACCAAGAGAAGAAGAGACATGAGAGATATGATATCTCCAAAACATAGTTCACAACTAAACTTAGAGAGTCTGTTCTAGCTTGGCCTCATGTAGTCAATCTTATTGGCTACATTGAATTCTTGGATGTCGTAGGGATTATGTTTGTATATGAGTAGCGTATAGATCTCATTCTATCAACAATGCCCAAGACATTATCAATACTTATTTTCAATGAAAACATGAGAAAAAATGAGAAGAATATATTGAAACATATGTCCTTAATTATCTATGTAGATAAGGATATAGGGCATGACAAACCCACAATTTTTATTTTGAATAAGAAAAGGATGGACAAGGAAAATGAGACAATAAATTATAAATTGTATGAGGCCCCTGAGCACCGTCCCTCTAAGAAGGTGAAGATCTAGAGGCATGGAAAGGAATTGGAGGAGGTGTGCTTTGTAGGTGGCAAGCTAGGCCATTAGAGGAGGAATTGGACCCACAAGTGTAGGGACGCTAAAGGTGCGTTCGTTATCGAGTGTAATCATTCCATTTCTACACATTTGATATTAGATATAGGTTTTGGGGCTCACATCTGTATTCAAATCTAGGAACTATGTAGATTTAGAAATATTTCCAAAGGAGAGATAGTTTTTCAAGTTTCCAATGTAGTGAGGCTGGCTGTGTTGGACACTGGGGATTACCATCTCTCATTACCAACTAGAATGATTTAGGTTTTAAATAATTGTTATTATGTGACTAGTGTCACCAAGAACATAATTTTAATATCATGTTGGGATTTGGATGGATTTGTTTTCATGTTTGAAAATAATAGTTTTTTACTTTATAAGAACAACATATGTTATAGTATGACACCTTTAAATAATGTTTTTATGTATTAAATTAATAATACCAAGTTTTGGAAATTGATAAAAAAAACTCACATGAATCATACAAAACCCAGTTGTGGTATCACCATCTTGTTCATGTAAACAAGAAGCACTTGAGAAAGCTCTACCAAGATGTTTATTTAGACTCTACCGAGTTAAAACCACTTGATAGATGTAACACTTGTTTATAAGGTAAAATGACCATGCCTCCATTCAGTGGAAAGGGTGAAAGGACCACATAGCTTCTAGGATTAGTGCACACAGATGTTTGTGGACCATTTCTAGTAAAAGCTAGAGGTGGATATTATTACTTCATTACTTTTACTGATGATTTCAATATATATGGATATATCTACTTAAAGTGGTATAACTTAGAGTCCTTGGAGAAATTTTAGGAATTCAAGAATGAATCATAGAATTATCTTGGTAAGAAGATAAAGAAATTTCTTCCAGATCAAGTTGGAGAATATATGAACAAATATATCACTGACCTTTTATAAGAGTTTGGGATTATATCTCAACTAACTCCTCCTTATACACCACATTGGAATAGTGTTAGTGAAAGGAGGAAATACACCTTGTTGGAAATGGTGAGGTCAATGATGATTCATGTATATCTTTCATTATCCATTTGGGGATATGCATTACAAATTGCATCATACACATTAAACTGAGTACCAACTAAGGAGGAAAATGGAATTCCATATAAGTAATAGAATGGAATGAAACCCATTTTTTCACACACACATGTAAGAGGATGCGCGGAATTTGTTAAAGCCTTCTCAGGAAACAAACTAGCAACCTAGGGCATGAGGTGTATATTTATAGGATATACCAAGGAAACAATATAATATTACCTCTATAACCATTCATATAAGAATGTGACTGTCTATAGACAAGACATATTTCTATAGAGGGATCACATACTCAAAAAGGATAGTGTGAGAAATATTGACTTCGATGAAGTTGATGCTCATGATAAATAAGATTTTTTATAGAAACATGTTACATAGGTACCTGTGGAAGAGGTTCTAGAAACACAAGTACTACATAAGAGCTCAAGAGAGGTTAGGGAACCAGAGAGATTTGGTTTCCTAGTCACTGAGGATGTTGAATCATTATTTTTGTACAGTGATGAACCTCTATCCTATAATGAATTATTAGAGAGCTCATAAGGTACAAGATGACTAGAATCTATGAATTTTGAGATGGATTCCATGTATTAGAACCAAGTCTGGGTTCTGGTCAATGAGCAAGTTGATGTAAAGCCTATTATATGAAAATCAGTTTTTAAGAGAAAGATGGACATGGAAGGTCAAATTAGCACCTATAAATCAAGGATAGTGGCTAAATGAATAAAAAAGTCAAGAAATTGACTATGATGAAACGTGAAATCCATTTTCCATATTTAAATCCATAAGAATCGTACTTCCATAACAACTTACCATGACTACGAGAATTTGAAGATGGATGTCAAAACATTATTCCTTAATAAGTATCTTTAAGAAGATGTTTATATGACACAAAAAAATGGTTTGTGACACCAGGTGAAGCCAAATGGGTTTTTAAGTTGCAGAAATCCATTTATGGATTGAAGAAAGTATCCTGGTCATGGAACATTCAATTCGATGAATCCATAAAGGAATTAAGAATGAATGTGATCCATGTGTTTATAAACATTTTAATGGGAATGCGGTCATTATCCTAGTAGTATATATTGATGACATATTACTTTTTGGAAATTATATACCAGTCTAACTGTTAGTTAAGGATAGGTTGAACTAGTGTTTCTTCATGAAGGACTTAGGCGAAGTAGGATACATTCTAGGGATCAAGATCATTGATGATAGATCTAAGATGCAGCTTGGACTAAGTCATAGTAAAAACACTAACCAGATACTAAATAGATTTTGTATAGAACAATCTAAGAGGGGATTGGTTCTAGTGTCACATGGAAAACATATTTTTAAGATAATGTTTCCTTAGACACAACATAATAAAGATAGGATGAGTAAGATCCAATACGCTTCGGCTATAGGATCCATCATGTATGCATTGTTATGTACCAGGATTGATTTTTTCCTTTGGAATGAGCATGGTAGGAAAATATCAAGAAGATTTAAGAGAAATAAATTAGACTGTTGTTAAGAATATCCTTAAGTATATGAGAAGAACTAAGCACATGTTCCTCGTGTATGGAGGAGACATGGAGCTTGTTATAAAATGGTATAAATATGCTAGTTTTCGGACAGATTAGAACTATTTGAAGCCACAATCAGGATATGTTTTCTATATCAACGGAGGATCTATGAGCTGGAAGAGTGAAAAACAGAAAGTTTTCACTGATTCTATAGCAGATTCCAAAAATATTGTAAATTATAATGTAGAAAAGTAAGCTGATTGGATTTGGAACTTTATTTATGATCTTAATGTGGTACCTAGTAGTAGAGACACTATCATATTGTATTATTGTAATACAGTAGTGGTGGCTTCTACAAAAGAACAAAGGTCACATCAATGGACAAAGAACATTCTCCAAAAGTATCACCTATTGATTGATTTTTTTCAACGGGGTGATGATGTTGTAAATAGGGTGTCCACATAAGAGAATGTGGAAGACCCTATGACTAAAGGCCTATCTTATTAGAAGCATGAATATCATGAGAGAGCAACCGGGTTAAAGGTTGTTAGTAGTGGGCTCTAGTCCAAGTGGGATTCTACTGGATTTGGTGGCCTAGAACAAACTACAATGAACATTATGATAAACCTGCATTCATGGTTTTGAATATTAACTAAAACCTTATCACATCTTGATTGTCCATCTACATAACAATGCATGTGATAATTTCCTAAGGACAACTGTTTCACTAAAGGGTCATAGCAGATCCCATCTATGATGAGAACCCAGAAGTGCCATAACACTGTTATTGAATATATGTTATATAGATGGATGATTTTGTTTTAGGGACACAAATAATATAGTAAGTTAAAGGTAATGAATAATAAAACTTTGATTCCCCTTCTCATTGTGTTCTACCTAGGTAATATCGATGAGGATATTAGGAGAACGAGACCAACCAGTAAGAAATCCACATTTTATAGTGTCATTGAATGTTCCTATCTGTGGATGTGGGTATTGGTACTTATACCTTAAGATTATTATTAATGGGTATTATGAATCAAACACTTATATGTATTGAAAAAATATATAACGACACACTGTTCTTAGTGTTGATGGATATGTCAGCTGCATCATGAGGAATACTGCATTAATAGATAATATGAGAAAGGATTTTTCCATGATGTTCAATAATTGGAGTTGATATCTCAATCCATTTGATGGAATTGATATAGCCTAAATAGATCCGTGGACATAGTAAGGAATGGGTGAGTTCAATTATGGGAAGTCAAATAAAGAATAATTTAGCACATGGGCTGATGGAACTATCTTTCAACCATCTTGATTGGAGATATCTAGACAAATGAATTATATTACACGGTAATAATTCATAGGTGGTGACCAGTCATTATATTGTTAGGTTCTTTCTCTAGGGGTTCAATGGAATGTTACTTGATAGTAACCTTTGAATTTAGGTTGGGTCTTACTAATGAAAGTGATAAATATTCTCATAGGGTCACAAACTAAGTGTATCCAATTATCTCAGTTAAATATTCACATAAAAAGTTGAATAATGATTATTTCCTATTTTAGTATAATAATTATTCATGTATTCCTAATCATATTTATTTCAACACTAGTTATTTGAGAGAGTATATTGTGGGTGAAATAATATACTTACTAGTAAGTCATGCAGTGCTATTTTTTTAAAAACTAAACAGTCATTATTCAAGGTCAAATAAATATGGTGGAGGAAATAAAGAAAATTGAAAAAAATACATGCCATGTATATTAATATACACACCATGTTGTTTTTCTAGGGATTTTTGTGAAAGAATATTATTTATTTAATTAAATAATATTAGTTTTAATTCAATGGGTGCATGTAAAGTGATAATAATAGTCTTCTATTATTATTAGACATGGGGTCTTGATAAGAATTAATCAAATGAATAAATGGTTTTGGGTAATTAATTCATTTTATAATTCAAGTAATAAAATCCCAATTACATTATTCTCATTAGATCTGGCCATTATTTGTGGTTGTGCACAATGTATTTGGAGAAATCTCTCAGGACAAGAGAGAATTCCTTTTCTCTAAGAACACTCTCATGTTGCGAGAGAGATCCTCCGCCACTGAATCATGGAGAGAGATTTGGAAGTGGCTCTTAAGGAAATAGAAGGTGGAAATCACAATCAAAGGCTCTTCTATGATATCATATAGATATCCCTTTCGCTTCCTCTAGAGATACACATATCTCTTGTGTATCACCACTAGGGGAAACCTAAAATTAGTTTCTACGACACAATGACATATCACTTTTGATTGTGACAGGAAACATCAAATGAGAGATAATTCTATCAAGGCAATTCATAAATTTTAATGAAATTAATTATAACCAACATATGATGATCCTTTCTATGGTTTCGAGACTTCCCTATTTCATTTTAATTTTTCATTGTATTATGAAGATCTCATATTTTATCATCGTGAAAGATCTCAGATTGATCATTTTTAATGGTAAAATCAAAGATGTGTACCCCCTTTCACATGCTTCTACAACACCCAGAACCCACATGCACTACACAAACATTATCCAGATGTTGTCCCACATCATAAAAATTCCATAAATTCCATAATAAATCAATCTCTCAAACTAAGATACCAAAACGTCACCCATACCACCCCATGCAGCAAGCCCCCAATAACCGCCATTAAATCATAGCCCCACTGCACACACATACCACACCCTTCTCATAGAACAAACTCCTCTATCCACCCATGTACCTATAACTATGCTCCCAACAGTAGCACCGCACAACCCACACAAAGTCACAAAACCAAATAGAACACAACAAAAAACTACACCTATCAAATAGTTTGTATTCATATTTGGTAAACACTATTATTTAAATCCACTTCGATAAATAATGGTGTTCACATAAGGGTTTTCATCCTGGGAAATCAATTTTATTTAACCGGGTATATGTTATTAATCAGATTGAAATTTAAACTAATTATTCATAAGGAAACAACAATTGTTATAAAGAGCAACCCATGCACATAGAAAGACCACCAACAGAGATGAATGTTACAAGAAAAACGACCACAATAGATCACATCATCAATAATGATAACAAATAATATTAGATATCAACATCAATCCACTGCCATCATGTTAATAGGTTCGTATTAGCATTCATATTTATTAAATGTTGAATTTGTCAATTTTCTCAAAAGAATGTTACTATCCCACCACACATGATACACAAATAAAGATAGGAATAAGAATAACTATATGAAACAACATGTGACTAAAAATCCTCTTTTTTTGTAAAAACATGGGATTATTCTAGTAGTAGGAAACTCCAAAAAAAGTGACTAGGAGGGAGTTCTAGCATAGGTGCATGACTCATCTAGAGAGGAGGGATCTAGTCTCACTATGAAAAAAGATAGAAGTGAACCATGGTTTTTAGAAAAATTCAGATCTTATATCAACAGATGGAAATGGTACCAAAGGCCATTAAATTCAGATCGCAGCTATGATCACATGATTTGAAAATGTCAATCTCCCTAGAATATAAGGATATTGAGACACACTGAATATCATTTTAAATTCCCTTAAAATTACACAAACAAGGATCTAAACTCACTTTATTTAAAAAAAATGTAAGAGGGGTGAATCAGGAAAACCCTACAAACTGGAAATTTGGAAAAGGGTGAGACACCGCTTGGTATTCCACTATTTCGGTGTGACATCCTCACAATATTACTGTTATAGTTCCAATGTTATAGTGCCACTATTATGGTGCCACTATTTCAGTGTGCCACTGTTATGGTGCCACTTTTTAGGTGAAACCATTTAGTTAAATTGGATTTTTGGAAAAATCCCAAAACAAAACACTATGACCCCTAAGAACACCACAAGCACTATATTATCACAAAGGAATGGCACAGGGAAATCTTGATCATTACATCTAATTAACCATTTACCTTCATGGGCTCAGGATAATCCTTACCTATTCCATTAGGCTTCAGATAATGCTATTGTGTACCCTTTGGATAGTGGTTAATTCACCTGTGTACTCTTTTTCTTAAGATAAATCTTCATGTGTACCTTTTATCTTGGGATAAATACTTCTATATACCCTTGGGATTGGGATAATCCAGTGGCATACCCATTAGCATGGGATAAATCCCCACATATAAATTTTCTCGTGGGTTAAATCCTCTCGTTTACACATTGGCATGGGATAAATCCTCTAATGTACCATTTGTCTTGGGATAAATCCATTAGTGTACCCATTGTCTTAGGATAAATCCACCAATGTACCATTTGGCTATGGATAAATCATCTCATGTACCCTTTGGGATAGGATAGTCCTCCCATGTACCCTTTAGATTGGGATAATCCTCTCATGTACCATTTTTCTTAGGATAAATTCTCTCATCACCGTTTGGCATGGGAAAAATACTCCTATATTCCATTTATCTTATAATAAATCCTTCCATGTACCATTTTCTGGGGAAACCTCCCATATACCCCTTTGAGCTCATAAGATGCATACATTACTAATAAATTGTATAGATATAAGGGATCCCAATATTTATTCATATATACATATGAGTGCCACTTGAAAAAAATCATTCATTACATCTTAAATAACATACGGAAATAAAAATGGGTTTTGTAACATTTCATGATGGTATTAACACAATTAGACTGAATAACTTAAATAGTTGACACCAAAAATTTAATCACCCTAAATGTTTATTTCATAATAACATTTAGAAGGTGATTCTTGAGAAATAATTTCCAAGTAAATGATGCCTTTATAGATAAATATGAAAATGATAGTGAAATCATAAAATAGTTTTTTTATAAAATACATTTATCTTTGGCATAAAATACAATGTTATAGTCAAATTGAAATTTCATTTTCAGAAATTCGACTTTTCTGAAATTGAAAAGAGTGATTTTTAAAAATTAATATTTACAAATAATCCTTGAAAATAAATAAAGGTTTCCAAATGGTAAAGCAAAAATATATTGAAATATTTTACTTTTAAAAAGTATATTAAATAATTTATCCTTTTTAAAACCATAAATATTTCAATATTGTTGAGTGAAAACATAAGAAAACATTTACCTTTGAAAAGTAAACATGAATAATAGATCGTATAAATGATATGAAGGTCATCAAAATAAATGTGGAGTGGAATATAAAATATTTTATACTGAAAGGATGGAAAACCAAACTTAATATTTTGAAACATTGTTGTCGAGAAACCACATTATTAAAAGAGTTAAAAAATCCAATTTAAAAGAGCTGGAGGGAATTGTTTTTCACATTGTATCACACATAATTGGGGTTTCACATAAAAATTACAACATTATGATTAAATGAAAACATTAATAAGGAAGGGAAATTATCATTAAATATGATGTGAATTATTCTTAACAATGATTTACATTTTATAGGGAATAATTTCATTCAGAAAGAATATTTAAATCAAAACATTCATTTTTCCCAGAGGAAAGGAAAATGTATGATAAAATAAAATATTGGGATGGAAGCAACTATTATTATTATAAATAAGTACATGAAGATAAAATGTAAATAAACAAATGTAGTTGAGTTAACCAAAAATCTTATAAAATTGGTATAATTTCATTCCAAGGACATTTAAAGAAACAATTTGTTATGGATATTAAAACCCCATGAACTACATTAATATGGAAAAATAAATCCATTAGTTAGTAATCACAACATTTCATTGATATCATTGCTCATAATAAGAGATAGGTCTGAAAGAGTTTAATTTCATACATAAACCCACTTATGAAAATCATAAGGGAGGAATCAAAATAACATAAGAGTGATATCATAAAATGGACATTAAAATATCATAAAATGAAATATTTCCATTATACTTAAATGAAATGGGGTTTTTAATACACTATAAAAAACAAATGATGGATCATAATATCAGAAATTTCTCATGGATTGGAAAATGACACCGAGAAACCCTTACCATGTATTCTTTCTTACTCGAACAAGATCATAAATCTTATATAATAATCATAAATATCATAGTCACTTTAAAAAAATTCAAATATAATCATATTTAAAAAATTCATTTAAAACCTTTCATTAAAAATATATTTTTCGATTATGGTTTATTTCCATCTTCATAAGCTAGAAATTCTGATTTCTTGTTTCATAATTGTTTTGAAATAGAGTTTTAGATTGTTTTTTTGACAAAAAACTCATAATTAAAATATTATCCAAGATACTATAATCAATTGGTTTTAATGATTCATCATATTCCATTTTCAATGGGGTTGTGAAAAATGTATGTCTTTCAAAAATGGAAATTGTGACGAAATAATGTTTAGTGTGTTTAATGTTCAAATGGATATATGTTAATAAATATATTAAATATAGATAAAAAATTTCATTAATCATTAAAAAATAATAAATAAATTATAATTAAATGACATTATTATTATATAATATTTCATAATCATTCATGACATAAATATTATAACATTGTTTACATTGGTGGTAAAACCGACCAAAATGTGAGTGTGTAAAAATGATATAATGAGTAAGGAAATGTTTTTATATAATGTTTATATAACATTTATATAAGCTTAATAATATCATAAATGTAATTTACCTTTTTAAGATTATTCCCAGAACTATCCATGCATGGTGGTGATGAAAAATGAAATTCTTCATTCATTGAGGCATTAGTTCTCACTTATACATGATTAATGATTCAATTTCTCAACAAATGGGAACATGAACAATTATAATTTCATGATATTAATGGTAACATATTAAAAATATTAATTCCTCAAATATATATTTTTACTAACCATGAAATGTGATGATTAAAATCTAATTACATCACTTCGTGGTGGTGGTAGTCCACATATACGCATGATGAATGTTATTTTGTTTTTATTAGAGGATATAAACAATTTAATAATGGTTAATATATTAATATAATAATATTAAATTATAAAAACTAAAATAGTTTCAGTAAATTATAGTACCTAAAAGATTTCTGGAAGTTGATGATTAAGAAGAAAAGATTAAGGAGTTTGAAATAATCACATTGATGACTTGAGATTTATGTTAGAAATATCCATGGAAATGGAGGACTTAGGCTGTCTAACTAAGATCATTGGATTTTGAAAATGATATATTGTTATATAATTATAATTGAATATGATAGGGATTAAATTTGAAGGGATATGTTTAGGATTTTGTGGAGGAAGTGATCACCTTTTATAAGTGAAAATGATCACTTTTGTGAATACCCATTACATTTCAATAATTTCATGACACTATAAAAGGGTAAATTGAACGAAATGTGATAAATAATGTAGTGCAAAGTGAGATAAGGTCATGAAATACTTCACCTCTCATTTTTATCATGATTTAAACTTGTTTCAAGCCTTTTAGGTTTTTCTTTTTACATTTTACCATTTTGGTTTTTACCTTAAAAACTAGTTTTCTCCCATGTAATTTATATATAATTAAAAATAAAATATAAAATCTCTTTATATATTTTTGTCTGAATAAAGTAAGTTTATTTCCAATATAATATAATTCAATTTATAATTATGTGAAAAATAAATTTTAAATTAAAAATTTTTATATATAATTATTTTGAAGAAAAATATTTATTTAACCATTAAGCGTTACTAATATTATATAACATAAATCAAAAATTAAATGTGTGATATTTTATTTATCATGATAAAAAATTATATCATATTATTTATATAAAATAGTTATTGGATAAAAATTATACAACGCTAATAAAATAGTCATTTGAAAATTAATATGAACATGTGGATCTAAAATTTAAAATTTATTTAATTAGATTTATCTTCCCCAAGTAATGAAAACTAAATCATAATTATAAAAATAAAAAAATTGGAGTAAAATATTAATTATTTTAAAAAAATGTTAAACTTGGGTTTTTTATGTTCAATATAGTGTTTTCTACTTTTTTTAATATATATATATATTTATTTATATTTTGAGGAAAAATTTTCAATAACTATTAATTCATTCTGGTATTATGATAATTTCAGAAAAGTGATGTTGTTAACAAAATTAGTACTTTTTAATATTAATAAAAAAATTAATTATTTTAGAGAAATATGAAAAATTACCTTTCGATAATTTTGATACCTATAATTGAAATTTTTTATTCATTTTTAAGATTAAAATTATTAAAGTTTTAAATTAAGATTTTAGATGAAAATAAATAAAAATATATACACTATTTATTTTGAAAAATAAAATCTTAAAACATTAAGTGGTCAAAATCAAATTTTTTATATATTTATAATTGATTACAATATTTTTATTTAATATAGGTTTTATTATTCTTAAATATTCCTAATAATATTAATTTAGTTTGTCAAATATTATTATACTTTTTGTGTTTCTTGGGAAATATGTTTTCGATACAGTGTTAATATAATGAAAAACATATTTGAAAAACTAGGGGTTTTACATTCTGCCCCATTAAATGCATTACATTCCTTCAATATGAATTATCACTTAATAATAACAATACATAAGGGAATCTAAGGATAATCATGAATCAAGATATAGCTTATAAGAGATACAAAAATTTATATCATATAGAAGACCATGAGATGTATTTTTACATAATAATAGGAATTTGAGTCACACCAAGTGTTCATGACACCCCTCTTTATTCTCCTAATTTGTAGTGTTTTTGTGGCCTCGTTCAGTGGTGATGGCGCTGTTCACTTCACTTGGATCTGATTTCTCTTTTGTGCCTAATTTTCCCTTTAGCCCACCATGATTGGAGGTACTGCAGGTGTGGATGCCATATGATCCTAATTTCCCCTCTTTCTTCCTAACCCATGAGCATCAAACCTCTAATTTGGGTCTATATGATTGTGAATCAATGGGATTTGTTCAGTGTTAGTGGTGGTTCCAACCATTATTCATTTCTACTTCCCTTGATGGCCAACCCATCATGCTCACCCCCCATTTTGTTCAGTATCAATGAGGGTTTTAGGTTAACTAGGGTTGGTGTTGGAGGGGAGGGTTTGAAGTAGTATTTGTTCTTGTTCTTTATCATCATTATCTTATCCTCCTCCTTGGCCTGGTTCTTTTTTCTATTCTTCTACCTTGTATTTTCTTCCCAATTATGGGTTTTCATTTTCATTTGGTATTTTTTTGGATGGATATTTTATATAATGTTTTTTGTAATTTATCCTAGTTTTATTATGGTATGTTCATGGAGAATGTCTCAACTATCTTTGGTGGCCTTAAGTAACTTTAAATTTTCCATGGATTTGTGTGCTAGTTTTCCTCCCTATTTCATCATAGTGATGTTGTTCTTTGGAAGCTTTGGGATATGGTGATCGAGTGGCCAACTGTATTCCATAAGGCCAGACCATTATTTGGTTGTTTGTTGTGATTATAGAAGTTGGTTCCAATTAAGACTCTCCAAATTTTTGTTTCCAAAAGGGATGATGATAACAATGTTTATTTTCAAAATGATGAAGAATATCTGATGTCTTGTGATTGGTGTAGATATGAGAAATTATGGAACGATGTTAGGGTGATTGGTTATAGTCTGGAGACCATAGATGACAATTATAATTTGTCTCGAAATTGTTCCAATATGTTTGTCTCATATGGTGGTTGTCTTGAAGGAAGGAAGCGTCTAGATATGGTGGTAGTTTGATATTGAAAATTTTAGTCTTACTCTAGGATGATAGTTTTGGATAATTATGACAACGACAGTGTAAATTTGATGATGAGGTTGAATGGTTATTCTATATTTTGTTTTTTCTATTCAACAGTTCCGACAGTGATCATAAATGTGGTGTACCCAAGTGACAGATGGAAGGTGATGTGACTCTAGCTGACATATGTGACGCATGGATCAAGGCCTTCTTAGGATCTATGTTCCATATTAATTAAATTTTAAATTTTGAATTTGGAATACTATATTTTTGAATCCCACATGGTGTTTTTGGATACCACTGAACCAAAAAATATCTATGTTGAAAATAAAAAAAAATATAATTTTTAGTCATAATAGGAAAATATTTATATTCTCATGAATTTAGTCCACATATGAATATGCAGCTAGTATAAGGAGTTTATAGATATATACCCTCCACAACATTGTTTTTAAGATCCTATTTCTGTCCAAATATAAAAACCATAATGATTAATAATGTATCTAATAGAATCAAATAAAATGATCATCTAAATATGAAATCTCAATGAGAAGATAAACTCTCTAATGAAACATTCATTCCAACCTAAGATATTTTCACTCTAGATTGCATATGAAGTTATTAATATATAACACCCTCATTTTTTCCAGGGATGTCCATGGTTATCTAAATTTAAGGATCTCTACACTAATAAATTATATATTACAATCTTAAATATGATTTTAATACTTTATATTTTTTCATAAAGAGAATATAGATTAACCAAAGAATATCATTCAGGAATGTTTATACAGATATGAATTCTTAATCCCCCTCACTATATAATGAGTGAATATTGAGTGAATGATCAACTAGTTTTTTTTGGGTGATTAACATTAGGTTAATTTATTCCACAACTTCATCTATTTTACAGTATCCATATTAGGATGTCATTGATCAGAAACCACATATGATATGATTACACAAAACAATAGGATGTTATCCTATGCTTAATCATATCCCTTATAATTATACCTTGGGTTTTATCTAATGTTTTTCATCATAATCAACCAAAATACCAAAAATATTCCTAAAAAATAACCTGAACCTAGTCTGATATTAACTAAAGCCACCCTAGAACCGCACTCTCTGTTCTAATTCCAAACACTTTCTTTAAAAATTGACATTACTAAAAATTGAGATGAACCTATCATTATTTTAAAAATTTTCAATAATATAATCTTTATATCAAAGAAATAATCAAAAAATCCTAAGAACAGAAGGTCTTGGGTCTTTAAGGATCATCTACATACGAAACTTATTTTATGATACTTCTGAACATATCGACATAATTAGAAAATACTAGATATTCCTCAAAATATCACATAACTTATAAGAATATATAAAATTTTTGTAAAGGAAACATAATAAAGGAGAGATATCAGATTCCTAATAAGAAAAAATAGCTCAAAACATCATCCAGGGTTATATCATTAGAATATAAGATAACATAAGTAGGGGAGAAATATATTAATAGAAAAAGAATTAAAAAAAGGATTTATCCATAAATTATTATATAAGGAATTATAATATCAAATTAACAAACATATATTACTTAAACGTGTGTGGAATCATGATACATTCAATCCATGTCATGGAGAAAGTCATATGTACTTTTTGATAAAATAAGAGTGTGGTATAATCATAAGCATAAAAATTAAATATCTAGGATACCAATAAAGAAATTTATAACATTTTATGCTTTGGATAATAACCTATATACCTTATGGGTATGGGGATAATTCTCTAGTACACACTTAGTTGTGGGATAATCCTCCCATGTACACCTAATATTGAGATAAATCCTCAACTGTAAACTTTATCTTAGGATAAATCCCTTCGTGTAAAATTTGGATTAGGATAAATTCTCTCATGTTGGTTTGGGATTGGGATAATCCTCCAGTGTTCTTTTTGTCTTGGGAAAACCCCTCCCATGTAGCCTTTGGATTTGGTTTAATACTCTCATATACCATTTTCCTTTGGATAAATCCTCAAGTTTACCCTTTGTATTGGGAAAAACTTTCATTTTGACACATTTGTATTGAGATAAATCCTCCCGCTTACCATTTGGATTGGGATAAATCCTCCTATATACCCTTCGAATTAGGATAATTCTCCCATGTTCCCTTTGGATTATGATAATCCTCTCGTATACCATTTATATTTGGATAAATCCTCCCATGTACAATTTTTATTAGGATAAATCCTCCTATGCACCCTTTGTTTTAGGATAAATCTTCCCATGTACCCTATGGTTAGGAATAAATCATCCAATATACTCTTTTAAGATTATAAGATATAAACATTACTAATTTATTAAAGTGTGATATAAGATCCCAAATATCATTCATCCATACATATGTGTGCCACTTGAAAAAAATCATTCATCACATCATAAAGAACTATTGGAAAGAAAAATAGGTGCTATAATATTTCAAGATGTCATCACCACAATTGAACTAAAAAGTGGAAATGGTTGATTAAAGAAATTCAATCTCCCAAAAATTCTATTTCATAGGAACATTTATATGGGGATTCATGAAAAATAATTTATATGGAAATAAAGAGTTTATAGATAAATAGGAAAATATTAGCGAAATTGTAAAATAGGTTCTCTTGAAAATGATTTTCTCTTTGGACTAAAAGATCATGTTATAGTATCCTTGAAAATTCAATTTGAGAAACTTCACATTTAAAAAATTTAAAAGTAAAAATATACCAAATAAATAAATAGAAACAATCCTTGAAAATATATGAAGGTTTTAAATGGGTGAAGTCAGAAGACATTAAAAACATTTACTTTTACAAAGAATATTTTATAATGATTCCTTTAAAAAGGTATAATGTTTTCTAATAGGTGAACTGAAAATTGTATAAAAATAATTTTGGAAGCTAAAATTGAATAACAGATTACTTAAATGATATTAAAATTATTATATGAAATTTTTAGTGGAAGATAAAACATTTGATATTGAAATGATGGGAAAACCATTTAATATTTTAAAATACCATCATTGAAAGTCTACATCAAAAAAATTGGAAAAAATATTCCTTTTTAAAATAGAATAAGATTAATATAATAGTCACATGTGAGAAAACATAATTGGATTAAAAAACACAGTGGAATATATTTTTGGGAAAGGAAAATGTGGACAAGGTAGGGAAACCATCGTTAAAGAGGATAATATTTTTTTATTAATAATTATATACTATTTATGAGAAATAAATTGATAAAATATTCACAGTAAAGAAATATTATGTAACGGGAAATAAATTATTAGGGTGGAAGAAACTAATATTCGAAGAAGTAAGTTCAAGAAGATTCAAAATAAGTCAATAAAGGGAGTTGAGTTATAAAAAAACCTTACAATTTTGGTATCTTTGGTATCAAATTCAATTTAAAGAAAAAACATGATATAGATATTTAAACCCATTGTTTTAAATAAATATAGTAAAATACATAAAATATAATGTAATCACACCTTCTCAAAGATATCACAGTTCATAATGAGAAATATGTCTCAAGGAATAAAATTTGAGATAAGGAACCCCTTTTGGAAAAGGGAAACATAAGTATTAAAAGAAAACAAGAGGGATTATATGAAATGGGAATTAATATATCATTAAATGAAATATTTTCATTATACTTAAAGTATATGGGGATTTTAATACACCATATAAAATAAATTATTTTTTGTAATATTAAACATGTCCCATGGATTAAAAAATGAGAAAAAGAAACCCTTACCATGTATTCCTTCTTACTGGAATATGATCTATCCTCCCATATAATAAACATAAATATGTAAATAACTTATTAAAAAGCCATATTAATGTATAAATTTATTTTTATAAAACTCATTTATATCCATTTATTACAAATAAATTAGTATAATATGGTCTATTTTCATCAAAGGTTTCTATAGAAAATAATTTTTTTGTTTCATACATATTCTGAAATGGATTTTTCAAATATTATTTATTAAAAAGAACTCAAAATTCATAGTTTATAAATGAAAAAATTATCATTATTTTTAAATGATTCAACTCATCCCATTTTTTGGTGAATTACAAAGGCATAGTTTGTGACTAACTGAAACAAACTTTTTATTAATTTGGGGAAGGGCCAAGAGCCCTAAAAGAAGGCTTTAAGGAGGTTGAAAATGTTGGAGTCCTAGGTAATCACCATATATGAATGATTTAAATTTGGTAGAAAGGGAACCCATAGAATCATATATAACAAGGAAATCCACCTGGCTTCCCCTACAGGCTAGATAATCTTCTGCAAAATTTTTCTCCCTCGAACTGTGATGCAAAAAATTCCCCTTCTAGGTCTCCAAAGTGAATTTGGGGATTGTGAAGAGTAACTAATAAGGCACCAGGTGACATCCCTAAAACAATTTCACCAAAACCTCTGAGTCTAATTCGACTTCATCCACTAGGTTCCCACGTCTCCTACATATCATGAGGCCTGATAGGAGTAGCCTCACCTCAACACCCAAGGAGATTCATATGCCATCAAAGGAACTAAACCCTAGTCGAACCAAACCCTATGAATTCCTAAGCACCCCTCCACCCCTCATAGTCCCATTCATTAATGAGCCATCTACATTCAGTTTCAGGCCATTTATAGGAGACAACCATCTGACCCAATGGCCTTTCACCTTGTTAGTAGTTCATGGAATGTGAAGAATATTGAAAATATTAACAGACTCTAGGCCCCCCTTAATTAGTTATTCCAGTTTGGGAATAAGAGACCTAACTCTCATTTGAAGAAAAATCTGGCAGCAATTGAAGCCAAGGTAAGCTTGGATGCAGGCCTCCCAGATAATCCAATAGTTGGTGATGAGTATGGAAGTACGAAAATTCCATTCCATAACCTTATAGTCAAAACTACCAAACCAGTATGAAATGAAGAAATGTTAGGAAATTTTCTATGAGTCTTGGCATGGGTTGGGTGTGATGATCACCCAAAGGTACTTCACCTAGCTTCTCTGAATGAAAAGATAATGTGTAGACTCTGAATATGGATTCGTGCAACAAAAGCAGCAAGAGGCCAGAATGATACCCTTTATTTGAATGTTTTCATCAATAATAAGATCCAAGTTCCCAATGAACCATAGAGGGAAGCTCATCTTCATCAGAATATCCTTTCACCACACCTTGGGGGACCATTCATCCGGAATAATTTATGCATAGTGAGTACATCTGTAATTGGGAGAAGAGAACCTACCAAAACTGGATACTATAATGAAAAATATATCTAGTTCATTATGCATGATGATACCTTGGAATACACTCATTTGGTCATAATTGAGAGTCACATGAATGAGGTCGTGTATCCCAATTGGTTCTCTAAACAAGATATCTAAAAACATGAAATTTGGAAACACAAGCCTTTCAACATCCCAATTATTAGTCTAGAAATTTATATTTCCATCCCCAATGTTCCACTGGCTGACATCCCACATAGACTCACGATACTGAAACATGCACCGTGCAAGCCCAGTGGGATAAACTCCACTGTGCTTAGGCAGTTCCCATGGATCACCGTACCATACCATAGAAACCTCTGCCGACAAAGACTCTAGGACCAGAATATCCAACGCCAACCTACCCTGCATTCCCTTCATGGTTTCACTTTGATCCCAAAGTCCACCCCAACCTTCTGTTTAGTAAAGAGAGTCCAGGAGGCCTAGTTAGATTGGATGGCTTGGTTTGAATCCCAAAGAAAGTAGTTCATAATCCTTTCCATTATAACCAAAACACATTTGGTGGGATTTATAATGGACAATACATGCATAGGGATAGATGAGAGAAAACTATTAGTTACAGTGACTTGGCCTCTAAAAGATAGCAATTTATTATTCCATTTTAAGACCTTACCTAAAATATGTTCCATAATATCATCAAAGTAAATCCTCTTGATGCATCCAAATGCAATTGGGACACAAAGATAAAACATCGACAGTAGCTTCTATTGGTATCTTATAGGGCTCTAAATATATCTACTTCTTCTACCAAAGAACTTATTGGATATTAAAACATTGATTTTTATTGTGTTGATTGTATTTCTACTCAACTGAACATAAGTGTTCATAATTTCCATAATTTTAGATAGGACATATGCATCCCATTAGTAAAAAAATCAAAATTTCATCTACAAACATAAGTTGGGAGGAAACTTGCAAACCACACCTTCATAAATATGGATGATTCCATCTCTTCTCTAACTTGTTAGTAAAATTCTTGGATAAAGCATCTTGAGCCAATATAAAGAGACTATGAGAAAGGGAAAATCCTTGACATACAATGCGAATGGATTTAAAGAAACCAATAGTTTTCCCACAGATGGATAGAGAAATCTAAGGAGTGAAAAAACACACATAACATAGATCACAAAAACATTCCTAGAACCCAAGGTTCCACATTGTTTGAAGGATGAAACTATACTTATTTTTATCATATTCCTAATCCACATCGACATGAAAATTGACATTCCAACCCAAGGGTTTTTTATGAAGGTTGTTCAACACTTCAATAGAAATGCCAACCACACCCCCAAAATACTCCATCCCTACACACACCTGTGTTATTCCTTGTAAACTAGTCATGAAATGAACCCATTTAGTCTTCTTGAAAGAATGGTGTCCAAATTTTTTTAAGAAACATTGTAAAGGGAAATGGGTCGATAATGTTGGATGGTTGTGGGGTGCCTTCTCTTTGGAATCAGAACCACTATGGAAGAGCAAGTTCTCAGGCTCAATGATCCTCCACTAAAGAAATCCTGAATGATATCCACCACCAGCACTCTTAATACCTCCCAGGCATCCACATAAAAAGAATATGGAAAAATGTTCGGTCCAGGTACACTATCCTGCGGCATCCTCAGAACTGAATAATTGATCTCTTCCTCCAAACTCATAACTGATATAAGAGAGTTATAGGACATCCCCACCAGGCACGGTAAGAATCCCGAGAAATCCTCACATGTCTGATCATTTGGAGATTTCACAATGTTGGATTATGGATCCCCGAACAAGAGACCATCAAAGTGTTCCAACACCATTTTCCCACCCCCTCCATGTCCGAGGTGAACATCCCACTTATGGGGATAATGTCAATCTTGATACTCCTCATTTCCTTCACACATGCATGAAAGAAGGCATAGTTTTGATCCCCTTATTTCAACCATCTCACCCAATCCCTCTGCTTGTTAGTAAACTCAATATCTAGAATCCTTTTAGTGAGATCCATCTTTTTATCACCGAGGAGAATAAAGATATTCTCATCCCAATCATGAAGAATAGCTTCCTCCATTTTATTGATATCCTTTTGAAGACTATCCTCCCTAGTAGTATCCTTAGGTAAGTTTTCTAGACAGCCTTTGATATCCTCTTTAAGACATTTAAGATGTCTCTTCAACCCGCACCAAGCCCGTTCGACCATCCCTTGATCCCAATAAGTCCTTAAAATTTGTAAGAAGGAATCATCCTGATTCTAGATGTTTGAGTACAAGAAAACATTACTCTTGTAGGAGTACAGCTTCAGGTGAACAAGAAGCGGAATTTGATCTGAAAGAGGATGGGTCAGGTGTGTAACCACAGTGCGTGGGAATGAATCCAATGGCTAGATATTAGTAAAGCACCTGTCCAGAAAACATAAGATATGGTTATTTCTATGATTATTATTATACCAGGTGAACTTGGAACTGATATATCCAAGATCTAGCATTCCAGTAGAGGATGAAAAACTCTGAAAGACATGTGAGTCACCAAGGTTCATAGCTGAACAACCTCTTTTCTCCGAAGGGTCCATAATTGCATTTAAGTCATCATAATGAACCATGGAAAAGAACCTTGATTGAATGATTCCAGATTTTTCCAAAGATATATCCTCTAGGTGGGATCAGTACATGCATAGAAATTTGTGAAGAGGACCTCTAATACATTTCTATAAATGTCCATTTTATTTCACTATGACATGATACTCACCAATTCAACAGACATGTGTTCTTTCTAACAGATGAAAATGTGAACTTTTTCTGGTTTCCCATGACCAAACATTGAAAAACCCATTCTCTTAGACATGAAGGGAAGCTTGAGTGTAGACTGTTTATGTTTGATGATTGAAATGAGAGAGGAATGATGTTTCATGGATTTAGATTCAGGAAGCACACATTTCACATGGGCTCACATGCCTCGTGCATTCTATAGAATCATAGAATTCATTAATCAGTGCCCCTATAGCCTTTCTGACTAGACCTGTTAGAAGATATTTGAAGAGTAAACAGACCTGATTCCTTTGATATGGATCGTGTGATAGGCCATGTTATCCAGATCATTGAATAATATTATTTTTTAGAGAGAAACATAATCTTGAAGGACACATCAGAATCATAAACCCGTGAGATTTTTTTGTTTGACCAGGGGAGGTTTGAACACAAAGCGAAATCATCTTGAAGAAGTGAGAGTAACAGAAGACTTTGAGGGGAATCCCTCCAAACCATGATCTCTTTTTTGACTCCCACTAGCATTATATATGAAGAAGATAAAACTGCTGCATACGATTACATAAAATAACTAGGGAGTGCTGAAGGAGATCTGTGGAAAGCTGGGAGGAGATTAAGAACGTCGAAGTGGTATTGAAAGAGATTTCAGAGGAATCAAAATATGCAGAGAGAGGGATCCACATGATACCCTAGTGGACCTGACGTTCCCTAAAGAATCAATGGAGAAAAAGAATAAATAGAAATTGAAGGGTTCAAGAGACAAAGTGATAAGGTCTGATAACTCAGAAAGAGGAGACAACCAAGGGGAAACCGCGTCAGAAGAGATGTCTTAATTTGAGGTACCAACCACATTAGAACTACCATCATTTTTTGAATTTGAGAATAACCTTCCAATGGTTATATGATCTTTTGTCCCTGATGATGAGTAGGAGGGACCCACATCCAGGCCAACCTATGAGCTAGATCCAGACAAGCCCTCCCTCATATGCTTTTTCCGGCAGACGACCTAGGAATGCCAATGAAGCCCATAGAAATCCAAATTCCTATGAGGATTATGATAAAAAACCATTTGAACCATTAAAAACACTCATTCATATTTGATAAGACACATGAGGAACAATTCATTTAGAGATCCATATCCACACACAGATGCGGGTTGGAGGTAGCCTGGATGCACTTGGTGTTCTCATCGGAGTATAGAAACTTCCCCAAAGAGTAACCCACTACTTTTAAGATTTATGGGTTATGAAATGGCAGATGGATTCTCGGTAAGAATATCTAGACAACCTATTATGGATACTCTCTACCAAAATGATATTCCCACAACCACATGGAGAGGGAGAACTACCACAAGCCACACTTCCTATCCTCATGAGACCAAGATTCCACGAATGTTTCTATGAGAATACAAATGAATGAATAATGATGCCCAAGAAATTTCTGAGACTACAGTGGGATGGAGAAGTCACCAAAAGTCCACAAATCACTTTAAGAACCCAAGAGAGGGTTTGTTGTGACCAAAGTGTTCCACTAGTGAATGATTGTGGTAGGGATAAGCCTCTATAAGTTCCGCCACTGAGAGTTACACCACATGCAATCTGTCAACCATCTTGGCTATTTTGTGCTCCACCAAAATCTGGGTGATATGAATTGAGGATGTAGGAGGTGAGGTAGGATTCCCCTCATCCACTAAATACTGAAAATCACCACAAAGTGCATCCTTAAATGAAACCCTAGGGTTCATCCCACTCAAGACCCCTGCAGATGTCGTCCAAGGCTAGGAAGCTCTAGATACGGGGGGAAAAGGAAAACCATTGAGAGAAGGAGAGGTGAAAGAGAGAGGTGATGAGAGCGAAGAGGGGGATTAGGGATCCAAGTGAGACATCTTTCTGTCCAAGGCATGGTTTGTGAAAATCGAAATTGTAATGAATGAAATTTTTAGTGAGTTTAATGATTGAAAAATTATATATTAAAAATTATGTTAAAAATATATAACACCATTAACTAAATATTAAAACATATTAAATAAGTTTTTATTATCAAGTATTATTACTATATAATATCCCTCAATAAATCATGATATATATATATTAACCTCATTAAAATCCACAAGGGAGAAAATTTCTACTGGAAGGCAGTGATGTAGGCATGACACATGTAGATTGTAACACAGGCTTGATGCAATCATGACACTACATTGGGCCATCATGTTATGTAATTAGATTCAGGCTTGCTGGGCCTTCGGGCCATGTACTGAATAAATATGTCTTAATGGGTGTGGTATTCCTTGGGGGGAATCAATGGCCTGCATTTCTAGAATGTGTGTCTGGTGTGTGTGTGTTTAATTTATTTTTACCCCTATGCACATAATAAATATAGGGGTAAAAGATACCCAAATGGAAGGATATTGTAATGATTTAATGAATAGGGACATTATGTGATATAATATTAATATAAAATTTAATGAAGCATAAAAATTTTATAAATACCATTTATATTAATTAAATTAATTACTAGAATCATCCATTTAGGGTGGTAATAACAAATCAAATTCATAATTTATGGAGGTGGTAGTCCACACATACACACGATTAACTATTTCAATTCACAAAGAATGGGATAGACTGATATTATATAATAATTTATCATTTTAAAATCATAATTGGGAATTCTTAAATATATTAATTCCTAAAATATATCCTTATTAACAACAATGATAATAAGTGACGGAAAAAAGCTATATCCCTTTCTAGTGGCGTTATTCATCATGCATGCAAGATCAATATTGTTTTATTTTTCTTAAATGATTAAAAGATTTGAATAATGGTTTAAAAAATAATATAATAATATGAAAAATGATTTAGTAATATTTGATTTATTTTATTATATTGGATTAATTAATTTTTGAACATGAAGACTATGAAGAAAATTCCATGGAGTAATAAATAATCATGTTGAGAATATAATATTTCATTAGGAGATCTCCTGAGAAATTGAGGCCTAAGTATATATAATTGATTCTAGATGACTATGAACATTAGAGAGGATTATAAAAGGATAAAAATATCTGAGTTTTAGTATGTAATTATAAGTTATATGTGAAGCATAATATGGTGGAAGTGGTCCCCTTTTATTTGTTAAGAAAAAGTAACTTTTGTGTGTACTCATTATTTTTCAGTAATTATATGAGATATTTCTTAGGTAAATGGATCCAAAATTTAGAAATAATGGATTTTGGAATTATATAATGTATAATAAGACACTAATTATCATTTAAAAAAAACTATAAACATGTTTGAAGACATTTTCCCTGTTATTATTACATTTTACCATTTTAGTTTTTTCCTTGGTAACTACTTTTTACCCATGTAATTTATATTTTATTAAAAATATATCGTATCCCTTATTATAAAATTTGGGAATTATGAGCATAAATATAATAATAATATAGAATAATTCAACTTATAAATAATATAAAATTATACTTTAAGAGAAAATATTTATTATATATGAAAACTATTTTGTAAAAAAATGTTGTTTTCACCATTATATGTTCTTAATATTTTATAAAATTAATTACCAATTAAATGTGTGATGAAATATTTTTATACATGTAAAAATATAATATCTCATTATTTATATAAATAAATTAATTTTAATTTATCAGATAAAGATTTCACTACTTTAAAAAATGATTCATTGTAGATAACAATTTCACCATTATCATGCTCATTAATTTTAATCTTCATAAAAACAACATTAATCCTAATGTGAAATTAAACATACTACATTATATGAAAATTTTGATCTAAAATATGAAATTAATTTTTTGAAATTTAGTTTATACAATTAATGAAAATAGATTTTTAAAATAATTTAATAAAAACAGTTTTTAGAGTCAAATATTACTTAAGTTTCCGAAATGTCAAAAACATTATAATTTCAATATAATATTTTTAAATGATTTATTTTATATTATAAAAATATTTTTTTTATATAAAGAAGGTTTGAATTAATTGTATGTCATTACTATATTATGATAATTTCATAAAAGTAATAGTTTTGAAAAAATGAGAATTTGTTTTACCATTCACATAAAAATAAATTATTTTAGAAATTTTTTAAAACATTATCCTTGGGAAAATTTTGATATATGGAATTAAAAAAAGAAGTTAGATTTTTTGAAATCTAATTTCAAAATATGAAAATTTATATTTTGAATGAATATAAAATATATATAATCTACTTTTATTGAAAAATTCCCTTATAATAATTTTATTGTTCCTAATCATATTTTTTTATGTTTTTATAATTGATTAAACTATTTTTATTTACTATGAGATTTAATATTCTTAAATGTTCATAATAATATTACTCAAATATGTTGTTTCTCATTTTATATTTACATTTTATGTGAAATAATATATCGATATAATGTTTTTCTTTTGGAAAATGTATTAGGAAATATTTAGGTGTGACAAAAGTTAACTATTTTCACCATACATTACCTCAAATAGTTTGTTTCTAAAATAATTATGTGGAAACTACATTATGTAGTTGGGAAAGGAGAATTCATGACCCCAACTATCATGAACAAAAAAAATGGTCATAGAACGTTCACCTATGATATGAAATCCTCTTCCACAAACAATTTTGCTGAACATGGATAGTTATTTATCTACTTGTTGAAGAATTTTTTTTCAAAAACATTAAAAAACAATTTTAATTGAAACCATAAAAAATTTAACATATTCATTAAAATTAAAATATAATCATGAAATGAAAATATAAATATGGTTGTAATAAAATGAATAAAAATTATAGAAATATCATAAAATTTTCATGATAAGAAATATAAAAAATTATTATAATATCAAGTCCTAATTAATGATATTATCGTATCTCTGCAAAAAATTAATTCCATGGGAAAGAATAACCACCATGATGATTCTTTTAACTTCTCTCTCGTGTAATGATGTATTTTATTGCTAGTACTTATTTCAATATATTCCCATTACATAGAGAGTATAACTACATAATATTTCTATCCAATGCATTATATCATATGTAACATAGATATCCATTCTAAATTGAATAATGTTGAGTGGTGAGTACTGCATGATCCTTATAATACCTTCTTGTACACCATCAGCTATTATCAAGCAACAAGGGTCCAATCCGAAAATTTTTGAGGGAATACACTCAGTATCATAACCTTGAAAATATAATCAATAACTAAAATATAAAAAATTAATAAAAACATAATATATAATTATAATATGATGAAAATTATAAGAATAAAATAACCATTTAATTTTTTTAAAATTAATCCTGGATAGATCTTACAATAATAATAAATCTTGTGATTACCATCTTTATTTCATTCCTTACACAGTAGGTGTAAAAATAAATAATTAAAACTAGGAAAACTATATTGACATAAGTTCTAGTGCTCTCATTGGAACCCACTACATTCTATTACAATAAATTATTACCAAATCCTTTAATCAACCACATGCTATAAAAAAACAATACCAGAAAGCCTCAACAATCACCAATGTTCTTAGATAGGCTATGAGTACAATAATCAGTACTCTATCTCTAAAGTCCGTCTGAAAATATTCAGTCATGTAATATATGATATTGTTTACACAATATAATACACCAAGATGCAACACCTGGAATGAGACAAAAAATTCAAGATATAATGTGATAAAAAGGATATCAAAACACTTAACCCTGGATTATTTTGATTGATACCGAAATGAAACTAGCCATATGAAATAAATTATATATGGTTCTCTAGTATATTATTTGTTTAGCCACTGGTAATAACATTAGTTGAAGGAATAGACTCATTATTATCCCTTTGGAATAATTATATTGAAGTATTTACCAATTGCCATTCCCAATAGAGGATATATACCTAATAGAGTTCCCAACTCAAAATTGTACCCTATAGAGAACATTAAAAAGGTGGAAGAACACGCTCATAAAAATAAAATATGGAGAACCTACAATTGTGTGAGGGAATGACTCCCAAACTTCCACTATAGGGAACATAAAATTGATTGAGGACTCAACTCACTACCAAACCCTATAATTTTACTCATCATAATAAGATGCATCAATAATGTCAAAATTATGAAACATATACCTATACCTAAAATATAAATTGATGAATCCTTAATATTCAATATGTCACATTACACCACCTACCACCCAGTTATCCTAAATTAATCACATGAATCCCATGAAACTGATAACTCACATCATTACTAGACCCTCACTAATGACCATAATATCTTATGAATCATTAATATTGAAGTATTCTATAATAATTATTTATCATCACACTTAAGGTTATTTTATAGATGATTTACTTGGAAACTAGGCCCTTAATTTCCATTATCACCCATAAAGCCCCTATGTCTGGTTAATTTGAATAATCCACTGAACAATCTAACCCTAATTAAGTTATCAAATTCGGTCATAAAAGGGCACCTTTGTTTTTTTTCATTTATCCTTAAATCCCATGGTGAACATCCTATCCATAGGATTCCCTTATAAACCTATGCCTCTAAATTCCTTTAGGAGAACCATATACCAGTAATAAATATAATGATAATCTTTAGTGGATTATTTTAATCAATTAAAACTCACTTTTGTATAATATTTAGACGATATCCTCAACAAAAAACTTATTGTACTTTTAATCTAATTATCCTTAAAAGACTATATTAACTGATAATACCTCTGAAATGTATGGTTTTATAAGACCATGAAACACCTCATAAACAAGCCACACTCTTCTTAGTGAACCCATCCCCCAATCATTATATAAAAATCTCAATATTTGTGGAATAACCCTCATGTGAATTTAAAATACCATTATAAACTTATATTCAAATTCATTCTTAGACACTCACTAAGCCCTTCATTGATAACCAACATGAAAATCTTAACGTGACAAAATCATTTGACAAATCCCAAACAATTTTAATATGATCATAATGCTTCTTCCATGACTAATAGTTTCTACATTTTTATTTTGGGCACGTAATCCCTCTATATTCCCACTATAGTCTCTCTGAATCATACTCTCCCATATTAATATGTAATTATACAAAAAAAATTCGATAAAATATTAAAATATGGATCACAAACCTCATCTATAGTAGTTACCAATCAGGCTGCATTAGAATGAAACTCTCACCTAAAATATCTCCAGTTATCCTCCAGTACATGAAATAAATCTCGATCAACATAAAAAAAAAATTAATTATAAAAATTTTTAATTAATTTTCCCTGATAATTTTCATTCTCTTAGTTTCACAAGTTTGTGTGCCGGTTGGTGATGGATCGATTATTTTCCCTATCTCTATTCTGTAAAGAATTTTCTATTTATTCATAGTGATTTCATTCTAACCATATTTGATGTTTTTTAGGACACCATTTAGTGTAAAACTATTATGATTGGGTGTGAGGAGGAAGTTGTTAATTTTTTATTTTGTAGGTTTGGATTCCTTTTCACGATATCTATGATTTTTTTCATGTCCATATTTAATTTTGGCACATACCAAATAAATTTAATTTTCTAAAAAAATTAACATAATCCATGAGAACTCAATTAATGTAACTAGATAATTGAATCTCTAAGAAAATTTACACCAATTAAATAAAACATTACTTTAGTATTCATATAATAAAAATACCCAAATTCCAATATTGATTCATTGTCATTTTTTCTCCAAAAATTGACATTTTTTAAGAAAAATCCATAAGAAAAATTACTATTAGTGAAAAGGTGAGAAAAGAGATATTTTTAAAATTCCTCAAATTCATCTGGCCATTACTCTCACAAGATCATTTATAATAATTTTTTATTATAATTATTTGATAAAATCTATAATAAAATAACTAAAAAAGTTACTAAAAATTATAGGGAAACCAGTAAGTGAGAAAAATTAAAGTTAAAAATAAGATCTTAACCAAAAATTGTGAGAAGAGTCATATATGGAACCCCTAGGACAAAATATCATTAAAGGTGGTGGGTTTTAACAAAGAACACACCATCATTGTCACTATGCTATACCTTGTGAATGAACCTAATAGGGTTCTAAAAAACCCCCTTGGAGAGGGTAAAAGGACCCCAAATTAAATTAGTGTTTCAATTTTATATAATTGATTCTTTAAATACCACCAATAAAATTCATGTGGCCCACCTATTACTAAGTGGACTTCAACCTGGTACCCCCTGGAAATGGAAGTGTGAAAACCCCACTTCCAATTGCCTAATGATCAGACGACAAGAATCCTAGTAGTCTTCCATTGAGAATATATCAGGAACCTACAATGAACCTCTAGACATGTTCAATTACTCATTCCAAGATATTATGATCTCTATTTATTCTATATACAATTCCACATTGAATAAAACTACTAAATCAACCTAAGAAATATCAGAAACTTTTTTATTTAGTGAAATTTTAAAAAAAAATTAATTCCACCTATATATAAAACCCCCATGTCCCATTTTTATGATTTATAGATATATTAAACTTGTGGTCATTATAAACTACTGCACATTTATATTTCCATCCCTGAGAAGTGAAACTAAATATAAATAATAACAAAATTTAGTTACTGAGACCCTATATATGCCCCTCACCTAGTTCCCACTGGATATGAGCACATGATAACTATGAGTGGTATTGTAAGACAATCCATTTTTTTTTTAAAAAAACCACTCTTATATGTTAAAAGCACTGTTCATATCAAAAATAGTATGTTAAAATCAAATTAAGTATCACTAACATCAGTTATGCATATAATGTGCCTATCATTATCCCATTATAATGATATTCACTAAAATATTCCTGACCGATGCACAGTGGTGGAAACCAAAAATGCATTTTTAATTGTTGATATCTCTATTTTAATGATATAATAGGATTAATGTTATCAATTATTCCAAACCCCACTGATAATCATCATAGTTTTTTTAAATAAACAATGAAATTTTAATGGTATTTCCCATACATATTGGTTATTTTTACCCAACTCACAGTTTCCTTCCTATGACTTAGTTGTCCATAAAAAATATCAATTAAACAATCTCACCATTACACTCCCCTTGTGAGTAAAAATATCCTATAATCATATTATAACATGATATAATATTAAAATCATATATCTCTTCAGATACAATTCACATCAACCCCAAGCGTGCATCTTAAGTATAATTTATAATATGGTATTTTCTGTGAAACTAGCCACAATATATTATCATAAGTGTTTAATAAACCACTATTATTTTGGAAACATTACACCAAAAATTAAGAATATTATTGTGGATCCCCTATAAAATGAACACACCACCAGGTGACCTATTTTGAACTCTATATAATTTGATTTACAGATCACTTATCCGCTAACACCAAATTACGGTATAAAAATTATTTTTTAAATACCATAGATTATTGGCCTCAGTCAAAAAGTATTAAAAACATGTATTATGGGCCTTGATATAAGATAAATAATCCATTATTTTGTCAATATAATTATGAAATCACATCATCTTACACCTTTAATCTAAAACATGGCCCCTTCGAACATATCTGACACTGATTGAATTTGAAAAAAAATGAATATCATGAATTTTGAAAAAATAAAATCCAACAATTAAATGAGTGTATGAATGTTTCTTAGGGGGTGACCAATGGAACTTACCCTATATTGTTTACCTATATCATAACTGAACGAAGTCGATATGTATCTCAAGGTTTCCTCCCAAATAACTAGATGTTTCTAAATAGTCATGAGGTTAACATATGAAAAGTGGGAAGAACATACATTCTTTTACAAATAACCACAAGAATAGTGGAATAAATTTCAATAAGTATGAATCCCATTATATCCAAAGTATAAAAGAAAGGATATAGATAGATTATAACCACAGTAAATATCTACCACATACTATATTACCATGAGATACTCTATATATCGTATAAGTTATATAGTTTAACTAAGATATCCGATAGAATTATCATATACAACTAAATCCACAAGTAAACCAATGTTAAGGAGACATCTTCAAAACCAACATGAGTCCAAACCCTATCCAATATTTGAATAATAAATCATCATCACATATCATCCATATAAAGACATATGTCACTTTCCATTTCCTATGTCCAGAAACATAATGTCAGCTCAGGTAATACGGCTCTTGAATAGAGTTTGACTACTACTCTATAGGCCAACAACAATAGTGTTTCTAAAAACACTAATAAAAACATTTTTATTTTGTATATAAAGAGATAATACGATAAATAATTATTTTACATATTATATTAAGGAGTGAGTAGTATCTAAAACATGTGTGGCTATATTTTCTTTGGCCAATGATAGAATAAAATGATAGAACTATGGTCTGAACACACCTTGTGTGTGATCATTTCATCAATCCTTATAAAATAGTCATGGGGAATGATCCACACCATTATATATACTAGGTGAATGACAAATAACTATCACTATATAACCACGTGGAAGATACATCACTAGACCAATATCAAGGCAGAACGTTGTATCACCTTTTGAATATTGAAAAAAAATCCTATGAAGATTATATACTTCCAAATCTCATCAAAGGTGGATTAAGTACAACCTATATTCCTTTTAAATAGATGATACACCAAAAAAACAACACACCATGGGTGTAAGATTCCCATTTTGGTTAAACCCTTTGAGTTGATGATATTCAACCAAAACTAGTCTCTAGGTGGATGATGCACCACCCGGAAAACACGTTTATGTTGGAAATGTAAAACTAGTGTCTCTAAGTAGGTTTTTGGTTTAAAAAAAACATCAATTCTTAGTTGGGTTATACCACTATTATATATTTCTACATAGACAATGACCACTGATAATAATCGCTAATTGGATGATAAAACACCAATATCAGTCTCCAAGTGGATAACACATCACTAAGACTACCCCCATTATAGCAACCCAGGTTTTTAATATATAAATATTACCTCATTTTAAATGAATATTTATTATATAACATTATGATACAGTATATATCCTTAATGGTTTAGTGTCTTTAGAAACTAGATACATAAAAATATTATTTAAGTATATTTTTCTTCAACTACCATAACACTATTCCCAATTTTTACCCTTATTTACATACCCTACTAAAATTATTTTTTCATAAACTTGGGAATTGAATCATAAGAAAGTCAAATATTAGCCTCTCAATAATAGTAAACATGTGATATATCAATCAATGATTACATGAACTCATAAGTTATGAATAAGGGTATGATATTATTAACATAAGTTTAAAATCTCATACCCAATATATCATAGATTTAAAACACAAGTATCAGGAAAAATCATCATCATTTCAAAATTCATGATTTATAATTGTAAAAAAATGAAAATAAATTAATAATGAACCATAAGTTCGTATCATAATCATCTCATAAAAGTGTATCTCCATCATTATAATGTAAAGAAATTCATTTGTCAAGTTTAACTACTAAGACCATCCAATCATAGTTGAACATGCATAAACACATGTTTCCCATATTAAATTTATTAGGAATAATCACAAATTTCCCTTAGTGGATAAAGCACATTGACTTGTTTCCTGTAGTGGATAAAGGAAATTGACTAGTTTTCCATAATTATTGAAAGAGATATGAAAATTTAACAAATTAATTAGAGAGATATGTGATTATAGACCCACCCATCACATAAAAAAATAAATACATACGTGTTTTATATGATCAAAACAAATTTATCATTTCTTCATATCATAACCCATGAAAAGAAAACATGTTCCATAAAAATTTAATTAATTCATAAAATTACAACCCATGGAATATAAATAGGTTTCAAAAACATCTCAAGATCCTAATCATAAATCATATATTGAAATAATAGGTAATAAATAATTGGATAATATCCAAATAAAATCATAATATTCATCAAGAATTTCATCATGTATAAAATTCGATTATAATATCACAGGAATATTTCTTGAGGAAAATAATGTTTTAATTTTAAAATCACTTTAAAATCTTAAAACATCAAAAATATTATGGTAATAATTTTCATTGTAAATAACCAGGGAAAATTATAAAGGATTTTTAAAATAATTGATTGTTCATGATGGTATGAAATTTTATTCATGTCGTGTATGTTAAAATAAAGATTCCTTTCATATTTTTTGGCAAAAAGGGTCAAAGTACCTTGTTTGGAAAATGATAAGAACAGTCCATTGATTTTTTTTATAAAAAGTAAAAAATTAGTGAAAATGAAATTAAACATTAATATGTAAATAATAACATATTTATGAAAACATTATATAGAAACTTGGATATGGAAGAAATATATTCTCGATTGAATAATAAATCATAGATAGTCTTACATAAATAAATTATTTCGGTCTCTTTGGTACTTAATGTGAGATAAATGAAGAAAAAAGTGTTATAACGAAATAAAAAATAGAAAAAATGCAATGGATTTATTAGATAAGGATTATATAATTTCTTGAGCGTAAATTCATGAAAAAATAATAAAATATAATTGATACTTAAATACCCTACTTCATGCCTCTTCTTTCTTCAAACACATTATAACCACATGTATAATAAATATAGATTAATTATACATGTTTTATTGAATAAAAATAATACATATCAGACAATATATTATTTAATAATAAAATATTATCACAAGATTGATAATGTACCATTTTTAGTCTTGTTTCTTGTTACAAATTTGGGTGTAATTATTTCTTTTTAAAAAATACATGTGTGTCCTCTCCACCACTTATAAAATTCCAACCCATATCATCCCATATTCAGAATTAAAAATCCATTCATATTGGAAAAGAACTAAAAAAATAAATTACTTACATACCTACAAGCATACTAGATCCTTTTTTTGATCAAAAATCTAATCTATAAAGGATTTTGGTGAAAACCAAATGACTTTGTCCAAAGGATAGGTAAAATTCTAAAATGAATATTTTTTTGTTGTTTCTTATTGAAAAACCATCAAATATTACTAAAATAAGATTATATAATATCTTCAATATATTCCATATACTAATAATTTATTATGTTAAGTTGATTACCTATATATATATATAAATATCCAATTCCATCAAATGTGAAATGAAACTGCCGATCGTGTGTACGGAAGACCACCGCCTTACAAAATGATGTAATTCATTTTCCATCACTACCTTTCAAGGCCAGATATAATGCCAGAATTATAATATATATATATATATAAACATATATAGTATATATATATATATATTATATTATTATAGTTCTATAATTATAATATCATATACACCTTACTTTTCTTTCTTTTTTAGAATACGATAACGTCGCTCATGCATATAGTAGAAAACCCCCTCACAAAGCGATGTGATTCGTTTTTCACATAAGATTTATGTGGAAAGTAAAAAAGGATAAATATAAAGAATATTTGTGATATATACTATATGATATTTATTATATAATATTAATATATCACTATTTTTTGTATCATTTCACTCGTTAATTGAATGATATTTTCACTCATGCGTACGTACGACCTACCATCTCCATGAAGTTATGTAGTTAATTTTTCATTTCCAACCATAAATAACGATTTAAAAATAAAGTTAATGAGTCCATATAATATTTATGACATTAGTGTAGGTATATATTTTATGGATCTATATCCAATACCCAGGAATATGAACATTTGTGAAAAAACATGCATGAGAAAACAAGGTAATTATCACCCAAAACAATGAAAAAGTAAAATATTATTAAGAAATGGGAAGTAAAATATTATAATAGGATCCTATATAATATTATAAAAATGAATATGGTTATAGTTAAAATTAATAACATGATTAAAACAATTATATATGAGGTTAAATCAGGTTCAATCAAAAAGAAGTGTGCGATAAGGGAATTCATCTCAATTTCTCTTCATTGTGAGAAATTTTAATGTTATGGACCTAATTTATTTTATATGGTGTATATAATTCCCCTTTGATAAGTAATATCATGATTAATTAAAAATTCATAGTATTTTATGCTTCAATTTTAATAATTTTATCCAAATGGATTTTGATATAAATGTTACCAAGTGGTAAAGAAGTTCATAACTCACTTTATTTTTACTAGGTTATATTACTTGTTCATTGTATATAATTATCAAAGATTATGTGCGTTTTTTATTTTTATACTAAATTATATTATTTACACCTTTTTATGAGGATTTACATTTGTTACACATAATTAATTTATTGGTTAATTATTCTGTCAATGTTATGATCTTTGTATGGATTTATTTTATAAAATAATTTTAATCAAGATAATTTATGCTTGAATTTCCATTGAATGAAATTATTTTATCATTGGAATATAAAATAATTTAATTTATATATCCTTTAGTTATTCATTATGTTTTACAGTAATAATACAATTTTTTCCAAACAACCACCATTTACCTTTTTCTTAAAAAAGTGTAAGCAATAATTTTTCCACATGTGAAATATGAATATAAATTTTATCCATCGTGACAACTAAATGTTTTAAAGATTAATTTATAATTTGAAAAAGTAATTATCAAATAAAAATATTTTCAAAATATTTTTTTACTTTTATTCTTAAAATTATTTTCAATGTAAAAAGCATATTTTCCTAAAGAATGATTTTAATGTAATTTTTATTGTATTTCTAGTAATAAATAGAAGATAACCTTTATTATACTTATATTCTTCTGGGTATATGATTTATTTATACCATACTGTCATTTCTATCAATGTTTTATGATTAGTTCGACCAAGAAAATATTTGAAATTATCTTTCCTAATAATTTTTAATAATCATTAACATTCCTATGAAATATTAAATTTCTTATTATCATTGGAAATTATATTTTCATTAAATATAATTATTACTTTATATTTATGTACTTATTATTTGAAAAATATATCATTTATATATATGATATCTTACTTTTAAAGTAATTAAATTTATTGGGGAAATTATTTTTAATCCATATTCCTTATTCGATATGAATGTTTGTAGATAATATATATTTTTTAAGAATTAAATAAATCATTCAAAATATGTGGAATGAGTTAGAAATGAAAATATGGGTGGATCCTGATTACTGATATTCCCTCAATATATTAGTAATCTAATGAGAAAAATCAATTTGATAACCTTAGTTAAATGAGTTTTTGGGGTTATACCTAACCATATATTTTAAACTATCTTGTGAAAGGTCTCAAGAATAGAGTTATCATGATGTTTCAGATCATGATATCCAATAATTAAGAATTTAATTCATTAAGAATTTAGTTATTTTTATCCATGATATTTTCATACTGATATTATTACATGTTGAATTTATTTCTTAGTTTATTGATTAAATGAAATATTTTTTTAGGTATTTATCTTCCTATATTGATTATGAATTATTCAATCATGATAGAAAAATTATTCAAATAGATTGTGCGTTTAGTTATTTACCTTTCCTTGTTTATTATGATTATTTATTTACGATAGCTTTCGTTGCACTTAACCTTAACTTAGAATTTGAGATAACCCTTATTTTGTTTCCCTTCCCAGGATCCAAGAAGTGTACTAAGAATCATATGAGGGTATATTATTATGGGAATAATTATATTCCAAAAAAACTATTATGTAATATGTATTTTCAAATTTAATATGGGAATCATGTATGTATCATCTTTACCATGACTACTAAGCTATTCAGTCATTTGGGATGTGATTATTTGTATCTTATGAAAATATAATAAACAGACACCGACTCTGGAAAACTGGGGTCATGGTCATTAATATAACTCCCTGATATTTTTATGACATAATTCATTTTTAAATAATTTCATTTGTTTGATAGCTTGCATTAGACACAATAATGAGTTTATATGAACCATGTAACATTATTAAAATATTATGTGTTAAATATCACATAGCCATTATAATGGGGGATATTAATAGTAATAAAACAATTATTAAAAATATGTGGCTAATGTTTTTTAAAATTATTTTAGTAGTCCTAAAATGAATTAAATTTAAAAAAACTTAAATTATTATTTGGAAATACAACTGTAGTTTTTTTATGAAAAATTAATTTTATGCATGCAATTTATTTTTATATTACTAATATAAATAAATAACTATTAGTGATTTATTTTTATGAATTTTATATAATATTTACATGATAATTTTTTTTAAATATTCAAGAAAATATTTTTCTAGGAACAGGATAAGAATAAATCTAGTTTTATACATAAAAATATATTTTTTCTTCTAAAAATTCATTTTGTCATATTTTGTGCACTTAAATTAAAATAAATTTCATAGATCTTTATTTATTAAATAATATATAATTAATTTAATATTTTTAATTAATAGGATCAAATTTGATATATATTCCATTTTTATTTTTGGTTAATATAAATAGTAACAATGGTAAAATTTGTCACCTCTGTAGAGGGTAAACCAGCTTAATCTTGGTTAAAAATAAATAATAAAGACATATGTTTTATTCAAAATTGTTATTTGATGAAGTTAATTCAAAATTATTACCATAACCTCTTTTTTTAGTTTTTTAATGAACACTTTTTAATGAAAATGTCTTATATATTATTTAAATCAAAGAGAGTTAAAAAATGTAACAATTAATTTAAAATAACCTTTATGTGCTTCCATAGGGGAAAAACTAGATAAAAATGAATATTAATAATAATTTTGTGAATAATAAAATTATATTCATGATGATAATTGTTTTCAATTTTTTGTTATTATATAATTATTTTAAATGATTACGAATCTCCAAAACAATATTTATTCATTTAATTGAGAAATAAAATTAATGAATTTTAAAATATTAAAAGTGATATAATTTAAGTAAGTTATAGTTTTCAATTAATTTTATATATGGATATGAAATATTAATATCATTTTAAAATATTATATTCAATTTTTTTTGTCTTTTAAGTCAAATTAAATTAATAGTTTTTAATTTGAAAATATTGACATTTTTTCAAATTAATATTTCATCAAATTATTTTAAATTCATTAAATTTTCCAAATAAGAAAAAAGAGGCATTATATGGTTGAAAATGTCATTACATGTCCACTTATTGTCCAATTTTCACTTTATAAGTAAATAACTATAGACCATTAATGTTGAAAAAGTTGTTATCAAATTTAATAATGAAATTGGTTAGATGCGGGTTTATCAAACTGATATTGTTTAAAATGACACAAAAACATGTCTAATTTCTATTTTTTTATGGTATTATAACCCTGTAAAACCTTATATTTGAATCCCTATCAATTGGGATATTTTTTATTGAGAATGAATTTATTATAATTTAATATTTACGAAATTCCAAAAGTGACGCTCACCTCAATTACAGAAGGGAACCCACTCCATCTTTTCGTCACACCTCCTTGAGCCTTATATATCAACCAAAATCTTTTAATTTATCTTCTAAACATCCGTATACATATTATAGTGAGTTTTTATTAACATAATACCTACTATAGATCCCTATAGTGGATATTTAATGCTTTTGTTTCAAAGAAGAGGTAATTTTCTTTAACTAATCACTTTCTTTTCTACACTTGTTTACCACATCTAAGAATCTGTAATTTGTTTTAAAATAATATATTAAGTATCATAAATGTTTTTAAATGTAATTATGTTTGTGAAATCCCCACTATACACCGTCGTTCCCATCAGATGATATGTGAATGTATCGGTCGGGTATACGTATGACTTTATATCTACATGTAGTGATATAATACATTTTTCATCACCATAATTTATCAATGGGTATTTTTATTGTTTTAATGTATATATATAATATTTATGAGATAATTATATTTTTGGTAATATAATATTATTTCTACATTAATATCATCCCATCCTTTGGGAAATGATAACGCCACTCACTCATACATGTGGAATACCACCTCCACAATGTAATGTGATTATTATTTGATTTATATTTTAATAGGATGATTTTGAGGAAGAATTTGATGAATATATATTATATATACTATATAATAGTGATCCTAGATAGGTTGATTAGTATTTATATTTCTTTCTTTCCATATTTGGAAAATTGAAAGAAATGTTCATGTGTACCTATGACCCACCATCTCCATGATTGAAGTAATTTATTTTCAAATCTCTAACATTTATGGATAAATATAAATATGTATATAATTAATATATATGATATTATTATTATTATTATTATTATTATTATTATTATTCTGAATACTATGTAACCAAGATAAATGAATAAGGACCAGAACTACTGAACTAAAATACTCTTGATAAAAGAAACAATTAACCCCCAAAAATGATGATTCTAATAAGGAATTGTTAACAAATGGGGGTAGTTTAATTTTTATAAAATTATAATGGATGATATTATATGTATTTAGATTACTATTATATATAATATTAATAAATTTAATTTTTTTATAAAATACGTTAGAGTGATTTTTAATCAAAGTGAATTTGTGGTAACTGATTTTCGTCTCACATTTGCTTCAGTGAGATACATGATATATTTACCACTTATTTATTTTATGTGGTTTATATACTGCACATTAATGACTTTTAGGATGATTAATATGAAATTTATATGTTTTTAAAAATTCATATAAGTTTATTTCTTTCATAAGTATCATAATACAAATGTTACTAAAGCAGTAAGGAGATTTATGTTACAATATCATTGTTTATCAAGATTATTTATGATTATGTTTCAATAATAAAATAATATGATCTGAAACAAATTAAAAATAATGAATTTTCTTTTAATATGGTTTTTTTTAAAATAAATTTCATTTTCAACATCTTATTTACTCATGAAATAGAAAATATAATTTTTTAAGGAAAATTGACTTCCATTCTCTGTTCAGTAGAAAATTTTCATTCTATATCATTACTTATAATACTATTTCTAAGAATTTTTTTAATATTATACTAGTATTTTTAATGTGATTTCCACATTTTTTTTACTTTTTATGTAGTTGTTTTCAAGGAATATTATTTTCATCTTGCAAACGAGGTACTCTCTGACTTTCTGAAAAAAATATAGAATGATTTTTTTAACATATACGATATGAATGGATTTTCAGAATATCATGTATAATATTTTATTTTAATATTACAGTACATTTTTTAAATATTATTTTAAAATAAAATGTTTTCTTTTATAAGTGCATGGTTTTTAATGAAAGTGATTTCAAAATAGGATGGATATTTTCCTCCAAAATGTTTAATTATTTTTAATAGTATTTCCACTAATCAAAGAAAAAACCATTTATTTAAATTATGGTTTACTTTGGATATGTTCCAAGGATACCATCCTTATAATTTATTTATAATGTTTAGGATTGTGGAGAATATTTATATATGTAATCCATTAATTTTCTACGAGGTATGCTATGATGAAATGATGAAATGTTTAAGAATATAATTTCATTTCATGAATTCTGATATGATGAATGTTTTATGACATTATAGGGCACATATGTATTATTTTAATAATTTTATGGGTGGGACATATATCTACCATTAATTATTTGGGTAAATATTTATATCTGATAAGTTAACCTATTTGGTAATTATGAGTGAACCTAGTCAGTATGGGATTATGTACACTTTGATTTTTTTGGGAGTGAACCTTGACGACAACAATGGTTTGGGGAGTAAACCCACTCTATTATTATATACTTGGAAATGAGCATTCAATATAGTGTAAATGTGTTATAAATAAATAAAAAATGGGGAAAATTAAATTTATTTATCAGATAAGGATCATAAAATTTACTCAATATAAATTTAATCAAAAATAATTAAATTGAATTGAGACGTAAATCCCATTCCTCAAGCCTTGTCTTTTATTATACACATTCTAAATACATGTTTAATAAATATTGATTTATTATAAATTTTTTTATATAAAAATAATCATAAATATCATAAAATATATTATTTAATTATAACATACTCTCACACGTTCAATAGTGATCAATGTTTTAGGCTTGTGGCTTGATAAAAACGTGGGTGTAATTTTTTCTTTTAAAAAATTCCCCGTGTGTCCTCACTACCTCTTATAAAAGGCCAAATTATGTCCTCCCCTATTCAAAATTAATAATCCATTAATATAGGAAAATAAATACCAAAATAAATTCCTTACATCCATCTAAACAACCTAGATCCCTTTTTTGATGAAAAATAAAATATAGGAAGGCTTCTGGTGAAAACCTAATGAATTTTTCAAAGAAGTGGAAAAGTTCTTAAATGAACGTTTTTATTTATTTCTTCTCCAAAATCCATAAAATATTATTAAACTAAGATTATATATTAACCTATTTACCTTAAATATACTAATATTTAATTATTTCAAAAGTATGGCCTATATTTATCTCCTTTTCCATCAAATGGGAAATGAAACAATCGATTGTGTGTATGAAAGATCACATCCTTACAAACTGATGTAATTCATTTTATGTAACTACCTTTCAAGGATGGATGTAATTATATTTTTATAATATATATAAATATGTATGATATTTATGAAATTATTATACTTCTATAATTATAATATCACATATACCTTCTTAATTTCCCTACTTTTTAATATATTATTACGTTGCTCGTGCATACAGTGGACCACCACCTCACAATGTGATGTGATTTTTTTTCACTTAATATTTACATAGAAAGTAACAAGGATAAATCCAAGAAAATTTTTGTATATTTATGACATGATATTCATTATATAATATTAATATATTACACACTTCATTATCATTTATCTGGTTTATTGAATGATATTTTCCCTCATGCGTACATATAGCCAATTGTCTCCATGAAGTGACACAATTAGTTTTTCTTTTTCAACCAGCCATAATGATTCCAAAAATGAATATAATGAGTCAATATGATTTTTATAACATTAACACAATTATATATATTATGGATATATATCCTATACCTAATTACCAGAACAATCATGACAAAATACACATAAGAAAACAAGGTAATTATCACCCTAAACAATGAAAACAATGAAAACAATGAAATACTATTAATAATGTGTCGTAAAATGTTATAATAGGATCCTATATGGTATTATAAAAAATTAATATGGTTCTATATAATTTTAGTAACTTGAATAAAACCATTATATAGGAGGTTAAATCATGTTCAACCAGAAGGAAGCATGTGGTAATGATCTTCATCTCAATTTCTATTCATTGTTGAAAATTTCAGTGTTATACACCAAATTTATTTTATATGATGTATATAATTCCAATTTGATAATAATTTTCATGATTAATTTATAATTAGTTTTATTTTATGTTTGAATTTGAATTATTTTATTCAAATGGATTTTGATATAAATGTTATGAATTTGTAAATAAGATCATAAATAAATTTATTTTCATTTGGTTATATTACTTATTAATTGTACATAATAATAAATGATTATGTTTGTAATTAATTTTTTCAATAAGTTATGTTATTTAAACATTTTTATATGGATTTACATTTGATACATAATATTGTTTCATTGGTCAATGCTCCAATCAATTTTTTGATCTTTTAAGGCTTTATTTCACAATCTCATTTTAATTTAGGATAGTTTATTATTGAATTTACCTTAAAAGAAAATTATTTTATCATTGGATCATATCCCAATTTAATATCTCTCTCCTCTATTTATTCATTATGTTTTTAAGTAATAATACAATTTTTCTTGAAAAAAGTTCCGTTTACCATTTTTTTTATTAAAAAGTGAAAGTAATATTTTTTCAACATGTGAAACGTGAACAAAATATACATACATAATGAACACTAAACGTTTTAAAGATTACATTATAATTTTAGAAAGTTATTTTCAAATAAAATTATTTTCTATTTTTTTTTTGAATTTTTAGACTTTAATATATTTTCATAGTGAAAATGAAATTCTCATCATGAAATGTTTTTAATCACATTTTTTTGTATTTCTAGTCATAAACAACATCAAATGTTTATTATACTTATATTACACTAGGTATATGTTTTATTGATACCATACATATCATATATATTAATGTTTTATGATTAATTTAACCTTGTAAATTATTGAAATTATATTTCTTGAAATTTATTTATCATTATTAACATTCCTGTAAAGCATTCAATTTATTATTATCATTTTAAATTAAATTTTCCCTAAATGTAGTTATTTTAATTCATATATATACTTATTATTTGAAAAATATATAATTTTGATATAAGGTATTTTACCATTAATGTTTTATGATTGACTGTGGAAATTATTGTTAATACTTATTCCATATTTGATATGAAAATTTGTTGATATAATATATTTTTCATGAATTAAATAAATCATTCAATATATATAGAATTATTTAGAAATAAAAATATGTATGGATCCAGATTATAGATTATTCCGCGATGCATTAATAATGTAATAAAAAAATCCGTTGGATAACCTTATTTAAATAAGTTTTTGGTGTATACCTACATATCTCTTTTAAACTATCTTGTAAAAGGTCTTGATAGTAGATGTATCATTATGCATGAGACCAATATGACCAATAATTAATAATTTCATTCATTAATAATTTATTTATTATTATCCATGATATTTTTGTAATGATATTATTAGAAGATGAATTTTATTTTTAGTATATTGATTAAATGTAATATCATTTTAGTTATTTACCATTTTATATCGAATATTCAATATCAAATCATGATAATAAAATTATTAAAATTAATTTTTTGTATATTTAATTTCCTTTCCATGTTTATTGCGATTAATGATTTTTGATAGCTTCTATTGTACTTAACCCAAAATTTGTATTCGATATCACCATTTTGTTGTTTCCTTTCCAGGGATCCCAGAAGTGTACAAAGAATAATAGGAAATGATATTCTATAGGGAATAATGATATTCTCAAAAAAGAATCTCTAATGTAATATGTGTCCTCTAATTCAATATATGAATCATGTATGTGTCATGTTTACCATGACTACTAAACTATTCAGTCATTCGAGATGTGATTCCTTATATTTTATGAAATTATAATAAATAAGACACCGAATCTGGGATTCTGGGGTTTTGTTTGTTAATTTAACTCCTCGATATTTATATGAAATATTTCCTTTTTAAATAATTTTATTTCTTCAATATCTTGCATTAGACACAATAACGAGTTCAGACATACCACATTACCTTATTAAAATATTATGTGTTAATTATCGCCAAAAAATTAAATTAGTAGATAGGAATAATAATAAAAAATTATGAAAAATATATGGTCAACAAATTTACAAAAATGAATTAATTAGTCCTAATATGACTAAAATTTAAAATAAAAAAATAAATTTTTATTTGGAAATAAAACTATTGTTTGTTATGAAAAATTATTTGTATAGATGCAATTTTTTTTCTGCTAGTACATTAAATAAACAACTATTTGTGATTTATTTATATGAATATTATATATTATTTACATGATAAGATGATTTAAATATTGTAAAAAAATATTTTTATTGGCATAGGATAAGAATAAATCCAGTTTTATGCTTTAAAATATATTTTTTTCTAAAATTAATTTTTTGACATATTTTGTGAACATAAGTTCAAATTTATAATTATTAAATAAAATATAATTAATATCCATTTTGTAATTAAGAGGATGAAATTTGATAAATAGTCCCTTTTAATTTTTGGTTAACATGATTAGTAACCGTGGTAAAATATATCACCTCACTAAAGGGAAAATCATGTTAATATTGGTTAAAAATATGTAATAAATCCATATCTTTTCTTTATAAATATTATTTGAAGAATTTAATTCATACTTATAACCTTATCATCTAAATTTAGTTTTTTAATGGATAGTTTTTTTTGAAAGTGACATATATATATTATTTAAATCTAAGAAAGTTACAAAATATCAGTCACTGAATTTTAAATATCCTTTATGTGTTTAAAAAGGGATAAAAAACTAGTTACAAATAAATATTTATTTTTTGAAAATGAAATTATATTTAAGATGAAATTATATTTCAAAGTTTTTGTTATTATATAATTAAAACAAATGATTATGCAGCTACAAAACAATATTTTTTCAATTAATTAAAAAAATAAAATAAATGATTTTATAAATATTATAAGTGATATAATTTTAGAAATTAATGGTTTTACAAGAATTTTATATATGTATATGATATATTAATGTCGTTTTAAAATATTATATTCAAATTTAAAATGTTTATTTTTTTTTAATTCAAATTAAATGGATAGTGTCAAAATTGACAATAATGACATTTTATCAAAATAATATTTCAATGAATTATTTAAATTCATAAAGTTTTGGAATTAAGAAAAATTGGGAATTATATGGTTTAAATGTTCATTACATGCCAATTTATTGTCCAATTTTCACCTTATAGGTAAGTAACTATAGACTGTTAATATTGAAAAAGTTTTTATCATAGTTGAAACTCAAATTGGTTAACTTTTGGTTAATCAAACTAATAAGGATTAAAATGACATAAAAACTAGTCTAAATTATATTGGTTTACGGTATTATAAACTTATCCAACATTTTATTTGAACCCCTATCAATTTTGAACATTTTGATTGACAATTAATTTAGTATAAATTATTATTTTATGAAATTCCATAAGTGCTGCTCACCTGAATTTTAAAAGGGAACCTCCTACCTCATTTCAACACGCCACTTTGAACCATCTATATCTACCAAATTTTTTTAATTTCACTTCTAAACTTCCCTATACAAAAATAGAGTTTTCTATAACCAAATTACTAACCCTAGAGCCCCTTAGAGGAGATCTAAAGGTTTTGTTTCAAAGAATCGATCTTAACAAACACTTTATTTTATATTATTCTTTACCAAACATAAATCTATGCAATTTATCATAAAATAATATATTAAGTTTCCTAAATATTTTAATACATTATTATGATTATGAAATCCTCATTATAGACCATCATTAAAATCAAGTGAGAGGTGAATGTATCGCTCGTGCATATATACAACTTTCCATCACCATATTTTATCGATGATTATTGTGTTTTTTAATGAATATTTATGATATATATGACATAATTATATTTTTGGAATTATAATATCATTTCTACCTTTATACCATCCCATAAATTGGGAAACAATTACATCGCTCACTCATATGTGTGGACTACCACCTCTACAAAGTAATGTGATTATTTTTTCACTAATATTTTAATATGATGGTAATAAGGATAAAATTGAGGAATATATATGATATATATGATATAATAATGATCATATAATGTTTAATTAGTGTTTATATTTCTTTTTTTCCATATTTGGAAAAATTGTAACAACGTTAATGTGTAAGTATGACCTGCAATCTCTACAAATGAAGTAGTTCATTTTTCTATCTATCACATTTATGGTTGACTATAAATATTTATATAATGAATATAGAAGATATTAATAATAATATTATTATTTTGGATACCATGGAACCCTGATAAATGTATAAGGATCAAAACAACTAAACTGAATTACTTATGATAAACGAAACAATTAACACCCAGAAGTGATGATTATTATAAGGAATTATTAAGAAAAGGGGGTGTTAAAATGTTATAAAGGTATCATATATGATATAATAAGTATTTTAATGAGCCGGGTATATAATTATAATAAATATTAATTTATTATACAATACGTTAGAGTACTTTTTAATAAAGGAGAATACGAGGTTAGTGATTTTCATCTCATATTTACTTTAGTGAGATACATGCTACATTTAGAACGTATTTCTTTAATGTAGTTTATATAATTCACATTAATTTATTTTATTATGATTAATATAAAATTTATTGGTATTTAGAAATCTATATGAGGTTATCTCATTCACGGGTCTTATAATTCAAAATTTACCCAATCGGTAATGGGGTTTATGATACAATCTCATTGTTTATCAGGATTATTTACGATTATGTTTTGAAGATAAAATATTTTGATATAAAATTGATAAAAAATCTGGAATTTTATTCTTATATTGTTTTATTTTTAAAATACATATTTTAATTTCATTTTCTTCGTCTTATTTACTAATGAAACCTAAAATATGTTTTTAATGAAAGCTGACTTCCTTTCTCTCTTCGGATGATTTTTTTGTTCAATATCATAATTTTATAAAACTATTTTAAAAAATGTTTTTATAATTATTCTATGAATTTTTATTTTAATTTTACCAATTTTTTACTTTTTTCAATGTGGTTTGATAAGAACATTTTTTTGTCATAAAAATTATGTAACCACTAACTTTCTAAAAAAAACATAGAATGAATGTTTTTAACATATAAAATATGAATGGATTTTCATAATATCATGAATAATATTTTATTTTAATATTACATTACATTTTTAAAATATTTATTTTCTTTTATATGTGAATAGTTTCATAATGAAGTGATTTATAAATGGGAAGGATATTTTCCTCCACATTTTTTAAATATTTTTTAATCATATTTCCTTTTGATAAAAGAAAAATTAATTTTAATAATTATTTACTAGGGATATGATCTAAGGAGACCAAAATTATTGTTTTTTGGAAGTTTTATGTTTATAAAGAATGTTTATGTATGAAATTCGTTCCTTTTCAACAAGATATGTCGTGATGAAATAGAGAAAGTTTTTAGGAATCTAAAATTTTTCAGGGTTTCTGATACGATGAATGTTTTTTAATATTATGGAGAACATAAGTATTATTTTCATAGTTTTATGGGTGTAACCTATATCTACCTCAAATTCTTTGGGTAATGATTTATATCTCATGAAATAAAAATGACGGTAATGAGGAGTGAACCAAGATCATTATGGTACTATGTCCACATTTATTATCTTGGTATGGAACATTGAATACTGCATTGATTTGGGATTAAAACCATTACATTATTATATACTTGGAAATGATCCTTGACAATAGAGGTAATTATTTATTATGAATAAGTGTAAGCCATAAATCAATGTCTCATGCCTATTTTAATATTTCATGGGTCATATTCTTTAATTACTTTATGATTCACATCATATGAACTATGTAGATACTAGACCTATACAATTGTTTAGGTTTCTAACATTACAATGATACTAAACCTATACAGTTCTAGGATGTATTTCTATGTTATGTAAGAAATATTAATCTATTAATATGTAATAAATATGTATGAAAATTATGGGTTACTATAGTTAGTACCATAGAAATGTTTAGTAAATCTTTGGAAACTAGGATAAGAAAAAATTAGTAAGAACCCTAGGTATATGTGTATGTATAGGATATAATATTTATTTTTGATAATGATCAGAAATGACCATGGTTAAACATATTGTTTCATAAAATAATGTGTCATGATTTAGACATTATATAAATGATTTTTTTCATGATTATGTGGTTTCCCACTATGATTATAATTTCTCACACTATTATATTAGGTTTTTTTCAATGGAAGGATCCCAATAGAATCATAATAGTGCAGAATGTGATGGATAATGAAATGATTGTCCTATTTAAAAAATTGAATGTTATGTTATATAAAATAAAGATTCATATTCTGTTCTATCAAAAATATCGAGATATGAATGATGTTGACCTAAAAAACTTGAAAAAGAGGGAACAATATTCTATTGAGTCCTCCATGAAGAAAAAAGACAAAATCTTTTAATGGGTTTAAATTTCCACTAGTCACTGATAGATGGATATATATAATTGAAAAGATATTTCCCATTTATAGTTTATGGTACATGAAAATTTATTTTGGCTATTTATATTTTGAAACGAGAAGGATATCAGTGGTGGAATCTTATCATGAACATTATAAAACATGAAGGATTTGAATATATTGATTATGTTTCATTTAAAATACTATTTTTCAACAAGTGAATTCCTCTTATTATTCTTACAAAAATAGATAATGAATTTATTTATTTAAACTAGATAGTTGATGAATGTTTTGGAAATTATGATAAAAAATTTCATAAGACTTGTTAGGTATTATTATAGTATTATATTGCATTTTAATAGTTTGGTTGATCAATTATTTAGTGGATTAATACCAAGATTCTGAGGGGAGTTAACCATATGGGAATTTAGTAGCTATAATAAATTTTTGATGTCCTCTAAATGAGTATATGGAAATTGGAGTTACCAACCAATCACATAATTATTATAAGAAAATTAAAACGGAATTCAAAGGAAATTATAAAAACATTAGAGAGAATAAGAAGTTATTTTCATTATGCTCAAAGTGTTGAAAGATATATGAGGGAAATTTTCTTGAGGGAATTGGTAAATGTTTCAAGTGTGGAGAGGATGTTTAGTAGGAAATCTAATGTAATGTGATGAGAAGAAGTTATCTAATGATGTGAATTAATAGAAACATATACAGAATTCACAACCCTATAATTTAATGTTTTAAATTATAGTATTATAGGAGTTATGATAACTAGTCCCCAAATATGAAGGTTAATGATGATGATTGCCGTCAATAATCTATTAATCCCAAAGACAAAGAGTAATCTCATGCAATCACTATTTCTGATGAGGGGAACAATAATGACATGTTTAATGGTACACTCACCATCCATTATAGAACTACTAATTTATTAATTTACATTAGATATTCCCAATATTTTATATATAATAAATTTTCTGTGGGTATTATAGTACAACCTAAAAAATCAAAAATTGAGTTTGTAGTAAAAACCGCTAATGGTCGGATGATCACATCCCAAGTCTATGATTCTTCTTTGGTTGATGTTTGTGGGAAAGTGTTTCATGAATATCTTGAATTATTATTCTATGTGAATTAGATGTTATTTTGGGAATGGATTGAATTTATTTACATAATTCCCACCTCAATTTCCAAGGGAGAGAAGTAATGTTTGATATTCTGAAAAATCCAATGACTTCTTATCAGTGTGATGAAAAAAATAAAATTTCAACATAAATTTCATTCATAATTTGGGAAACGATTCCAATTAAAAAGGTTGTTTATCTTTGATGGTTGGGGAGAAAATAACCATCGAAGATATAACTATTTTTCAAGAGTTTATTGATATATTTTTGGAGGATTTTCCTTATCTTTCATCAATTAAGGATGGTGAGTTTTCAATAAAACTCATCATTAGTGCTACACCAATCTACAAATAATATAGATAATGACCTAGATTGAGTTAAAATAATTGTAAAAGCCACTCTATGAGAATCCCAAAAAAGGATTCATTCATCCAAGGGAATTAATTTTGAGTGAACCAATCCTATGTTTATGAATAAATAGGGATCAATGAAAATTTTCATTGATTATCGAGTACATAACAAGATCACTACCAAGAAAAAGTATCCTCCACCTTATATTAATTACATTTTTTATCAGTTTCATAGAGATCAATAATTATATTATATTGATATTATTTCTTAATATCATCAATTTAGGCTCATGAAGGGGCATACTACCAAGATCATATTTTTTACAATGTATAGACAATTTGGATTTATAGTGATTCTATTTAGTATTACTATTTCCTTACTAATATTTATGGATTTAATGAATAGAGTCCTCAGAGATTACCATGATCAGTTTTGGTATTCTTTATTGATGATATTATTATTTATTCAGAGATAAAGGAAGGGTATAGAGATCATTTGAGGATTTTGTTGAAGACCATAATGATGGATAAGCTTTATGAAAAATTTCCCAAGCATGAATTTTATATCCTATAATTTTCATTATTAGTTCATATTATATTATGTTAGAGTATATCGATAGACCCTTCAAAGAAATAATTTAGAAAAAATTGTATTAAACCATCTACTCTGACAATGATCCATAGTTTTCTTGGTTTTTTTTAATATTATATGAATTCAGTGTATATATTTTCATTGCTATCAAATCAACTCACCAAGTTAACTTTAAATGGAGTGAAGTTACTTTAGGACAATGAATGTGAGGAATATTTTATGGAACTAAAGAGAAGGATAGTAAGTTCACCCATTATTACACTTCCTTAAAGTAGAGAAGTGTTTGTAGCCAATGGTGATAAATCAATGAATCGGTTTGGATGTGTCCTCTTACAAAACGATATGGTTATTGCTTATGCTTCATAGAAATTGATGGTCCATGAGAAAAATTACCTAAATTAATAGTTAGAGTTATATTATGTAATTTTTTCATTTAATATATAGAGGAATTATCTCTATGGATAATATAGTGACATATATATTGATCAAAAAATTTTAAATTATATTTTCCACTAGAAGGAGCTAAAAATGTGTAGAAAAAGATTGTTAGAGATGTTTAAAGATTATTACTAATCAATATATCAACACCCTGGTAAAGTGAACAAGGAGGAAGATGATTTGAGTCAAAAGGATAATCCTTGATTTTATATGAATATGATCACCAAAAATCCAATATTTTTTTAAAAGGATGTAGTTAGAAATTTTAAGGGAATGAGAGAGATATTTTTCATCTCCTATGAGTGTTTAACAATCTGTTGTAGTGAATATTAAATATGGGAAGAGGGATGTTGTAGAGTTATAAAAGAAGGTAAGAAATGTTTCTATGTAAAACCTTGGTTGTGATGGATTGATAAGATTCAAGAACCATGTTTTTCCCTTATATATCAGATACGAAGAAGGAGATGTAAGGGGAGGCTCATAGTTCTTCATTCTCTATTAATAATGGATTTACAAAAACAGATAGTGATTTGAAAGAGTATTTATGTTGGGATGGAATTAAGAAATGTATTGCATAGTTTTTATCTCCATGATTAGTATTTTATAATATCAAAGTTGAGATACAAATGTCTAAGGTGATGTTACAACCATTACCCACACCAGAATGGAAATTTTAAAACATTACCATGGATTTTGTTATTGAATTCTATAAGGCATATAAAGGGAAAATTGATATTTGGGTTGTTGTCAATCACCTTAAAGGGTTAGAACCGATCATTTCCATTATAAAATATTTCTATCTTGATCAAATTACTTGATTATAAGTTATGTAATTGCTACTATTTCTTGGTGTACCACTATCAATTGATTTTAAATGGGATCTGATTCTTACCTCGAGGTCTTGGAGAAGTCTTCAGTTGGATTTGGAAATAAAGTTATGTTTCTCAGTATTTATCCCCCTTATAAATATGGTCAATCAGAGGGGACCATACAAACTCTAAAATACATGTTGAGATTTTTTTCTACTGATTACAAAGATGGTTTGGATTAACACCTTTTTGGTAGAATTTTCATAATTTAATAGCATCCAATCCAGTATTTAGATGGCTACATATAAAGCCATCTATTTTTGGAAGTGAATAAATCCAAAATTCAATAATTAATACAAATAATTATATCTCTCAGGATATTTTTTTATGAGTAAATGGTATAAAATTATAGATCCATTCAACAAAATATTAATTCAGTTAAGAGTTTACAAAAACGTTATACAAAAAATCAGCGGAAAGAACTAGAGTTTCATTATAGTGACAATGTGTTCCTATGCCCATAGAAAAGGGTGAGAAGATTTATAAAGAAGGGAAACAAAATCCCTAGAAATATATTTATATATAAATTACTGATCATATTAATACTATATATTATCGATTAGTGCTTCCACCCATTCTCCCAAAAGTCCATGATGTGTTCCATGTGTCACTCCTAATGATGTACATACCAGATAATTAACATGTATCGAAATAATAGGTCACACCACTGGAGAAATATATTTATTATTAATAATAAAAATTAAGGATTCTAGATTATATAGAGAAAGTGCAATAAAACAAGACTACTCTCTTTGTTATATTTTTGTGGAGAAACTACAAATTTGAGAAAACTATGTGGCAACCTGAGTATGTGATGATGTAGAATTATCATAATCTATTTATATCACATTGTTAAATTTTGATGGGAAATTAATTTTATGCGGGGGGAGTATAATGTAGAATGTAGCTCTAAAATATTTCTATGAAATATTTATCTTTAAATAATTTTATTTATTTAATATATTGTGTTATACAAAACAATGAGTTTAGATGAAGGGCATGACATTATTAAAATATTTTGTTTCCATTATATAGAGATCCGACCTGAAAGCATTAAAAAATCCATAATTTAACAAAATTAATAACATTATTACATAATGAGGATGTTTTCGGGTTTAGAGATCTGATGAATTAGGATATCTTACATATATAACTTACCACATTCATACAAAGAGGATAATACTAAAACAATATCTAGTTTTTTCAAAATTTAAACATTGAAACATAAAACATGATTTCTATGAAAAACTCCATATCAAACATCATGACTCCATTCCTTCTCATACCCATTACTATATCCTCTGATTTTTTTTTAAAATTTGGAATGAGTATAAAACTCTATATGGGATACAAATAAAGAAATCTTTAGTCATGTGATACCATAAATACTAATAAAACCCATAATCATAAATGATCATATACATAGAAACATCATGTAGTTTCCTTGGGACATATTTAAAATATCACTCTTCCAATCACATTTACACATGGAATGCCTTTTAGGTCAAATTCCACCTTCAGGGTACCCAATGAATTGGAGAGATATAATGCAGATCAACCATCATATTTTAACTTATAATGGCCTCAACCTGACATATCTTAATCCATAATGGGCTCAATACAACATAAATAATTTCCATGTAACATGTCATGGTTATAAAGTATCCTGAAATTAGGATAAACCACTCATTCCATATGCATATAATAAAATAATCCCTTTTAAATTTATTAAAGAGAGTTTTAAAATGATTTTAAAAGGAAAGTCCCTTAAAATATAAGAGGAGTGAGAATTAATAGAATGGAATAAATGTTTGAATAAAAAGTAAATAAATATAGTTTAACATATTTAAAAAAAAATTTCACATCAATAATATTAATACAACATAATAAAAAAAGAAAAAGGTTAACCTAAAAAATGGAAATTGGATGGGGAATTCTCTTACCTCAAGTTATTCTAACTTGAAATGTGTTTAAACCTTCGGTATAAGGGCTAAAATAGTGTTATTAATATTAATTAAACATATTATTTTCTATAAAAAATTATAGGATCATTTTAAAATCTCATTCGAAACATTTATTAGCAACATTTTGTTATTTACATAGTTTCGGGTGCCTTCTTTACATGGTTTCCATGATCGGTTCATGATAGATATTATAGTTGATTGGAAGTGAAACTACAGAATTTGAATAGAATGGTATTTATATAATTATGGAACCATAAATTATACCATTTATCATTTTTAATTCCTACATGGGGATGATTGATATGTTAAAACATTATTGACATTTGTTTCGGTCTTTTTGGTGATTCTTCAATCATAACAAAATCATTTGGTTTTATAAATTAATCACACATGAAAATAATGATTCCAAAAAATTATATAAGATATAATAAATAAATTATAATCTGTTTTAACCATAAAAATGGTTTCAAGAACATTCTTGAAGGAATTAAAAAAAATTGAAATCACATCATCCATGATGTCTATAAATCAACACATCACAATCAATGTTTCAGTTTCTTGAATAAGTGGGAGAAGAGAAAAAGTATAATGGTGAATCATCCATAAAATAGTTGAAATTAAGAATATTTGAGATATTGGATCATTCATGAATCTTGGATAATGGTATATGAAGAAATTATAAGAAAATAAAGGAACTCAAAATAAATGAATAGTTGAGAAACACCTTACAAAAAATCGGCATCCTAACTACTTTGCAACATGGTTTTTGACAACAATAAAAATAGAAGGGACACGGGTCACCCATACATAAATGAATAAGAATACATTATAAAGATATAATAAAATTTAAATAATAACTTGGTATGTATACTTGAATGTTATACCACATAAAAGTGAACTTGAATGGAAAAATAATGAAGTTGATAATTATCTTACCATGTAGAGTAACTATTAAGATAAAAAGGTTGGGACATTAGGAGATTTATGACACCTTGGAAGGACATATAGGGAGGTAAGAATACCATATAGTCATTTATGAGGAATATTTAATGAATGGAATGAAGGAATGGGTTGGTTTTTATAGAAAAATTGAGGGAATGTTTTATTAATCATGAAGGGATAGCTCATTCGTGGTATTTGGAAAACCATGGGCTTGACCATGGTATTTTCCAATAGTATTAGACAATTGGGACACCTCATACACTATTTTAATGTACACAAGCCTACCAAAATTATTAAATTTTTATTACATCATTAATTATGTCATTAAACTAACTGAAAACACAAAACTGTATTTTTTTTATTCACAGAAAATTAAACTATTTAAGAAAAATCACAAAAATTACCCATAAATTTTTTTACATGTAGAATTACAAAATGAACTCATATTTTTGAAAATAATTTTCTAAATATTATTAATTAAATTTTTAAATAAAATCATAATTTATTCCAAAATAATGATTATTTATCCAAAAATAATTTTTAACACCTTGAAAAATTAATCCACATTTCATTATCTTATAACCTCAAGAAAATAAAATAATAATAAAATTTAGTATTCACTAGGGTCATATTACTATTCAAAAGGGTTGATTATTATTCACTAAAATATCAAGCTGGTTCCATTACATTACAAATGACTTACCGATCACAATTATAGATGACTATTTTATAAAATTCAAAACATAGAAGATGCAAAATTATGTTTGAATTCTAGTTATAAACATCTACTTAAATTTTTTTTCATGTATTTCAATTAATTTTCTAAAAACCTTGCGGTGTTACATTATCTCAACCTTCTAGAAGTTATGTCCTTGAAATTTTATTTTCTCACTAAACAAGTGATGGTACCTTTCCCTCATAACTTTTTCAGATTCTCATGTTACTTCTTCAACCATGTGGTTTCTCCAAAAAACCAACACTTGATAGATTAACTTATTCCGAAATACCTGTTACCTTTAATCAGAAATCATATCTAGTTTCTATTGATAAGAAAGATTCTATTCCAGATGTACTTCTTCTGGGATCAAGACATGAGATGATTCTGGAACATACTTTCTCAACATTGAAACATGAAAAACATTGTGTACCTAAGATAAACTCAGAGGTAATGATACTCAGTTGGAGACTGGTCCAACCATATGTAGGATTTCATAACATCCAATGAACCATGAAATTATCTTTCCTTTCTTACCAAAACATAGAACACTTTTCCATGGTGAGATTTTATGAAATATATGATCACTGATCTCAAGGAATCCTCCAATTTGTTTGATTTTCCTAGATAGTAATTGAACATGTAATCATAATCCTTTATCAGTTCAATCCATCTTCTCTGTATAATGTTTAATTCCCTCTGAGTGAATGTATACATCCAAATTTTATGGTAAGTATATATTTTACATTTGGATCCATATAAATGGTGCATCCAAATTCTCAAAGAAAAAAAAACAGTTACCAATTCCAAATCATGTGTGGGATAATTTAACTCATGAGGTTTTAGTTTTCTTGAAGCATAATCAGTTACCTTATCATTATGCATCAGAACACAACCAAGTCCCCTCAATGATGCACCACTGTATATGAAAAACCCAACAATTCAAGAAGCCAAGGAAAAACTGGATCATTCACCAATCTTTTCTATAGTTCCTAAAAACAACCAACACATTCATTTGTGAAAAAAAATTTAAGCTCTTTTCGTGTTAACATACATGCTAGATAACGATGAAAAGTTTTTAAAAAACATTCGGTAATAACAAAATAATATAAGAAAACTATGAATCTCTATAAAATTTGTATGTATTGACCACTCATCAACAAATTTTTTGGTCAGGATCAATTATTATTCCATCCTTATTTACAATGTTCCCAAGAAAATAAATCTGTTGCAACAATAAATCATACTTTCAGAATTTACCATATAGTTTATTTTCTTTTAAGGTTCATAAAAAAATCCATATATGTTTTTCATTTTCCTCTTAACATATAGAATATTCCATAATTCCATCAATAAACACAACCAAAAACATATCCTAGAACTAATGAAATATTCTGTTTATAAGATCAATGAATACAACAGGTGCATTAGTTAACCCAAAATGCATAACTAAATATTCATAATGGTCGTATCTAGTATGGAACACAGTATTTGGGATGTCTTCATCCTTTACTTTCAACTGATGATTCTCCAACCACAGGTTAACCTTCAAAAAATACTATGCACCCTAGAGGTGATCCAATAAATCGTCGATATGAGGTAAATGACACTTGTTTTTTACAGTAATGTTATTAAAGGATCAATAATCAATGCAAAGTCTCATTGAACCATATTTAAAAAAAACAAGATAGGAGGACCCCATAGTGAAGTACTAGGTTGGATTAAGCCTTTATCTAATAATTCATGCAACTGCATTTTTAATTCTATAAGTTCCATTTGGGCCATTCGATAAAGGGATTTAAAAATTGTCTTAGCATCTGAAATTAACTCAATAGTAAACTCAACCTCTTGATTTGGAATAACACCAGGAAAATAATTATAAAAAAAATACAGGTGTTCATTTACCATTGGTACATTATTAATCTAGATAGTTCCCTTATCTTCAAAAATATTAGAACGATAACTTTCATTTACCTCGTTTATCTGTTTCTTAGCATCCTAATATTTTATCAATGGTATGGGTTCATTATTGTACACAAAATGAAATTATTTAGGAAAAAAACTTCTTTTTCTCTATAATCTATATTATCATGATAAAAGGAAAGCCAATCCATACACATGATTACATCAAAATCTACCAAAGTAAAAACAAAAGGGTTTATAGGTAAAGACATTCAAAAAACAAGGATACGTAGAATCTTATAATTTCTTTTTTCTACAATATTTTCTCCAGGTGTTTTTTCCATGAGATCTGGTTTCATTTAAAGAGTTTTAATTCTTAGTTTTTCATAACATTTTCAGAAATGAAGGAATCTGTAGAACCTAAATCAAAGCAATACATTTGTGAAATCTGAAAAAACAAGGGTTGTACCTGATACAACCTCATTTGACAGCTCAACAACTGCTGAAGTGGTTGAAAATGATTTTACGATCATTTTTTCTTCCGATACTGCTGATTCCTTACTTGAGTGACTAGCTTAGGACAAACATTAACAAAATGTACCAATTAATTAAAGTTAATGCATCTCACCGTCGACTTCCCATTATTTTACGGATCATTTTTCATGCAATCATAAGACATGTGTCCAATATTTCCACATCGGTAGCATTTCAAGGAATTTACAAGACATTATCCTAGATGCCTTTTACCATAATTTTCACAATAAGGAAAATTGATTTTCTTACCTCCATATTTCTTCAAAAAAAAATTCCCAAAGCGTTCCAACCTCACCTCATCTTATTCTTCTCATCACGAGGTGTATACATGTCAGAAAATTCCATCTCATATTTTTTATCACAAATAACAAGTTTATCATATCTTCTAAACTCTCATTATACCAAAGATCTTCTGAAAAAATAGTTTCAAACTATAGTAAAATCTATTAATTTTAATATCAAAATCCTGAGGAAAATGTTGTACGTACATGGAAAGTTTTGTAAAATTAGATACATATGCTACCACAAAATCATCATCATTCTACTTTATAAAAAATAATTTATTCTCTATTCTTATTTGAATAGTTTGGGGTAAATAGTTTTCTAGAAAAGGGCTCTTAAAATCATCCCACTCAATTCTATCGAGATCAATTATTTCTCTCATATTGTTAACTATAGGTTACCATTAATCAGCTTCAACTTCCACATAATAAATGGATAGTATTACCTTTTTACACTAAAAATATACCAGGACATCAAATATCTTTTCTAGAGCATTGATCCATCCTTCAATTATCGCTAGATTTGTTGTTTCACAGAATGCTGGAGGTTTTTGCCTCATAAAATGCTCTATAAAAGACATGTTTCTTCATGGTTGATCAATTTTTCCTCAGACATGGATAAAACCACCCATTTTTTCTAGAGTCAACTAATCCATTGCTCTAAAAAACTACTCGGTTTTGATTCCCACAATTTAAGGCTATAGATTCAGACATGTATTAACCTATTGGTATCCTCTTACTTCAGCTTCCATGTTTCTTCTATGGAAACCATTCTGAATAGACATTACATAGATGAAGAAACATGGTAATCCTTAAGTTCTATAAAATTTTAAATTATCATATAGTAAAAATTATTTATGGTATTATTTTAACAACATCCTAACACCTAAAGTTATCAAAACCATCCATTGATACCAACTATAAAGTCCTGAAAATAAAACTTTACATAATCTTTAATTTTAAATAAGAACATACATTATTACCCAATGATGATATTTTTGGGTTTAGAGTTTTAATGAATTATGATATATTAAATACATAAAATACCACATTCATACAAAGAGGATACTACTAAAAACAGTATAAATATTTTTCAACATATAAAACATTAAAAAATTAAACATGATTTATTTGACAACACTTTATATCAAACATCAAGACTCCCTTATTTCTCTTACCCATCCTTATATCCCATGGAAAACATTTTTAAAACTTGGGATGAGTATAAATCTCAGTAATGGATATAAATAATGAAATCATTATTCAAGTGATTACATAAAAACAAATAAAACCTATAATCATAAAAAATCATATTCAGAGAAACAAAATGTATTTTTCTTGTGATATTATACAATCTCACTATTACAATCACCCTTACACATGGAATAACCATTTGGTCAAATTCTACCTCCAGAGTACCCAATGCATTAAAGAGCTATAATGGGGCTCACCCGTCATATCCTGAGCTATAATGGACTCAACCCAACATATCTTGAGACATATTGGGATACACAAAAACATAAATAAAGTCCAAGGAACATATCATGGTAATAAATTATCTTTAAATCAAGAGAAATCACTCATTATATATACATATAAAAAAATCCTTTTGGAATTTATTAAAGAGAGTTTTAAAAGGATTTTAAATAGAAAGTCCCTTAAAATATAATTAGAGTGAGAATTAATATAATGGAAGAGATACACGTATACAATGTAAATAAACATAGTGAAATATAATAAAAATATAAATTCATCACAATAATAATTTTAATACCATATAATGAATAAAGAAAAAATTTTACCCCAAAAAACTAAAAATTAGGTGAAGAATTCCCTAACCTCAGGTTCTTCTTACTTAAAATGTGATTAATCCTCTTTTATAATGGGTAAAATAGTGTTATTAATATCTTAATGGATCATTTCAATGTAATAACACCATATATTATCATTTTACAACATCATTTGATACATTTATTAGTAACAATTTTTTCTACATTATTTCGGGCGTGTTCTTTACATGGTTTCCAGGATCGGTTTTGGATGAATATTCTTATCAATTTGAAGTCAAACTATAGAATTGGAATGGAATGGTATTTAAATATTCATAGAACCATAAATATACCATTTATCATTTTGAATTCTAAAATGATGTTGATTCATATGTTAAAACACTTTTGATATTTCTTTAGGTCATTTTGGGGATTCTTCGATCATAAGGAACTCATTTTGTTTTATAAATTAGTCACATGTGTAAAAAATGATTCCATAACCTTATATATGATATAATACATAATGTATAGTTATTTTCAACAAAAAAATTGTTTCATCACCATTATTGAAGGAATTAAAAGAAATTGAAATCTCATTGTCCATGATGTCGGTAAATTGACACGTCACCGACAATGTTTTAATTTCCTCAATAAGTGGGAGAGGAGAAAAATTATAATGGTGAATCTTCTATAAAAATGACAAAATAATGAATATGTAAAATACTGGATCAGTCATGCCTCTTGGATAAGAGGATATTTCGATGGAATAATAAATGAAAGGAACTCGAAATAAAATAATAGTTGACAAATCCCTTATGAAAACTCAGTAGCCTAACAACTATGCAACATGGTTTTAGAAAACATTAAAAAGAGAGGGGAAAGGTCTAAACCATGAAAAAATGAATCATAATAAATTATATAGACCGAATTAAATGGAAATAAGAACATTTTATGGAAACTGGAATGTTATACTACATAAAAGAGAACTTGAATAGAAAAAGAAAGAAGTTGAGAATTCTCTTACCTTGTAATGTAACTTCTATGACTTGATTGCTGGGAACATGGGGGCTTGAGGATCCCTTTGGGGGAATAATAAAGAGGTAGAAAAATACGATATTACTTGAGGAGGAATTTGGAATAAATTTAAAGAAGTAATGGGTTAATATTTATAGAAAAAGGCAGGGAATATTTTATTAAATTCCAATAAACACCTCATTAGTGGTATTTACAAAACGATGAGCTTGCCTATGGTATTTTCCCATGGTTTTCTCCACTTGGGACACCAAATATTTTATTTTACTATGTAAAATTAAACCAAAATAATTGAATCATTATTAAATTATTAATGATTTCAATAAACTTACAGAAAACTCAAGACTGTATTTTTACTATTCACCGAAAATTCAACTTTTTTAGAAAAATCCCAAAAATTTACCCTAACCATTTTTTGATGTGTAAAATTCAAAAATGAAATCCATTTTTTGAAAATATTATTTATTAAAAATCATTAATTTAATTTTTAAAAAAAATCATAATTCATTCAACAATTAAAATTTTAAATCATTGTGTCATTTTTTAACACCTTGAAAAATTAATCAACATCTCATTATCTTATAACCTTAAGAAAATATAATAATAATAAAATTTAGTATTCATTAAGGTCATATCTCTATTAATATTAATATTTATATGGGTATGTTACTATTCACTAAAAAATCATTTTGGTTCCATTATACCTTAAATAACTTACCGATCACAATTGTAGATGAACTTTTTTTGAAATTCAAAACATAGAAGATGCAAAATTTTGGTTAAAGGATAGTTATAAATATCTACTTCAAACAAAGATTCATGAATTTCAATATATATTTTTAAAACCATAGGGTGTTGCGTATTATCTCTAAGAAATTGGATTAGTATATAAATTGGTAATGAATAAATTATGGAAATCATATTTTCTACACATTTATAATATAAATTCAGTAGTTATCAAATAATTAGAATGAACAAATATTTTTGGGAAATAAAAGTGGTATTTTTTTCATATTTTTTTATTAAGTAATGCATTTTTATATTAAATTATAAAATTAAATACTAATTTTTAATGAATTTAGCACAATTTATTTAATATTAACTTTATCAAATGTTTTAAAAAATAAAAAAATATTTTTAGGCATATTATTAGAATACATCGTTTTTTATGCTTAAAAATGTATTATTTCAAAAAAGAGGTTCTTTTCAATTTTTTTCACTTAATTTAAAATTAATTTCATCCCATTATAGGAATTAAATTATATGAAATTAATTATACATTTAGAATTATAATGTTTAAATTTTATAAATAATCCCTTTTTTATTTTTGATCAATAAAAATAGAAATCATTTTAAAATCTATCACCTAAGTATAGGGTAAATCCGGTTAATATTGGTTAAAAATAATTAATTAGTTGATAATATTTAATAATAATAATTATTGTATTAAGGGAACTATAAAGTTGTCACTATAGGCTCTAAATATCATTTTATAATAGGAAAATTTTAATGAAAATGACTTATATATTATTTAAATTACAGAAAGATACAAAATGTAACCCTCTTAGTTTTAAATATATTTTATGTGATTACGTGAGGGAAAAAAACAAGTCAAATGAATCTTAATATAAATTTTTTCAATAATTAAATTATATTAATGGGGATAATTAATTTATAATTTTCATATATCATGTAATTAGTCTAAATGAGTACAAAACACCAAAATAATATTTATTCCATTAATGGAAAAATAAAATAAATGATTTTGATAATATTAAAAGTGATTTAACTTGGGAAATTTATAGTATTATAGGAATTTATAGGTATATATGATATATTATTGTTGTGTTAAAATATTATATTTCAATAAAAAGTTTCTAGTTTTTTAATTTCAGGTCAAATTAATTAAAGTGTCAAAATTGACAATAATGGTATTTTATAGAAATTATAATTTTTTTCAATAATTTAAAAATAATTAATAAATTAAATTAAAATAATTAGGACATGATATTGTCTAAAAGTTCCTAAATTATCAATTTATGGTCTAAATTTCACCTCATAGGTAATATATAACAAATCAGTAATATTAAAAAAGTTGTTAGTGTGGTTAAAACTAAAATTGGTAAACAATTAGTTAATCAAAATGATAAGGATTAACATGACACAAAAACTAGTCTATATTTTATTTTTATGGGATTAAAACCCTATAATACCATATATTATACTACCTCGCCATTTGGTGGATTTTTTTTGAGAATGCAATTATTATAATTTAACCATTTGTGAAATTCTAAAAGTGCCCCTCACCAAAATTATAAAAGAGAACATCCTCCTTCACTTATTTAATCCAAATTGAGCCTTATATATTGATATAAATCTACCAATATCTCCTATAAAAAACCATATACAAATTATATAGGTTTTAGTATTCCAAAAAGATCAGCCCTAGATCTTTTTAGAGGAGATCTAAAGGAGTTGTTTCAAAGAAGAAGTAATTTTCTTAATCAATCAAATTATATTCTACTCCAATTTACCACCTATAAAAAATTTCTATTTATCATAAAATAATAATTTCAGCATCATAAATTTTATGAAATCTAATTATGATTATTTAAACACTATTATACACCATAGTTATCATCAAAATAGACGTGAAAGTATTGCTCGTGCATATGTATTACTTCCCTCTCCACATAGAGATGAAATTTATTTTAAATAACCATATTTTATAGAGATATATTATCATTGGCATAATTTTAATATATTATATTTATTAAATTATTCAATTTCTAGAAATAAAATATACTTTCCACCTTCTTACCATAAAAACGCTTGATAAATGATATTGTCATTCACGTGTATGTGTGGACTTCCATCTCCAAGAAGTGATGCAATTTGTTTTTAATTTATATTTTAAATGGTTTGTAATTAAGATGGATATTTTGAATATATATGATATATATGATATATTAATTATATTAAATGTGTGAAATAATATTTACCTCTCTTTCTTTCAATTCTTAAAAAATAGAAATACTGTTCATCCTTACATAAAAACCATCCTCTCCAGGAACTATTTAATTCATTAATCAATCTCTAAATTTTATATATTATACTAAATATGTATATAATAAATAGATATGTTATGTATATCATTAGTAATATTATTTAGATTATTTAACAATGATAAATTTTTACATAATGGATGTATTTATTAGAATTACTCATGAAACAAAAAGTTAACACTCTATACTGTTGATTTTAACAAGAAATTATTAATAAAAGGGGGTATTTAAATGTTATGAAGGGATAATATATGATATTATAAGTATTAAAATAAAACATTAATAAAATTATAAAAAATATTAATTTATTATATAGGAGTTTGGTGTTCTTTTAAAGAAAGGTGAACTAAAGGTAATATATTATCATCCCACTTTTACATCAATGAGATACATGATGTATTTACCACTTTTTATTTTGTGTGGTGTATATAATTCCCATTTTAGCATCACTGGACCAGAATCCACTAAACCAATGCTCTTATCCAGGTCATCACATGACCTCAAGCACGCCACCCCATATTCTAGAGGTTTCCGACTATCAGCAAGGGTCTAAAGAGTCAAATGGGGAAACTATACCCTCTAAACCACAGTAAGCCATACATGAACACAAAATAAATAACATAAGTAATATTAACCACAAATAAACATGTATATCCAATAAATTCCAAAATAGGTTACAACCTCAAATGACATTCAACAATGTCATGCCATACTACTAGTGCAAGTGAAAGAATCCCAAAATAAAACAAACGGCCAAAAACACCAGACGGTTCCCGAATCTATGTCTAGATCCTTCTCCATGTACATCCTGAGCCCAACTCGACATCTTAGTGTAGGGCCTCTAAACGTGTCCTGACCTACATCTATGTGCTCTGCTGGGGTACCCAATGTAATTCTGAGTAGGGTGTGACTACAAAACTCAGTAGGACCCCATCAACAGTGTCTAAAAAATTCCCAGTCAAAATAATAGTTCATGCATGTACAAAATAAGAGATAAGTAAATAAGGGAATTTTCGTGTTCCATAAGTTAAAAAAGTTCATTTAATTTATTCCACGAATTTACCCCTATTTCATTTCTTATACAATATTCATTACATAAGCTATATTGATCACATGTTCCATGGGTTATGAATAGTTATTATATACACAAGGGTATAAAGAAATCAATCACAATGCATAGGGGAAACAAATAAAGTCTCTATCTCACTAGGGATCCACATATCACATTAATACATTCTCATCACCTTGAAACCTCAGTTTTGTTTTAATGTAACCATTAGTGGTATAGAGCCTCTGTCCCGATCCTTAACCAGTGCATTTTGGGGTATATTTTAGAGGCTCAGTCTAACTTGACCATTGGTCCTATAACCTCAAGTCAATAACCTAATCTACCAAGCCATGTTCACATGATTATTTTTTAAGTCACCACAACCATACCATAACATAAAAAAGCATATTCAATGCCATTGGATATCAGAACACATAACAATAACTTGTTAATTAATACTATTCCATAACGTATTATTAGGTTTACCATTTACAATTCATATCCATTTATCCAAATTCATGTTCTCGTGCCTTAACCCATTAGGTGTATTCAAAAATACCTATGACTTATCCAAACTCATCAATGACCATACATTTACCCATTTATACCATTTATCATTTCCCAAGCATTCACCCATTTATTCATTTCAAGTATATTTCTCATAACCAAATCCTTTCATTACATTCAACCATTTAGGTGTACTACCTAATTCTCATGTATTAACCCAATCCAAAATTTCATACATTCCCTTATTACATCCCATTAATACATTCCCAATTTCTCATTCCATTACCCAGTTGCAATTTCACCGTTTAGCATGATCTAATTTCCTTAAGAATTTCTAACCAAATTCATGAAACAATCAACAAAATATCTTCCAACATAATTACCCATTTTCATGTCATTCAAAAAACAAATTATTCATTTATCACCCTAGGAATAATTATAATTATTTAATTTTTAACATAGTCAATAATTAAGACAAATTATACTTGGGTTTCAAATTCTTAATCTATAACCCACCACTTAACCCTACAACACTCTCAGACTGAGTTTGATGGAGCACCCCATGGGTGGAAATAAAATTGTCAAGACATCCTCAGTGCATCCCATGTGGATTATGGGGGTTACGATTGGTCACTTAGAAACCTATTTTTATCAAAATACTCAAAGAAACCAAGAAAACAAAAGAGAAAAACAAGAACACCAACTTCCATGGACAAATCCAAAATAAAATTATGAGGTTATACATGTTGACCTCCTACCTCAAATATGACGATGGAAACAGTTTTAATTATAGCCTTAGATCTAGATTCAAAAAACCATTGAAGACCCAAACTCAATCTCTCCAAAAAAAGAAATGTTTTAGAGATTCAGATAGAGTGAAGGAATATGTGAAATCCCTAAACCAAAAAGAGAATAAAGAGTGAGAGTAGTCTCACTAGGACCATCAATCCGTAACTAACGAAACTCCAAACAAAACATTAATGAGTTAGATTTATCCATGGGAGCTCTCAGATGTCTTCATTCTTCACTAGGGTTGAGAGGGTAAGAATGAAGGAAAATCACGAGTGGGGTTTTAAAATCCCAAGGTGGCATTTTTGTAATTTTCTCAATGTTTCTGGGCCACACGGGTTACCCCCATGGTTTATAAAAGCGTGCACAAACTGTGCATGAGACACTATCCAAAATAACACCCCTTTACATGTTTTACTAGGGATTACACATGGTTTTGTTAATCATACTCCAATTGTGAGTAAGCCTCTGTCCAGGGTTGCACTGTTTCTACACGGTTTTCCCTAACTATGTGAAAACTATGAAACATGCCCAAAAACTCCCTTTTTCTTCCTTTTCTCATCTTCTGAACTCTTAAAAAAACCTCACGTATTCACCTAAACACGGTGAAACACTTATTTAACCAAAAAGAAGAGGCCAAATGAGAAAAAATACATACCTTAAGAAGCTCCGAGATCATGAACCCATGATTTTATTTGTTTTGGGGATTACAAGGAAATTTTTGGTTATTTAATAAATAATTTATTATTATTTATTTAATAAAGAGTATGATACAAATTTTATCAATGAGTTCAGTGGTTTTATGATACAATTTAATTGTTGACTAGGATTATTAATTATTATGTTCCAATAAATAAATATTTAGATATATCAATTAAGAAAACTCATGAATTTTCTTATCTAATGGTTAATTATTTCAAATAGTTGTGCCTTTCATTTTCCTCATATTATCTAACAATGAAACCAAAAATATTTTTTTATCAAAAAATTACTTAATTTCACTCTTCTGTTGAGAATGATTTTTCTTTCATTTTAATTTTTTCTTAATATGTTTTAAATTAGATTTTTACTATTCTCTTATAGTTTTTTAAATTAATATTTATTATGTTTTATTTTGAAAAAATTATAATTAAAGGAATATTTTCTTCATTCTTAAATGTGTTACTTTTTAACTTTTCTAATAAAAAATATCCTATATTTTTAAAAACATTTACTGTATGAACAAATTTTCCCACTGTCATAACTAATATTTACTTAAAACCTTTCTTTATATGATTATTACCTTTTTCTCAAAGTAATAATTTCCTTTATAAGTGAAATTTCCTTATAATGATGTGATTTAAAAATGTATAGGATATTTTCTTCCATAATGTTTAACAACTATTAAATGATATTTCTATTCATCAATGACAACAATACCTTATTTAACTTATTCTTTACTGGGTATATGATCTAAGGATTCCATCCCAAATATTTATATATATAGTAAATGTTTACGATGAAAATATTTTTATAGAATCCATTCATATTTAATGAGTTATTCTATGGTGAAATATTTATGAAACCCATTTCATTTAATTTATTTTAATATGTTAAATGTTTTATGATCATGTTAAAAAAATATGTATTACTTTAATTACGAAAAATTTGGGACCTATATAGTAAGAACCCGAACCCAATTGCCTAGATACAATGCCTTATTTAATTATACTATCATATAAACAAGGAAAACACATCCCGAAGGACTGAATAGTTTAGTATCCTTATAAGAAAATATATATAAATAAGTTCAAAATTACATCTTTAAAGGAAAAACAATATAGAAATTCCTTTAAAGGCATCCACAACTCCTAGATTATCCCCACAGGTCCTTCATATTATACATCATGATATCCTGAAAAAAATAAAACATAAGAATGGGTGAGATTAGAGGCTCCTTAAGGGTATGAGATAGAGTCGAAGAAATTGAACACATAAACATTAGTCATGGTGAATAAATATAAGTACACATTCCTTTAAAACATAATTTCTATCATAATATGGTAGGAATAAAATATGATTAAATAATTCCATAATAAAACATAACCATGGATAAAATACAAATAGAATAATCTTATGGATTATCAATTACTTGATTCAAAATAAGGGAATTAATAATAAATGACATATGAATCATATCTTCAAGCCCTCAACCAAGACAACTAAAAATGATTAAGGCCTCAGCCAAAACAATATTTGAAAATGGGTAAAGCCTCAACTAAGTCCATATATATTTTGTCTCATGAGACCTATCTATTCATAAAGATTCTATATAAGGCCCTATACATTACTTACTAAGTACAATTCATTCCACATATTAATGGGGTTAATAATAAACAAAGTATATATTTGAAATGTAAATAACATTCCCCAATCTATAAGCACAAGCAATGACCATTCTGAGTAATGAGTTGAATAGTAACAAAATAACACATCCACAGTAAAAATGATCATAAAAAATTTAATAAAATATGGTTGATGTAAAAAAAAATATATATCTCATTAATGAATAAAATTCAATAGAGGTGTTGAAATAGAATAAAACACTATAATACAACCATCAAGGAATTTGTGAGATATATACACATTTACTTTAAAAAGACGAGTTATTTTTGAAAAGTGTTTTTTATTTTTCATGATTTTTTGTATCAATAAATAGATGAATAAATATAGTTTCTCTTGAAAAATTTAGTTATTTTATAAAAATAATTGTGTCCTAAAACATGTTATGGATGGTACCCGATAATGGGTAAGAAATTGATATGTTCCCTTTAATCAGGATTGATTATTTGAGAGGGGAACCTTATAAAACATATATTTACCATAAAAGAAATTTGGTTTGAATATATGAGTTTGGAAATAATTAATAGTATATTAAATAAGTACAAAAAACAAATAATAATTATATTAGGGTAATTATGGAGAATGAATATCCCAAAAAAATATATAGTTTGGGTAGGATCCCATATGTTATGTACTAATGCATTCTGCACCTAACCCTAATATCCTATAAAATCAAATTAAATCCATTAATCAATTATGAAAAACCCTTTTATACATATATTTTATTTATTATAATTTTATTGTGTTCTTTTAGATGAGTTATAAGATATAATTTTATGGCTTGGGAGTATTCATTTCCTTGTTTTTCACAATTGATATACTTGTATATGGGTGTTGATGTTCATGTGGAATGGATATAATTATGAAAAAGTAAAATTATATGATATTAATTGACATACATAATATTAAATGGTTATATAATTGATTTTCTTATATGGTATGAGGATGGGTCACAAGATAAATCATTAATTATAATCGTTTAGATTATTTTGGTGGTATTCAATTATCACAAACTGGTTTTTTATATATATTAATATTATGAATATGTTTTGGTTATAGAAAGTTAAATAGACTATAATAAATTTATTTTAGTCTAGTTTAACCATAAAAATGGTTTGATTACCATCCTTGTAGGAGAAATTTAAGAACGAAAGTTTGTTATCCACGACAGTTGTAAATCGACACCTCGTGGAAGATGATTTCATTTTCGAAATGAAAGGGAGAGAGAGTAAGGAGATTGGTGGTATATATATTTAATTTAAAAGAGATAATTATATTATATAGATTATAATTTTTTTATTATGATTATTTTCTCATATGAGGTGACGAGAGTATAAATAATGAAAAAACCTGGAATGAAATTAAAAGGAAAAGGAAGAGGATTTAACCTCTTGAATACTCCTACTTGAGAACCACCTTAATGGGATTGGTTTTGTTCTTTTAGAAAGACCAAGAACTTGTGGATGTGGGGAAAGACTAGGGAATAATAATTCGGTAGAAATTTGATAAGATTAAAGTCTTAAAGGAGTGATGATAATATGGGGTTGAGGGTAGTATTCATAGAGAAAGAGAGGGGTGATTTCTCATTATTTTATTCATTATTTTATTATTTTTAACAAGACAGGTAATAGTGTTGATTATTGTGACTAAATACCAAAAAAAGTTCCCGTGAGCTCAAAAAAATGTTAATTATTTCATCCATAACTCATAGAATATTGTATTTATCTTGTAATGTATTTATACTATAAATTACCACATATTACTATTCACTAAAAATTCAAGTATTTCAAAAAAATCCCAAAAAGTTACCCTAGAATTTTTATACGTTTAGAATTTAATAATGTACAAAATTTTAGGAAAATAATTTTCCAAATATAAGAAATTTAATTTTTAATTTATATCATTATTTACATGAAAAATACTGTTTTAAATTTATAGCTGATTTTATAACCTTTTAAAAAATTGACCACATTCTCATAAAATTATCTTGAAATCATAACAATCAGAAAAATGATTTATGAACAAATTATATGAAAATTAATTTAATTTTAAATCATTTTATTAATTATAATATTATAATTAAATATTCATTGATTATAAAAATACCATCACATAAATATTATTTTTAAAATTTCTATTTATTTACACTTCTATATAATAATACCATAATTTAATTTAAAATATAGAAGAATTTTATTTATACTTTCATTAGTGGAGTTACTCTTCTATTGTTAGGTTTAATATACATAAGGGTAACATTACTATTTCTAAGAAAATGTTACTATTTCATGAGTATATGCTCCTTAACATCTAGAAATACCTCTTCTTTCATTCATTATTAATTTATGATGTTTTTATTGTGTTCTATATGTAATTTTATATGATCTATTTGATAAAAAATTAACATAATAAGGTAAATTTCGTTGATAGAGTTCTGGTTCGTTACATTCTCCCATCTTACAAAACTTTCACCCTCAAAATTTCAGGATTGTTACCTCATACAATAATTTGGGTTGGTCTTCATCATAATATCATCAGGATCCAAAATTGTCTCTTCAATTTTCTGATTTTTCCAAATTTCATTTACCAATTGAGTAGTCTGATTCCTAAACACATCTTATTTAGTATCCTGAATTTGGATTGGCTCTTCATAGTAAGATAAGTCAGGTTCCAATTAAATTATTTTATAAGTGAGTACATGTGTTGTGTCTGGCATGTACTTACATAACAAAGAGATGTGGAACACATTTTGTACCTTACAATTGTTAGGTGTAATTTCCAAATGATAAGATAGAACTTTGATTCCCTCTAGAATTTCCAATGGACCAATGTACATAGGGCTCAATTTTCCATTCTTCCCAAATTTTAAAACACCCTTCCATGGGTATACTTTCAATAAAATGTGATCTCACACATGGAACTCCAAATCCTTACTTCTATTATTGGAATAGATCTTTTTCCTATTTTTAGCTGCTTTGATATGGGTTAGAATTGTCCTTAAATTTGTTTTGTTTCTTCCACAAGATCTAGGCCCACAAGCTTACTTTCACCAACATCATCCCAACATGTTGCTATACCACATCTCTTTCAACACAATACTTCATATGGTTCCATTATAATTCTTTAATGGATACTTTTTTTGTAGGAAAAATCCACCAAAGGTAAATATTTATCCCAAAAACCTTGGTAGTCATCTAAACATGATCTCAACATGTCTTGTAATGTTTAAATTGTTCTTTATAATTGCAAATCAGTTTGAAGTTGATTAGAAGTACTCAAATGAAGCTCAGTATCATAATATTTCTAGAGAATTTTATAGAGTTTTAATGTAAATCATGGATCATGATCAAAAACTATTGTTATTGGTTCTCAATAATGTCATAAATATTAATTAATATAGAGCCACACATACCCTGTTGTGGGGAATCCTATATTATAGTTAGGAAGTTTGAATATTTGGTATGTAAAACAACAACTACCCATATTACATCATTATTTCTTGGAGTTATTGGTAATTGAATAAGAAAAATCATAGTGATGTCATCCCATTTTCATGACGGAATATAAATAGTTTGTAAGAATCATCTAGGGTGTTGGCTTTTAGCCTTCACCTCTTGGAAGAAAAATCTTCTTGATACATAATTAAGAATTTCCCTCTTTATGTTATCCCACCATAAATGTTCCATAAAATATCTGTACATATTATTTCAAATAAGGTGTAAAGATAAATTTTAACTATGGTCATCATCCAAAAAGTCCCTTTTTATCTCACATATAAAGGAAACACAAATCCTCTTCCCAAATTTCAGAATGCAATCCTCAAACACAATGTCATCCAACTTCCCATCATTCAAACCATTAATTTTCATTTGAATATTATGATCATCTGAATGATAAATTTTAATCATTTCTAATAAATATGGTTGGGTAACCAATTAAAAAAGTAATGATGTTTCTCCTTCTTTGATAATTCCCATATCCATCATTTCTAGATACATGTACACTGGGTCCTTGGAAATCCTCATTTTATTTATAACTCCATGATCCTTCCTGTTCAATGTGTCAGATAAATTATTTTCCTTACCTGGTTGATAGTGTATTGAAAAATCATAATCCTTTAGTAGCCTAGGCCAAAGCCTTTTCCTTATGTTGACTTCTTTCTATAAGAAGATATATTTCAATCACTTATAATCTGTATATATCTCTCAACTTTCTCCATTGAGATATTGTATCCATATCATTAGAAAAAATATTAAAAAAATAACTCAAGATCATGATTTATATAGTTATGTTGTTGAATTTTTAACTGCCTTGATGCATATACAAAAACTTTATCATTTTGTATAAGGACAAAACCACTTCCATTCATTGATGAATCATTATAAAGCACAAATACACCATTTCTTGATGGTAGAGTTGGGATCAGAGAATTCACTAATCTACTATTAAATTATTTAAAAAAAATCTTCACATTCTTTTTTCCATATTAACTTATCCCCCTTACAAATAAGCGTGATGAATGGGTTGGGTAATCAGGAAAAGGATTCCTCGAAACATTGATGATAACCATCTAAACCAATAAAACTATGTACCTCAGTTATACTCATTTTTATAGGCCATTCATGTACTAATTTCTTCATTGTAGGATCAACTAATATTCCATCCTTATAGATAATATACCCTAGAAAATAAACTATTTAAATCCATAATTCACACTTTCAAAACATCCCATATAACTCATTTCTTCTAAGATTATTTAGAATAATGTGCAAGTGATTCACATGATATTCATAACATTTATTGTATACCAAGATATCATCAATAATAACCAAAACAATGTCATAAAGATATCCATTTAAATATATATTCATTATATCCATGAAATCATAGGGTCCATTAGTCAATAAAAAAGGCATTACTGTAAACTCATAATGCCCATACTTGGTTCAAAATGTTGTCTTTGGAATGTCTTCCTTCCTCAAACTTAGCTGATGATATCTAGATCGAAGGATAATCTATAAATATTATTGATATCCTTGAAGTTGATCAAATAAATAATCAATATGATGCATGAGATACTAGTTAGTAATTTTAATATCATTGATTTCTCTATTGTCAGCGCACAACCTCCTAGATCCATCTTTCTTTGTAACAAAGAGAATAGGGGATCCCCATGGAGAAAAACTAGCATATATATATCCCATATCACTGAATTATTATTATTGTTTCTAAATCTATACTTATTCCAATGTGTCTATTCTATAAGGATAATTTGATATAGGCCTTTAACCAGGAATTAATTCAATCGAAAACTCAATTTATAGCTCTAGAGGATGTCCAGGTATATCCGCTGGAAACAAATAAATATTTTCATGCACAATATGTACATAATAAATTTGAATATTCACTTCCTCACCCACAGATATTTTTTCCTATTCAACCCCAATAATTTCATTGAGTAGAGCTTCTGAGGTTGGATCCAGATAAGAATCAAATGATTAGGTTTATACCCTAAAGATAATGTATTGTACATCATTATCCAAAATTGTAACTTCCTTATTCTTGAAATATATTTTCTCTTCATAATTTTAAATAAAATCCACAATAATGATTATATCAATGTAAATCATGGGTATGATGATAAGTTCAACCAATAAAGGATGGTTATTTGTTATAAAGGGTACTATCCAACACATATTTGTTGTAGTATTACTTACCATACGAGTTTTGACTGACAACTACTTTATTAAATAAAATTTGAAATGTATAATTTTTTTGCATAACTGGGAAGATATAAAATAGATTGATGATGCAAAATCCAGTAAAAAAATAATTGGATATGTTTAATGAAATGATTAAAATACCTTCCACCAAACATTTTGGAACTTCAACCTCAGCAGGTGTGATCGCATAAGCGAAGCATTTCTCCCTCATCCTTTTATGGGTAAATAATCCTTGATTCTTAGGAAAATAATTTTCATAATGTCCCAAATATTTTAAATTGTATCCCTAAACATTGGTATTATCTTTCTTTCCCTTGAAATTATGAGATTGGTGTCCCTTTTCTCCACACTTATAATAGAATCCTTTTCCTTTTAAGTAGGTTATGAGGATTTTTTTCACAAGTATCACATGATGGAAGAATCCATTTTTTATTACTCTATTTTTCCATTATTTCCTCCACCACCCTCTTCTTATATTTCATTCAATTTAGTTCATATGACATAGAGAATTATTTCTTAGTCTGGATATCACCTCAAACTATATCTTTGAATGATGAGAAACATTAGGAGAGAAGTACCATTTTGAGGAATGCTTTTAAACCAAGAATTACTTGATCAATATTGAACCTTGGATCATGTATTTATACTGTGACATTACTTGATAACCTTGTGAAGTTATCTTCATATATTGCAACATTATCATCCTTTTTTTCCGTAGATTTAGAAACTATCTTCCCATATCTGCTCACTTCTCATGAGGAATTTATTTTTCTATGAATATTTCTTTAAAATAAATCCATTGCATATTTTCAATATCTTCATCCCCCTTTGTGTTTTTAATCAATGGCCACTATTGGGCTTCATATCCTAATAGATGATAAACTTTCCTGAAAGCCTTCTCCCTTTCGCTACTTCCCATAGTGTGAAATATCTTATCTATGGAAATTATCCACCACTCTGCTACGAACAGGTTTGTAGTCCCATTAAATGATGTGTGTGTTGGGGGTGGGGGTGGGGTGGGGTGGGGGTGTTTTATTATAAAGTAGTCTAACATTTCTCCTGAATTGTTTTGGATAAATATGCTCCATACAGGTAAGGTTGTTGTTTGTAACCTGAGTCAGCTATCCCTATATAGTAATAAGCTTCTCGACACCAATTATAGCCCTAGTAAAAGGGTTATAATCTTTTATAAGAGGAAAATCCCAAAATGGGATATTTTCAATCATGCAGTTTCAATTATATCCACTTCGATCCCTATCTAAATAATTACATACAATAAATTATTTTATGAATCAAATTGTATAATATCGAACTAGAAAAACAAATAACATAAATTGAAATCTTATACATGTATAATCTCATAATCATAAGCATGGTTTCGTTGGGTAAATATTTACATTAAAATCCTTTATAATGGTTTTCATTGAAAATATGGATTATCCAAACCACATACCCTAGGATCATCAAGCTAGGTGAAGATTAAGACCTATTATACTATATCATGTTACCCCAATCTAAGCCCAAGACACCTTATTAGAGTTTTTATTCTTAGGTACATCAATACCAGAACCATGACCACTTATAATATCTTGACAAGGATATATTTTATATGGAAATACAAATAATATATAACTTACCAAAAATCTAGTATGTTATTCTATTCTTATCCTAAATTTCTATCTTAGTGTCTTCTTCCCTAGTCAATGTTTTCACAAATTATTTCAACTGTTTCTACTAAACATCCTATGATACAAACAGTACGAACCCAATTTTTTTTCCAGAATCAAGTGCCTTATTTAATTATGTTGGAATATAAAAAAGGAATACAAATCCTGAAGGAATGAATAGATTAGTAGATTTGGAAAAGAAGACACACACATAATTTTAACATTACAACTTGAAAGAAAAAACAATATAGAAATTCCTTTGAAAATTTCCACAACTCCTTGATTAACTTGGACTGTAATTCATAATATACTTATTCACATCCTTGAAAAAATAAAACATAAGAAGGGATGAAATTTAATTCTTATTAAGGATAATATATACAAAATAAGATATCATAAACATAAACATTTGGCATGGTGAATAAATAAAATTACACTCCTTATTAAAAGATAACCCTGATCATAATATATTAGGAATAAAAGCTGATTAAATAATGCCATAAAAACCAACTATGGATATTCTACTTGTCAAAATTTTCCACGGACATTCAATTAATAGTTTAATAATTAGGGAATTCATAATAAAGGAAATCTGAATCATATCCTCATGTCCTCTACCAATACAACTAAAAATGATTAAGGATTGGGCCAAAACCATATCTAAAAATTGGAGAGGTCTCAGCGAAGTCCTTATTTTTTTGTCTCATGAGACCTACTAATGCATCAAGGAGAAATATAGGTCCCAAACCATCAATTATTAAGTCTAATTCATTCCACATATGAATAGTTTTACACCTATAAATTTTAAAAATATGAAATGTAAATAACTTTCCGGAATATATAAACATAACCGCTAACCATTCTGAGTAATAACGTGAATTGTATCCAAATAGAACATACATAGTAAAACTAATAATAAACCATTTAATGTAATATTTATGATGTTAAATATAATAGATTAACATATTTAATGAATAAAATTCAGTAGAGGTTTTGAAAGAAATGAAAATACTCTAATAAAATCATCGAGGAATTCTTGAGATACATACAGTTTTACTTTTCAAAGAAGTGTTCTTTTAAAAAATTCATATTGATTTGTCATGATTATTTGTATAAAACAAATAATTAATAAATATATTTTTTTATAATTAAATTAGTTATTTTATAAAAATAATGGTTTCTTAAAACATATTATGGATTGTACTAAAAAATGAGTAAGAAATTGAAAAGATTCCTTTAATCGAGTTTGCTTATTTGAGAAGGGAACCCTATAAAAAAAATTTATGATAAAATGTAGATGGTATTGTATATTTATATGAGTTTGGAAGATATAGAAAATATATATAAGAAGGAAAAAAATAAATAAGAATTATATTAGTGTAATTATTGTGAATTAATAACCCGATGGAAAAAATGATGGATCAGTAAGGATCCCTTTCCTTATGTCCAAATGAGTTTTTCACATGACCTTAACATTCAGTATAATCAAATTAATTATTTAATTATTCTATTAAAAAATTTATATACATGTATTTGATTTATTATAATTTTATTAAGTTCATTTACGATCTTTTATAGGAGTCATAATATGTAATTTTATCACGAGGGAGTGTTTGTTTCCTTGGTTTTCTTGATCGGTACACTTGTATATGAGTATTGAAGTTCATGTGGAATGGATATAAATATATATAATTTAATATATAATATATTTATTAAAATATATATGCATAAATGGTTATATAATTAATTTTCTTATATGGTATGAATATGATTTATTAGATAAAACATTAGTGATAATCATTTATATTTTTGGCAGCTTTCTATTATTACGAATTAGTGCTATCATGTGAATTAATTTTATGTATATATATAATGTTTAAAAAACATTAAATAGGTTATAATTCAAATATCATAGCTTGTTTAAACCATAAAAATATCTTTATGACCAACCTTGAAGGAGAAACTGATGAACAAAGGTTCGTCATCTCAGAAGGTTGCAAATCTGCACCTCATAGATAATGACCTCATTTTTAAATTAAAATAAAGAGAGTAACGAGATTGATGATTATAACTACATTAAAATGATATCATTGTAGTATATATATTATAATGGATTTATAAAGATCATCTGGATAGATTATGTGAGGAGAGTATAAAAAAATAATGTACTAGAAAAGAAATTAAAAGGAAGAGGAAAAAGATTATACTTTTTAAATACTACTCTTTGAGATCCTTAGTAATGGGATTGGTATTGGTGTTTTGAAAAAGAAGATCTCCTAGATTAGAAGAGTTACTATGAAAGATAATTTGAGCAAAAATTTGGCAAGATTCAAGTTTTAGAGGAGTGAGTAAATGATGCCGGTGAGGGTGGTATTTTTAGTTGAGGAGAGGGGTGATTTCTGATTATTTTATTCATTTTTTTTATTTTCTCAAGAAAATAAATATTAACAGTTAATTGAATAAATATAGTAATAAGTAAAATTTAGTTTGAAAGAATGCTTCTTACATCATCCATAAATCATGGAATAATTTATTTAGCTTATAATTTATTTACACTATAAATTACTGTATTTTAATAATCCCTATAAAATTAATTATTTTTGAAAAACCACAAAAAATAACCCCAATTTTTTTTGATTTTCTGAATTAAAAAATGCACTAAATTTTACTAAATTAATTTTCTAAACCTGTGAAATGTATGTTTTAATTAAAATAATTATTTAATTGAAAAATACAGTTTTAAATATATTATCAATTTTATAACCCAATTAAAAATTAATATAGGTCTCATAAAATTATCCTAAAAAAATAATACTTCAAAATATTGATTTATAAATATTTTTTATGAAAATTAATTTCATTTTAAATAATTTTATTAATTATAAAAGTTTAATTAAATATTTATGACTTATAAAAATACCAACACTTAAACATTAATTTTTAAATATTAATTTACTTACACTTTCATATAATTATATCATAATTTCATATATAATATTATGGAATTTTATTTATACATTCTTTGGTTTGGTTACTATTCTATTGTCCGGTTTACAATTAATAAGAGTCACATTACTTGGTTATAATGATCATAAAAAGATAATAATATTTCATGGTTATTTTATTCTCAGTGTTTCGTATCGTATAAGCTATCCAAAATAATGTTATTATTTTAAGAAATATTAGTGTTACATTCTAGCCATTTAATAAATTGTTTCCTCATAATTTGAAATTTTTTTAGTAATGAATGGTTAGACAGTTGAAAATTTCTTTACAGAAAACCCCCATTATAAAAAGGTTTATTAAAACATCATCTGAAAAAGTGGGAATGAAAAATATAAATGGAATATTGAATAAAAAAATAAGTTATTAAATATGATATCATTAATGTGAATCGAAAAAATGTGAATAGAGGATGAAATGAACACCCAAGGACTAAGAGGCAGTGATAGAGAACTTGGTCAGGAGAAATATAAATGGCACAAAACCATTCATTTTTTTATGGGTGAAAATAACATTGATTCATTAGAAATGGAGGTAAAAGTATATAATTTTATTTGAGGGGTATTTTCTTGAATTGGAGAATTATTTAGCTATTAAGATAATGTAAATAAAAAAACATACGTACACAATTTCTTTCCATATAAGAAGAATAATTTCATCTTTTTTTGTATTTGAATAAATTTTCACATCTTCTGTTACCCTAAGAAATTAATAATTAAGAATAATATTTTCATTCATGAAGCACTAAAATTAATTTTTAACGGATCATAAGATCCTTAAAATAAGGACTAGTCAATCCTTCCATCTAAATAAATTTTCCAAAACCAAAATAATTATCACATGTTATATAATATGATAAATATTATATTAACCTCACAGAATAACACATATTTTTATCTTAAACAATTTCATAAGAATTTATCCATAAAACATTTCCAAAATATATTTTAAAAAATTCAAAATAAAAAATTTAGAAATAGTCTTATTAAATTTCAAAAATAACCTTTATATGAATCCCCTAAAAAAAATGAAAAGTAGGTCTAAATGCCATATACAAAATATGTGAATATCATGATCATACATTATATAATAATATGGTAATAATAATAAATATTATGGAAAAACAATAAAAACATCCTTGATTATAATAACTTAAATCCCTTTTCATTGCTTAAATTAAATAATATATTATATAACATATTACCTAAATCAAAAAATTATAAAACTCTACTAAAGATAACGTAAACACATTTTCATCCAATCTCTAATCAATTATTAAGTCATCAAAACTATCCCATTTAATTTTAATAAACTATTTATCAAAAATAAACATTATTTTTTTGACATTGGGAATAAATTAAGGGTACATTTCACTCAATATTTTTTTTTCATAACACATCACCTTACCATCAAATCTGTTTTCTATTCCATCTGTTCTATTCTAAATATTATTGGAAATAAATAAAGAAAAAACAATATAGAATAATCCTAAAACAATTCCTGATTCTTATTGCCTAAATTCTATTGTTAAAAAATACTTCTTTAACAGAATTATTGAATTCCAATATATAAACACTTTAATAATTCCCCTTCATTCTTAATCTATTAAACACGCTTCGTCATATTATATATTTATTCCTCTTTCATTTAATTTTCCATTTTTTGTCTCTTTATCCGTAAATATAAAAAAATTTCCAATAAAACCTTACTCTTATTATTTTTTATATTTCCCCTTAGTACATTGATTTTAATAATTACAATACATACCATATGTAAAGAATTAAACCTTGGATGATACCTTATCTAAAAATTATTCTCATCCATTGTGTTAGCCAAAATTTTCAGTTTTCTAAAAAAATAATATCTCCATGTATATATTTTCCACACGTCCTAGGTAATTAATCCAAAAAAACATTTTCACTCCATAACATTCATGAAACTACATTTTTATATTATTTTGCGTGTCAAGAAACCCAACCAACTTGTGATTGTTTGTCATATAATGATAAAAATTGTTATACATAAATACAAGGTCTCATATTTAAACTCCAATTTCATATGGTTTCTCATATGGAAATTAATTTAATTGTCCATAACTTTGCGAATTAATAGAATTATTCTATGTTATATATTTCAATTAAAACCAAAATAAATAATGTAAGAAAAAATAATCACAACGGGAATCCAAATAATCATGAAAATAATTTATAGAATCACTAAATCAAATTAAATTATTTTCAATATATGACACCTTAGGTTTAACCTATTCTATTCATGGCTATCATCTATTCAAGTCCTTAACAGTCATTTATAATAAAAATGTGAGTTTATCCAAGAATATCCCCTTTTAGTGTCAAACCTAGTGTGCAGTAAGGGCACACTCTGCGTGTAGTAGAATAATGGTTGAGAAATAATCAACCAACTCTTTTGGATGTTATTACCAATTTATTCATATAAATTAAAACCATATCCAATTTTAGTATCCATACATGGTTGTTTTTATACTAAAAAACACTCCCTTTTTACCATAAAGATGTATATTCTCTTATAAATAATATTATCCCAAGTGTGTTCACTAAATAAATCTCATCCTAGTTTCCAAATACTTGTTAAAAATTTCTCTAATAATGACTATAATGACCCATATCATTCATATATTTATATAACATACTATTAGATGAGTATTAATTACTTAACATTATGATCCATACCAAAATATTATACGTTTTCTGTATTTGGAATGTTTGATACATAAACAACTAGTTCATAAGAGATATAAATCATATTCCAATAATTTATTCTTAACTAGAACCCTTCTTAGGCATATTACACTTAAAATAATTCTTTATGACTAGTGAAAAGGAAACCATAAGAAAGGGTTATATTAGATGCTCCGTAATTGTAAACATCATTGATATCAATGATAAATTAAATAAAACATGTGTATAAGGGTATGAAAATATGAGATTTCAAATTGTAAACCATACAATGCATATCTAAGTTCATAATCTCGATCTATGGCCTAAAGCACGATATTTCAGAAGACATGAATCATAATGGAATGAAAGAACATGATCTATGAGTGCATTACTATAATGAACTAGTCTTTTCATAAATTAAAATACATAACTTTTTTGGAATACATAAAACATTATATTTATTTTTACCAAAGACCATACCAGTCTAGTTACACTAGAAACATGGAAACCTAAACACTCGTATATAAATGAACTACATTATCACCCATGAGGTTCTGCAAGAATAACACCCCTCTTAGACATATCATTCATGAAATATATCATCATAACATGAAGAAGTAAACATAAAATTTGGTGAACGAAAATTCTTAGTAAGGTTAGAAAAAGAAGGCATGAAATGATTAGCATGAACATAATGGTATGAGAATGTGGTCATAACATAATATGATCATACACTATATATAATATATCCTAAACCTGTGTTATGGGATAAATCTTGTAAGTTCATAAGACACGAATCACAAGGAAATAAACATCATGATTTATGAAATCATAACTGAGGAATGAGACATAGTATTTTTTAATGCATATAAGAAATGAAAAAATTATGTCAAGGATACCTACCCAGACCATTATTACATGTTAGTCTTGGGATATGCCCCATGTACCTACTTTGGGATTGGGATAATAACCTGTATACCCATGTACTTTTAGGATTGGGCTACAACCCACATACCTTATTCTTATCGGGATTGGGATTCAACCTGTATACCCTCTTAGGCTTGGGGTACAACGCATGTACCTTATTTTTTTTAGGCTTGGGATACAACCCATGTACCTTATTTTTTTCAGGCTTGGGCTACAATCCACGTACGTCTTTTTTGGCTTTGGATACATCCCATATAACTTATTATTTTCAATCTTAGGCTACAACCTGTGTAACTATTGAGATCGTATACAACTTATCTTTACCAAATTAACTGGAGGGAGATATAGTTCCCTCTATTCTCATGATAAAATCATTCATACATGTGCCATAATATAATGTAATAATTATTATATCATGACCCATAAAAAGAGATATGATTTATAAAAAATAAATATTAAACCCTAAAATGAAATGGGTATCATTATAATATCATCACATCATGACCTATGAAAATATATAGGTTTCATAATCACTTAATGAAATTATAACCTTCAAAAGAATCAGGTTTCAAAAGCATAAAACCCATGGGATTGAAATGGGTGTCTTCAAAATCATTCCATCAAAACACAATCCATTTAAGAAAGAATATGAACGGAACCCATAAATCATTTACTAGAAAGAAATTATTAACATAAATGGATTATTTAATAGATAGAAAATAACATGGAAGGATATTTTGAAAATATTTCTTGAGGTAAATATCATTTATTCTTTGACAAAGTCTACATAAAATATAAAAAAATTTAAATTTATTTCCCTTAAAAACAAATAAAATAATAATCAAATATTTTGAAAACCATTCCCTTGAAAATATAATTTAATTTTTTTTCCTAAAAATGAACCTTTTAAAGAATAAAATAAAATTAAAATAATTGACGGTGTGTAAATCTGCACATGTCATACGAGGTAAAAAGAATATTCCTTTTTCATGATTAAAACATTAGAAAAATGCCACATATGGAATGCGATAAGAATATTATGTTTATGAAATTGGAAAAAATAAAAAAGGAGTAAAAATGTAATTTAGATAATATAGAATAATAATATAATATTCTTGGAAACCCATTATAGATAACATGGGTTTGAAAAAACACATATTTTTGACTGAAGATATTGTAATGTTAGGATTTCCTAAAAAAACATTCTTAACTATCTTATGTACCATAGGGTAGAAAAATAGTACCAATAAATTAATATATTATGAATAAATAGAGGAGGTTAAATTTTATAAATTTACTTTAGAGTTGGATCAAAATATTTTATCAAAGAAATCATAATCATAAACAATCTTGATAAGCGATGTGATTATTTTAATATACTCTTATTACTTGGTCACTTTGAGCCATACTACCTATATTAGAAAATGAAATTACATAAAGCTTAAAATATCATGAAAGGAAGATGATTAATGATATAACATGTAAAAGGAAATATATACCCCTCATATAGAAATATAGGTGCATAACAAGGCATGTGTCTCAAATAAGAAAAATTGAGACTGAAATTTCATTATCGATTTGGTAAATTTTAAAACGTAAACCCAATAATAGAAACACCGTAAAATAGTTCTTTAATTACCATTATATTTAATTGTAAGAGTAATTAAATAAATTCTTGGGTAATTCATACACCAAAAAATAGTTTAGTAGTGAATAAGGCATATACCTCCCATAAAAAAAGAGTGAGATGAAATCCCCTTACCTTGTGTCTTAACTCTCATTATAATCATTCATACAACATATTTTTCAGGTTACTCATTTTGGTTTGTACCAAAAGAATTTATAAAAATTATTTATAAACAAGGGGAGTAATATAAGAGTACGGAAGAGATTTTGGGATGTGTATTGGTAGGATCTTCACTAAACTTAAGTAGTTTGAGATGTGTGAAGAAGAGGGAGAGGTGGTGACCGTTTATAAGGATGGGAAATGACATACATGTAATTTTTGAAAACAAGTTATGTATAACAACATTTTAAACTAATAAAAGTAACAAAAAACCATCCAAAATCATTAATTGATGGTGGATGGTCTATTCATGTCCATAAAATGGGTGTTGGATAATTTTATAGTTCATTTTGGGTCTTACAATTAAGGATTATAACTTTGTTAACCTAATTTTTTAGTTAGTCACTATAATTAATTTTAATCACTTTTACTAATAATTTTTGTCAATTTTTTTAACTTATTATAAATTATAAATTATTCTGATTCCAAACATGGAATGTTTTTTAAATTTTAATCAGATAAGTGGTAAAAATTAATTTAAAATGAATCCCATTGATGGGACGACATTGTGGGGTTTTAATGTAAAAATGGTCAAACGTTTTCTATGTTTTTTTATCCAATTTAAATATGAAATTAGTTCTAATGAACTTCATTGGATTAATTTGTAAAAATACTATATAAATAATCATAGAATACAATTTAATGTATAATTTAACTTTATAAATAAATTATATGAAAAAGCAGTTTTGAATTAAAATCCAGTATTTTTAACTATTCATTACAGATTAAAACCCCACAGAAAAACATGAACAATTTATCCTAACATAATTTTTATGTTTTTCTTACAAATATGAAGTTTATTTTTAAATATTAAATATATTAAAGTTCCAAAAATGTTATTTAAAATGGGGTTTGTGTTAAATGGTGGTAAAAATATCTTTATAAAAAATATGCATTTTTAAGAAACAAATTGGGTTTGTGATTATCGAATTTCTTTAAAAACTATTGAATGAATATAAAAAATATTTTCATGAATATATAACATATATATTACATTAACAACACTAAATAATTATAATTAATTTAATTTATTAGGGTAAACCATCTTCTTGGAAATAAGAATAATAATATTTCCCTTTACATTCAATCAGTTTTCATATTCGTTTATAATTAATTGGTAACCTATGAATTAATATTATATTTTTATAAACCATTTATTTTATTAAATTAGTAAATACAATTAATAAATCTAATTTAATGAATAGTTTATATTTTATTATAATAAATAATTACATTTTAATGACATACTATTGTTCTGTAAAACTCGGTCTTGGGTGTTACATAAGACATTGAGGAAAGTCATTTTTGCATATATCACAAGATAACCTAGGTGTTACTTGTAGATAAAGATAAAATTTATATTGTTTGTAGTTCATGATTAACTTATTTATGCATAAACATTAATCCAAATATATAGAATAAACTAATTTTAGTGTTGCATGAAATAAGAAATATCAAAAAGATTAAATTAATTCGAAAACAATCACAACATCATAGGGTATTATAATATCCTTGGTATGAGATATAGATTTTTAGCATAAAAATAAAAATAGAAAATCATTTTTTTAGTTGTAAAGAAAAACTTCCATGACTATCATAGTGGAATGGGTTCACTACCCATTCTATCATAGTATTAATGGTTCACTCCAAAGACTCTCAAAATGGACAAAGACGCTGTCTGAACATGGTTCAATCCCCATTAAAATCCTATTTATCTGATGTGATATCCAAATTTTACCAATTCATTAGAGGGAGATATAATTATGGGCCCACTCAGAACATAATAAAATCATACATATTTATGGAAAAAGATCATAAAATATTATATCATATCACAACCTGTGAAAATAAAATGGGTTTTATAAATATTTCACTGTAACTTAACATGTTTCAAAAATATTTCCTCATTTCATCAAAGAATAACCAATGAAAAAAACATGTTTCATAAACATCTTTTTAACATAATTTAAAACTATATTGATATATAATAACTATGGTATCACGAGATCATATCCACTAAAAAACTAATTAACATCAAAGGGTGTCATTATAGATGAAAAATTACATTAAAAGATTTCTTCGAACATTTTCAATGGAGAATTATAATTTTTATTTTAAATAAATTATTTAAAATCTAAAAATTGGATTAATATTAAGGAAAAAGGTTTATTTCAAAATAGCCTTGAAAAATTTAAAGTACGTTTTAATGCATTGATTGGTCTTGAGGGTGGGAAATTCTATATATGACATATAAGTTAAAAGAAAACATTCCTTTAAAACTTTTTTTGAAAATAAAAAATGTAACATGTTTTAAAAACAATAGAAATATTCATTTTAAACCATTTTTAAAATCTAAAACATGGTTAAAAATGAAATTAAATAGTCATTGGGTAATAATAAAATAGTTCTTGGAAACAAATTAAGAAAATAGGGACATGTAAGAGAAATGTTTTTTTCGACTGGAGAATGAAATAATGTTCGTCTTCTAAAAAACATTATTTCATTTTATTATGTTCTTAAAGAGAAAAAAATGAAAAGAAAACAGTTAATTTCTAGTAGAGGATAGAAATCATGAGTTATTTGAGAGGCATATCATAAGATAGAATCAATATAAATTAATAATAATTAATCCTAATAAACAAGGATCTTGTGACCTAAAACCCACACCATTTTTCTAACTTTACTATCGTATTTACCTTGAAATAAAAAATCCAAATAAAACTTTAAATATCAGGAATATAAATAACTTTAATATCTAAAATTTTAAGTCTCATAATTTTTAATAAAAATTTGATCTTTAGGTATAATAAATATAGATTTATAATAAATTTATTTTAAAACAATATTCACATCTATTATACTATATATTATTTACTTATGAAATATTATCACCAATTTATTATCTATTTTTTATTAAAAGTACAGTTTTGGGCTATAATTGTTTCATTTTTCATGCATGTTATAGTATGACAATACTGATCCTTGTAATTTTATTATGGTCATACCTTATAGATGATTTTAATCATGATATAAACAGCACATATTATATATATATATATATATATTTATATTCATCCATAAAAGGTATATATTAAAAAATGAATTACATTTTTCAGGGAGAAGGTTGGTCATACGTACACATGAAAATTATTTTAACATTTCTATAGATGGAACGAAAGAAAGTTAAATAATAGTTTACATTTATATAATAATTATTATACGACTTAAATCAAATATATTCATTAATATTATTATTATTACCATTTATGTAATATAGAAATGAAAAATAATTCACATTGCTTCATGGAGGTCGTAGTCCACACATTTACACTAGTAACATTATCATTTTTGAATGGATTGAAATGTAATAAGTTAGATATAACACTAATATTATAGAAGAATAATTAATTCATAAATATTGTATATATATATTAAAATCATCATAATGAAATTCACTGAATGATGGTTATGGAAAACGAATTGTATCACAACATGGAGATGATAGACCATAACTATTAACAAGCGATTCTTTCACTAACCATTTGATGGGAAAGAGGGAGAATAAAGATGGTTTAATAATCATAATAAAATTTTAGTATATTTAGGGTATTTAATGTATTATTTTATGAAGAATATCCTAGATTTAGAGGTCATATATGCAAAAAAAATTAAAAGAGGTCTGGTATGTTGATGACCTATTCTTCTATAATTATCCTTTATATATCTTCATAAGTACTATTGGAAGGATATTTTTAGAATTTGATCCCATATATTTCATGTATAGGTATTTTTAGAAAATAATTTGGAAGGTATTGGTTGAGTAACAAGGTTCAATGATGTGTCTAGGAGAGAAAGGAGGGGTTCTCTTTTATAAGTGAGGGGAGGGGTACTCATGAAATTTCATAAAATATTAAAATATAAAAAAGTAACTATCATGAAAAATATTAGAAATAGAAATATATTTTGTGGAAAAAGATTTGTTTGGTTGACAAATATTCAACCAAAAATTTTGGGTTACGTTTATGTGTATATTGAACTTTATCTTTTGGTTTGATCCCTTAGTTTATATATTCTAACATAACTGTGGAAACAAATTTTTCAATCATAATGGGTTTTGATTTTACATAAAAGGAGGAAATTGGATCATAAATGGAAAATGGATTTAATTTTAGATAACATATAATCCACCTTTCACGTTTTCAATATTTTTATGATTTTTATATATTCAATTAAAATATAATTTTCATAAAATATATTTAATGTCTATTTTGACACTATTCATTTAATTTGAATTTATTGACAAAAAAATAATTATTTAATTTGAATATATTCATTTAAAACTTACCTAATATTTCATAATTATATAAAAATTAATGGTACAAAGAAATAATTGTAATTTTATAACTTGTAATACTATAAAAATGATATATTTTATTTAAATATTAATTGAAACAATACCGTGTCAAAATTGCATTAGAATTTATCGTAATTATTCATTAATTAGAAATTAAAATAAATTTCTTAAAAAAATTAATTTATCTTTCAAATAAATATTTATAACAGAAATTATCCTCTTTATATCCTTTGGTAGAAATATTATATATATAAATGTCAATAATGTGACATTTTTTACTCTATCTTCTACACAAATTAATTCAAAAGACATAATGACCTAAATATTGAACCAAGTGGCCATATATTATAGAATTAGAGAGAAATAGTAATAATAAACCAATAAAATATGATAAATCACATTTTATATACATTTTAAAGCCTTCTCCCAATGTTTTAACCAAACAATACAAGTTTTAGCTATACCAAGGGGATAAAAAATTACTACAATTACTATTTATTTTGAAAACTATTAATTGGGTCCTATATAACAAATTTAAAACTAAAAATTCCAATTATAGAATCAATTTATCAAAATTAAATTTTTATAATTAGATGAAATTAATTTAAAATAGATACACAATAAGTAACAAAAAACAAATTTTCAGGAAAACCCCTTTTAAAGTAAAAAAATATTTTTATACAAACTTCATTAATAAAATTTATTAAAATTGATATAAATGAATTATTAATAAAATAATAGACCAAATTTTATTTTAATCCAATTTAAACAAAAATTTATCTTTATAAATACTAGAAGAAATATGATTTTCACTATAAATTAGTATTTCATACATTTCATAGAAAAATAAATAATTTAATAAAATTATTAAAAGTTTACCATAAGATAATTTTGACATGTTAATTTTAATAAATCTTTATGAAATAAATATTAAAAAATTATAAAAAAGTAAATAAAATATTTTTTCACAAAGACATTTAAAATCATGATAAAAGGAAACATGTTTTTGAATAGCAATATTTCTTCACTATAAAAATGGAATGATTTGTTTCTAAGTGTGAATGGACACATTTTAATTGATCAAGAAATTTATATATATATTTCATGATTTTTATACTTATTAATTCCCTTTATTTCAATGGACATGTTATAACGACCATATCTAAATTATAATATTTTGTGGTTTATTTTACCTTTGTGTTATATATCGGGTATGTTATCAAATATAATGTTATTCTATTAAAATATTTTTGTGTAGAATTAAAATAGCTATTAAATTAATTGTTATAAAAAATAATAATCACAATATGAATTATTTTTATAATAGTTCTAAATAATGTAAATTTATTTATTACTGAATAGTAAATAAGTACTCAATATTTAGTAAATTTATTTAATGATTCAAAAATTTATTTTCTTACAAAATAAGTTTTATTTATTTTTTTTGAAAAATAATTATTAACTTATAATTTTTTAAGAAATATTATTTTAGTTAAATAATATATTTTATAAATCAACATTTGAATGTAATCCTAAAGTTAATTTTTAGTATTTCTCTAAAAAGACTTATTTTTCTGTAAATAATGAAAACAATCCAAATTTTGTAAAAAATATCATTTAATTTCAAGTTACATTCCCATTAAGTTTTTAATTTGATATTAAATTAATATAATTATCCATTAATTTTAAATAAAACCATTAATTAAATAGGAATAATAATTATAATTTATTTTGGTATATGTTCATTTTAATCTTAAAAACTCATTTTTTGAAAATCTATTTTTATTTGAGTAATATGTTTTTATATAAATAAATTAAAATAATATATATTAATTAATGAAATTTATTAAATTTATCAATTATATATTAAATAATATTTATTAACAACCATTTTATAGTCTCTACAATGTGTGGAATTGATGTAAATTAAGTTTTTTTCTTAAACAAAGATTTTTTCTAAAATGAGTTTTCAATGTGTTTTCATGATTATTTAAAACTAAATTGTACCACTTATAGAATTTTAATATAGTAAAACAGATTATATATTTATAATAATAAAAATTTATATTACATAAAATGTTCAAAATAATTTTTTATCCTAGCGAATAATATAAATAGTAAAATTTTGTTATGCCGGTTAACGTTAAAAAAGGTTTTCCAGGGGGTGTAAACAAAGAGATAAAGATATGAATTCCACCTAAATGTAAATGATTTTTAGTTTTTGCAGATATTTCATCCTTATGTCGTCCTACCTTTTATTCCTTGTTCATTTTGATCCACCTTCAAATGAAAGAGACCATACAACATGGAAATATTTTAAGAAATTCCTTTTGTAGCGCTCCCCTAACATAAAAGATATCCACTTCTCCTCCATTATTCATAAAATTTAAGAAATCTAAATCATCCAATACATTTAAAAAAATACTTCTATATTATTCACATTCTTCTTTTAGGTTTTATTCTTATTCTATGACCATTCATTCTTGACAAAACGTGTAAGGTAAAGGTATACTCTCGAAGAAGAGGTATAAATAATAACTGAGATCCTTCTACTATACTTAAACCACTAATTATTATAAAAATGTTTGATCCATTATAACATGATGAATAAATTCTTTTAAATATACTTATATGATATTATTATTATTTGGAAACCATTTTCCACCTCTTCTCAATAAAATGGGTGAAGAAAGTATCACTAATGTGTATGCGTGGACTACCGCCTCTAAGAAGAGATATGATTCATTTTACATCACCATATTTCATATATTGTTATTGTGATAGATTTAATGTATAAAATATTATTTTTGGTATATAATAATGATTCTATAAATTAGAAATTTTATTTACGTTCTTTCTATCAATCGAAAAATGGGAACATCAATCGTGCAAAGTTAAAGACTACCATCACCAGGTAGCGATGTAAATCATTTTTCATTAGAAATGTATATTAATGTTTATAAATATTTATATAAGGAACATATATTATATTTATTTTATTATTGACACTTTTGAGATATATGAACCATTATCAATGTTTAAGGACCATAACTGTTGATCCAAAACATATATTAGAAACCAAGTAGTTAACACATGAAATGTCTATAATATTGATAAATTATTAAAAAATTCGTTATAAGATGATATAATTAAACCATAAATGGTATTAAAGGTTGGAATATGTTTTTTAAAAAAAATTTTAAAAACTTTTAAATTATTATAGTAGAGGTTATAGATCTTTCTAAGAAATAAATACTTGAGGTAAGGGTTTTATATTACAGTGCCATTTTTAGGGATAATTTTTGCTTAAATATCTAATATTTAAAATATAGGATATAAATATCCTAACTATTATTAATTTTTTTTCTCTTTTAGTTATTTCTCAACATTAATGTTTTTCCTTTCATTTTTCTATGTTTATATATGTTAGAGATGATAAAATGTTTTTATGTAAAAACATAGTTATTTCTCTATTTAGTCCTGAAATATTTTATTACATGCCTATATTTCATTAAACTTTTTGAATAATGTTCTCAATATTTTTCATATATTTATTAAAGTATTTTTATGTATTTTTTAATTGTTATAAATTTTTTTTAATGTAATATTAATGTTATTTTTTAAATGAGGTTCTTTTATTTTTTCACGAAAATGATAATGGAATCCTTTTTTTATGTACACTAAAAGGCAAAGGTTTACCAAATTTATAATGATGATTTTCTATGAGGATTAATTTAAAAGTTATAATGGTTATTTTAAATGAAAATATGACCATTATTATTGTGGATATTTTTATATTTTAAATAATTGATTTCAGAAGGAAAATGGTATTTTATTTAAGAAATGTTATAGTGATATTTTAATGGTATTTTAATATATGTAAACATCCATTGATGTTTCTTATTATTTAATGGTGATATAATCTAATATAACACTATTTATTCATTCAATGGACATTTTATGATTATGATGGTGAAATATTTATGAAACCTTTTTTATTTCAATGGTTTATGTTGTGATGATGTAAAGAATATTTTATATGGAATTCTTATATATGAATTATGATTTTTTGATTGGAAATACTGATATAGATAATGACGATTGGTGGGTTCATTAAAACTTTCTAATTCATTTGGTAATTATGATAGAGTTAAGAAACTTGAAATATATGAAGTAGTTAATAAAATCCTATGATATGATAGAGTTAACTTGATGGTGTTACCCCAAAGAGAAATTTGTAAATGCCCTAGTAGGAATTTCCAATATGGTTTTATTTATATAATAATGTTATTATGATAGAACCATGACAATATAAGTGGTAATATATGATTCTATGCAAAACAAAAGATTCTGTCTCATACTTATGATAGGTTCCCATGACTCATGATTGAATACTAATGAATTTTTAATTTAATACTTATATATATTATTGTGATAAGGAATTATTAGATTATTATTAATAATTATATTTAAATAAATGATTATAATTATATTATACTATAATAATATTTTCAAACTGTTATTCTTATCTAATACTAACTAATGATCATTAATTGAAATCTATTATGATTACCCTTACTAAGAATCTATGTTCACCCTTTTATTTGTTTATGTTCCCAAGGTTATAATAAATCATTTTATGTACTATATATCAAATAAGGGTTCTAGTTGAAAATAACATAATGGGAAACAATGTTAATATTTTATGTACTAACTGTTTATATAATGACCCAGATCTTCTGGCATATTAATTTGTAAGAATTATTGTGTTAGAGGATTCTGAAATAAGTCTCATGAATTTGGAGTGTAGAGGATATTTTTCATCTAGAAAATATCTCTTTAAGGATTCCTATGGTTTGGATCTATAGGCTAAGCCACATGGTTTTACACTATAGCGTAAGAGGTCTAGCTACAACCTAACAAGAAGATGTTGGTGTTTTTGGGATACTATTGTTTTGTGGATAGCTACAGAGTGGGTCTTTGTTATTCTGATTCCATCTTATTTCTATGTGTGGGATATGGCATTAAGACCATGGCTATATTCTGGAGTCTTAGAGGTTTATTATTCACGGTTTTGTGATTTTAAGTGTAGCTACACCATGGAAATGGGCTATACTGTATCCCCCCTTCCATGTTTCTCGGTCATGCAACATAAAATCCCTATCATTTCTATGGTATTCTACATAGTTATCTGGATATTTAATTTATATATAGTGGAATGTAATTGACATGGGTTTAACCATCCATCTATGGAATAATTATTTAGGCTACACCATAGTCCATCGCTTTCCCAGTAGTTCTATGGTGTGGATACATCGGTAGTGCCCTGGTCTTCTATTTTGTTAACTGGGTAAAAATTCCCATATCCATTCTCACCCCTTTACTTTTACAATATTTAAATCATCTATTAGGTGACCCAAATGTTTCCCATAGTGGAATTTAATACCCTAATTAGTGGATTTTGTACTAAAACCTATAGGATTGATCCATTGTATTTTAAGTGAGTTTCCTACTTTTTTCTCCCTTGTTATCAACCTATACCAGTTAGGGAAATATTTTTTGTTTTATATGTTGGAAAGGTGTTCTAATTCATTGTGGTACTCGGTGGTGGCCTCCATCTTTCAACAAAATTCTTCATTGGATAAAAATCTCTTCATGAAGAAAGGGATCTATAGTTTTTCTTAGAGTGTATCATGCTGGATGGTTTATAAAATTTCTCATCTATGGGAAGATATTATGAACTATTCTAATAAAAATAATTAATTGGTAGTTTTATAATTAAATGCGAAGGGGAATAAAGTTTCTAACTTTTAATTATTTTTTATATTATTGATGTTTTGATTGAACGAGTTGATTCCTTGCTAAAAATTACAGTCCTTAGGGGATTTACTTACACTATGATTATTGTGATTATAGAAACCTTGTTGTGAGTTTTTTATCACCATAAATATAATTGGTTAATTACTTATATTCAACTAAGTAATAGGTTACATATGGAAACAATGACTTGTGTGATAATTACCTTGAAATGGATAAGTGAATTAATTAAATGAGCTTTTCGCTAAATCTAAAAAGTAATGTGTGAATGTTATGAACGTTTTATTTTTTTTTATATTTGTGGTTATGAAATATGTTAAAGTGGTTGAGATGTGTGGCTAAAATTTTATTGGTATGTGGAAGTGGTTTTGTGGGTATGGTTGGTACGTGGAAATAGTGATGTGGAAGATAGTTGTGTTATGGAATGTGTTTGTTTCTATGAAAGGGAGGTGGTGTGTTGGCTGTCAGCATGCGAAATTTGGTTATGATGATGTTTTGTGTTATTCTATATTCTAGGTTAGTGGTGGAATTAATTTTGATGTTTAATTGAAGTGGCAGAGGTTTATATATATGATGAATATTAAACTGAAATGGTAAGTGTGTCTTAGATGGTTATATATTAATGTGAATCTAATACGATAAAAGAATGAAATGAATTTGATAGAAATTAAATGGGATTAATGAATGAATTTTATTGGTAATTAGAAATTAGAGAAATGAAAAAACTTCGGAAATGAGACGGAATGTGGTTTGTTGCTTGTGGTTTTCTATTTGGTTTTATTCATTTAAAGGTGGAAACAAAATGGGGGATGTTGTGAGGTTTTGAGGTGAAGTTTTGAGTTTGATGGTTCTTTTGTTATGAACGCAAAGGTTTGTCTTTTATGTGGAGATATATATGTACCTTGAACTTTCCTTGTGATTTCTATATGCACCCACCTGCATTGAGCACCTTGTGCTGAAATCCACACACACACACACACACACAGATATATATATATATATATATATATATAAGGGGTTTCTTTTTCCCATCATACTGATAACAGATATGGATGGACGAACACCCCTATTTCCTACTCTCTCATCCAAGGGAGTTAGATACACATATTATATGATAGAAATAACTGAAAAGTGAAACAATAGGGGTTTTAATGGGAAAATTAGATTGATTATGTTGGCAGTCATGAATGGAAATATGAGGGCATGAAGTTGATGTCCTTTATGTTCATGAGACCCTACTATTTTGGTTATGGTTGTAATGTGATTACCTAAGTGTCTTTGGGTGGGACGTGATATGTTGTGATGGCCTAGGTATCTTAATAAAGGATGTGATGGTATATGATTCCCCAAGTGACTATGAATGAGATGTTACATAATGTGATGTTATACGAAGGGGATAAGAATGACCGTATGTATGATGTTGGGTTTTGAAAATCGAAACCCATTAGGAAAGTGGTGTAGGTCACCCTTTATCTACATGATTTATATTATGTTATTAATCTTGTCTGTGTTATATAGTGAGCGCGACTTGGTGAGGATTTAATTGGATAGTTGACCGATTTAGGTGTAATCGGTTCTGCTATTTTCTCAACAGTGTATTTATATGTTCATTTCACATGTGTACTAGAGACATTGGTATGTTTATACTAATTATAATTTTCTTCTCACCCTATATATACACAAACCATTTTCATGTTTCAAGGGGGACTTAATGGACTTCTCTTTACATTTATAGCTTAGGATTTGGATCTATTGATGTGTCTCTACCATGTTTTTTTTTGGGTATTTATATAAATACTTTTATATGTATTTATTTTTATTTAAAAATGAATTGTGGGATGGTTTTTTATATTATGTCATGGATTTATTCCGGTTATATTTTTCTAAAATCTCAATCATATTATTATATAAGTATATTCCACCCATGAGTGAGATTTTTATATACTCAGTGTTTTCGCCAACTCAGGGTCTACTGGATACAGGACTTAGTGGTCATTATCTTTCTTCCTTCACTACTGACCCAGAAAGGGTACCTTTGGTGGGAGGGGGTCCATAAAAAGTGGCATCTATGGATGATGGTTTCAAGATTAAATGGAGTTTGGGTTAGTCATAAATATAATTTAATGGGTTATTAACATAACGGTTTTATTTGACCTTGGTGAGTGATATTGGATAAGGATGAATGTCTATGAAAAGGTATTTTATGTCCCCTCATGATTTGATGTAAGGACTCTAACAATACCAAATGACAAAGTGAGGTGATCCCACATGCATGTTAGAGACCAATGAGTGGTACATAAACCATGATTTACATGTGTTCTTGTTTTTTTGGGTGGTTTTGGTTCTAGGAAATTCATAAATTAAATTAATCTAAATAAAATTCCATGATATAGAGCCTCGGAAATATTTTTTCCCTTTCAGTTATGGATCCTAGTCATTGTCTACATTTAGTTCATGATGTAGAGGTTCAAAAGGAAGATCAGGATGATAATTTTACCGTTGATCTAGATGAGTAGGATGATTAATGGCATAAGACAATGCACATATCCAAGTTATAGGATTTGTAGAAGAATGAGGATATTATTTTTTTAATATAGAGATAAATAACTAGTTAGATGTAAAGACCTGTAAATTTCAAGGAAATTTTTTTCTTAATTTTCTTTGGAATTTTACAAGAGCGCAGTTTCTGACGGCACCTGATTCCGAGGCCCGGTGTGCCCGGAATCATTTTCTGAAGTTTGGCTCAGGTACGTTCAGTGAACGGACGAGCGGGTTTTTATAACTTTTGAACCGGTGCCCAGAATCGAATTCTGAGGGCAGCGATGAAATCGCAGCGCCGATATTCGCTTAGAAACGCATCTTCCGGAGTTGCGTTTGCTCGGGTGTGGTTTTTAATTTTCGGGCTTAAAGTTAAGAAATAAAATAATTTTGCGACAACTTTATTTTATTTCACTTAAGCCACTTGGAAGCCACTTGAAGCCACTTAAAGGTGGCTTGAACTGAGTTGAACTGGATAGGATGCTATCTAGAAATATCCTACCCCCCTTGGTAGGATATTTGTGAGGTGGGGCCCGCACGAGCCCCGCCGTTTCTTTCTGCTAAGAAACGCACCCGTGAAAACCCGTCTTAATAAAAGTCAACTGACGCGTTTTCTAAATTCTTAACAGACCATTTAATTGGGCGGTTTATTTCGTGAATTTAATGGCCTATTTCTTTCGTTGAATTAATTCAACGAATTAATTCAATCGTTTCTTAACCTGTTTCGTGTGTTGGCATATTAATAAAATAATACCAACCCAAATCATTGGAGAAGGTTTGAGAGGATTCTTGTTCTTCTTCTCCCTCGCGAAGAACACGAAGAACGTGAAGAACACGAAGAACACCGAACCCGGAAATCGACGACGCTTCCGTCCGTGACGTTCTTCCACGCTCCGATATCCGATCACCGACCGTTTGAGGTGAGTGATTTCGGATTTCCTCTCAAAAGTTCTTTTCTTTTGGTTTTAACGAAACACAGATTTAAATATTAATAATTTAAATCTGTTGTTCTTGGTTCGTTGAGCTCGCCGACTCAACGCCGGATTCCACGACGACGCGACGATCCCTCTCTTCCGCGACGATCCTTTCCGCGAAGAACGCCCGCGCGCGACGATCGACGACGCTTGAGGTAGGGATTTTAGATTTTGAAATACCCCTCCTTATATTCCCGTGAACATTCTTTAAAAATTAAAGAACCGGAATCAAAGAAACAATTTTATTTTATTAAAATTGTTGGTTCATGTGTTGAACATTCTATTTTTTTCTCTCGTTGTTTTTATCTAACGCGGAGGGTGCGGGTCGAACGAACACGGCCCGACAACCCTCCGCCGTTCTTCGTGTTTTGCGGATATGGCGGGCGACGACGGAACGTGCCGCAACGGGTGTTTGATGATCCCGCAGTAAAGAACGGAACTCGGGAGGAACAACGGCGCAGACGGGAAGGAAAACGGGCCACCGGAGCGACTCCGGCGGCCCGCGGAAGCCGGAGGTGGAGCGGGGCGCCGGCGCGGCGGCGCCGGCGGCCGGAGGCGGCGGCACCCCGCGGGTGTCCAGCGCGCCACCCCGCGGGTGCCGCGGGTGTCCAGCGCGACACCCAGCGGGTGCCGCGGGTGTCCAGCGCGACACCCCGTGGGTGCCGCGGGTGTCCAGGGCGACACCCCGCAGGTGCCGCGGGGTTGTCACGTGGCACCCCGCGGGTGTCTGGCCGACACCCCGCGGGTGCCGCGGGGGTGTCACGCGGGGCGGCGGCTTTCCCCCGCGTCGGCCGCTCGGCCGAGCCGAGCCGGACCGGCCCTGGCCGGGCCGGGCCGGGCCAACCGATTCGGACCCGACCCGGTTCGGGCCAACCAGGGGGGGGGGGGGGGTCGGGCCGGGTCGGCCCGGGCCCGGACCCCCCCGTCTTCGGACGGACTTCGTTCAAATGGTCATATATTGAGCTACGGGCCTCCAAACGACCCGCCGTCAGCGGCAACACGATCCTTGGATCGAGACGGTCGTTTTGTTTTATCGCACTCAATGTTTCGGAATACTTGGGGTTCGGCCGGGTTGGTTCGTACACGAAACCAACCGGGCCCTCGGAGAGAAAACGCTCATATCTTGAGCTACGGACGTCCGATTGACGTGCCGTCAGCTTTGTTGATTTCCTCTAAGTGAGACGGATCTTTTGGCATACTCCGCCCGAGGTTCGGACGTAGGTGGAGTGCGGTCGTGTTGGATTTGGCTTAAAAACCAACCGGGCCCCTGAGACGAAAATGCCAATATCTCTCAGACCGGGCGTCCGATTGACGCGCCGTCTGCGACGTTGAGTTCCTGTTGACGATACGGAACTTTTGGATACATCAACTTCGGACTTTGTGTCAGTTGATGTATCAGCCTCTCGGCTCGTGGAGCGGACCCTCCCGAACGAGCTTGCTGTGTGCGGGAACCCTAGGCTGGCTGCGACTGCTACTTCGACAGCGACGACCGTGCAGAGATCCTCAGTGCACTGCGACGACTGTGCAGAGATCCTCCGTGGACTCCGACGACGACCGTGCAGAGATCCTCAGTGGACTGCGGCGACGACTGTGCAGAGATCCTCCGTGGACTCCGACGACGACCGTGCAGAGATCCTCAGTGGACTGCGGCGAAGACTGTGCAGAGATCCTCAGCGGACTGCGACGACTCCTGCACTCAGCGATCCTACGTGGATCAGTGCTTCAGGTCCTGCGTGGGCCCGATCCTGTGTGGGTCCGATCCTGTGTGGGTCATCTCTCAGCGGTTCTGTGTGAGCCAACTCCTACAGGTCCTGCGTGGGCCCGATCCTGTGTGGGTCACTGCGAGGTTAGTACCTATCGATACTTCGTGGGTCCGACGTCTCAGATGGTTCAGTGATCATCTTTATCGTCATCCGAAGAAGCATACCTGTGTGAGCTGAATCTTCTGTTTTACTCGATAGAGGTGGTGCGCTTGGTTGTAGCGGCAGACCCGCGATACTGGAGACGAGCGTACGGGGTACGGAGACCGTATAGCCGGCTGAGACCTGAAGACTGCTCGACCAACTCGACTTGGAGTGAGTCGACTAGCCCAGTGGACGGAGCGCCCGGTATTTGGTGGCAGACCCACGGCGGACGGAGCGCCTGGTAGTTGGCAGCAGACCCACGGTACTCGACTGGAGTAGTACCTCTTTAGGCTATTTGGGTGAGCGCCCGGTATTTGGCAGCAGACCCTTAGCAGACGGAGCGCCCGGTAGTTGGCAACAGACCCGCGGTACTCGACAGGAGGAGTACCTCAGAAGTCTTAGGTTAGTGAGAAGTACCTCGGAGTCGTGACAGGACCACTGTACACTTCAGAGATGGGGCTCTTCAGCAGTTATGTTTTTGATAATGAAAATCCTGGTTTGAGCTGAGTCAATGATCCTTGTGTTTCCTCTTGATTGAGATGGTTTATCTGATAATTTCGATATATGTATGGGCATATACCTATGAGAGTTATCTGTTGAGTTTTCCTGTGTGTATTACGTTTCCCTCTCCTTTGTGGATTGTGTTGAGTTATCCTGTGTGGATTTACTGTTTACTCTCCTTTGTGGATTGTGTTGTTCTATCCTGTGTGGGTATTCGTTTTGCTTTCCTGTGTGGACTGGGTTGTGCTAGGGCTCGGACGTTGGAGCCGATCGGGGAATTGATGACTTAGGTATATGTATGGGCATATACCTAAGCCGTGTCAGATATTACTTCGTGATTGTATCTCTCCTTCGTGGCTTATCCTTTGTGGATTTCGGGAGACCTTCGGGGGTCTCGGGGTCCCTACTGAGTAGCATATACTCACCCCTGCACGGGCTATGCCCGCACTTCGTGGTGTTGGTTGCAGACGACAGGCAGTGCTGATGGAGACCGAGTGTTGAGGACTGAACGGTACCCGGAGGTGGACTACACGACGAGTCAGTACCCGGAGGTGGACTACACGACGAGTCAGTACGTGGAGGTGGACCACTGGGCGAGACGTGCTCGGAGCGGACGGCGGGACCCGAGGAGCATTGGAGCTATCTGTACCCACCCTTCAGGTGGGACTTCCAGAGGACGGCTCGACGCTGTAGTTTTTTCCTTTCAGTTGCTGTTTTTTCCTTTCAGTTGTACTTTACAGTTGGGCTTGTATTTCCGGCCCCTTTTACTTTCAGCACAGCTTGTACAGTTTTTACTTAGTGTTTACTTTTCCGCTTGCTTACTCTGTGGTGATTGTTTACTTTTCAAAGTCAATTCCTCCCCTTTTTGTTGGGATTTACGCCTTGGTGCTAGTCGCCAGCCCCTGGCCTATGGAAGGCGGGCTTGGGGTAGTCACGGCACGGGCCCCGAGGACGGGTCGTGACAAATTGGTATCAGAGGTGGTCGGTTCTACCGCAGACTCTGATCTTTCTTCTATGTGAAGCAATAGTGTTTAGCGTATTGAGTGTGGTTATCAGTCCAGGGAGTCCAGTGTTGGTGCGGCGGCCGACGTATCCATACACCAGGACCCTGACTTCTGATTTTCGACTTAATGCACGAAAACATTGATTGCATGTGTGTTTCAAGTTTTCCTTGTGATTACTTGTGTCAGCTCACCAGGTATACTGTCCTGACCGTGGCGCACCTGTTTCTTTCAGGATGGCCCCACGACGACAGCCATCTAGGATTCCGAGAGTGGAGCGTGATGACAGCCCACCGAGCGTTGAGGACTCGGTACATGGCCCTTTGACAACTGAGGCACCGGCGGTACCTATACCCGCCGAGGCACCGATGCTACCAGCCCCAGCCACTGACGATGCACGTCGCCTTAATGCACTGCATGAGTTCCAGCGCTAGCGACCGCCCAGGTTCCGCGGGGAGACGGACCCTCAGGCCGCCGAGGACTGGCTGGAGGCAGTTGTTCGGGTTTCAGATTAGTGAGGACACCAGCAGACCTCACGGTGATCCTCGCAGCGAGTCTCCTGCACGCGGCAGCAGGCAGATGGTGGAGCTTGATGCTCCAGGTGCACGATGTGGCCTCCCTCATCTGGACGGACTTCGAGAGCCTCTTCCACTCAGAGTTCGTCCCGGCCACCCTCCGTACGGTGCGCATCCAGGAGCTTCTTCAGCTGCGGCAGGGCAGCTTGACGGTCGCTCAGTACGCGTCGAGGTTCACCGACCTTTCTCGGTACTCGACAGACATGTTACGAGACCCCTTCTTTCAGGCCCGGACCTTCGAGCAGGGATTGAGACATGAGATCAGGGCATCACTGATCTCTCTTAACATCCCGACCCAGGCAGGAGTGCTAGAGCGAGCCCTTCTGATCGAGAGCTTCCTGGCTGAGCCCACAGTGAGACCTGCCGCAGGGCGGCAGATAGAGGAGTCATCGGCAGCAGGTAGCCGACGGATGACTCAGGGTTCCATGCAGACCAGACCTACCGGTGGCCGACTGCACGACTCAGGCTCAGTTGTGCGGGGGAGCCGGGGTGGAGTCAGAGCCAGGCGTGCCGAGAGTGGGCAGTGTTACTCTTGTAGCGGGATTGGTTACATGGCTCGTGACTGTCCGACCCGCCATGCTGATGATCAGCAGTTAAGTGAAGAACCTCCCAGGCAGAGGCAGAGGTTCGACCGTGGCGGTCCGTAGGGAGTAGCTGAACATGCGAGAGCTCAGCTTCAGGCAGCCGAGGCCTTCGATCATGGAGCTCTGGGAGCAGATGGACAGGAGCAGAACTAGTGGATACGTCCTTTGTACTTCTGGTTCCTTGTTGCTTTTGTGTAGCGTCTTGTATTATGAGCTGCAATAATAAAAGACGCATACCTTTGTGATATTTTCGTTCCTGTCCTCTTTCGTGATGTTACTAAGAGGTTCCAGTTTTGGCTGTTGACTTGACCCTCACTTGTGAGACATCTACTGGAGGAGACCAGTTACCACACACTGATGCCGACAGTGTGACTCAACCCTTGGAGGCGAGAGTAATGGTTGGATCTCTTAGTAGTAGCGTCGAGGCCTTACGACGTCATCCTTGGTATGGATTAGTATCATCCATGTCGGGATTGACCGTATTAGGCGAAGAACGTGGTTCATCCAGGGGATGAGACCAGATTTCTCTTATCGGCAAGGAAGAAATCATAGCAGCTCTAGTGGGACCAGAGGTGGTCCGAGCCACGACAGAGAAGGTCCAGGTGAGCACATGGGAGCGGAAGACTCAGATGCGTGCTCAGTACCGCCTTGTATCCCTAGTTTGTGTTAAAGCTTTACGGGGACGTAAAGCCCTATGGTGGGAGTAATGTAAAGACCCGTAAATTTCAAGGAAATTTTTTTCTTAATTTTCTTTGGAATTTTACAAGAGCGCAGTTTCTGACGACACCTGATTCCGAGGCCCGGTGTGCCCGGAATCATTTTCCGAAGTTTGGCTCGGGTACGTTCAGTGAACGGACGAGCAGGTTTTTATAACTTTTGAACCGGTGCCCGGAATCAAATTCTGAGGGCACCGAGGAAATCGCAGCACCGATATTCGCTTAGAAACTCCTCTTCCGGAGTTGCGTTTGCTCGGGTGTGGTTTTTAATTTTCGGGCTTAAAGTTAAGAAATAAAATAATTTTGCGACAACTATATTTTTTTTCACTTAAGCCACTTGGAAGCCACTTGAAGCCACTTAAAGGTGGCTTGAACTGAGTTGAACTGGATAGGATGCTATCCAGAAATATCCTACCCCCCTTGGTAGGATATTTGTGAGGTGGGGCCCGTACGAGCCCCGCCATTTTTTTCCGCTAAAAACGCACCTGTGAAAACCCGTCTTAATAAAAGTCAACTGACGCGTTTTCTAAATTCTTAACAGACCATTTAATTGGGCGGTTTATTTCGTGAATTTAATGGCCTGTTTCTTTCGTTGAATTAATTCAACGAATTAATTCAATCGTTTCTTAACCTGTTTCGTGTGTTGGCATATTAATAAAATAAGACCAACCCAAATCATTGGAGAAGGTTTGAGAGGATTCTTGTTCTTCTTCTCCCTCGCGAAGAACACGAAGAACGCGAAGAACGCGAAGAACACCGAACCTGGAAATCGACGACGCTTCCGTCCGTGACGTTCTTCGACGCTCCGATCTCCGATCACCGACCGTTTGAGGTGAGTGATTTCGGATTTCCTCTCAAAAGTTCTTTTCTTTTGGTTTTAACGAAACACAGATTTAAATATTAATAATTTAAATCTGTTGTTCTTGGTTCATTGAGCTCGCCGACTCAACGCCGGATTCCGCGAGGACACGACGATCCCTCTCTTCCGTGACGATCCTTTCCGCGAAGAAAGCCCGCGCGCGACGATCGACGACGCTTGAGGTAGGGATTTTAGATTTTGAAATACCCCTCCTTATATTCCCGTGAACATTCTTTAAAAATTAAAGAACCGGAATCAAAGAAACAATTTTATTTTATTAAAATTGTTGGTTCATGTGTTGAATATTCTATTTTTTTCTCCCGTTGTTTTTATCTAACGCGGAGGGTGCGGGTCGAACGAACACGGCCCGACAACCCTCCGCCGTTCTTCGTGTTTTGCGGATTTGGCGGGCGACGACGGAACGTGCCGCAACGGGTGTTTGATGATCCCGTAGTAAAGAACGGAACCCGGGAGGAACAATGGCGCAGACGGGAAGGAAAACGGGCCACCGGAGCGACTCTGGCGGCCCGCGGAAGCCGGAGGTGGCGCGGGGCGCCGGCGCGGCGGCGCCGGCGGCCGGAGGCGGCGGCACCCCGCGGGTGTCCAGCGCGACACCCAGCGGGTGCCGCGGGTGTCCAGCGCGACACCCAGCGGGTGCCGCGGGTGTCCAGGGCGACACCCCGCGGGTGCCGCGGGGTTGTCACGCGGCACCCCGCGTGTGTCTGGCCGACACCCCGCGGGTGCCGCGGGGGTGTCACACGGGGCGGCGGCTTTCCCCCGCGTCGGCCGCTCGGCCACTCGGCCGAGCCGAGCCGGACCGGCCCTGGCCGGGCCGGGCCGGGCCAACCTGGTCGGACCCGACCCGGTTCGGGCCAACCAGGGGGGGTCGGGTCGGGTCGGCCCGGGCCCGGACCCCCCCGTCTTCGGACGGACTTCGTTTAAATGGCCATATCTTGAGCTACGGGCCTCCAAACGACCTGCCGTCAGCGGCAACGCGATCCTTGGATCAAGACGGTCGTTTTGGTTTATCACACTCAATGTTTCGGAATACTTGGGGTTCGGCCGGGTTGGTTCGTACACGAAACCAACCGGGCCCTCGGAGCGGAAACGCTCATATCCTGAGCTACGGACGTCCGATTGACGTGCCGTCAGCTTTGTTGATTTCCTCTAAGTGAGACGGATCTTTTGGCATACTCCGCCCGAGGTTCGGACGCAGGTGGAGTGCGGTCGGGTTGGTTTTGCCTTAAAAACCAACCGGGCCCCTGGGACGAAAATGCCAATATCTCTCAGACCGGGCGTCCGATTGACGTGTCGTCTGCGACGTTGAGTTCCTGTTGACGATACGGAACTTTTGGATACATCAACTTCGGACTTTGTGTCAGTTGATGTATCAGCCTCTCGGCTCGTGGAGCGGACCCTCCCGAACGAGCTTGCTGTGTGCGGGAACCCTAGGCTGGCTGCGACTGCTACTTCGACAGCGACGACCGTGCAGAGATCCTCAGTGGACTGCGGGGACAACGGTGCAGAGATCCTCCGTGGACTCCGACGACGACCGTGCAGAGATCCTCAGTGGACTGCGGCGAAGACTGTGCAGAGATCCTCAGCGGACTGCGACGACTCCTGCACTCAGCGATCCTACGTGGATCAGTGCTTCAGGTCCTGCGTGGGCCCGATCCTGTGTGGGTCCGATCCTGTGTGGGTCATCTCTCAGCGGTTCTGTGTGAGCCAACTCCTACAGGTCCTGCGTGGGCCCGATCCTGTGTGGGTCACTGCAAGGTTAGTACCTATCGATCCTTCGTGGGTCCGACGTCTCAGATGGTTCAGTGATCATCTTTATCGTCATCCGAAGAAGCATACCTGTGTGAGCTGAATCTTCTGTTTTACTCGATAGAGGTGGTGCGCTTGGTTGTAGCGGCAGACCCGCGATACTGGAGACGAGCGTACGGAGTACGGAGACCGTGTAGCCGGCTGAGACCTGAAGACTGCTCGACCGACTCGACTTGGAGTGAGTCGACTAGCCCAGTGGACGGAGCTCCCGGTATTTGGCGGCAGACCCACGGCGGACGGAGCGCCTGGTAGTTGGCAGCAGACCCGCGGTACTCGACTGGAGGAGTACCTCTGTAGGCTATTTGGGTGAGCGCCCGGTATTTGGCAGTAGACCCTTAGCGGACGGAGCGCCCGGTAGTTGGCAGCAGACCCGCGGTACTCGACAGGAGGAGTACCTCAGCAGTCTTAGGTTAGTGAGAAGTACCTCGGAGTCGTGACAGGACCACTGTACACTTCAGAGATGGGGCTCTTCAGCAGTTATGTTTTTGATAATGAAAATCCTGGTTTGAGCTGAGTCAATGATCCTTGTGTTTCCTCTTGATTGAGATGGGTTATCTGATAATTTCGATATATGTATGGGCATATACCTATGAGAGTTATCTGTTGAGTTTTCCTGTGTGTATTACGTTTCCCTCTCCTTTGTGGATTGTGTTGAGTTATCCTGTGTGGATTTACTGTTTACTCTCCTTTGTGGATTGTGTTGTTCTATCCTGCGTGGGTATGCGTTTTGCTTTCCTGTGTGGACTGGGTTGTGCTAGGGCTCGGACATTGGAGCCGATCGGGGAATTGATGACTTAGGTATATATATGGGCATATACCTAAGCCGTGTCAGATATTACTTCGTGATTGTATCTCTCCTTCGTGGCTTATCCTTTGTAGATTTCGGGAGACCTTCGGGGGTCTCGGGGTCCCTACTGAGTAGCTTATACTCACCCCTGCACGGGCTATGCCCGCACTTCGTGGTGTTGGTTGCAGACGACAGGCAGTGCTGATGGAGACCGAGTGTTCGAGGACTGAATGGTACCCGGAGGTGGACTACACGACGAGTCAGTACCCGGAGGTGGACTACACGACGAATCAGTACCTGGAGGTGGACCACTGGGCGAGACGTGCTCGGAGCGGACGGCGGGACCCGAGGAGCATTGGAGCTATCTGTACCTACCCTTCAGGTGGGACTTCCAGAGGACGGCTCGACGCTGCAGTTTTTTCCTTTCAGTTGCTGTTTTTTCCTTTTAGTTGTACTTTACAGTTGGGCTTGTATTTCCGGCCCCTTTTACTTTCAGCACAGCTTGTACAGTTTTTACTTAGTGTTTACTTTTCCGCTTGCTTACTCTGTGGTGCTTGTTTACTTTTCAAAGGCAATGCCTTCCCTTTTTGTTGGGATTTATGCCTTGGTGCTAGTCGCCAGCCCCTGGCCTATGGAAGGCGGGCTAGGGGTAGTCACGGCACGGGCCCCGAGGACGGGTCGTGACATTAGATGAGCTTGAGATATTTTTTAGATTGCTCCAAGACCCATGGGAGTATTGGGACCCTTTGGTATTTAGTCATATGGGAGGAATTTTGTGTCAGTTGTGGATATTGTATCTTCATGAGCGGTAGGAGGAAATAATTTCTTTGTTCAGATTTACAAAGGAGTTACCAGTGGAGTTCCTATCATCGACCATGTTGGTATTAAATAATAATGATAATATCTATATTAGGTAGAGGCTATTTATGTTTTAGAGGTTGGGATCACATTAAGGATCTATTATGTTTTATATAGAACCTTTTTTTCAAATATGGAGTCCTATGTGAGGAATCCTCAGGAATCACTCCATCTTTCTATCCACTATGTGGTCAGAACCTTATCATTGATGCAATATAGTTAGGTTTAAAAGAAGGAAGTTTTTAACACGAGTATGTACTCTTGATGATGATTACCAAGAGAGGGGAACCCCCAGGGTTCCTCAAGGAGTGGAGTTGTTAGTGGATGGTCTCAAAAACCAAGGCCTTCAAGTTTATGTCTTACCAAGATTTGACATTATAAGCTTCCCTAAAATAGTTTTATGTATATTGGTTTCAATTATTTTACTTGTAGATTCAGGGATGTATGTTTTGTTTCTGGGGTTTGTGTCCATAATTAAGATCATTTACCTATGGTTATTTGAAATCAGTTTGGAAGGGATGGGAAGGTTTAGCATCATCCCTAGCATTAGCTTCCAATGAGAACATTCCAATTGTAGGGGAAGAAGTCTTATGCTATATCAATAGCATATAATATAGTTAGCAGTTGACCTCAATATGTAACTCATATTTGTGGACTTAAAATGGGATTTTTCATGGAGGTGTATATTAGTAGAGAGGTGGAGGGGCTTTATGTGGTAAGTTTCATGAAATGGAGGTGTAATTTCTAAAGGGGACATAGATTATTCAAGGTAGGATAAATTTATTTTCAATCATTTATTCATCATTTTTTTGTGTATGGGTCTTCACACTCCATTATTGTACCATCTCTTGTCTGTTCAAAAATACTAGATGTAGAGAGGCTTCTCATTCCCCTTGTTTTGACAATACAAGTTGAAGTACATACAAACTTGTTTGATGTGTGTCGAGGGTTTAGAATAATGATGGGGACACATTAATTTGGGGATATTTTCTTGTTATAGATTCATCCAAATAATGAAATTATCAGGATAGACTAGTTATATTTTATATATGATATTATCTACTAATTATGGAGAGGGGTCATGTTCTAAATTGTGGATGACCAACATGCAATTTTCATTGGGGAGTTGAGTTATCAACTGTGGAGTTGGCATGTTAAACCACTTATTTCATTGATGGTATATTGTTTCTATGGAATTAGAGTATATTGGTATAGATGAGGATACAACATCTTCTATGGAATTTTTGGATGTTTCTCTTGAGGAGGTTGTGCTGCTACCCTTCAACGAGATGTTGTGTTCCAGATAGACTTGTAGACAAATAATTCTCTAATCTTGATGGGTCTCTATTATATTAAAACCTTTGAGTTGAAGGATATGGGGATATAGATAGATGATATAATTCATAAATTTTTTATCTAACCTATTTTTTCACCGTGGGGTGCTCCAGTTTTATTCACCATGAAGGTTGATGGTTCCATATGGTTCCTTATAAACGACCAGAGGTAGAATCTGCTGACAATAAAGAATCATTACCCTCTATCAAGGATATAAAATCTTCTGACAAATTTAGGGGATCTTGTTTTATTTTTTAATATTGATCTTTGTTATGGGTATCACTAGTTGGGGGTAAAGGATAGAGATACCCAAACACTACATTCAGATACATGAACGGGACCATTGAGTTCATGGTCATGGGGTCAGATGTCATGAACATTCCGTAAGTGTTCGTGGTGCTCAAGAACACTGTGTTATGTGATTTCATATTCTAGTTCATAATCACACACATCAACAAAATATTTATCTACTCAAAGTAAAATGATGAGAATACATATTGACATAGAGTTATCTTGTTGGTTCATCAACACCAAAACTATATAGAATGGTTTTGAATTGAATGTTAGATGCATGTGAGGATTATTTCCTCAGAAATGTGGTGTCCCAAAAGGGTGAAAATGTGGAGCCATCAATGGCCAAGGAATTTTTTTATTGGACATAAAACAAGAGTTGGTTAGAGGTTCGTTTCTTACATAGTATAATAGGATATTACGAGAGGTTCATATCTTACTTCTCAAGGATTGCATCCCCATTTTAATAATTGGATATGAAGGACCATGCTTTTATCTAGGTTAATTAGTGTTAGGCAGCGTTTGAATACCTAAAGTCTAGATTGTTCACTGCTCTAGTTCTTTAGTTTCTAGAGGAGGGAATGATTTTTAAGGTGTTTTGTGATGCATCTCTTTTCATCTTGGGATATTACCTGATGCAACATAAGAAATCGATATCTTATTGTTCTAGTTGGTTATATCCCCATGAGAAAACATATTCCACCCATTAACTAAAAATGAAATTTGTTGTTTTTGAATTGAATTTGCGGGGAAATTACCTTATTTGGGAGTTCTTTTTAGTCTTCAAAGATTACATGATCTTGAGTCATATATGTTCTCAGTGTGATTAAACATTATGAAAGTGGAAGAGGAATGATTATTTTAGTAATATGACTTTTAGATCCCCTACACATCATGAATTGGGAATTTCTTGGTCAAAATATTGATTCATATGTCAATGAAGGATGATGTTTCTGGTTCAAGAGATACATAGAGGGTGATGGAGGAGTTGGATGCCCTACACCAAGATATAAGGATGGAAAATATTGGAGGTTTGTTATCTCATAAAAAAATTAATTATTTTTATATACATATGGTAGAAGAGATTTAATGGGGACACTTATAGTGAATTGTGATGCATTTCATGTTGTCAATTATGATGCTCTAGAGGAATGTTCAGAGGATGGTCATAACCCGATGTTGTATTCGGGGATGAATTTTTTTGGAACCAATTCTTGAAACATTCTTTCATAGGTTTCATATATTACCTTTAGAGGTACACCCAATAGTTTCCATGATTTACGGTGGCATGAGGATATAATTTTAGTGGCCCAGTATGAAATGATTAGTGGTAGAATTTGTTTCTCAATGTATGATTTTCCAAAATATAGTGATAGAGAAGTATGTTCTTGGAGGTTTTATGCATCCCATTGATGTTCATGAGTGTAAATACGATGAAATATCAATGTATATTTTCAATAGTTTAACTTAATATTATGTAGGTTGTGATACTATCTAGGTAGTTGTGCAATGGTTGATGAAATCAGCTGATTGTATACTGACTAGGGAGTCAAGAACCATAGATGTTTTGTGTAAAAGGTATGTAGATGAGGTGGTGTTAATACATGTAGTTTCAAGGTCCATTATCTCTGATGGGGTTGTGACTTTTACCTCAAGAGTGTCGAGGGGAATTTAGCATGCTTTTTTCACTCTGTTATTCATTAATATTTCATTCCATCCCTAGATAGATGAGTTGATAGAGAAGATTATCTACATTTTGGAGGACTTTTTTCATTCTTGTTTCTTGGAATTTAGTGGAACTTGGTTGACAAAAATGTAATTGTTTTTATTTTCTTATAATAATATTTTCCAATCATCCATTGGAAGGAACCCATTTGTGGTTTTATATGGGATGTAGTGTCGTTCTCCATTGTGTTGGTCTGAGGTTAGGGAGACTTCAACTATTGGTCCTCATGCGGTGTAGAGCATGACCTATATGATTTATCTTATTCATGAGATGATGGAAGAAATGAAAGACCTACTGTAGAGACCCAAAGCTTGACTTACATGGAAATTACATTACTTTAGATGAATACTTAATACATAACAAAAACAGACACACAATGACCATAATAGTTTAGTGTCTTTGGAAACATGGAACACAATCTTCTAATTGTGGTGAAAGATCTTCAACATCTCCCATAAAGATCTTCCCATTTTTGTTTCCTTACCTAAAATCATTCTTTTATTCCTGGGGGAAAAGAAAACATAAAAAGGGTGAGCTCAAATGCTCAGTAAGGGTAAGTATGGATAAAATAAAACATACCATATACATTTGAACTTAAAAAAAACATTAACATTAAAAAATATTGAGCAACGACATAAAAAATGGAAGTACATAAGCTATAGATCATAATGGAACATAAATCATGATAAAATAGCATGGGAATAAAACATGTAATTGTGTTATCCATTAAGCACATGTAATGATTTCCATAGTAGCCAAGGTATTGCTGCCAAGACCATCTTAGTGGACAAAGTCCCTTTCTGAATCGAGTTCACTCCTCGTTCCAGTACTCTAATACTGAACCAGATTAACTTACCTTTCCACCTATGTCTATCTCATGAGATATAAATATTTACTCAATGCATTGGAGGGAGATATAGGTCCCACCCATCTCATAATGAAATCATTCTTACTTGTGCCACAAAATAAACATACATCCTTCATAATAACCCAATCAATAAAATGGGTTTCATAAATATCATCCCATCATCAGATAATCCATATAAAAGAAATGGATATCATTTCATAATAAGAAAAGTGAAATCATGTAAATCATAGAGACATTACACTTGAAACATACACATATGAAATAATTTCATCTTAGATGAAAATGGTTTCGATAAAACACTTGAAATGAATTCTTGAGGAAAATATCATTTTTTCTTCAAAATCATTTTCTTTTCACAAAATGTCATTCAATTTTAGAAGAAAAGGTTTTTTTGTTGAAAATAGTCATGAAATCTTATGCAGGAAGCTTCATGAAAATAAGGCTGTATAAAAACCATAAAAACCCGTTCACGCCGTATAAGTTAAAAATAACATTCTCCTCGTACTTTTGTCAGAAAAGTCAAAAAAGTACCTCATAACGTAAACAAAAGAAATATTCCTTACATACCATGTAGTAAAAGTCAAAAGTGGGTAAAAAGGACATTAAACATACATGAAACCATTTTTAGGAAACATGGACATGGATGATAACAATAACCCCAGTAAATTATTACGAATAAGCAATCTCGGATGAAAATGAGATTTGCAAAATTATCCCTTACCTTAGGTCTGATATGCTTCGTACGTATCTAAACCCCCTATATAATGATTTAAATAATGTTATTGACTTATTACAGAATCATATTAATTGTTACTATATCATATATGGTCCACTTATGACTTTATATTACCCGTTCTTTTGTAAATTCATGTTAAAGTAGCGTTTTGGGTAAAATCGTCTCATTTTTCGTTCGTGTTTTAACTTGTAATTATTAATATGATTACTTGGATCATGAATACTTATATCCAGAATTTAAAACATGATTTATATATAATATATATTCAGAATATACATATATGTAATATATCGATAAATGGAAATAAATACACCGTTCATGGAGACAGTAGGCCATACATACACATGAACGCTGTTTTCGTTTCCTTATTAAATTGAATGGAATTAAGTAGATGACATACATATATATATAAATTAATCCAGTATCATTATTATTTCATATATTTCATTATTATTTAATATATATACTTTATAATCATTCATTAATGGTTAATCATTGAGAATGAATCTCATCACGTCGTGGAGACGGTAGTCCGTACGTACGCACGAGCGATGATATCATTCCCATGATCGTGGAATTGTATTCAAGTGTTTGTATAATATTTAAGAATCAATATCACTTTAAAATAATCATATATAGTCATTATTTACACCATTATACCCATCCAAGTAAGGTGGTGGTGGAAAATAGATTACACCACGGCGTGGAGACGGTATTCCGTACGTACGCACGCGCGGTGATTTCATTTTCTGTAGGATGGATAAATTGTGAAATAGGGTTTTTTCATAATTATAATAACATATAAGTATATCAGTGATACTGATGTTATTACTTCATAATGAAACAACTAATGAAGAAGAAGTGGAAGAAGAAATACAGTTAAAAGAATCGGTAACAAACATTACCTCTTCTTTGAAGCGCCTCTTTGAGACCTCCTCTTAGGGAACTAAAATTGGTCTTTGAAGAAGAAAAGGAACTCTAGGATGTTTCTAGGGAATTGGAGAAGAGAATTTGGCAGGGTTTGGCCGAGCTTGAAGGCTCAAATTGGTGTGAGGAAGAGAGGGAGGAGGTTCCCTTTTATAAGGGAGGAGAGGGGCACATTTGGAAATCTTAAATATATTAATTTATAAAAAATCTAACCCCACTTAAAAACCTAAAAAAATGACTCATATTAGAAAATAAGATGATATAGGGTTGTAATATCATCAAACAATAAAATTTAGACATGTTAGGAAATTATTTTAAACATTATCAACTTGATTTATCCTTACTTGATCAATTTATCTTTATTTGTGGTAATAACATTCTAAATTTTAACTTATAACAAAAAAATTACTTATTTTTTGTGAATTGTCCATAATTGGATACTTTATAACATTTTAGACCATATAAATTTAAATTTATAATTTTTAAATGTTTTTGTGATTTTTAAACAATTTTATAATATGTTATTTTTATAAAATAACAATAGTGTCAATTTTGACACTATTCATTTATATGAATTTAAATAAAATATATACAGAAGATATGTTCGAAATAAAATCTTTAATAGATTCAAAAAAGGCCATATGTATCTAGAAAATTAGTGTAGAACATTAAATAGTTCATATAATATTTATTTTATTATTTTTAAAACCAGTTATTTGGTTTATCTCTTAATAAAAAAATTACTACAACATTTATGTATAATTATTTAATATACTAATATTTTTCATAAAAATTAAAAATAAAATCCTATGATGAAGATAAATATATTAAACTTCCCAATAACACTTTTACTAGAATTTATCATCTAAAATCACAATATTTAAATTGTTATATTTATTAAATTATGAAGGTGACAACTTTGGCATCATTTAAAATAAAATAATATAAGTGTCATAATTGCTTGAATAAGACTGAAAAATGGTCCAATATTCGACCATTTGATGATTATAGTTTATATTTACATGAACAATAAGTTTTGGTCAGGGTTTTGTGCCTTTTATGGTCACTATTAGGATAATAAAAACTATATTCTTGATTTTTCAGTAGATAAATAATTTCTGCATCACTATTGTGTCACAATTAATGACAATTATTTAATACCAAAAAATACTACATAAATTCTCATGATGTAGATAATTTTTTTTAGCTTTCTGTAGACTATTAATGTTCAATGTTTCATGAAGTTTATCACTAACTTAAAATTATTATATTTATAGTATTTAAGAGAGTGACATGTTGTCATTTTCTTTGGTTTTAATAATAATTAAATTATTTTCATGGAAAAAAGTCCATTAAATGAATCTAATCCGACCCTTAGGTGATATGGGTCGACTTTTAGTCATCCAATTGGATTTTTCCAAGTGTTATGGTAATTTTATAATCTTATATTTAACCTTAATTACCCGATTTACCTTTAACTATGGTAAATAAAATTTACCGTAGTTACTATTCACAATGCCCAAAAATAAAAAGTAGCTTATTAACATAATTTGGACCCACTGATTCCAGATATGGAATCCATTTTTCCAAATTCAATACACAAAATTTTCAGAAATTAAATTAAAATTAATCCCGTTGTCGAAAGAAAATGGGTTTTTCTTTAAAACATTGCAAAAGATTGAATTGATTTAACCTATGAATTCAAGGTAAAATCAATTCAAATGACATAAATTATATTAAATGGTAAAAATATATTCTATTTATACTTTAAAACAATTAAATATTATAATATAACCACATAAGATATTACGATGAAAAAAGTTGTTTTTAATTAAAATATAGCGTGTTTTTACTATTCATTAAAATATGAAAGTTATCAGAATAAAATGAAAAATTTATCCAAAGTAAATTTTTATTTCATGATTCCAAAGAATAATTTTATTTTGTCAAATGGAACTTATAAACATTTAAACCACTATATTTAATGTTGGTGCGCCATCAAAAGGCAGCAAAACTGTATTTTTTGAAAAATACTTATTTTACCCGAAAAATTTATTTTGTTCTTATAACATGTTCTAGAAAATGTGTAAGATGAATAATAATGTTATAAAATTAAAAATTTAGTTAATACTATTCATAATGGCTAGTTCATAACAATATTATAATAATATATTGTTGTGTTGTAAAACCCGGTATTGCGTACAACACAGGCTATCAGGGAAGGTCGCGATTGCATGTAATGCAAGCCAAGTCAGGGTTGCGTGTAGTGCAGGACTCCTTTGTTGTTGTGTATAACAGAATCCAACCATATTTTATTTATACATTTAATATAAATATATATATACACTCAATGTTGCGTAGAATAACTTCTATCAAATGAACTTGAAATTGTGTGTAACACGAGCCAAGAATAGTGTTGCGTATACTGCAATCTAATACGGTGTTCCGTATAGCGCAAGATAATCTTGGTGTATCGTAAAACAGAAGATATGAATGAAATTAAAAAGAATGTATCTTATAAAATCTCGGGTTGTTACATTCTACCCCCCTTAAAATGAATTTCGCCCTCGAAATTCATCGGGGTTATTAATCGTTTACTATTCATAGAAACCCACATCGTAAAAAGAAATACCAAAACCAAACTTTAAAAACTAAAGTATGAAATATAATGGTTACCCAAATTAACTCATCACTGGGTTTCTATATAGGATAACACTGGTGAAAATATGGATATGGAAGACAAATCTAACCATCATGTTCTGATAGAGAGTGGTAGAGAACATAGCTATGAAAAATCCAACAATTACAAAGCCATAAATTTGTGATGATCTAAGGTACCATCTGATTCATCGGATATAAAGGCACTAGGACAACATTTTTGGTTCTCAAGATCATTTCCCTAAAGATGATGAAATTGGAATTAGAATAAATACTTTCGTGATTTTGGTATAGTCTCACCATTGGCCGTTCTTTGGACAATTTCCACTTCATCTCTTAAAGAAATGAAGTTGAATTTTTCATTCGTGATGTGTTAGAAGATCATGTGATAGAATGATGGGTCATTCCATCTGTCTCAAACAAAAGGTTAGAAAAGTTATCAAAAAAATAAATAAGTCCATCTATAGTAAGATTAATCATTTATGGTTCCTAAAATGGACTTATACTTCATATATCATACTTCTTAATATAATAAAACTAGTTTCTACTAAATAGGGACTTCATGTAGGCCAGTGGTAGGTGATAAAGGCCAGTCACACTTCAGTTGTGGGTTCGATTCCCACATCCTTGTCCGACGCGATGGGTTGTCACCCGTCCTTCAGGTTTTCCTTTTTCTAAAACTATGTTACTATAACATACCATCAATAATATAGAAAAAACTTCTATCCTTAAACAATACTAACTTACGTCCAACATAATCCATTCCAATCTTTAGGCTTATCCATAATACTGCAGTCCATTCTCATAATATAGTGAAAACAATTACCATAGATTTAATACCATCGTTGATCCCCATATATTATAAGATATGTCTTGTTGGTCACATTCCAAACATTTTAAGGCCTTAATCATGTATTCTCTTAAAAAATGAATACCCATTTAACCTTAGTGAAAACATGAATGTAGTTAAAAATTAACACATTCCACATACCAAAATCCTCAAAATTCTATATACTCAAACCATGATATCACTTAGTCCTTATATAAATCATGAGCTCATGAATACAATCAAACATCTCATTATCTTCTTATTCCTTCATTATGCGCATATCATCTACTTTACAAAAATATGTGAATAACCTTCCATGGTTACTGGTACCATTCAACATATACTTTCAAATACTTTTAGGAAACACAATAGTGTAACAATCCTTAGATAATTCTTTATTCCATAGTACCATTAACTATACAACATAACTTTTGATAAACATACAATTATTCCACTACCTTCTAAAACAACCGACTGTGCTTCAACACTTCTTTCAGCTCATATATCATTTGTAGTCTCCTCATCATCATTCACATAAATACTACCCATATGACCATGCTGATTCTCTTCATGAGATTTTCCATTAGGGCATTGGTTTGCATAATGCCCGTAAATTCCACATTTAAAACATCTAATCATTGTTGATGTCGTAACAATACCATTATACTTGTCCATGGTGTTAACTGAACCTTTTCCTTTGCACTTACTGGATTTGTTTCCTTCTTTTCCACACCCAAAGCATCTTCCAGTTCCTTTGAAACAATCTCCCTGATGCCTCTTCTCACATGATTTACATGATGGAAATTGAACTTTCTTTCCTCTATGATCATCATGAAACTCCATCTTTCTCTTATTATCTGAGTCGGGAAACTTACCAAAGTTGAGATTATTGATCATATTATGAGATTTCCGATTAGGCATAATAACGATGTTTGGACTTCCAGATCCCGTTTCATTTGGTTTCTCATGAAGAAAATCATTCCATTGTCTATCATATCCTCCATTATCATGAATATTCATGTTTCCAGCCATTTTCTAAAACCCAAAAAGAATAGTGTGAGAGGAAAATATCATGGGAGTACCCTCAATATCTAACATCTTAGGTTAAATTATATGATCGTTACCGTAGTTCTAGGACTGTATCCTATACGTATACTTATCCTTTGGGACATCCCTAGACATACCTTAGAAATATCTATAGGGATCTCACTAACGTTTTCGCATCCTAGTTTCCAAAGGTTGACTAAACCTTTCCTCTGATACCAACTATAGAGACCCAAATCTTGACGTACATGGACATTACATTACTTTAGCGGAATACTTAATAAATAACAAAAACAGACACACAAGGACGGTAATAGTTTAGTGTCTTTGGAAACTTGGAACATAATATTCTAATCGTGGTGAAAGATCTTCAACATCTCCCATAAAGATATTCCCATTTTTGTTTCCTTACCTAAAATAATTCTTTTAATCCTAGGGGAAAAGAAAACATAAAAAGGGTGAGCTCAACTACTCTATAAGGGTAAGCATTGATAAAATAAAACATACCATACACATTTGAACTTAAAAAAAACATGAACATTAAAAAATATTATGCAATGACATAAAACATGGAAGTACATAAGGTATAGATCATAATGAACATAAATCATGATAAAATAGCATGGGAATAAAACATGTAATTGTGGCATCCATTAAGCACATGTAATGATTTCCATAGTATCTAAGGCATTGCTGCCAAGACCATCTTAGTGGACAAATTCCCTTTCTGAATCGAGTTCACTCCTCGTTCCAGTCCTGTAATACTAAACCGGATTAACTTACCGTTCCAGCCATGTCTATCTCATGAGATATAAATATTTACCCAATGCATTGGAGGGAGATATAGGTCCCACCCATCTCATAATGAAATCATTCTTACTTGTGCCACAATATAAACACACATCATTCATAATCACCCAATAAATAAAATTGGTTTCATAAATATTATCCCATCATCACATAATCCATATAAAAGAAATGGATATTATTTAATAATAAGAAAAGTGAAACCATGTAAATCATAGAGACATTACACTTGAAACATACACATATGAAATAATTTCATCTTAGATGAAAATGGTTTTGATAAAACACTTGAAATGAATTCTTGACGAAAATATCTTTTTTTCTTCAAAATCATTTTCTTTTCACAAAATGTTATGAAATTTTAGAAGAAAAGGTTTTTATTGAAAAGAGTCATGAAATATTTTGAAGGATGCTTCATGAAAATAATGTGTTATAAAAACCATAAAAATCCGTTCACGCCGTATAAGTTAAAAATAACATTCTCCTCATACTTTTTTCGGAAAAGTCAAAAAAGTACCTCGTAACGTAAACAAAAGAAAGATTCCTTAAATAACATGTAGTAAAAGTAAAAAGTGGGTAAAAAGGACATTAAAAATACATGAAACCATTTTTAGGAAACATGTACATGGATGATAACAATTACCCTAGTAAATAATTATGAATAAGCAATCTCGGATAAAAATGAGATTTGCAAAATTATCCCTTACCTTAGGTCCGATATGCTTCGTATGTATATGAAACCCATGTATAATGATTTAAATAATGTTATTGAATTATTACATAATCATATTCATTATTATTATATCATATATGGTCCACTTATTCCTTTATATTACCCGTTCTTTTGTAAATTCATGTTAAAGTAGCGTTTTGGGTAAAATCGTCTCATTTGTCGTTCGTGTTTTAACTTGTAATTATTAATATGATTACTTAGATCATGATTACTTATATCCAGAATGTAAAACATGATTTATATATAATATATATTCATAATATACATATATATAATATATCGATAAATGGAAAGAAATACACAGTTCATGGAGACGGTAGGCCGTACGTACGCATGAACGCTGTTTTCGTTTCCTTATTGAATTGAATGGAATTAAGTAGATGACATAAATATATATATACATAAATACAGTATCATTATTATGTCATATATTTCATTATTACTTAATATATTTACTTTATAATCATTCACGAATGGTTAATCATTGAGAATGAATCTCATCGCATCGTGGAGACGGTAGTCCGTACGTATGCACGAGCGATGATATCATTCTCATGATTGTGGAATTGTATTCAGGTGTATGTATAATATTTAAGAATCAATATCACTTTAAAATAACCATATATAGTCATTATTTACACCATTATACCCATCCAAGTAAGGTGGTGGTGGAAAATATATTACACCACGGCGTAGAGACGGTATTCCGTACGTACGCACGCGCGGTGATTTCATTTTCCGTAGGATGGATAAATAGTGAAATAGGGTTGTTTAATACTTATAATAACATATAAGTATATGAGTGATACTGATTTTATTACTTCATAATGAAACAACTAAAGAAGAAGAAGTGGAAGAAGAAATAAAGTTGAAAGAATCGGTAACGAACATTATCTCTTCTTTGAAGCGCCTCTTTGAGACCTCCTCTTAGGGCACTAAAATTGGTCTTTGAAGAAGACCAGGAACTCTAGGATGTTTCTAGGGAAGTGGAGAAGAGAATTTGGCAGGGTTTTTCCGAGCTTGAATGCTCAAATTGGTGTGAGGAAGAGAGGGAGGAGGTGCCCTTTTATAAGGGAGGAGAGGGGCACCTTTGGAAATCTTAAAAATATTAATTTATAATAAATCTATCCCCACTTAAAAACCTCCAAAAATGACACATATTGGAATATAAGATGAGATAGGGTTGTAATATCATCAACCAATAAAATTTAGACATGTTAGGAAATTATTTTAAACATTATCAACTTGATTTATCCTTAATCAATTTAATTTTATTTGTGGTAATAACATTCAAAATTTTAACTTATAACAAAAAATTACTTATTTTTTGTGAATTGTCCATAATTGTATACTTTATAACATTTTAGACCATATAAATTTAAATATATAATTTTTAAATATTTTTTTGATTTTTATACAATTTTATAATAAGTTATTTTTATAAAATAACAATAGTGTCAATTTTGACACTATTCATTTATATGAATTTAAATAAAATATATACAGAATATATGTTCGAAATAAACGCTTTAATAGATTAATAAAAGGCCATATGTATCTATAAAATTAGTGTAGAACATTAAATAGTTCATATAATATTTATTTTATTATATTTAATACCATTTATTTGGTTTATCTCTTAATAAAATAATTATTACAACATTTTTGTATAATTACTTAATATACTTATATTTTGCATAAAAACTAAAAATAAAATCTTATGATGAAGATAAGTATATTAAATTTCATAATAATAATTTTACTAGAATTTATCATCTTAAAATCACAATATTTAAATTGTTATATTTATTAAATTATGAAGGTGACAACTTTGGCATCATTTAAAATAAAATAATATAAGTGTCATAATTGCTTGTATAAGACTCCAAATGGACAAATATTCGACCATTGGATGATTAGAGTTTAAATTTACATGACCAATAAGTTTTGGTCAGGGTTTTGTGCCTTTTATTGTCACTATTAGTTTAATAAAAACTATATTCTTGATTTTTCGCTAGATAAATAATATCTGCATCACTATTGTGTCACAATTAATGATAATTATTTAATCCCAAAAAATTCAAAATAAATTATCATGATGTAGATAATTTTTTTTTATCTTTCTTCATACTATTAATGTTCAATTTTTCATGAAGTTTATCACTATCTTAAAATTATTATACTTATAGTATTTAAGAGAGTGACATGTTGTCATTTTCTTTGGTTTTAATAATAATTAAATTATTTTAATGACAAAAAGTCCATTAAATTAATCTAATCCGACCCTTAGGTGATATGGGTCGACTTTTAGCCATCCAATATGATTTTTACAAGTGTTAGGGTAATTTTATAATCTTATATTTACCCTTAATTACCTGATTTACCTTTAACTATGGTAAATAAAATTTACCGTAGTTACTATTAACAATGCCCAAAAATAAAAAAGTAGCTTATTAACATAATTTGGACCCAATGATTCCAAATATGGAATCCATTTTTCCAAATTCAATACACAAAAGTTTCAGAAATTAAATTAAAATTAATCCCATTGTCGAAAGAAAATGACTTTTTCTTTAAAACATTGCAAAAGATTGAATTGATTTAACCTACGAATTCAAGGTAAAATCAATTCTAATGACAGACATTATATTAAATGGTAAAAATATATTCTATTTATACTTTAAAACCATTAAATATTATAATTTATCCACATAAGATATTATGATGAAAAAAGTTGTTTTTAATTAAAATATAGCGTGTTTTCACTATTCATTAAAATATGAAAGTTATTAGAATAAAATGAAAAATTTATCCAAAGTAAATTTTTATTTCTTGATTCCAAAGAATAATTTTATTTTGTCAAATGGAACTTATATACATTTCAAAAACAAGATTTAAAGTGGGTGCACCATCAAAAGGCGGCAAAACTGTATTTTTTGAAAAATACTTATTTTACCAGAAAAATTTATTTTGTTCTTATACCATGTTCTAGAAAATGTGTAAGATGAATAATAATGTTATAAAATTAAAAATTTAGTTAATAATATTCATACGGGCTAGTTCATAACAATATTATAAAAATATATTGTTGTTTAGTAAAACGCGGTATTGCGTACAACACACGCTATCAGGGAAGGTCGCGATTGCGTGTAATGCAAGCCAAGTCAGGGTTGCGTGTAGTGCAGGACTCCTTTGTTGTTGCGTATAACAGAATCCATCCATATTTTATTTATACATTGAATATATATATATATACACACACTCAATGTTGCATAGAATAACTTCTATCAAATGAACTTGAAATTGTGTGTAACAAGAGCCATGAATAGTGTTGTGTATACTACAAGCTAATACAGTGTTGTGTATAGCGCAAGATAATCTTGGTGTATCGTACAACAGAAGATATGTAACAGCCCGAGATTTTATGAAAAATATTCTTTTTAATTTCATTAATGTCTTGTGTTGTATGCTACACCAAAAGAAGCTTTCAAAACACATATCCTTGACTTGCCTTGCATTACACGCAATCGCGACCTTCCTCGATAGCGTGTGTAGTATGCAACACCGAGTTTCACTAAACAACGATATGCTATTAAAATATTATTAAAACTAGCCATTATGAATAGTAATAACCACTTTTTGAAATATTGTAAATTTTATTTTTCAAAACGGAATTCATTTTTGGCTTAGGAATATAGAAATTAGCTTAGGGTGAAATTTTGGTACTTTTCAGATAACTTTCATATTCTTATGAATAGTGAAAATTACTAAATTTTAATTAAAAAGAACTTTTTTAATAGAAATAATTAACAGTAATAAATTATTAATTTGAGGGGTTTTAAAGTATATTTAGAATATATTTTTACAATTTAATACAATGTTGGTCATTGGATGTAATTTCACATTTAAACCAGTCATAAACAAGTGTCAATATTTTGATAGTTATTATCTCTTAAGAACACGCTATTTGTTTTGACGATGGGAATTAATTTTTAAATTAATTAATGAAACTGATATGTTCTGAATTTTATTAAATAGACATCATTTTTTAATTCATAATATCAAATATAGCTTAGATCTAATTTTTGGTATTTTTCTGGAAACTTTCATTTTTTGATGAATAGTGAAACCACTAAGTGGTAGTTAAAAAATGATTTTTTCATAAAACTTAATTTTACCACTTCTATGAGTGGAATTTCAAAAATCCGAGAGACACGGTTGATGTTAGTAAGTAAAACGTGGTTCAATGAGATGAAAATAAATTTTGGTGAATAGTAACTTTTTACTTTTTTTTACCACGGTTAAAAGTAAATAGGGTAATTAAGGGTAAAAATGTTATTATTATTACCCTAACACATGTCCTAATTATAATGGATAAGTTTAATTAGACCAAAAACAATTTTAGGAATAAAATATGATCATTTGGGCCCACTTGGATTAGATTAGGACATTTATTATTAATTTATTTAAAGAAGGGTTAAAATAGTTAAAATAAATGTTTAATAAGTAAATAATTTTTAATATAGGGTTTTACATAAGTTAAATTCGACTATAAATATTCATTAGAAAGCTAAAGATATTTCCTACATAATATTATTTTATTTGTAATTTTTAGACATTATATAATTTAATTTATTTATGACACAACAATGATGCAATAATTATCTTATTAATGAAATATTGACATAATTGATGTTATAAATACCCAAATAAATGTAATTTGAAACTTTTTATGAATTCCAATAATTTTATAGGTTAATATGACATGTTAGTATTGATTTAATTAACTTTTTTAGAACTAATAATTCTTTTATGATTTTCACAAAAATCAATTACTAAATAGTGTCAAAATTGACATATAATAGTTTTTAAAACAAATATTAATTGTTATTTTATTTCTAAAAATATAAGGTTCGGAAAAATGACTTATATAAGGTTATATAGATTAATAAAACACAACTTGGGGGTCGCTTGGATGTATATGACATGTTTATTAACTATATAATATAAAAATACAAGTGACATGGTAAATGTCAATCTAATTAACTAAGAGTTAAAACTAAAAGATAAGTTTAATATAACGACCTAAACTTGTCTAAATTCTATTGGATGAGAGGATTTCGACCCATCCCCACCTTATCTTCGAAATAAATCAATTTGGATCTATTAAAAAACCGAATATGACTTTATAATAAAATAATATTTTTTGTTATTCCAAACGTACCCCTCTCCTCCCTTATAAAAGGGCACCTCCTCCCCCTCTTCCTCACACCACTTTGAGCCTTCAAGCTCGGCCAACCCCTGACAATTAATTCTCTCCACTTCCCTAGAAACATCATAGAGGTTCTTGTCTTCTTCAAATACCTATTTTAGTGCCCTAAAAGGTGGTCTCAAAGAAGCACTTCAAAGAAGAGGTAATGTCCGTTACCAATTCTTTCATCTTTATTTCTTCTTCCACTTATATTTATTTAGTTTTTCATTATGAAGTAATAACATCAGTATCACTCATATACTGATATGTTATTATAAGTATGAAACAACCCTATTTCACCATCTATCCATCCTACGGAAAAAGAAATCACCGCGCGTACATACGTACGAAATACCGTCTCCACACCGTGGTGTAATCTTTTTTCCACCACCACCTTACTTGGATTGGTATAATGGTGTAAATAATGACTATATGTGACTATTATAAAGTGATACTGATTCTGAAATATTATACATACACTCCAATACAATTCCACGATCATAAGAACGATATCATCACTCGTGCGTACGTACGGAATACCGTCTCCACGATGTGATGTGACTCGTTCTACATGATCTTCATTTCATAATTATTATATAAATGAATTGAATGAATGAATATGATATATATTACACTAATAACATTCTGTAAATGAGGTATCTATAACCTAATGAGAAGAATAAGAATTTATTCGACAGACACACATAAGAACAATAAGTAATAAACACCCGAATAACAAGTAGTAATGAAATATTACTACTAAGATGCTAAGAATATGACCATATATGATATCATAAAAATATGTATGATACTGTAATAATTCAATAACATTATTTAAATCATTATACAGGAGGTTTGGACACGTACAATGCATATCGGACCTAAGGTAAGGGAAATATCACAATCTCATTTTTATCCGAGATTGTTTATACGTTGGTATTTACTGGGGTGTATTTTATCATCCAAATCCATGTTTCCTCAATATGTAATATTATTTCCATCCACCTAAAATTGTTTAAATCCAATTTTAACTTTCGGTGAGTTTTTAGTAAAGGATATGAAAGGAATATTTTTTCGTTTTTCGTACGAGGTACTTTTTGACTTTTCCGATAAAAGTACGAAGAATGTTTTTTTAACTTATACGGCATGAGAGGATTTTTAAAACATTATTTCCAAGAATCTTACTTTACAAGTTTCCAAGTTTATTTTAATAAACTTCTTTTAGTTTAAAATTTTATGACATGTTAAGAAAGGAAAATTCTTTTTGAAGTAGAAAGGATATTTTCCTCAAGAATGGAGTTCAAGTGTTTTATCAAAATTATTTTCCATCTAAGATAATATAGGGTTCTGATTTTATCCCTATAATTACATTGATTTGATTATTTTGTGATGGAATTATATTTTTACAAATTATTTTATCTTATATGAATTGTTTTATGATGTCACAATGTTTAAGATTCCCATTTTTATTACATGGGTTATGCTATGATGTATGGTTTATGATTTTGTGGCACACATAAGAATGGTATCATTATGACATGGGTGGGACCTATATCTCCCTCCAATGCATTGGGTAAAGATTTTATATCTCATGAGATAGACATGTCTGGAACGGTAGGTTATACCGGTTCAGTGAAATAGGACTGAAACGAGGGTGACTCGGTTTAGAAAGGGACTTTTTCCACTAAGATAGTCTTGGAAATGAGTCTTGACTAATAAGAAATGATTCTCTATGATTATGTGTGTATGCCACAAAGTTTCATGTTTTATGTTATGATTATTGGGATTTCATTTCACCACTATGATTTATCCCTTTTTATGAAATTATGCTCTCTTTTGCAGGTTAAGATTTCCAAAATGTTATGTTCTTATGAAAATGATGTGATTGATATTTCTTTTGTTTACCCTTACTGAGCATTTGAGCTCACCCTTTTATGTTTTCTTTTCCCCAAGATATAAAGAAAGGTTTTAGGTAAAAAAGGAAGATCTTTATGGGAGATGTTGAAGATCTTTCAACACGATTAGAAGACTATATTCCGAGTTTCCAAAGACACTAAACTATTACAATCCTTGTGTGTGTGTTTTTGTGATATACTAAGTATTCCGCAAAAGTAATGTAATGAACATGTACGTCAAGCTTCGAGTCTCAACATTTGGTATCAGAGGGATTTTTAGTCATCCTTTGGAAACTAGGATGCGAAAACGTTAGTGAGATCCCTAGAGATATTTCTAAGGTATGTCTAGGGATGTCTCTAAGGTTAAGTATACGTAAAGGTTATAGTCCTAGAATTTTGATAACAATCATATAATTTAACCTAAGATATTAGATATTGAGGGTACTCCCCCTTTACTATGTTGTTTTCCCTAGCATGATTTTTCCCCCCACACTATTCTTTTTGGGTTTTAGAAAATGGCTGGAAAGAGGAAGATTCACGATAATGGAGGATATGATGGACAATGGAATGATATTCTTCATGAGAAACAAAATGAAATGTGATTTGGAAGTCCAAACATCATTATTATGCTGAATCAGAAATATCATAATATGATCAATAAAGTAATATTTGGTAAGTTTCCTGACTCGGCTAATAAGAGAAAGATGGAGTTTCATGATGATCATAGAGGAGAGAAAGTTCAATTTCCCCTATGTAAATCATGTGGGAAGAGGCATTAAGGAGAATGTTTCAAAGGAACTGGAAGATGCTTTGGGTGTGGAAAATAAGGACACAAAGCCATTAAGTGCGAAGGAAAAGTTTCAGTTAACACCAGGGATGAGGATAATGGTATTGCTACGACATAAAAAATGGTTAAATATTTTAAATGTGGAATGTACGGGCATTATGCAAACCAATTCCCTAAGGGAAAGTATCATGAAGATAATCAGTATGGTCGTATGGGTAGTATTTATATTGATGATGATGAAGAGACTACAAATGATATGGGAGATGAAAGAACTATTGAAGCTCGGTCAATTGTTTAAGAATGTGGTGGAATGATTACATGTTTATCATGTGTAATGTTGTATAAGTAATCTCATGGTACTATGGAATAAAGAGACATCTAAGGATTGTTACCCTGTTGTCTTTCCATGAGTTTTGAAAGTGTATGATTAATGTTACCAGTATCCATGAAAGGTTATTCAGATATTTTTGGAATATAGATGATATGCGCATAATGAAGGGATAATGAGAAAATTAAATGTTTGATAGTATTAATGAGCTGATGACTGATATAAGGAGAAGGTTATATCATGGTTTGAGTATATAGAATTTTTGGATTTTGGTATGTGGAAAGAGTTAACTTTTGACATCATTCATGTTTTCACTAAGATTTAATGGGTATTCATTTTTGAAGAGAATACATCATTAAAGTTTTCACATGATAGGAATGTGACCAACAAGATATATGGGGGATAAATGATGGTATTCACATGCTTGATTGACGACAATTCAAGTTATCGTTTTCTTTATACTATGAGCTTGGACCGAATTATTTTAGATAAGCCTAAAGATTGGAATTGATTATGTTAACCATAAGTTAGTGTTGTTTAAGGATAGAACTTTTTTTTGATATTATTTATGTGATGTTATAGTAATGTAGTTTTAGAAAAAAAGGACAACCTGTAGGACGGGTGACAGCCCATCGCGTCGGACAAGGTTGTGGGAATCGAACCCACAACCGAAGTGTGACTGGCCTTTATCGCCTTCCACTGGCCTACAGGAAGTCCCTGTTTAGTAGAAACTAGTTTTATTTTATTAAGCAGTATGATATATGAAGTATAAGTCCATTTTAGGAACTATATATGATTAATCTCACTATAGATGGACTTATGTATTTTTTGATAACTTTTCTAACCTTTTGTTTGAGACAGATGGAATGATCCATCATTCTATCACATGATCTGCTAACACATCACGAATGACAAATTCATCTTCATTTCTTTAAGAGATGAAGTGGAAATTGTCCAAAGAATGACAAACGGCGAGACTATACCAAAATCATGAAAGTATTTCTTCTAATTCCAATTTCATCATCTTTAGGGAAATGATCTTGAAAACCAAAAATGTTGTCCTAGTGATCTTATATCTGATGAATCAGATGGTACCTTAGATTGTCACAAATTTATGGATTTGTGATTGCTGGCTTTTCCATAGCCATGTTCTCTACCACTCTCCATCAGAACATGATGGTTAGATTTCTCTTCCATATCAATATTTTCACCTATGTGGAAACCCAGTGATTAGTTTCTTTGGGTAACCGCTACGTTTCATAATTTTGTTTTTAAAGATTGGTTTTGGTATTCCTTTTTACGATGTTTGTTTCTATTAAAGAAACTTTCATATAGTAAACCATTTATAACCCCGACGAATTTTGAGGGCGAAATTCATTTTAAGGGGGGTAGAATGTAACAGCCCGAGATTTTTTGAAAAATATTCCATTTAATTTCATTAATGTCTTGTGTTGTACGCTACACCAAAAGGAGCTTTCAAAACATGCATCCTTGAATTTCCTTGCATTACACGCAATAACGACCTTCCTCGATAGCGTGTGTAGTACGCAATACCGAGTTTCACTAAACAACGATATGCTATTAAAATATTATTAAAACTAGCCATTATGAATAGTAATAACCACTTTTTGAAATTTTGTAAATTTTATTTTTCAAAATGGACTTCATTTTTGGATTCGGAAAATCGAAATTAGCTTAGGGTGAAATTTTGGTACTTTTCGGATAACTTTCATATTTTGATGAATAGTGAAAATTACTAAATTTTAATTAAAAAGAACTTTTTTAATAGAAATAATTAATAGTGATAAATTATTAATTTGAGTGGTTTTAAAGTATATTTAGAATATATTTTTACAATTTAATACAATTTTGGTCATTGAATTTAATTTCACAATTAAACCAGTCATAAACAAGTGTCAATCATTTGATAGTTATTATCTCTTAAGAACACGCTATTTGTTTTGACGACGGGAATTAATTTTTAAATTAATTAATGCAACTGATATGTTCTGAATTTGATAAAATAGACATAATTTTTGAATTCATAATATCAAATATATCTTAGATCTAATTTTTGGTATTTTTCTGGAAACTTTCATTTTTTAATGAATAGTGAAACCACTAAGTGGTAGTTAAAAAATGAATTTTTCATAAAACTTAATTTTACCACTTATGTGAGTGGAATTTAAAAAATCCGAGAGACACGGTTGATGTTATTAAGTAAAATGTGGTTCAATGAGATGAAAATAATTTTTGGTGAATAGTTACTTTTTACTTTTTTTTTACCACGGTTAAAAGTAAATAGGGTAATTAAGGGTAAAAATGTTATTATTATTACCCTAAGACATGTCCTAATTCTATTGGATAAGTGTAATTCGACCAAAAACAACCTTAGGAATAAAATATGATCATTTAGGCCCACTTGGATTAGATTAGGACATTTATTATTAATTTATTTAAAGAAGGGTTAAAATAGTTAAAATCAAAGTTTAATAAGTAAATCATTTTTAATATAGGGTTATACATAAGATAAATTCAACTATAAATATTAATTAGAAAGATAAAGATATTTCCTACATAATAGTATTTTATTTGTAATTTTTAGACATTAAATAATTTATTTTATTTATGACACAACGATGATGCAGTAATTATCTTATTAATGAAATATTGACATAATTGATGTTATAAATACCCAAATAAATGTAATTTGAAACTTTTTATGAATTAAACTAATTTTCTAGGTTAATATGACTTGTTAGTATTGATTTAATTAACGTTTTCTAACTAATCATTCTGTTATGATTTTCAAAAAAATCAATTACTATATAGTGTCAAAATTGACATATAATAGTTTTTAAAACAAATATTATATTATTAATTGTTATTTTATTCTTAAAAATATAAGGTTCGGCCAAATGACTTAGATAAGGTTATATATATTAATAAAATACAACTTGGTGGTAGCTAGGATGTATATGGTATGTTTATTAACTATATAATATAAAAATACAAGTGACATGGTAAATGTCAATCTAATTAACTAAGAGTTAAAACTAAAAGATAAGGTTAATATAATGACCTAAACTTGTCTAAATTCTGTTGTATGAGAGGATTTCGACCCATCCCCACCTTATCTTCGAAATAACTCAATTTGGAGCTATTAAAAACCGAATATGAATTTATAATAAAATAATATTTTTAGTTATTCCAAAGGTACCCCTCTCCTCCCTTATAAAAGGGCACCTCCTCCCCGTCTTCCTCACACCACTTTTAGCCTTCAAGCTCGACCAAACCCTTCCAATTTATTCTCTACACTTCCCTAGAAACATCCTAGAGGTTCTGGTCTTCTTCAAAGACCTATTTTAGTGCCCTAAAAGGAGGTCTCAAAGAAGCACTTCAAAGAAGAGGTAATGTCTGTTACCAATTCTTTCATCTTTATTTCTTCTTCCACTTCTTATTATTTAGTTGTTTCATTATGAAGTAATAAAATAAGTATCACTCATATACTGATATGTTATTATAAGTATGAAACAACCCTATTTCACCTTCTATCCATCCTACGGAAAAAGAAATCACCGCACGTGCGTACGTACGGAATACCGTCTCCACGCCGTGGTGTAATCTATTTTCCACCACCACCTTACTTGGATGAGTATAATGGTGTAAATAATGACTATATGTGACTATTATAATGTTATACTAATTCTGAAATAGTATACATACACTCCAATACAATTCCACGATCATAGGAACGATATCATCACTCGTGCGTACGTGCGGAATACTGTCTCCACGATGTGATGCGACTCGTTCTACATGATATTCATTTCATAATGATTATATAAATGAATTGAATGAATTAATATGATATATATTACACTAATACCATTTTGGAAATTAGGTATCTATAACCTAAAGAGAAGAATAAGAGTTTATTCGACAAACACGCATAAGAACAAAAAGTAATAAACACCCGAATAACAAGTAGTAATAAAATACTACTACTAAGAAGCTAAGAATATTACCATATATGATATCATAAAAATAAGTATGATTCTGTAATAAGTCAATAACATTATTTAAATCATTATACTGGAGGTTCAGACATGTACAAAGCATATCGGACCTAAGGTAAGGGAAATCTCACAATCTCATTTTTATCCGAGATTGTTTATATGTTGGTATTTACTGGGGTGTATTTTATCATCCAAATCCATGTTTCCTCAATATGTAATATTATTTCCATCCACCTACAATTTTTTAAATCCAATTTTACCCTTCTGTGAGTTTTTAGTAAAGGATATGAAAGGAATCTTTTGTCGTTTTTCGTACGAGGTACTTTTTGACATTTCCGATAAAAGTACGAAGAATGTTTTTTTTAACTTATACGGCATGAAGGGATTTTTAAAACATTATTTCCAAGAAGCTTCATTTACAAGTTTCCAAGTTTATTTTTAATCAACTACTTTTAGTTTAAAATTGTATCACATGTTAAGAAAGGAAAAATGTTTTTGAAGTAGAAAGGATATTTTCCTCAAGAATGGAGTTCAAGTGTTTTATCAAAATTATTTTCCATCTAAGACAATATAGGGTTCTCATTATATCCCTATCATTACATTGATTTGATTATGTTGTGATGGAATTATATTTTTACGAATTATTTTATCTTATATGAATTGTTTTATGATGTCACAATGTTTAAGATTCCCATTTTTATTACATGGGTTATGCTATGATGTATGGTTTATGATTATGTGGCACACATAAGAATGGTATCATTATGAGATGGGTGGGACCTATATCTCCCTCCAATGAATTGGGTAAATATTTTATATCTCATGAGATAGACATGGCTGGAACGGTAGGTTATACCGGTTCAGTGAAACAGGACTGAAACGAGCGTGACTCGGTTCAGAAAGGGACTTTGTCCACTAAGATAGTCTTGGAAATGAGTCTTGACTAATAAGAAATGATTCTCTATTATTATGCGTGTATGCCACAAAGTTTCATGTCTTAAGTTATGATTATTGGGATTTCATTTCACTACTATGATTTATCCAATGTTATGAAATTATTCTCTCTTTTGCAGGTTAAGATTTCCAAAATGTTATGTTCTTATGAAAATGATGTGATTGATATTTCTTTTGTTTACCCTTACTGAGCATTTGAGATCACTCTTTTATGTTTTCTTTTTCCTAGGATATGGAGAAAGGTTTTAGGTAAAAAAAAGGAAGATCTTTATGGGAGATGTTGAAGATCTTTCACCACGATTAGAAGATTATATTCCGAGTTTCCAAAGACAATAAACTATTAAGATCCTTGTGTGTGTGTTTTTGTTATGTACTAAGTATTCCGAAAAAGTAATGTAATGTCCATGTACGTCAAGCTTCGGGTCACTACAGTTGGTATCAAAGGGTGTTTTAGTCAACCTTTGGAAACTAGGATGCAAAAACGTTAGTGAGATCCCTAGAGATATTTCTAAGTTATGTCTAGGGATGTCTCTAAGGTTAAGTATACGTATAGGTTATATTCCTAGAATTGTTCTAACAATCATAGAATTTATCCTAAGATATCAGATATTGAGGGTACTCCTCCTTTACTATGTTTTTTTCCATAGAATGATTTTTTCCCCTCACACTATTCTTTTTGTGTTTTAGAAAATGGCTGGAAACAGGAAGATTCACGATAATGGAGGATATGATGGACAATGGAATGCTATTCTTCATGAGAAACCAAATGAAATGGGATTTGGAAGTCCAAACATCATTATTATGCCGAATCAACAATCTCATAATATGATCAATAATGTAAAATTTGGTTAGTTTCCTGACTCGGCTAATAAGAGAAAGATGGAGTTTCATGATGATCATAGAGGAAAGAAAGTTCAATTTCCCCTATGTAAATCATGTGTGAAGAGGCATCAAGGAGAATGTTTTAAAGGAACTGGATGATGCTTTGGGTGTGGAAAAGAAGGACACATGGCCAGTAAGTGCAAAGGAAAAGGTTCAGTTAACACCAGGTATGAGGATAATGGTATTGCTACGACATCAACAATGGTTAAATGTTTTAAATGTGGAATGTATGGGCATTATGCAAACCAATTCCCTAAGGGAAAGTCGCATGAAGAGAATCAGTATGGTCGTATGGGTAGTATTTATATTGATGATGATGAAGAGACTACAAATGATATGTGAGATGAAAGAATTGTTGAAGTTCGTTCAATGGTTTAGTAATGTAGTGGAATGATTACATGTTTATCATGTGTAATGTTGTATAAGTAATCTCATGGTACTATGGAACAAAGAGACATCTAAGGATTGTTACACTGTTGTCTTTCCTTGAGTTTTGAAAGTGTATGATTAATGTTACTAGTATCCATGAAAGGTTATTCAGATATTTTTGGAATGTAGATGATATGCGCATAATGAAGGGATAAGGAGAAAATTAAATGTTTGATAGTATTCATGAGCTCATGACTGATATAAGGAGAAGGTTATATCATGGTTTGAGTATATAGAATTTTTGGATTTTGGTATGTGGAAGGAGTTATCTTTTGACAGCATTCATGTTTTCACTAAGGTTTAATGGGTATTCATTTTTAAAGAGAATACATCATTAAAGTATTCACATGATTGGAATGTGACCAACAAGATATATGGGGGATAAATGATGGTATTCACATGCTTGATTGACGACATTTCAAGTTATCGTTTTCATTATACTATGAGCTTGGACCGAAGTATTTTAGATAAGCCTAAAGATTGGAATGGATTATGTTAACCATAAGTTAGTGTTGTTTAAGGAAATAACTTTTTTTGATACTATTTATGTGATGTTATAGTAATGTAGTTTTAGAAAAAAAGGACAACCTGTAGGACGGGCGACAACCCATCGCGTCGGACAAGGCTGTGGGAATCGAACCCACAACCGAAGTGCGACTGGCCTTTATCGCCTACCACTGGCCTACAGGAAGTCCCTGTTTAGTAGAAACTAGTTTTCTTATATTAAGCAGTATGATATATGAAGTATAAGTCCATTTTAGGAACTATATATGATTAATCTCACTATAAATGGACTTATGTATTTTTTGATAACTTTTCTAACCTTTTTGTTTGAGACAGATGGAATGATCCATCATTCTATCACATGATCTGCTAACACATCACGAATGAAAAATTCAACTTCATTTCTTTAAGAGATGAAGTGGAAATTGTCCAAAGAACGAAAAACGGTGAGACTTTACCAAAATCATGAAAGTATTTCTTCTAATTCCAATTTCATCAACTTTAGGGAAATGATCTTGAAAACCAAAAATGTTGTCCTAGTGCTCTTATATCTGATGAATCAGATGGTACCTTAGATCATCACAAATTTATGGCATTGCGATTTCTGGCTTTTCCATAGCCATGTTCTCAACCACTCTCCATCAGAACATGATGGTTAGATTTCTCTTCCATATCCATATTCTCAACTATGTGGAAAGCCAGTGATTAGTTTATTTGGGTAATCGTTACGTTTCATACTTTTGTTATTGAAGATTGGTTTTGGTATTCCTTTTTACGATGTGGGTTTCTATTAAAGAAACTTTCTTATAGTAAACCAATTATACCCCCGGCGAATTTCGAGGGAGAAATTCATTTTAAGGGGGGTAGAATGTAACAGCCCGAGATTTTATGAAAAATATTCTTTTTAATTTCATTAATGTCTTGTGTTGTACGCTACACAAAAAGGAGCTTTCAAAACACCTTTCATTACAATCAACCACGTCCTTCCTCGATAGCATGTGTAGTACGCAATACCGAGTTTCACTAAACAATGATATGCTATTAAAATATTATTAAATCTAGCTGTTATGAATAGTAATAACCACTTTTTCAAATTTTGTAAATTTTATTTTTCAAAATGGACTTCATTTTTGGATTCATAATATCGAAATTAGCTTAGGGTGAAATTTTGGTACTTTTCAGATAACTTTCATATTCTGATGAATAGTGAAAATTACTAAATTTTAATTAAAAAGAAATTTTTTAATAGAAATAATTAATAGTGATAAATTATTAATTTGAGTGGTTTTAAAGTTTATTTAGAATATATTTTTACAATTTAATACAATGTTGTTCATTGGATGTAATTTCACATTTAAACCAGTCATAAACAAGTGTCAATCTTTTGATAGTTATCATCTCTTAAGAACACACTATTTGTTTTAACGAAGAGAATTACTTTTTAAATTAATTAATGCAACTGATATGTTCTGAATTTGATAAAATAGACATCATTTTTGAATTCATAATATCATATATAGCTTAGATCTAATTTTTGGTATTTTTCTGCAAACATTCATTAGTGAAACCACTAAGTGGTAGTTAAAAAATGAATTTTGCATAAAACTTAATTTTACCGCTTCTGTGAGTGTAATTTAAAAAATCCTAGAGAGATGGTTGATGTTAGTAAGTAAAATGTGGTTCAATGAGATGAAAATAAATTTTGGTGAATAGTAACTTTTTACTTTTTTTACCACGGTTAAAAGTAAATAGGGTAATTAAGTGGAAAAATGTTATTATTATTACCCTAACACATGTCCTAATTATAATGGATAAGTGTAATTAGACCAAAAACAATTTTAGGAATAAAATATGATCATTTAGGCCCACTTGGATTAGATTAGGACATTTATTATTAATTTATTTAAAGAAGGGTTAAAATAGTTAAAATAAAAGTTTAATAAGTAAATAATTTTTAATATAGGGTTTTACATAATTTAAATTAGACTATAAATATTCATTAGATAGCTAAAGATATTTCCTACATAATAGTATTTTATTTGTAATTTTTAGACATTATATAATTTAATTTATTTATGACACAACAATGATGCAATAATTATCTTATTAATGAAATATTGACATAATTGATGTTATAAATACCCAAATAAATGTAATTTGAAACTTTTTATGAATTACACTAATTTTATAGGTTAATATGACATGTTAGTATTGATTTAATTAACTCTTTTAGAACTAATCATTCTGTTATTATTTTCACAAAAATCAATTACTAAATAGTGTCAAAATTGACATATAATAGTTTTTAAAACAAATATTATATTATTAATTGTTATTTTATTCCTAAAAATATAAGGTTCGGAAACATGACTCAGATAAGGTTATATAGATTAATAAAACACAACTTGGGGGTCGCTTGGATGTATATGACATGTTTATTAACTATATAATATAAAAATACAAGTGACATGGTAAATGTCAATCTAATTAACTAAGAGTTAAAACCAAAAGATAAGTTTAATATAACGACCTAAACTTGTCTAAATTCTATTGGATGAGAGTATTTCGACCCATCCCCACCTTATCTTCGAAATAACTCAATTTGGAGCTATTAAAAACCGAATATGACTTTATAATAAAATAATATTTTTAGTTATTCCAAAGGTACCCCTCTCCTCCCTTATAAAAGGGCACCTCCTCCCCCTCTTCCTCACACCACATTGAGCCTTCAAGATCGGCAAACCCCTACCAATTACTTCTCTCCACTTCCCTAGAAACATCCTAGAGGTTCTTGTCTTCTTCAAAGACCTATTTTAGTGCCCTAAAAGGTGGTCTCAAATAAGCACTTCAAAGAAGAGGTAATGTCCGATACCAATTCTTTCATCTTTATTTCTTCTTCCACTTATATTTATTTAGTTGTTTCATTATGAAGTAATAACATCAGTATCACTCATATACTGATATGTTATTATAAGTATGAAACAACCCTATTTCACCATCTATCCATCCTACGGAAAAAGAAATCACCGCACGTGCATACGTACGGAATACCGTCTCCACACCGTGGTGTAATCTATTTTCCACCACCACCTTACTTGGATTGGTATAATGGTGTAAATAATGACTATATGTGACTATTATAAAGTGATACTGATTCTGAAACAGTATACATACACTCCAATACAATTCCACGTTCATAAGAACGATATCATCACTCGTGCGTACGTACAGAATACCGTCTCCACGATGTGATGTGACTCGTTCTACATGATATTCATTTCATAATGATTATATAAATTAATTGAATGAATTAATATGATATATATTACACTAATAAAATTCTGGAAATGAGGTATCTATAACCTAATGAGAAGAATAAGAATTTATTCGACAGACACGCATAAGAACAAAAAGTAATAAACACCCGAATAACAAGTAGTAATGAAATATTACTACTAAGATGCTAAGAATATGACCATATATGATATCATAAAAATATGTATGATACTGTAATAAGTAAATAACATTATTTAAATCATTATACAGGAGGTTTGGACACATACAAAGCATATCTTACCTAAGGTAAGGGAGATATCACAATCTCATTTTTATCCGATATTGTTTATACGTTGGTATTTACTGGGGTGTATTTTATCATCAAAATACATGTTTCCTCAATATGTAATATTATTTCCATCCACCTAAAATTGTTTAAATCCAATTTTACCCTTAGGTGAGTTTTTAGTAAAGGATATGAAAGGAATCTTTTGTCGTTTTTCATACGAGGTACGTTTTGACTTTTCCGATAAAAGTACGAAGAATATTTTTTTTAACTTATACGACATGAATGTATTTTTAAAAGATTATTTCCAAAAAGCTTCCTTTACAAGTTTACAAGTTTATTTTTAATTAACTTCTTTTAGTTTAAAATTTTATGACATGTTAAGAAAGGAAAAATGTTTTTGAAGTAGAAAGGATATTTTCCTCAAGAATCGAGTTCAAGTGTTTTATCAAAATTATTTTCCATATAAGATAATATAGGGTTCTGATTCTATCCCTATCATTACATTGATTTGATTATTTTGTGATGGAATTATATTTTTACGAATTATTTTATCTTATATGAATTGTTTTATGATGTCACAATGTTTAAGATTCCCATTTTTATTACATGGGTTATGCTATGATGTATGGTTTATGATTTTGTGGCACACATAAGAATGGTATCATTATGAGATGGGTGGGACCTATATCTCCCTCCAATTCATTGGGTAATGATTTTATATCTCATGAGATAGACATGGATGGAACGGTAGGTTATACCGGTTCCGTGAAACAGGACTGAAATGAGGGTGACTCGGTTCAGAAAGGGAATTTGTCCACTAAGATAGTCTTGGCAATGAGTTTTGACTGATATGAAATGATTCTCTATGATTATCTGTGTATGCCACAAAGTTTCATGTTTCAAGTTATGATTATTGGGATTTCATTTCACTACTATGATTTATCCCATGTTATGAAATTATGCTCTCTTTTGCAGGTTAAGATTTCTAAAATGTTATGTTCTTATGAAAATGATGTGATTTATATTTCTTTTGTTTACCCTTACTGAGCATTTGAGCTCACCCTTTTATGTTTTCTTTTCCCCAGGATATAAAGAATGGTTTTAGGTAAAAAAGGAAGATCTTTATTGGAGATGTTGAAGATCTTTCACCATGATTTGAAGATTATATTCCGATTTTCCAAAGACACTAAACTATTACGATCCTTGTGTGTGTGTTTTTGTTATGTACTAAGTATTCCGCAAAAGTAATGTAATGTCCATGTACGTCAAGATTCGGGTCTCTACAAGATATGAATGAAATTAAAAAGAATGTATCTTATAAAATCTCGGGTTGTTACACCTACTAATGTCTTATTCTAATCACAAGAGAAAGCCCTTTGAGTTTAATGTTGGGGACAATATATTCTTAGGAGTCTTCCCTCGACATTGATGGTGGAGCATTAGTGGGGGGAGTAATCTCTCACCATATTTTATTAGGTCTTTCAAGGTATTTGGGCACATTGATGATCTCTATTATCAATATAATTTTCTTCCAAAACTATAATGGATTCACAAACTATTTAATTTCATTTCATTTCATCATTATCTTCATGATGACTCCCATTTCGTTGACTAGAGATTTTGGATATAAAGAATCACATGATGTTCACAGTGTGGCCAGAAGAGATCAATGATTTTTAAGAGAAGTGTTTCATGAAAAAAACATCACTTTGGATCACATTATGTAGAGGTATGGTAGAAAATATACAAGTACTCGAGAGAAAAAGACATAAAAATGTTCCCAATACTTGAAGTTGTTTTGAGTTTTTACTTTATTTTTCTTGATGATGAAATGTTTGAATCATTATATTTTTTAGTATTTTTTCCTGGAATTGATTTTTTTTTCTAAATCACAAATACTATGATTTAGGGGTAAACCCCATTACAAATCAGGATTCATTGCAACATGACATGATTAATGTCATGTAGCTGAGTTAGTACTTCCCAATGTAGACAATATACTGATATGGATGGTGGAATTACTCAATTTGTGTTCATGCGGGTAGTGTAGTGTGTTGGTTGTAGTGATAATTTTCACGGTATTTTTAGTTTTCGAGATAGTTGTGTGAATGGTTAGTTGAGAATGGTGGTGGCTTTTAGATGTTTCTAGTTGGTAGTATTGTGTGAGAATTGTGGTTGGAGAATTCTGTGAGATACTATGGTGGTAATGCTATGATTGGGTAATAAAGAGGCCCTTAAGTGGTATTTCATGTGATTGTTGTATCACATCATTTATTTTTCTCTTTCTCAGTATGTTTTGATTACCAATGGTTAGAATAGTTATATAGGCATCTGATGTGATATCCAGGACCTTCCTGCCCATTAATTTGTAAGAATTCTAGTAGTGGAGGTGTCTGTAGGATTTTCTGAGTGGTTGGATATTGGAGGAGAGTTTGTAGCTAAAAAATCAATCTAGGGGGATTCCTAAGTCATGGAGTTTTTCCATAAGGGTGGTCTCTATAGCATAGGAGGTTTAGCTATAGCATTGTGGGTGGTTGGAGGTGTTTTTATAGATACTTCCATTTTGGGGTATATGCTATATGGAGCATGGATATAAAAAAACCTCTCTCAATAAGTGATGAATATGGAGTGGACACCCCATCTATGTCATGGAGTATGTGGGGTCAATTTGCTATGGTTATTTTCTTTATGTTAGATGCACCTTGGAGATGGGATTTGGAATATCCCCCTTCTAGGTGTTTGGGTCCTGTGGCATAACTGTCCTTGATGAACCGAGGTGTTCACATTATTTTTTAGATCTATGACATGGAGATAGACACAAATCCCAAACATGGATTTGACCAATCAAATATGGCATGGTTCTTCAGAATATTCCACAATCCCTCAGATTCCAAATAATTATGTGGCATAGTCACATAAGCTGGACTATGTTCCCCTATTTATAGTCTCAGTGTAAATGTGAAGTTTCCTTCTAACCCCATCACTTTTCCAATATTTTTCCATTTAGTTGGGTGACCCAAAGGAATTCCAATGTGTTGTTTTAGTAACTAATTATTGATTTTAGACCTCAACCATGGAGGATTGATCCGTGATATTTAAGGTGAATTTCATCCTTGTACCAACCTTGTTCTATCATAGTTTCTTTTCCTAGGGAAGGGATGTCTGTAGAGAGATAATTTGTTTGGTGTTATAATTATGGGATAAAGATATGTTTTTTTCTCTAGTCTCTTAATGGGGGTTTCCTTTGTTATGGTGCTTGGTGGTGGCCTCCTTATTTATTCAAAAATGTGAAATGGTTTGGAAATATCTGTTTGGGGTTGGGGATCAATTTTTTTAATGAAGTGTATTGTAACACCCCAAGCTTCCATGACACATTTACCTTTGAGTAATACAATAGATTGTGTTGTACGCAACTTCGAGTTCAAACACACCACAACCAATCAAACTAGCCGTTATGAATAGTAATATTTTTTTTTGATTTTTTTTAAATTATATCTTTCAAAATGGACTTCATTTTTGGATTTGGAATACTGAAATTAGATTAGGGTGAATTTTTGGTATTTTTCTGAAAACATTCAATTTTTTATGAATAATGAAAAACATTGCGTTATTGTTTAAAACTGAATTTTTAATTAAATATTTAATTATTTTATTTAAATTTATTTTAGTTCAAAATAGATATATAATACCTATATATGTTCAGTTTAATTCATTATATTAATTTTATAATAAGTTTAGATATATCAAATTTTATCAAACTTTTTACCGTCTTTTACCCACCTCATAGGAGCATTTACAAATTTGTATAAAACATAATTTTACCGCTTCTATGAGATGAATTTAAAAAATCTGAGATACATGGCTGATACCAGTAAGTAAAATGTGGTTCAATAAGATGAAAATAAGTTTTTGTGAATAGTAACTTTTTAGTTTTATTTACCACGGTTAAAAGTAAATAGATTAAATTATGGTAAAAATGATATTATTATTACCCTAAAACATTCCATAATTCTATTGGATAAGTGTAATTAGACCATAAGAAACTTTAGGAATTAAATATGATCCTTTACGTCCACTTGGATTAGATTAGGACATTTATTGTTGTTTTGTTTAAGGAAGAGTTAAAAGATTTAAAATCAAAGTTTAATAACTAAAGAATTATTAATACAGGGTTATACATAAGATAAATTTGACTATAAATATTAATTAGAAATCTAAAAATATTTCATACATAATGGTATTTTATTTATTATTTTTATAAATTAAATAATTAAATTTATTTATGACACAATGATGATGCAGTAATTACATTTTTAATGAAATATTAAAATAATTGATTTTATAAATAACCAAATAAATATAATTTGATACTTTTAAGGAATTCCACAAATTTTATAGGTTAATATGACTTGTTAGGTATGATTATAAGAATTTCTTTCGAAGTAATAATACTGTAATGAATTTAACAAAAACAAAATACCAAATAGTACCAAATTTGACATAGAAGTGTTTTAAAACAATTATTATATTATTAATTAATATTCTATTCTTGAAAATATAATGTTCTGAAAAAGGGCCTAAATAATATTATATATTTCATTAATGAACCACTTGATGTTATCTTGGAATTTTATAGTAAGTTTATTAACCATATAATATAAAAATACAATGAGACATGGTAAATGTCAAACTATTTAAATAAGAGTGAAATCAAAACGATAATGTTAATATAGTGACCCAAACCTATCTAAAACCCATTGGTTGAGTGGTTTTAGACCCATCCCAACCTTATCCTTGAAATAAATTATTTTGAGCCATTAGAAAACCTTAAATTATTTTATTATAAAATAATATTGCAATATTTTCCTAAGGTTCCCCTCACCCCTTAAATAAAAGGGCACCTACCCCTCTCTCAAATTCACACCTTCAATGCCATTTGGATTGGAAAAATGCTGCCCAAATATCCTGCCAACTGTCCTCCTTCATCCTAGAGTCCATACTTTAGTCAGAAAGACATCCTATGGAGCTGTTTTGATCAAATCAAAATGAAGAACCTGAAGAAGAGGGAAATATTTCATCACCTCTTTCAAGTTCTTTTCTTCTTCCAATTCCTCTATCTTTATTGTTTCCTTTATAAAATAATAAGTCCAGTATATTATATATACAGGTATGTTATTATAAAAAATTTTCAACCATATTCATTATTCTATCCATCCTATAAATGGAAAATTCATCATACGTTTGTACGTAAGGATTACCGTCTCCACGTCATGGTGTAGTTTGTTATTAAAATACTTCATCATTTATATGAGTATAATAATGAGAATAATTGATTTAAATAATAAATATGACATGATAATGATTCTTTATATATGATATAACATCCAATTATATATGATTTTAATATCAAAATAATGATATTGTCGCTTGTGCGTATGTACAGATTACCATCTCCACGAACGCGATGAGATTCATTCCCCATCGTATGTAATCCAGACTAATTTTAATTTTATGATTAAAAATAACGATTAATGACTTTATATAATTATGAATATAAATAAGATACATCCTATCCATTACAAATAATACTTATGTAACAAATCATATAAAAGAAAACAAATCAGTTAACACCTAAAACAACGATACTACAGAAATATCATTAACAAAGCAATATTAGAAGATCAGATATTAAATAATATTTATTTATATAGTTCTTTTATAATTTAATAACAATTATTTAACTATTATACAGGAGGTTAACATACCCTCTACCAAGGAAAATTAATAGTTATGGGTTAGTTTCACAATCTCTTTATAATCTGAGGTTGTTTTTACGTAAGTATCTACTGGGACAACTTTATCACCCACATCAATGTTTTCTTTAAAAATGTATTTAAAAACATTTTCACTATTTACTAGACAATGGTTTAAAGTAATTTATATCCTTTTTTGACCTTATATTTTTTGAAAGGAATCTTTCCATCATTTTCCAAACAAGGTACCTTATAACCTTTTCGAAAAAATTACGGTTAGAATGTTTTTTAACTTATATGTCGGGTGTAGATATTTTTGACCATTATATCATCGTTGAAGCTTTACTTACAAGCCTATACAAATATTTTCAAAATAAAATTTCTCTCTTACAATTATATTACATTTAAATGATTTCAAAATAGAAACAGATATTCATTTTTAAAAAGTTTTGATTTCATCTTTGTCAACATCCTTTGATGGATTTTAGGCTTATTTGATGTTGAAATATTATGATACAGAACTTCCATATTGTATTCATGGTTTTGTGATATTTTTGACTATGGCTGTGTTAGTTTTACACCATTCATAGTTTATGGATAATGTATTGACATTTTGTATCCTACATTTATTAGGAATGTTTATGTTATGTTTAAACCTTTTCATATGAGGAATGCATTGGACATAGAAAGTTACGGGTGGAGCCCACTATAGCTCCTCGATGCATCTATAGGTCTAATGAGACAAAATAGTGTCTCGGAAGAAGGCCTTGACAAAATCTTATTTGAATTATTTGCACAAGGCCTTGGATATGTGGTTATAAAGTCTGGCATTATGAATTCCATCATTATGAAACTGGCTACTGATATTTCATGTGATTATTCGAATAGTAGAATACCCATGTGAATATGTAAATGGAATTATTTTATTTTATCTTTTCTATATTATAGATAACTTCAATTTTAATAAGCTACTGTTTTAGTCTTATACATCGCCTTAAATTTTTTAGGCTTATTTATGAATGTTTCTACTATATTGTTATCCTTAATGAGTATCTGAGCTCACCCTTTGATATGTTTTATTTTTCCTAGGATACGAAGAAGTATATTATGAGTGAACTATAGGGATAGCCTAACGGATATGCATGTGGCCTATGGACACTATGTTTTTGTAGTTTTTCATTTTATAATGTAATGTAAATCTTATGAATGTATCTAGTATTTCTAAGGCTACTGAACTGATCAGTCTTTCGGGATTTGATCAATTATGACCATGGAAATGTTATGTAATAATATACCGACTCTGTGTAAATGTGTTTGGGGTGTTACAGTTGGTATCAGAGGAAGTTTAGTACAATCCTTGGAACTATATTTAGAAAAACTCTGATTAGAGAACATTAACCTAATATATACTTTGAGGATTAGTATAGAAGAAATTCGTAGAATTTTGGTACTGTAGATATTTTTTGAGTTTTTGAAGAAATACATCCATGTCTGGATATGAGATGGTAGAGGCAGATGTGGCACAAATGTACCTACGTTTAAAACCTGAAAACACAACTTTGAGCAAGAATCGAATGAGAACTGGTGCACGACAACAGGCCTTACTGCACTCTTGATTACAAAACTCCCAGGGGATATGCTTAGGATAATTATCATTTTATTTACAAACCATTATGAAGGGTTTTTGACTATATACTTCCTCATAGAAAACATTTTTATGATTATAGATTATATCCATAAACTGTTCAATTTATGTTAACTATTTTACAAGATTGGAATTATATATTGTGATTCATAAACTAATATAGTGTATTCCATTATTTAGATATGGCATCTAGTGGAAGGAATTGAAACTGTATCATTGCACGTAATCCATGTAGGGATTTCCCTCCTACTAAAGATAATTATAGTGGAACTAGTGATGCAATTGGTGCAGATCAGCTTATCACCATACTTGGACAACTCACTCAGGCTCTGAATAATAAACTTACACGTATGGAGAACCCTATCATCAACACTTAATTTTTTATTATCTAAAAAAATCTCATTACAAAATTGGACCATGGTAAAGTACAAAAAAATACAAAACTGGGGAGGATGAAAATAATGGAGGCTGAGTATCTCCTCTAATCAGTTGAATCCCCTCCAATTTCAGTTGAAGAATGCTAGAAAAACATGTAATGTTTCCCCCTTGGTCTGCCACCACCATTGAAGAAAGATTATCTACTACTTTATTTCCCTCATGCCACGTATTAAAAACCTGGGTGCATTTTTTGATGTTTCCCTTACATTTCCTGATTATATATGCAATCGGTCAAGGAGTGAGTATAAAACCATTCATATAATAATGAATATTTCTAGAGTCAATTTCAATTTTATCAAGAATAAATCTTTTCTGGCCACACAATTTATGTCTAGTGAACATTGCATTAGCGTTTACTTAAAATGAGTTCCCCATACCACAATAAGCAGTGAAATCAAACAGAACACTCGCTTTTTAATCCTGGACCACCCCTACCCTTTGGTGGAGCACCCTGATCCACAATATGAAGGATCAATGTTATACCACTTCAAGAGGCAACAACCACCAATATTCAAAGGGCGTATGAATCCATTAGTATATGAGAAATGAATAAATTTCCTAGAGAAAAAATTTCAAGCTTTGGGGAGTATAAAAAGGGAAAATGTTGTCATGGCAGTTTATTGCTTCACGAGAGAAGAAGATCAATGGTGGTCAATGATTCAAAAAAAAAGGAAGATGATGAAGTATAAAATATGGAATGGAGGGAGTTTAAAGATATTTTCTTAGAAAAATTCTTTCCTCATGACCATCGATCCGATATGGAAAGACAATTTTTGAGTATGAGAAAAAAGCAGGATGAGAATGTCACAATGTTTGAGGCTAACTTTACAAGGTTATAAAAACATGCTGCAGATTATATACGTAACCCAAGAAGTAATATTGATCGTTTCATTAATGGTTTAAAACCATTTATCTGGTGAGAATTAGTCTCACAATTCTTCTTATCATACAAATATACCATCTCATGTGCAATCAAGATAGAAAAGGAATTCACTAAGTCTTACGATTTAAAGCAAAGAATGAGAAAAAGAGATCTTCTTAACATTATGGAAATGGAAATAAGGGGATGAAGATAAAATTGGAATATTCATCATGCATTAAATGTGGGAAGAAACATCCTAGTACTTACCTGAAGGTAATGAGAGTCTATTACAAGTGTGGTGAAAAAGGCTACCAAGCTAGTGATTGCAAGGGGAGGAAAGAGGATTTCAATGCTTAATGCTACAATTGTAGAGAAATGGGGCATGATTCAAAAGGATGTCCTATGTACTAAAGAAACTTACCTCAGAAAAGGCCAAGGGATCAATGCCAAGCTTATGTTGTCACTAATGTTGAGGTTGAAGCTCCGAAAGATGTGGTGGAAGTTAATTTAATGGTTTTCCCATGTTTAGAAAATTCTTTATTTGATTTTGGATCATCACATTGTTACATATATTCCTAGTTTGCTAATAAAATTAGATATTTTCAAATTGACATAACAAGGGAATTTTCAGTCCAAACACCTAAGGGATGTATCATTGTAACATAGTTTTGTGAATCAATTACCATTAGGGTATATAAATATTCTTTACCTACTGATCTCATCATCATAACCATGATTGAACACGTTAAAATCCTTGGTATGGATTGGATTTCGTACCATGATGTGAAAATTTATCGTAAGAAGAAGGAGGTTACAATTCTCGATGATGATAACGAGTACCTTATCTTTAGATAAAAAACGTCACCACCAAATTCTTATCAAGATCCGCCCCCAGTAGCTCAACTAAATTAAATTATTAGGGTGGAAGAGAATGAAATAACCATGGGTGAGGAAAATATTGTTCAAATAGAGGTCATACCTATTGTTCAAGAATATGTTGATGTGTTTTGAAAATATTTACCAGGACATCCTCCAGAATGAGAAATTGAGTTTTCTATTGATTTAATTCTTCGTTCAAGGGCCATATCGAAGACCCATTATAGAATGGCCACTGTTGAATTAGTGGAACTAAAAAAACAACTAGAGGAATTGAGTAACAAGGGATTTATTCACCCTAGTGTTTCTCCATGGGGAACCCCTGTTCTTTTTGTTAAGAAGAAAGACAGATCTATGAGATTTTGCATTGACTATAGGGAAATCAATGCTATAACAATAAAGAACAAGTATCTCCTACCTCACATTGATGATTTATTTGACCAACTTCATGGGGCTTAGTATTTTTTAAAGATTGACCTTCGATCTGGATATAATCAGTTGTGCGTGAAGAAGGAAGACATTTCGAAAACATAATTTCTAACCAGGTATGGGCATTATGAGTTTACAGTAATGCCTTTTGGGATGACTATTACAACCTCTATCTTCAAGGATATAATTAATAAATTTTTCAAGGAATATCTTGATGACTTTTTAGTTGTATTTATTGATGATATTTTGGTATACACCAAAATATTCAAAGATTATGAAAATCACTTTCACATCATTTTAAATACTCTTAGATGAAATGAATTATAAAAGAAATTTAGAAAGGGTGAATTCTGGATTTAGGAGATTTATTTTGTTCGCCATATTGTCTCTATGGATGGAATCTATGTTGATCCTTCAAAGACCAAGGGAATCCATGAATGGCCAACACCGATGAGTATAAATGAGGTATGCAGTTTTACTAGTTTATCTGGTTATTTTTTACTTTTCATCTAGAATTTTTCCTAGTTTACTAACCCATTATCCCAGCTCACACGTAAAGGGTCTAAATTTTTTTGGGAAAAAGAGTGTGAATAATGTTTTGAAGAACTAAAGAGAAGATTAGTCAATGCTCTTATCTTGACACTACCATCACAAAATGATGGGTTTGTTATTTATAGTGATTATTCAAAGAATGGACTTGGTTGTGTCCTAATGTAGAATGACATATTTATTGATTATGTATCATGGAAGCTAAAAATTCATGAGGAAAACTATCCTAATCATGATATTGAGTTAGAAGGTGTAATCTTTGTTTGAAGATATTGAGATATTATGTCAATGGTGTAAAATGTGAGATATATACTAATCACAAGAGTTTGAAGTATATTTTTACATAGAAAGAACTCAACATGAGGAAAAGGAGATGTCTTGTACTACTCAAGGATTATTATTGCACAATACACTACCACTTGGGGAAGGAAAATAAGGTGGTAGATTCTTTGAGTAGAAATGATCACAGATTTTTGAACAAGATGAGAATTGAAAGGGATCCTATTTTCATTTATTTAATAAATATGGATTTGGGAATAACCATGGAAGGGAAAACATCAATTAGTTTTCAAATGGTTTCCAAACCATCTTTAATAGAAAGGGTAAAGAGTTCTCAAATTGATGCTGAGGAATTTTAAAAGAAAATTAAAGTTGTGAATGATAGGAGATTGAGTGACTCCATATATAATGGGGGAATTCTGAAATTTGGGAAGAGACTTTGTGTTCCGAATTTACCTGATCTAAAAAGGTATTTGTTGGTTTATCATCATAAATCCAATTTCTCTATACACTCTGGTAGCACTACGATGTATAGAGATTTGAAGGAACATTTTTGGTGGGACGACATGAAGTGGGAGATTTTGGATTTTGGTTCAGGATGTATGGGTTTTCAACAAGTTAAAGCTAGAAGGAAACAACCTAGAGGAGTCATGAAATCAATTACCAAACATTAGTGGAAATGGGATAATATTATGATTGACTTTGTCCTGCAGATAATAAATAATCCTAGAAGGAATGATGTCATATGAGTCATTATTGATCATTTTACCAAGTCATCACATTTTCTTACAATAAGAGATGATTCATCACATGAACATTTAACAAGACTATATATTAATGAAGTTTTAAGACTTCATGGAGTACCCCTATAGATTGTTTCTGATTGTGAACCCACTTTTAGATCAAGATTATAGAAAATTCTTCTGAAGGCCCTGCATACTGAACTTCCTTTGAGCACTTCCTACCACCCTCAAACTGATGGAAAACCAGAACAAACTATTGAAACCTTAGAAGACATGTTGAGATCTTTATCACTTGACATTCAAGGTATGTGGGATCAATATTTACCTATGGTATACTTTTACTATAATAATAGCTTCCATTCAAGTATTCTGATGGAACCGTATGAAGTGTTATATGGGAAAAGATGTCACACACCAACTTTTTGGGATGATGTTGGTGAAAGAAAAGTCATAGGCCCAGAACTTGTTGAGGAATAGATGGAAAATGTGAAGGTTATAGAAACCCACATCAAAGTAGCACAAAGTAAGTAGAAGAGTTATGTTAATAACTGAAGGAAGGATTTGGAATTTTAGGTAGGAGATCATGTCTTCTTGAAGGCATCTCTACGGAATGGAGTTATACGATTCAGTATGAAGGGTATACTGAGTCCCAGGTACATCAGACCTTTTGAAATTATAGAACGAATTTGGGCTGTAGCTTACTTGTTGGAAATGCCACCAAATCTCTCCATTGTTCACGATGTGTTCCATGTATCACTATTGAGAAAATTAATGCTTGATCCAATGCATGAACTTACCTATGAGGAAATTTAATGGGAACTTGATATGCATTATTGTGAAGAGTCTGTCAAAATTCATGACACCAGAGAACAAGTGCTGAGAAACCAAACGACTCTCCGGGTAAAAGTTATATGGAGATACCATAAGATGGAAGAGGAAATGTGGGAACCCAATAAAATTATGATAGAGAACCACCCAAATATTATTATGCAGTGATATTCTAGAAATTTTGAGGACGAAATTATTTTAAGTATGGAAGAATGTAACACCCCAAGCATCCACAATACGTTTCCCTTTGAGTAATACAATAGCTTGTGTTATACGCAACTTCGAGTTCAAACACACCACAACCAATAAAACTAGAAGTTATGAATATTAATACACACTTTTTGAAATTTAATAAATTTTATCTTTCAAAATGGACTCAATTTTTGGATTCGAAATATTGAAATTAGATTAGGGTGAATATTTGGTATTTTTATAAAAACATACAATTTTTGATGAATAGTGAAAAACATTATGTTATTATTTAAAAATGAATTTTTAATTAAATATTTAATTATTTTATTTAAATTCATATTAGGTCAAAATAGATATGTAATACTTATATATGTCTAATTAAATTCATTGGAGTCATTTTATAATAAATTTATATATATAAAATTTTATCGAACTTTTTCTGTCTTTTACCTACCTTCTAAGAGCATTTCCAAATTTGTATAAAACATAATTTTACCGCTTCCATGAGTTAAATTTACAAAATTCTGGATAAACGGTTGATATCAGTAAGTAAAACTTGGTTCAATAAGAGGAAAATAATTTTTTGCGAATATTATCTTTTTACTTTTATTTACCACGGTTAAAAGTAAATAGGGTAATTAAGGGTAAAATGATATTATTGTTACCATAACACATGTCTTAATTCTATTGGATAAGTTTAAATAGACCAAAAAAAATTAGTAATAAAATATGATCCTTTAGGTCCACTTGGAATAGATTAGGACATTTATTTTTATTATTTTTAAAGAAGAGTTAAAAGAGTTAAAATCAATGTTTATTAACTAAAACATTTTTAATACAGGGTTATAAAAAACAAAAATTTGAATATAAATATTAATTATAACGCTAAAATGATTTCATACATAATTTTATTTTATTTAAAAATATTAGACATTAAATAATAAAATTTATATGTGACACTATGATGATGTTGTAATTACCTTATTAATGAAGGATTAAAACAATTCATATTATAAATATTAAAATAAATATAATTTTAGACTTTTAATGAATTAAAGTAATTTTCTAGGTTAATATGACATATTAGGGTTGATTAAATGATTTTTTTTGAATTAATAATGTAGTTATTAATTTTAAAAAATCAAAATACCAAATAGTGTCAAAATTTACATAAAATAGTTTTTAAAATAAATATTATATTATTAATTGATATTCTCTACCTAAAATTCTAAAGTTATGAAACATTTCTTGAATAATATTATATATATCATTAATGAACTACTTGAGGTTCTCTTGTAATTTTATAGTAGGTTAATTAACCATATAATATAAAAATACAAAGAGAGATGGTAAATGTCAAACTATTTAACTAAGAGTTAAATCTAATAGATAAGGTTAATATAGTGACCCAAACCTTTATAAAAAATATTGGTTGAGTGGTTTAAGACCCATAAGAACCTTATACTTTAAATAAATCATTTTGGATCCATTAGAAACCGAATATGAGTTTATTATAAAATAATAATTCAATATTTTCCTAAGGTGCCCCTGTCCCCTCTTATAAAAGGGCACATTACATTCTCTCAAATTCACACCATAAATGCCATTTGGCTTGGACAAAACCTGGAAATATTTCCTATAAACTATCCTTCAATAATCCTATAGGTATTCCTTTTGTTATAAATCCATCCTAGGGAGCCCTCTTGATCAAATCAAAGGGAAGAACCCAAAGAAGAGGTAAATATTTTATCACCTATTTCAAGTTCTTCTCTTCTTCCACCTTCTCATTCTTTATTGTTTCCATTATAAAATAATAAATCCAGTGTCATCTATATACTATGATGTTATTATAAAAATGGAACAACAATATTATTTATTCTATCAATCCTATAAATTAAAAAGTCAACATACGTGCGTACATACAGATTCTCATCTCCATGTCGTGGTGTAGTTTGTTATTCAAATACTTCATCATTTGGATGGATATAATAATGAGTATAAATGATGTAAATAATAAATATAATATGATTATTATTCTGTATATATGATATATCATCTAATTATATGTTATTTTAATAAAAAAATAATGATATTGTCGCTCGTGCGTACATACGGATTACCATCTCCACGAACACGATGAGATTCATTCCCCATCGTATCCATTCAAGACTAATTTTCATTTGATGAATAAAAATAATGTTTAAAGAATTAATATCATTCTTAATATTAATAAGTTACATCCTATCCCTAAAAAACATTACTTATGTAACAAATCATATAAAATAATACAAATTAGTTAACCCCCAAAATGATTATTCTACTGAAATATCATTAAAAAAGAAATTTTAAAAGATAATATATGATATCATATTTACATATATAGTTCTTGTATAATTTAATAACAATTATTTAACTATTAAACAGGAGGTTAATGTACCCTTAAACCATAAAAATTACAATGTAAGGGTTAATTTCACAATCTTTTTATTATCCAAGGTTGTTTTTCCGTAAGTGTCTACTGGGACCTCTTTATCATCCACATACACATTTTGTCATGACCCGTTATTGGGACCCATGTCGTGACTACCCCAAGCCCGCCTCCCATAGGCCAGGGGCTGGCGAATAGCACCAAGGCGTAAAACCCGACAAAAGGGGAAGGCATTTCCTTTATAAGTAAAGAAACACCACAGAGTAAGAAGACAGAAGTAAACACTAAGTAAACTGAGTACAAGTAAGTGCGGAAAGTAAATGGGCCAGAATACAAACCCAAACTGAAAGTAAAGTACAACTAGAAATAAAGTACAACAATTGTAAGTAAAGTAGAAACGTCTAGCCATCCACTGGAAGTCGCACCTGAAGGGTGGGTACAGATAGCCTCCTCATCTCCTCGGGCCCAGCCGTCCACTCCAGTACGTACCGCCAATTGGTCCACCTCCAGCTACCGACTTGCTCAACAAGCCTCAACCATGATCAGTGTTTTCCATCATCTGCAACCAACACAACGTAGTGTAGGAATATCCCATGCAGGTGTGAGTATACACAACTCCGTAGGGACCCCGAGACCCCGAAGGTCTCCCAAAATCCATAAAGGATAATCCACAAAGGAAAGATACAATCATGAAGTAACATCCAACACTTCAAAGGTATATGCCCATACATATACCTAAGTCACCAATTCCCGATCGGCCCCAGCATCCATGCCAAGTTCGATCACGTCCACATAGGAGCACAACCCAATCCACACAGGATAACACAACTCAATCCACATAGCAAAGTAAGTCAATCATATCGAAGATACTGATTGATGTCAAGACTCAGATCACACAGGTATACTTCTTCGTAAGATGATAGAGATGATCAGATGAAGCCACTGATTCATCTAAGCCGTCGGACCCACACAGGATCGTTAGGTACTAACCCCCGCAATGACCCACACAGGATCGATAGGTACTAAACCACGCAATGACCCATACAAGATCGATATGTACTAACCCCCGCAATGACCCAAACAGGATCGGTACGCGCTGGCCCACACAAGACCGCTGAGCGCTAACGCACAAAGGATTTGACCCACACAGGATCGCTAGCACTGATCCACACAGGATCGCTGAGTGCTGTAGTCTTCGTTGTCAAACCCACGGAGGATTTCTGTACAGTCGTCACCGTCGTCGCAGTCGCAGCCAGCTCTAGGGTTCCCGCACACAGCAAGATCGTTCGGGGAGGGCCCGCTCCATGAGCAGAGGGCTGATACATCAACTGACATGAAGTCCGGAGTTGATGTATCCAAAAGTTCTGTATTATCAAAAGGAACTCAACATGACAAACAACATGTCAATCGGACCCCCGGTCTGAGAGTTATTGGCTTTTTCGTCCTAGGGGCCAGGTTGGTTTTTATGTCAAAACCAACCTGACCATACTCCAACTGCATCCAAACCTCAATCGGAGTAAACCAATAGTTCTGTCTCACTAAGAGGAATCCAACAAAGTTGACGACACGTCAATCGGACGTCCGTAGCTCAAGTTATAAGGGTTTCCACTCTGAGGGACCGGTTGGTTTCGTGTTCGAACCAACCCGGTCATACCCAAAGTTCTCTGAAATCTTGAGTGTAATATACCTAAACGACCGTCTCGATACAAGGATCGCATCACAGCTGACGATGCATCGATCAGAGGTCCCTAGCCCATTATATGGGAAAAATACCGAAACAGGTCAAAAAATGGGGGTTTTGGGCCCTGCCCGAGACCCCTTGGGTCAGCCTGAACCGAGTCAACCCGACCCAGGTCTGGGTCTGGCCCATTTGGGTGCGGCCAGACCCGGATGGCGTGGCCTGGCCTGGCGTGCTCGCGTGGCCCGCGTGGCCAGGCGGCTCGGCCGAAACGGCCGAGTGGAAGGGGGGGGGGGGGGGGCGTGCTGCCCCCCTGTTTGACAAACCGCGGCCCCCACATGGGGGGCCGTTCCTTTGGCCTGCCGGGGGTTACGACCCTCGGTTTCCTCGATTGGCCGGTTTGGCTGGCCGACCGTGCTGCTGCCGCGGGACCCCGCGGTCCCGCCCCTCCGACGCCGGCGGCCGGAAGCCGACCCCCGCTCCCTACGTCACCGCGGCCCCAGGTCACGACCTTGTCTGATCGTCACGACGCGACGGTGCCGCGCCCCTCCGCCACAGCCCCGCTCTGGCCGCGGCCTTTTCGAGGTTCTCTAGCACGGCGCGACGGCACCACGTCTTTGTACGACTTCAACGGCATGGCACGACGGTGCCGCGTTCCTTCGCTGCGGTTCCCTCTTTTCCGCGCAGCGCGATGGAACCATGCCGTCTCTGTTCCAATCCACAACGAAGGATGACAACATAAATAAGGGAGGAGGGTCAGCCATGTTTGTACGCTGCGGCCCCCTCCCGTTAATCGATAGCAAGTGGCTAAATGATTACCAATGAATGCCCAAATATTCATGAACATAAAATCAAACCCCTACCTCAAGCGTTGTTTGAACGAAGGTTCATCGCAGGGAAGGGACGTCGCGGAAGACGGCGTCATGGAAGGAAGATCGTCGGTGTCGCGGTACATGGATTCGCGTCGTTGATCTCTGAGGATGGTGTCTCTCACCGGCTGTGGAGAGAGAAGAAGACGGTACGATGAAATCCCCTTTGCGGTGACAAAGTTCTTCGTCGGAGGCTCTGCGTTCTTCGCGTTCTTCGTCGAGGAAGAACGTTCTTCGTAACTTAGTCATTTCTTCTTCAAAACATTCTCACACAACGAACTAACCTCTCAAGAAATAATACTTTTTCTTATTTAATTAACACAGAAGCCATAAATTCATTTGAAATTCAAAATGAGTCAACAAATTAATTATAATGAATAACATAATCAATTAATTAATTAAGAGTTGACTTTCATTTAATCGGGGGGGGGGGGGTACGGGTGAGTTACATAATTAATAGGGGTTCAGGAAGTTGAAAGGGTGGGTCTCGTGTGGGCCCCACCACACTAATATCCTACCTAGTGGAGTAGTTAGGATGTGGGTCCCACTCCAACCACTTATCTTCGGTTAACACTACGTAGAATAAAAATAAAATGGTTGCACCCTTTTTTTATTTTTATTTTTTACTTAACCCAAATTTTAATAACCTCACCTGAACAAACGCAACCCCGGAAAAAGTGTTCCTATAAAATTACCGGTGCTACGGTTTCATCGGTGCCGTCGAATTCGATTCCAAGCACCGGTCCAAATGTTAAGAAAACCCGCTCATTCGTTCACTGAATGTACCCGAACTAAACTTAGGAAAATTATTTCGGGCACACCGGGCCTCGGAATCAGGTGCCGTCAGAAACAGTGTTCTTGTAAAATCTCAAAGAAAATTAAGAAAAAAAATTTCCCTTGATTTTTATGGGTCTTTACATTACTCCAATCTCAAGGCTTTACGTCCCCGTAAAAATACATCATAAACTAGGGAAACAAATGGGGGTACTGAGCACGCAACTAAGCCTCCCGATCCTTAGTGCTCTCCTAGAGGTTCATGTGCTTCCTTCTAATGCGCATTAGAGGAATCGACCAACCATATAAGACATGCTCCTGTCGATCCACGATCTCCAACTGGGACCCTGGAAAAAGTCACCCCATTATCAATGTCAAGATCCCCATGGTCAATGATATGCGTCGAGTCGTGCACGTATCTCCTCAGCTGAGATACGTGAAAGACGTCATGCACTCGGTGCAAATGAGGTGGTAGAGCCAGGAGATATGCCACCTCGCCAATCCTGCTGAGTACCTGGAGTGGTCCAATGAAGTGTGAAAACAACTTTCCACCTCGGCCAAATCTCCGTAATCCCCATCGAGGTGAGACCTGGAATAAGATGTGGTCGCCATCCTCGAACTCTAGTGGCCTCCTCCTCCTGTCAGCATAAGACTTTTGCCGGCTCTGAGCTATCCTCATCTGCTCCTGGATGACCTGGACCTTCTCTGTCGTGGACTAGACCATCTTCGGTCCCACAAGTGCTGACTCCCCAGGGTCTGTCCAGCACATTGGTGATATGAAAGGATGGCCATACAGCGCCTCGTATGGTGCCATCCCGATGGTGCAGTGGTAGCTGTTGTTGTATGCGAACTCCACCCAGGGTAGGTGATCCTCGCAGCTGTGAACAAAGTCAAGGAAACATGCACGAAACATGTCCTCAAGAGTCTGAATGGTCCTCTCCGTCTGACCATATGTCTGAGGGTGAAAGGCGGTGCTCAGACATAGCTGCGTCCCGAATGCCTCCTACAACCCCTTCCAAATCTGGGAAGTGAAGTGAGAATCTTGATCAGATATGATAGATGATGGCACACCATGAAGCCATACAATCACCTGAACGTAGAGGTGTCCAAAACTCTCCACTGATCCCTGCTCTCTGATGGGTAAGAAGTGGGCCGACATGGTGATTCGGTCGAAAATCACCCAAATGGAGTTGTGACCTCTGGAAGTACGTGGAAGTCCAGTCACTAAATCCATAGATATACCATCCCACTTCCACTCCGGGACCTCCAAAGGTTGTTCCAAGCCTGATGGTACCTGGTGCTCTGCCTTCACCTGCTGGCAGGTGAGGCATCGAGAAACGAACTCTGCTACAACCTTCTTCATACCTGACCACCAGTGCTATTGTCTGAGATCCTGGTACATCTTCTCCACTCCTGGATGTACCGCTAATAGGGAAGTATGGAACTTCCTCAGCACCTCCTCCTTTAAAGCATCTGGTACCATGGTACTTCCTCTAAAAAAGATGACGTGCTCTCCTCCGATAGAGAATCCATCAGGTGCCTGTCCTGAGGATATCTGCACACGCTGTGTCTCACAGTCAATATCCCCACATTGTGCCTCTATGACCCACTGCAGTAGTGGAGGAGTGACTATGAGTGACTGCAGAAAGGCTGCTCCACCTCTATCCATGATGGATATCTACAAAGCGGCTAGCTTCTCTGTCGCCTCGCCGAGTAGCTGAATGCCCGTCCTCCTGCTGAGAGCATTGGCTACTACGTTTCCATTTCCAGGAGTATAGACTATCTCGAAGTCATAGTTCTGGAGGAACACGAGCCATCACCACTATCTCAGGTTCAGGTCCTTCTGCAAGAAGATGTACCTGAGACTCTTGTGGTCAGAGTAGACTGTAAAGCACTCGCCCATCAGGTAGTGTCACCACATCTTCAGAGCGAAGACCACTGCTGCTAACTCCAGGTCATGGGTAGAATAGTTCTACTCATGCTACCTCAAGTGACGTGATCCATAGGCTATCACGCCCATTCCTGCATTAGGACACATCCTAGTCCGGTCCCTGATGCATCACAGTAGACTACGTACCCTACTCCCTCCTCCTGTAGCCTCCAGATAGGTGCGCTGGTCAATCTCTGTCTCAGCCCCTCGAAGCTCTGCTGACATCTATCTGACCATACGAAGGGTTTCCCCTTCTTCGTCAAAGTTGAAAGAGGTGCCGCAACTCTGGAGAAGTCTGGAACAAATCTCTGGTAGTATCCAGCTAGTCTCAAGAAACTCCCCACCTCCATCACGCTCCTGGGTGGCTCCCATGCTAGCACTGCCTCGATCTTTGCAGGATCCACCGCAACTCCTGCCACAGAGATGACGTGTCCCAAGAAGTGGACCTCACGTATCCAGAACTGACACTTCATGATCTTACCATAAATCTGGTGATCTCAGAGTGTGTCCAGTACAACCCGCAAGTGGTAGGTGTGCTCCTCTTCAGTCGTCGAGTATATCAATATGTCATCAATGAAGACCATGAAAAATCGATCAAGGAATGGCTGAAAGATTCTTTTCGTGAGGCCCATGAACACTACTGGAAAATTGGTTACACCGAATGACATAAGAAAGAACTCAGAGTGTCCATACCGACATCTGAAGGCTATTTTCTGCACGTCCTTGTCCCGAACACTGAGCTGATGATAGCCTGACCTGAGGTCTATCTTCGAGAACCACCATGCTCCCTTGAGCTGATCGAAGAAGTCTTCAATCCTCAGTAGTGGATACTTGTTCCTCACAGTCACCTGGTTCATGCAGCGGTAATCGACACACAGTCACAAGCTCCCGTCCGCCTTCTTGGCGAATAAAATTAGGAAAGCCCAGGGTGAAAAACCGGGTCAGATGAATCCCTTGCTATGCAAGTCCTCCAACTATACCCGTAGCTCTAGAAGCTCGGCAGGAGCCATCCGATATGCTGGGGTGGATATCGGGGATGTCCCGGGGTACAGGTAAATATAAAAGTCTACCTCTCTGCGAGGAGGTAGTCCTTGAACGTCGTCGGGAAAAATGTCCGCATACTGATCCGCCACTGCAGGTATGCTCAGACTCCGCATGTCAACTGCTCCTAGGATGAGGCTAGCCAACTGATGAGTGATGGGCTGTCCTCTCCTCTACGTGAGTCCATCCTGAGATGCAAAGGCTCCCATCTCACCGGTGAAGTTGAACCTGCTCCCATCGCTGCGAACACATCGCACCATGCGCCTAATGTAGTCGATATGAGGATGGACTGTAGATAACCAATCCATGCCCAAGATGACATCATAAGGCCTCCACACCGCTACAAGAAGATCCCAGCCAAAGCTCTCGCCTCCTAGAGTAAGCTCACACTGCCCGCACTAGTGCGTAATCATCGAGTCTGCTCCCGTAGGAGTCTCTAGCCGTAAGGATCGAGCCAACGGCTCCATCGGAATCTCCGAGCTCCGAACAAGGGCAGAGACAATGAATGAATGACTCAGTCCTGTGTCTATAAGAACTGCAGCAAGGGTGGATTAGACACAGATAGTACCACGAATCATGACGGGCGCGCCGTGGTCGTAGGCCTCCGCTGCCTAAAGCTATGCCTGCCTCTTCCCCCCAGCTCCCTATGGTCGGGGTGGACCTTCTGGTGGTGGTAGAGCCTCAAAGCGTCGCCCACCCCCTGCTTCTTGGACAGCTCCTCTTCCTCGTCCACTTTCTCCCTATGGACTGCCATTGTCAACCCTCTGCCTCTGCCTGGGTGGCCCCTCAACCATCTGCTGCTCCTCGGCACGACGGGTCGGACAGTCACGAGCCATGTGGCCCTGCCCGCCGCATGCATAGCACTGTCTTCCTCTCATAAGACTGGCTCTGCATTGTGTGCCCCGCATCTCTGAGCCAGTGTCCCAAGGTCATCCACTTGAGGGTCTAGTCCGTCCGGACCCATGTGTCATCCATCGACTTCCAACTGCAGAAGACTCTACTACGTGCCGCCCTGCGGTAGGTCTCATTACTGATGTAGGCTTAGCAAGAAAGATCTCAATAATAAGGGCTCGCTCTAGTACCCCTATTTGTGTCGGAATGCGGAGGGAGATCAGCGATGCACTAATCTCATGCCTCAATCCCTACTCGAAGGTCTAGGCCCGGAAGAATGGGTCCTGTACCATGTCCATTGAATAGTGCGAGAGATCGGTAAATATTTCCGAGTACTGGGTGACCGTCATGCTGCCCTGCCGTAGCTGTAGAAGCTCCTAGATGCGCACTGCACAGAGGGTGGCTGGGACGAACTCTGAGAAGAAGAGGCTCTAAAAGTACGTCCAGAGGAGTGATGCCTTGTCGTGCACCTGGAGATTCAAGGTCCACCATCTGCCTACTTCCGCATGCAGGAGGCTCGCTGCGAGGATCACCATGAGGTCAGCTGGTGTCCCCACTAACCTAAAAGCTCTCACAACTGCCTCCAGCCAATCCTCGTCTGCCTGAGGGTCCGTCTACCCATGGAACCTGGGCGGTCTCTGATGCTGAAACTCGTGCAGTGCACCAAGGCGACGTGAACTCTCAGCGGCTGGGGCTGGTAGCATCGGTGGCTCAATGAGTAGTGGTACCACCGGTGCCTCTGCAGTAATAGGGCCCTGTACCGAGGCATCTTCGCTTGGTGGGATGTCGTCTCGCACAACGCTCGGAACCCTAGCTGGATGCCGTCATGGGGCCATCCTGAAAAGTGACAGGTCCGCCATGGTCAAACAATATACCTGGTGAGCTGACACAAACTAATCAAAAAGAAAAAATTTAAAACACACATGCAATCAATGTTTTTGTGCATTGAGTCGGAAATCAGAAGTCAGGGTTCTGGTGTACGGATACGTCGGCCGCCGCACCAACACTGGACTCCCTGGACTGATAACCACACTCAATACTCTTAACACTATTGATTCACAAAGGAAAAGATCAGAGTCCTGAGTTTTGCGGTAGAACCGAACTCCTTTGATACTAATTTTTCACGACCTGTTCTCGGTACCCGTGCCGTGACTACCCCAAGCCCGCCTCCCATAGGCAAGGGGCTGGCGACTAGCACCAAGGCGTAAAACCTGAAAAAAGGGGAAGATATTTCCTTTATATGTAAAAAAACACCACAGAGTAAGCAAGCAGAAGTAAGACTAAGTAAACTGAGTACAAGTAAGTGTGGCAAGTAAATGGGCCAGAATACAAACCCAAACTAAAAGTAAAGTACAACTTGAAAGAAAGTACAACAACTGTAAGTAAATTATCAACGTCTAGCCATCCACTGGTAGTCCCACCTAAAGGGTGGGAATAGATAGCCTCCTCAGCTCCTCGGTTCTAGCCGTCCGCTCTGAGTACGTCCCACCCAGTGGTCTACATCTAGGTACCGACTTGCTCTGTAACCCTCAGCCACGATTAGCGCTGTCCCTCCTCTGCAACCAACACAACGTAGTGCGGGCAAAGCCCGTGTAGGGGTGAGTATATGCTACTCAGTAGGGACCCCGAGACCCCGAAGGTCTCCCAAAATACACAAAGGATAATCTATAAAGGAAAGATACAATCACAAATTAATATCCAACACTACTTAGATATATGCCCATACATATACCTAAGTCACCAATTTCCGATCGGCTCCAGCATCCATGCCAAGTTCGATCATGTCCACATAAGAGCAAAACTCAATCCACATAGGATAACACAACTCAATCCACATAGGAAAAGAAGTAAATCATATCCAAGATATTGATTGAAGTCAAGACTCAGCTCACACAGGTATACTTCTTCGTAAGACGATTGAGATGATCAGATGAAGCCACTGCTTCATCTAAGCTGTCGGACCCACACAGGATCATTAGGTACTAACCCTCGCAATGACCCACACATGATCGATAAGTACTAACCCCCGCAATAACCCACATAGGATTGATAGGTACTAACCCCCAGAATGACCCACACAGGATCTGACCCACACAGGATCGGTATGCGCTGGCCCACACAGGTCCACTGAGCACTGACCCACACAGGATCTGACCCACACATGATCAGTAGCACTGATCCACACAGGATCACTTAGTGCTGTAGTCGTTGCTGTCAAACCCACAAAGGATATCTGTACAGTCGTCATCATTTTCGCAGTCGCAACCATCTCTAGGGTTCCCGCACACACCAAGCTCGTTCGGGGAGGGTCCGCTCCACGAGCCAAGTGATGATACATCAACTAACATGAAGTCCGGAGTTGATGTATCCAAAAGTTATGCATCGTCAAAAAGAACTCAACGTGACAGACGACGTGTTAATCGGATGCCCGACCTTAGAGTTATTGGCTTTTTCGTCCCAGGGGCCCGGTTGGTTTTTAAGTCAAAAACAACCCGACCATACTCCAACTGTATCCAAACCTCAAGCAGAGTAAGACAAAAGGTCCATCTCACTAAGTGGAATCCAACAAAGTTGAAGGCACGCCAATCGGACGTCCGGATCTCAAGTTATAAGCATTTCTGCTCCAAGGGCCAGATTGTTTTCGTGTTCGAACCAACTCGGTCGTACCCAGAGTTATATGAAACCTTGAGTGTAATATACCGAAACGACTGTATCGATTCAAGGATACCATCGCAATAGACGTTGCATCGATCGGTGGTCCCTATCCCAAGATATGGGAAAAAGATCGAAAGAGGTCAGAAAATATGGGTTCTGGGCCCGGACCGACCCGGCCCGAGACCCCTCGGGTCGGCCCGAACGGGGTCGACCCGACCCGGGTCCGGGTCTGGCCCATTTGGGCGCGGCCCGGCCCGGCCTGGGCATCCCGTCCTGGCGCACTCGCGTGGCCCGTGTGGCCAGGCGGCTCGGCCGAAACGTCTGAGAAGAAGGGGGGGGGGGGCTACCCCCATGTTTGACAAATCACGGCCCCCACATGGGGGGACGCTCTTTCAGCTGGCCAGGGGTTACGTCCCCCAGTTTCCACAATCGGCCGACCCAGCTGGCCGGCCGTGCTGCTGCCGCGGGACCCCACTGTTCCATCCCTTCGACGCCGGCAACCGGATGCCGGCTGCCGCTCCCTTCTCCACCGCGGACCAAGGCCGCGACCTTGTCCGATCGACACGGCGCGATGGTACCGCGCCCCTCCGCCACGACACCGCTCCGGCCGCGGCCTCTTCCAAGTTCTCTAGAGCGGCGCGACGACATGACGGCTTTGTTCGAATTCAATGGCATGGCGTGACGGCTCCACGTTCCTTCACCATGGTTCCCTCGTTTCCACGTGGCGCGATGGCACCGCGCCGTCTCCGTTCCAATCCACAATGAAGGACAACAACAGAAATAAGGGAAGAGGGTCGGCCGTGTTTGTGCGGTCTGACCCCCTCCTGTTAATGGATAGCAAGCGGCTAAAAGATTAACGATGAATGACCAAATATTCAAGAACATAAAATCAAACCCCTACCACAATCATTGTTTGAACGAAGGTTCATTGCGGGGAAGGGACGTCACAGCAGACGACGCCGCGGAAGGAAGATCGTCAGTGTCGCGGTACATGGTGTCGCATCGTTGATCTCTGAGGATGGCGTCTCTCAACAACTGTGGAGAGAGAAGAAGACGGTGCGACGAAAACCCCTTTGTGGTGATGAAGTTCTTCGTTGGAGGCTCAGCGTTCTTCGCATTCTTCGTCAAGGAAGAATGTTCTTCGGAACTTAGAGATTTCTTCTTCCAAAAATTCTCACACAACGAACTAACCTCTCACGAAATAAGACTTTGTCTTATTTAATTAACACACTAGCCATCAATTCATTTGAAATTAAAAATGAATCCAAGAATTAATTATAATGAATAACATAATCAATTAATTAATTAAGAGTTGAATTTCATTTAATTGGGGGGGGGGGGTGCGGGTGAGTTACATAATTAATAGGGGTTGAGGAAGTTGAAAGGGTGGGGCTCATGTGGGCCGCACCCCACTAATATCCTACCTAGTGAAGTAGTTAGGATGTGGGTCCCACTCAAACCACTTATCTTAGGTTAACACTACTTAGAATAAAAATAAAATGGTTGCACCCTTTTTTTATTTTTATTCTTTACTTAACCCAAATTTTAATAACCTCACCTGAGCAAACGCAACCCCATAAAAAGTGTTCCTATGTAATTACCGGTGATGCGGTTTCATCGGTGCCCTCAGAATTCGATTCCGAGCACCTGTCCAAAAGTTAGGAAAACCCACACATTCGTTCACTGAACGTACCCAAGCTAATCCTCATAAAATTATTACAGGCACACCGGGCCTCAGAATCAAGTGCCATCAGAAACTACGTTCTTGAAAAATCCCAAAAAAAATTAAGACAAACAATTTCCCTTGAATTTTACGAGTCTTTACACATTTTCTTAAAAAATGTATTTCAAATCATTTTTACTATTTAATATAAAATGGAATAATGTAATTTATACCATTATTTGACGTTATATTTTTTGAAAGTAATCTTTCGGTCATTTTCCAAACAAGGTACATTATGAGCTTTTCGAAAAAATTAAGGTAATAATGTTTTTTTATCTTTTATGGTGGGTGTAGCTATTTTCCACCATTATAACATCATAGAAGCTTCCCTTACAATCTTATAATAATATTTTCAAAATAAATATTTTCTCGTATAATTATATTACTTTTAAAAGATTTGAAAATAGAATGAGATATTTCTCTAATAAAAGTTTTGGTTTCATCTATGCAAACATACTTTGATGGATTTTAATCATATTTAAAGTTGAATTGTTATAATACAAAACTTATATTTTGTATTGAAGGTTCTGTGATATTTTTTACTGCGGATGTGTTATTTTTCCACAATTCATGGTTTATGGGTAATGTATTGGCATATCATATTCTAGTTTTAATACTAATGTTTATATTATGTTTAATCCTTTTCATATGAGGAATTCATTAGACTTAGAAAGTGATGGGTGGAGCCCGCTATATCTCCTCGATGCATCGGTAGGTCTCATGGGACAAACTAGTGTCTTCCCACAAGGCCTGAAAAAAGTCGTATTTGTAGTCATGGAATAAGGCCTTGACTATGTGGTTATGAAGTCTGACATTATGAATTACATAATTATGAATTTATCTATTGATATTTCATGTGATTATTCGACTAATAGAATATACATGTGAATAATTTAATGGAATTATTTGATTTATTCTTTTCCATATTAGGCTTAATTTCATGTTTAAAATTATTTTGTTTTAGTCTTATACATTGCCTTAAATGTTTATACTTATTTATGAAAGTTCCCACTATATTGTTATCGTTATTGAGCATCTGAGCTCACCCCTTTGTATGTTTTACTTTTCCCAGGATGCGAAGAAGTATATTATGACTAACCTGTAGGGATAGTCTAAGGGATATGAGTGTGGCCTATGGATACTATGTTGTTGTATTTTTTATTTTGTAATGTAATTTAAAACTTATGAATGTATCTAGTAATTCCAAGGATACTAAAATGATCGGTCTTTCGGGATATGATTCTTTGTGATCATGACAATGTTATGCAATAATCCGCTGACTTTGGGTAACTAGGTTCAGGCCATTACAAGTATTATTTGGAAGGTTTTATACCTTTTTTTATCATCGAAAATATTTTTTTAATATAATAATGAATAAAATTAATTGGTAATTTGATATTAAATAGAAAAGGGGAATAAAATAGCATTATTTTATAGCCTTTTGATTTAATTGATTTTGTTATTGTATTTGGTTGATGACTTGAAATAAATCATTAGTATTAGGGTATTTTATTATTCCCTAATTGTAGTGAATATAGAAACATATTTTGATGTTGTTTTTTCACCTTAAAATGAAATTTCTAATCACCTATATTCATATAAGATGTTGGTTGCACCTAGAAATCATGACTTCTGAGAGAATTACCATGAAATAAATTAATGTTTTGATGAAAAAAACATTATCTAAATATAAAAAGTATTGTGGGATGTTGTGAAATCATTTTATTGTGTATTTTTATATATAAATATATGAAATGTGTGAATGTGGTTGTGATGTGTGGTTGAGATGTGGTTGTTTTGTAGCAGATGTGTTGGGTAGTGGTTGGTACATTGTAACTATGATGTGGAAGATAGTTGAATTATGTAAAGTGGTTGTGGAAATGAATGGGGGTGGTGTTTTGGTTATTGGTTTTATTAATATTGTAATATTGATATGATGTGTTGTTCTAGATACTAGGGTAGAGATGAAATTAAATATTAATGTTGAATATAAATGTAATGGGTTGGAATGTCTAATAAATGTAAAATTAAAATGGGAAGTGTATATTAGGTGGTTATTGATTAATGTGAATTAAATGGGCTGAAATATTGAAATGAGTTATTTGTAAAATGAATTTTTATAGTAATGTGAAATATGTAGAATGGATTAGATTTGGAATGACGATGCAATGTAGATTGTGGCTTATGTTTTTTTATGAATTGAAAATATAATTTTACTCATGATTTCAATATACACCCACCATCATTGTGCATTGTTTACTGACAACCATAAATATATATATGTATAAATATATATATTAGGGCGGGGTGTTTTTCCCAAAATCATATTGATGAGGATGGATTTATAGGTACACACTATTTCTTACTCTCCTTTCCAGGATAGTTAGATACACATGGGATGTGATGGTAATAAGTTAAAAGAATAGTAGGGGTGGTTGTATTGAGATAATGAGGTGGGTTATGGTGGGGTTCATGCATGGAAAGAGGAGGGAATGAGGTTAAAGTATTTCATGTTCATGGTAAATTACTATTGTAGTCCTATATGTGATGTGATTTCCTATAGAGTGAATAAAAGTTTCTATGTATTTTTTGAATTTTTCAAGGATTATTTTCGAGGTGAGGCACATAGATGATGTGTGATTCTGACGCCTAGTGTGCCTAAAATAAATGATTGAAATATATTACATATTTTAAACAACATACAGACATATTTTTCATTTAACGTAAAATAATATCTAAACGGAGGCCTGAATCAGAAATATAAGGACACCACTGTGTTTAGAATGCAAGTTTTAATCTAGTCCTGACATAACCATTTTTAGTGTGGGATGTTTATGGAAAAGTCATCATAGGGATGAAAAATATAAATATTAATCAATAAATTAATTAATTTATTCTTTGACATAATGAGCTAATTTTCACTATATGAAAACCATTAATATGGAATTATAGTGTTAACCACATAACCCTAGATCCATTAGAGAACCATTGGAGAGATCATTTGATGATGTTTCTCAGAATAATTATAGTCAGATCATAGTTCTAAGACTTGTGTGAAACAAAATCGGAGGATCTGTCCAACGACGATGAAACACCTTAGTTCTATATCTATGATCAATCCGAAATCAATATAGGATGATTTTTATTGGTTTTATTCCCCATTATTAATTCATATGATGATCTTTAATCAATCTACTAGTGGATTGATTCATGGATGAGTCATATTGTTGGATGGGTTTATCCGTATCAATCTTTTGGGATATTTTTTTTTATTTATTCGTTTTCTGTTCAGAGGGAAATTTATTGAGGATACGAGAAAATATTCGACATTCATTACTCTTTTTTGTGTTTCTTGTTTTTATATAATTTTTTAGGTACATTAATCACCAGGGCTTCATTTTTCATGTGGTTCTACCCAAATACCGAGGAGTCGAATGCTATGAGCTAGTTTCCTAGTGCAATGATTTGATATCCCATATCTAGACATGGTATGGAATATGGATCATGATATAATGATGGTAGTGAGGGATAAAACCATATTATAGGTATTTGTTCAAGATTTTTGGATGGATGAAGGAGTAATGACTTCATGTATAATTTTTGGATGAAGTGAAGACTAGAATCTAGTGATTGACAAAGGTAAGGTTCATCCAGAGTAGATCCATGGTTATCACTGAGATTGAGGAAAAAATCAAAGACAACGAAAACCCGAGCATACATAGAGAATAATTTGGTATCTGGAAAATCATAAAAACATGACATTTATATTAGATCTAGATGTTGTGTGGGGTAATCTCTATATAGGCTAGGGTTTTTAGATTACGTTTTTGATCACATGACATGTGACCCTTCCCAGTTGGATCGGTGTGTACCATAGAGGGTAAATAGACACAAAACGGAGTATAGAGGCACATGAACATCGTGTACTCCCTCATGGAGAAAAACAAGATATATTTACATGGGAATTTCTAGGTACTTTGACAAGAGTAGAAGTACATGGGCATGAGAACATCATGTACTTTCACACAGACGCAAACATGGGCAATTTACACGACCAGAACCCCATGTCAAAGGGAAATGACATTTACATCTTGTAAACACCATATAATACTTAAAATAAATATTAGAAACATTTGTAACATTATATTGGACATGTTTTATCCGTGTTAATTACCTATAACCTTTCGTGGAGGGTTAGTATTGAGTCACGTCCTACACAAAGGATGATGATCCCCCAAGTAAGACTTATTGGATAGTTTAGTGACCCAACCCTAATAATATTGGGAGATGTGTCTAATAATATTAAATTAGAATGAATATATAATATCAAATTCCAATTTATTAAGAGTTTATTTTTATTGGTGAGCCATATAAATACATGAGTGCAGTATTACAAATGAATACACTAATTATAACACATTTTTCTTTTGAGGTAAAATTTATTCCCAGTTATCATATAACAAAATATATTTCTTATTAAACTTAACATAATCCCAGGGAAAGGGAAAAACAAGGGTGAGCACAAATGATCAGTAATGGTCAAGTATAATAGAATCAATAATGAATCAACGAGAAAAATCAATATAGAAAGGTAATTACAGAAGACATATTTAATGTAATTAATAAACTGATAAGGAAGTGTGTAAAAAATATAGAAAGGTAAATAAATAAAAAAACCCCATTTAAATAATTGAATAATTAAAAGGCAATATGTAAAGTTAATAAATAGAAAACAAATTACATACAATCAATAAACTGAGAATTAAATTCTTCAACAGAAATTTCATTGTAAAAATATCATGGGTAATAAATACAACATAAAAATGAAGGAAATGCTTAATTATTAGATGTCATGTTTCCGAAGAACAAGATAATATTACCTTAACTATGGTTTATCATAATACTATCAAAACAGTTCAAAATAAATTTTAAATCTATTTGTAGAAACCCATATATTCTTCTTTGGAAACAAAATCAAAGGGTTTGTCGCCAAATAATTTTATCTCATGAGAAAACCGATGCATTGATGGAATTTCATTAACTGGTCCCAAAAAAATATAGTGAATTTAGAAATCATTCCTCATATATCTAATATTAAATTTAATTAATGAAAAACATTTCTAATAAAATATTTTTATTGAATAAAAGAAATATATTTATCAATAATTCCCTTGTTAATGAAATAACTGCCAAAGTTAACCAAACATGTAAAATTAGTATGCAGTTTATGAAATAATATAATAAATTTAATGAGAATATAGATATTTAATATAAATTAAATTTACAACAAAAATTATTATAAATAATTTATTGTTTCCAATGAAAGTTAACAATCACAAAAGAAATTGATATTGAAAATATAACTTTTAAAACATGGTAATTTTCAAATCAAAACCCTTTGGATGAGATAATTGATAGTAAAAAATTAAATATAATTAATATAAACATATTCATGATATAATATATCAAAAGGGGCAGTAGATACACCAAAAAAGCATGTGGTGAATATGAAATTTATCACACAGATGTAAAAAGTGTGATAAAAATCCATTACTTTGCGTTTCCTTTCAGGTAATCATCAATTAATATCTTGTATAATGGTTTTAATAATGTAAATATATTATAAAATAAACATAAAAATATTTAAAATATCATATATTATCATTATATAATATCTTATTATCGATTTGTTTATAATCTTTCATCATTTTTACTATTTTGAGTGCTAATTTCCGAGTTTGTCGAGTATTTTTTACCTTACTGTTTCCATTACTATTACTTAGATCATTATTTAACCATATAAATAAAGTAAAAAAAAACAAGTAAATATAATATATATAATATATATTTTTATTTTTTTTATTTCATAATATTTTGAGATATTAAATGAAATGCACCGTTTATGGAGACTGTAGGTCATACGTAGAAATGAACACTATTTATATTTCCATGCATATTTAAAATAATGAAAAGTAATAAATATATATTATAATTCTATTATCATATTCATGTTTTTTATTTCACATGGGTTTATTAAAACCATCCTTTATACTTTCTATGTATACCGTGAACGAATCATATCGCATTGAGGAGATAGTAGTTCACACCTCAAATAACAATGTTATCACATTATCATTAAACAGAAAGCATAAATTTAGGTGTTATATTATAATAATAATAATTAATACATTATAAATATCATATATATCATATATAAATAGTGTTATCATCACAATTTCTACTTTGATTGGTGGTAAAGGTAGAACAAACAATTGATGTTTCACAAGGCAATAGTCTACCGTACACACGAACGGTAAGTTATTTACCCATTAGATGGAAGTGTGTTTATGTGTAGATTGTAATATTATTATAAAATCATCTTAGTATATTTAGGATTGATATATTATTATAGAGTCATGGAATAATAATACTTGAGTAGGTAGAGAAGAAAATAAAATGATTGTTATCGTTGAAGAACGTTACCTCATTTTCAGGTATCTCTTTTTGGTGTATACCAAAAGGCTTCCCCGATTAGACTTCTTCCCAAAGTTAGGATTATAGAAATAGGGGAGTGATTTAGGGATATTGGTTGAGAGTATTTTGGTCTAGATAAATCTCTCGAGAGGTGTGAATAAATGGTATTGGTGAGTGTTTTTTTGTTGTGGTGGAAGAATGGAATTCTTATAAATATTTTAAAAAGGAATTAAACCAATGTATTTCCAATGGAATGTGTCTATAATAGTATAAAAAATTATATAAAATTGTGTATGGGTTAGAAATATGTACATAAATTTGAATTTTTTATTAAAATTTATTGGTCATTTTGGGTCTTTTGTTTAAGTTTTATGCCCTTGTAATGTTAAATATTATCTTAATTGATATAATTAATTTTAATTACATTCACTAATATAATTTTTCAATAAATAATTAAAAATTAATGTAAAATATAAATTATTCCAACTCCAAATACTTATTCCATTTTTCCTTTTTTCCAATTACACAAGTAGATGAAATTTATTTAAATTTAATCCTGTAAACGGGATGACAATACAAGTTTTAAACTAAAATGTTCAAAAGTCTGAGATGTGTTTATATTCAATTTCAATGTGAAATTTATTCCAATGACCTATATTGAATTAATTTATATAATATATATCCTATTAAACCTTAAAACTAGTAAAAAATATAATCTATACTTATAAATATATTATATGAAAATGAAGTTTTGAATTAATATTCAGTAGTTTTTACGTTTTATAAAAAATGATACCACATGGAGAAATACCAGAAAATATTCCCAAGCTAATTGAAATGTAACTATTTTAAATTTAATTTTTATTTTCACATATAAATTTATAAATGTTCCAAAATTGGATTTTAAAAAGCTTCTCCAATAAAATGAGGTAAATGTGCCTTTATTTATATTGATTTTCTATGTGTAGTATTCAGTTTGTTCTTATCTTATTCTTATAAAATCTATAGGATTAATATAAAAAATATATGATTTAGATTATAATATATATATATATATAATTCATTAATATCACTCACTAATTTTAGTTAATTTAATTTATTTGGATAAAATAGATCTATGGGCCTAAAAATCATTTTATATAAAAACATTCCCATTATATTCAATTGTTTATTAAATTCATTTCTAATTAATTGAAAAACAATTAATTAATATTAATTTTTTACCATATATTTTTATAATTTAGATAATACTATTCATAACCACAAATTTAACGACTTGGTTATACCTTATTATATTAAACAATAATATTTTTTATAATGAATTTTTATTCGGTTAAAGTAATTATTTCATGAAATGTAAGTTATCGAATAAGGATATTCATGTGTGTAAAAAAATATAGAATAGTTTTTAAATTCATTGAAATATATAAAATATATAGAAAATTAGAAATATTCTAATAAGTAAAAGTTACTCATTTATTATTTCCTGAGAGTTACATTATCCCCACCATAATTAAATCGTTCCCTCACAATTTAAACTCAATCTTGGTAATAAATTGTTTGATATTTTGTATATTGAAAAATAAATAGTGTTAAGGGTTCATAAAACATCCTCTAGAAAATAAAAAATTAGAAGTAAAAAGGTCCCATGGACTTACATTTAACTAGGTCTTCATGTAGGAGAAAATTGATGGAATGTGGGGATACATACATGGAGGATACAAATAAATATTGTTAGTGAGTGATTTAGGTAAAAAAACAATGACTTAAAGGATAAATGTAAATTTTAGGGCCTCAATTTCATAATTCTTTGATGATTTAGAAGACCATCATTTCAAAATAAATGTATTAGGATAAAAATTTTGTAACATTATACTAACGTTGAGTAATTCTTTTACTTCATAATTATATAAGGAAATATACATACAAGATATATTTCTAAATACACAATTTAATCCTTTGGATGTTCTTCTATCAATTTCCTATACACCCATCAATTCAATAAATGGCCTTCTAAAAATTTAGCTTTGATGTATGAAGCACTAAATAACACATTTAATGGATCATAGGGCCCCTAAAAGAGTAACAAGTCTAGCTATTTGTCTCTAACTATTATCCTACGTCAATATTCATTGTAAATTAATCTCAAAACCAAAAAGTTAACAGTACTAGTTAATGAATAATATTTATTCATCAAATTTTATAACAATAAACAATGATAAATTAACTAGGACATTGTGTAGATGAGTGGTTGGAATTAAAGACTTATTGTACTTCGGTCACGGGTAAAAGTCCTGTGGCCTTGAAAAACATGATGGGTTGTCACCCGAAATATATTGTTCCCTATTATAATACAAAATTAATTTAATTTTGAAAACATATGATGTACATACTTGGAATTTATTCATTAAATGGAATTTTAAATAAGGTTTTGAATACCATCTCAACACACAAATACTTCATCCATTTATTTCCATATTGGTATTTACTTGGTATAGAGTTTATCCAATAGAGTAGAGAATTTACAATAAACATAAACCATAGTGTTAGAATAAATTATGATATTGGAAAAACCAAATATTCATTTTCAAGTAGTCTAAATCTTAACACATTATTATCAATCTAGGAAACCTTCGTTTTAACCTAATAAATACATTTTTCATCCGATTTTTAAATCCTTCATAATTTTTTGTAATTAAAATGTGAATTATCTTAAGAATATAACCTAAGAGTTTTAAAATAGGTGCACTGTAGGGTATATTTTCATATACTAGGTTACGCTCATATCAGGCTCAATGCACATTTTCAGATTTATCATCGCTAGTAACATTTGTACTTGAACCATGTACACTTGTACTATCTATATAGATATGTATTAATAAAAATACCCACATAGTCTATACCTTATAAACATTTTAGGATATTATTTAATACTTATCCTCAAATTATATCTTATGGTTACATTCCCAAATCTATGATTTTAAAATTTTAATTCCCAAGGTTTCTAGAGAACATAATTTGATACAAACTATAGTGACCCGACCCCAGTATGCCTCTTGACAGTGTCAACTATGATTACATTGGAATGATTATGAGGAATCAAATACCGATTTATTGAAAAGTTTAGTTGTCCTAGTTAACAAGATACATACATGAGTCTTGTATTACAATATGTATTGTTAAATAATTGAAAAAACATGCCATTTAACTACTTTTATAAGAAAAAAATTATTATAGAAAATTAATAAACTGAAAACACTTCCCATTTTATAAATAAAATGGGAATGAAATGCATCCATAGACATAGACATAATAAAAATATAATAGAAAGTAAATTCTAAATCAAAATGAAGGTAATTATTAATTATTATACATCATGTCTAGTAGGAAAATGATACCTTTACCATCATGATCATTTAGCATACTACTATAAATACCTTTCACATGAAAATTTAAATTTATGTGTAGAAACACATCTATTTTCAATGGACATAAACTCGAAGGGTTTTCTGTGAAATAATTTCATTTCATGAGACTATTTATTAATCAAGGGACTTGAAATAGCTAGTCCCCAACTTTTATAGTTAATTTACAATGCATTCCTCACATATCAAATAATCTATTTCAAAAATGAACAACATCCCTTATCAAATATCTATATTGAGTAAATTATATGAATGTATCAATAATTCCCCAATCAATAAAATAAATATTAGAGTGAATAAAATATATTAAAATGGTATACAGTTTATGAAATAACAATATCCATTTAATTAGAATATATATATTTAATAAAAATTTAATTTATAGTAAAAATTATCAAAAGGATATGATTATTTTGATAGAAAGTTAACAATCACCAAAGAAAAAGATATTGCAAAGATTGCTTTTACCACTTGGTAATTTTCCAATAAAGACACTTTAGATGAGATAATTCAATGTAAAACATTAAATACCATGAGGATAAAATTTTTAATGAGATAATATATCCAAATGGGTAGTATGTACACAACATAAGAGAATCAAGGGCTGTATATGACATTTATCTCATGTATGTAAAAAGTGAGATGAAAATCCTTTACCTGGTGTTTCCTTTCAGGTTAAAATTGATTAATATCATTTATAATTGATTTATAATATTATATATTGTTTTATTGTAATATATTATCAATCATTTGTTAGTAATCTAGCATTATTTTCACTATTTCGGGTGTTAATTTCCATGTTTTTCGAGTATGTTTTATCTTTGTATTTTTGTTTGTATTACATAGCTAATGAATTAATAATATAAATAATTTAAAATATGACATAAATTTTATACATTTTTAGCATATCTATATTTATATTAATCCATAATATTTGGAGATAGGAAATGAAATGTACTGTTCAAGGAGAGGGTAGGTCGTACAAAAGCTTCAATGCTACTTCCATTTTCTTATCTTGTTTAAAAAAATAAAAATTAAATTATATATACATGTATATTATAATTAAAGTATAAAATTAATTTAATATATTTCATATATTTTTATTAAAATCATTCTTTATATATTCCATGTATAGAGTGAACGAATCACATCTCTTTGAGGAGGCATTAGTTGACACTTCTACAAACGTTGTTATTGTATTCCCACAAAATAGAAAGAATAATGTTATGTGTTTTGTAAAAATCATATAAGAATAAATAAATAATAAATATAATATATATCATATATAACGGGAATGTTCATTATAATTCTCACCATGATATGAGTTAAAGGAATAAAGAACAATAATTTTTTCATGAGGTGGTTGTCCGTCGTATACACAAATGGTAAGTTAATTACCCATTAAATGGAGGTGTGTATATATTTAAGTTAGACCATTATAATAAAACCCTCAGTATATTAATTATATTAATTTTTATATATAATCATGTAATAAAAAGTTTTTAGGGGTGGAGAATAAAATAAAATGAAATTGATCATTCAAGAATATTACGACATTTTCCGGAAACTCTTTTTAGTTTATACCAAATGACTTCCTTGTTTTGATTTATGAAAAATGTTAGGATTATCAGAACTGGGGAGGGATGTTGGAAGATTTTTTAGAAGATTTTGGGTGTGCCATAGGGACTGAGAGGTGTAAATTAATGTTAGTGGTGGGTTCTTTTTTTAGTGGAGGAGTGACATTTTTGTAAATCTTTGAAAAGGGAATTCCACCCATGTTTTTTCAAAGAACGTGGTTACAATAATGGAGGAAATTATATAAAAGGTTTGATAGGGTTGAAATATGAATATCCAATGGATGTTGGACAAGTATTTCAGACATTTTGGCTCTTATGTTTAATGTTTAGTCCTTTGTTAAGCTAATTTTGTTCTTAATTACTGTAATTAATTTTATCACTTTCACTTATCATTTGGGTAAAAAATAAGTTAAAATTATATGAAATAATAAATTATTATGATTCTAAATAAGGAATCCATTTTTTTCAATTCCAATAACAGAATTGGTATAATATAATGTAAATTTAATCCTTTAGACAGGATGTCAAACCGGGGGTTAATATAAAATTTCGAAGAGATTGAGTTGTGTTTTCATCCAATTTTAATGTGAGATTTATTACAATGACCTATGTTGGATTAATTGATATAAAATGTATATAATTAAAATATAAAACTAATCAAAAATATAATTTAACTTTTTAAATAGATTAGGGGAAAAATAATGTCTCAATTAAAATTCATTATTTCTCATGATTCATCAAAAAATGAAACATCACAGAAAAATACCAAAAAACAACTAATGATTATTTTTGATTTTTCACTTTAAATAGAGTTTTTTATTATTACATATAAAATTTATATAAATTCCCAAATTGGATTTAAAATAGGTTCTCTATTAAAATGTGGTAAAAGCGACTTTATAAATATAACTTTTTATGTATTTTATTAGGTTCTTTGTTTCCTTATGCCTCTAAAACATATTGAAACAATAGAAATAATATTTTACTGAATATATAACATATATTATATTAATTTCACTCAATAATTTAAAGTTATATAATTTATTAGGAGAAAACAACTTTTTGGGTATAAAAATAGTTTTCCATAGAAACATTCCCTTTATATTCCATTGGTTCTTATATTCAATTCAAATTAATTTGTAACCAACTAATTAGTTATATATTTGTGTAAACCATATATGTTCATAATTTATTTAATACTATTCATAACAACTAATTTAAGGGTTATGTGATATCTTATTATATTAAATAATAAAATTTTTAAAAAATGTATTATTGTTCACTAAGGCTCAGTTGTGAGTGTAACACAATTTGTTGAAGAAGGTAATTATTGTGTGTAAGGAAATATATTTTACTCTTTGCATGCGTTGAAATATATAGAATAGATTTGAATTTATAAATATATGGTAAATTCTTGGGAGATTATATTCCCTTATGCGTTTGTTGTTGCATGTCATACACGCTATCAAATAAACATTACTCTTTTAGAATTTTTGGGGTGTTATAGATACAGATTTTGAAATACATATATGAGGCCTATAGAGAAATCATATATCATCTTATTTCCCTAGGTGTATTTCTATGTATCGGTATGACCAACACTATGCTGGTATCGATCCTCTTCCAAGAGGGTTAATCCAGATTGAGTTTTTAGTATACCCAATGACCTTGGGAGTGATCCTAATCTATGTATCATATCTCATTATACTTATAACATATAATTTAAATGGTGAGGTCAAATGAACACTATCTATTAGAGGTATTTCATTTTTGTTATCCAACTCTTGGTGCGTGTTCTCCTAGAATAGTGTTATGTGGAACCTCCAAGCAGGAATCCTAGGCTAGAATTACAGTAGTGACTTTTCCTTGAGACTATTTTTCTTTGTTGAGGGTATCTAGATATTCATTTTATATGTGTTATAGATATATAAATTTTTAGATGTCAATATTATTAATTTTTTATATTATTTATGGTTTCTGGGAATCCATCTGGGTATTGTTATACTGACCCATGAATAGGATTTTCCCACATGTGTAATGTCTTATTTTGATGATAATCCTTTTGATAGATTCCAAGAGGGACAAGGACCAGGCGATGCTCAATGATCCGGACAGTATGAGGTGGTTTCCTGTTTTATCTTTACAATATTCATTATATTTACATTAAGGTTGGACTTATTCTAAGACTCTGTATAGTGGGTTATTTTTCCCTATTTACGTTCTATTCTTTGGTGTTATACTCTGGTTGTGGGAGTTAGATGCAGGCATGCATTGTTTATCATTTTTTTACATTTCACCATTTTATGGGGATAGATATGTGTGTGTGTACATGTAATTTAGGACAAGGCCTCCCATGATAGAGATATACTTACTCCTCACTATTAAACTACCTCTAGCCTATGGGAGTTAATCTTTGGCCCCATTTTGACGGTTTGTGACATAGTGGTATCATAGGAGTCAATTCTACTAATGAATGAATCCTATGATATTGGTTTGGGGAAACAATCTAACGTATATTGAGTTTTGACTTTTTTCCAAGGATCCCAATGTTGGGGTGGAGACCAATATATCCGTACACTAGGACTCTGACCACATGCCTTTTGAATCAATAGATGATAACACTATTTTTAGGAAAAAATGGAACAACCATCATATAAGAATGGGTTTTGGTTTCTATGTTGTAATTTTGTCTACTCTCATGATATATTTATTGACCATTGTATGTCTTATTTATTTCTAGATTTCTATATGATGTATTCCAGCTTGGATTCAACATGAGGATCAAAAGGAATATCCCTCAGCAATGAAGCATCAACACAAGGACTATTTTAAATGTTGTTTACAGTAGGTGGTGAAAAAAAAATACCAACACCTATATAGTAGTAGATGGTACTTGGAGTACTAGTGGATAAGGTGTGCATACTGAGAACACTTCATGAGTTCCAACGATAGTGACCCCTCATGTTATTAGGTGAGATCGATCCACATGCAGCTGAGGACAAGCTTGAGTTGGTGACATGAGTTTTCTGACTGGTCCTGAAATCACAATCATAGATTTTTTTCTTAGTGAAATGACATATCCATGGATTTGTAGAATGATGATGGGGGTTCATGACCTAGTTAAATTACAAGAAGAATCTGGAGATATAATACTTTCAGAACCTTTTTATAGAGGAGTTCTCTCCTATTATGAAAAAGATGAACATTTTGGGAGATTCTAAAGCTGTAGAGGGGCAGTACGATAATAATATACTAATAATAAAGGATCACCAATAGATCTAGGTACTCATTGGATATTGGTTTTGATCAGTTCTTTTGGGGTTAGACCATTGAAATAGAACTACATAGAGACGTCTGCTCCATCATTATACCTCTATGTCTTCCTACCTATGATGGTGTGATAGATAGATATTTAGTGTTTCAGAGTATTCTTGATGAGAAGAAATATACAATGGTTTCATAAAGTGGGCACATTAGAGTAGATAACTCGATATAAGGGATCTGACCTCTGTCTCAAGGATATAGACATGCGAGACATTTCAATAGGATGTCTCATGATAGAGGATCTATGATTTAGGGAATGAAACATGGGTCCAGTCATACTGGGGACGAGTGATGTAACATTTTGATTGTAGGGGACATATTACACAAGATTGAACGACCCTTCAGAAAGATAATATGGAGAAAATGGATGATATGCTGAGGTTGAGAGAACATAATGAGCAGATAGGTCCAGTCAGTTGTAGATGCAATAAAGGAGATGGGAGAGTAGCTATTGGTGTTAAAAACATTGAATTATTTGCAACACCTCCCCTAGGTGGATGACTCTAGGCTCAGTGAGTTGTAGGAAATGGGAGGGGGAAGCTTTAGGGAGTCGATACATATAATCGAGAGGTTTCAGAGATGATTCAGGGTACGTTATATATATTTTATACATTTTCTATAGTACTGATTGACATAATAACCAGTCTTTCCATTATTTACACGTATTTGGATTAATAATTAAATATTCTAGTCGATCCCTTGTCTTGAACCTTGCACTTTTATACTCCCACTGGAGATGGCTCAGCGATCACATAATTGTACTAACAGTGTGAGATTTCTCTTAGAGGTGATATTTTCTGTTGGTATCTCATTATATATGTGATGAGTCCTTGAAATGTCATATTAGTTATGGTTTGGTTATCTATAGTTCATTCCAGATCGAATATTTTAGGTGGAGGCTGCAGTGTCTCTAAAATGATGGGATTGATTTTTTCCTTTATCGGTGAAAATGAAATCTAGGTAGTGAAATATCATCTCTCTTATAAGATGGTGATTCTGATTACTCACCAGTTGTAAAAAATGAGCATCGGTGTAGTGGATGGTATGATATTCAAATTTATTACAGTGGTGGTGGAGTATGAGGACGCCTTTCTTGAGAATGTTCTAGTTTTACCTCCCAACCATTAGATAGAGTTATGTATTGGTCAAAAAACTGATAAGACACTGATATCTATTCTATCATATCATATGTTTCTCATATAGCTTTGTAATCTAAGGGTGAAGTTGGAGGACTTAGTAAGATAGGGATTTGTTAGACCAATTGTTTGACCCTAGGAAGCCCCATTTTTATTCTTAATAAAGGCAGATAAGATCTAGAAGTTATATATTGACTATAGGTCTTTGAATTAGGTGACCATAAAGAAAATGTATCATCTACTAATTAATGATTGAATATTTGATCAGTTGAGAGGGGAATTATAGTTCTCGAAGGTTGAACTTAGGTCAGGCTATCACCAACTGTTAGTACTGGATTGGGATATACTGAACATTTCATTCATATATCAATATATTAACTATGAGTACTTGGTAATTCCTTTTGTCCTGAAAAATTTCCTAGTAGTGTTCATGAGATCCTAAAACAAATATTTTAGGCCTTCTTAGACCAATTTATGGTAGCATTCATTGATGATATCTTTGTGTACTAAGCATACGAAGAGGAGAGCATGAGGCATTTAAAGATGGTTATAGACATACTCTGAGAGAATCCGATATATGGGAAGCACTCAATGATCCATTAATTTTTTTATGAAGTGTAATTTCTATGACAAATTATCTCAATATATGTTGTAGTAATGGGCCCGATTAAGGTCAAGGTAGTGTTGGATTGGGAGCCACCAAATAGCTTGATTGATATGTGAAGATTCCATGGCTTGAAGAACTATTATTAGAGATAAAATAATATTTCTCTATGATATTAACTCCTATAATATCTTTGACTAGAAAGGTATTCCTTTCAAGTCGGCAGAGAGGTTCCAACATTCTTATTAGGAGACGAGGTAGAGATTGAAGAGAACTCCCTTATAGAGATTATCGGAGGAAGATGTTGAGTATGCAATGTTCTCTGATGCATTAGGAATTTAGGTTTGTTGTGTTCAGATGCAGAGGAAGGTGGTGATTGGCTATGGTTCATGTCACATGATTCCTCATGAGAAAAACGATGTTACACATGATATTTAGTTAGATGTGAAAGTCTTCACCGTAAATATGTGGCAAAACGACACGATGGGTGAGAGGTCTATCATCTACTATGACCACAAGAGGCTAAAGTATATATTATCTCTGAAGGATTATAACTTAAGATAGAGTTGATCTCTTGATTTCCCCTAGTATTATGACCTTGAGATTATCAATAATACAGGGAAGGGGATCATGGTAGATAATTCTCTTAGTAGGAGATCTTTTTTTCAGTTGTTGAACATTGTGTCTGAGAAGTTTTCCTCATTATAGTTATTATTTGTAGATGAAGATGGGGTATCCTACCTATAGTTAATGGTATTTACCCCTAATCCTTTATAATGATTCATATAAGATCATCTTGGGGATACCAACTATAAGACTCTGTGTAATTTGATATCTATTTGAACTTACCATGATATATTTTATGATGGTGCGGTGAATATCATTCTTTTCAGAGGATGAATGATGGTACTAGTGATGTTGTGGGTGGAGGCCCTAATAGAGTATCAAATTTCTCCCTTGGTGACACATTTAGGTTTTTAAAAGATGTACAAGAACCTCTAACATTAGTTTTGTGTCCAAGGATAAAGAAGTGAGTTATAGAGTTTTTATCTTGATGCCTTACTTTTCCTCATGTGAAGGATAAACACCATGTTCTAGTGGGTTTAACTCAACCTCTTGTAGTGATAAAGTGAAAGTGGGATGAGATATCAGTGGAAATAATTATTAGGTTACAATGTATGTCTAGGTGACATGTTTCCATCTAGGTGATCATATACTAAATCACAATGTTAGTCCACTTCCTAGATATTCGAGAGTAGATTTACATATATAGATCATGATCCCTCTACATATATAAAATAGTGGAATTCCATTGATTTCCTTCAATAATAATTTTTATATGTGATTATCAGATCACATCCTAACTATGTAAGTGATTATTGGAGGTGTTTGGGACCCCATTGTGTTCGATCATGGATTTTTACCCCTAAAGTGATGACCAAACTGAAAAGACTATTCAGATTCCGTATGACATGCTACGAGATTTCATGAAGGAATTTTTCCATAGTTGGGAGAATCAAATACAAATAGTGATGTTTGCATACAAATGAATCTACTATTGAGCATTGGTATGGCATTGTTCATGGTCTTTTATGGGAGACCCTAAAGGTTCAAAATTATATAGATTGACTTAAGAGAGTTATCAATCACGAGTCTAGAGTTAGTTTGTGCTACCATTTAGAAGGTTGAGATAATCTAGTAGTAGATGATGACGACATAGTGCCTTTTGAATTCTTATATAGATAGACGGAAAATGCCTTTTCATTTTGAGAAGGGAGGCCATGATTTTCTATGGTTTTCACCTCGATGTATATTTTATAGATTTTTTAGGGTGAAAAGATATATATTAGCTTCATTGTCCAATTATAGACACTATGTAGAGTTGGTGAGGTGACATACTTCTTAGCTCTACATAATAGTTAGACCAAGTACACAAAAACTTCCATGTGTCACATATGAGGCAGTATGTGCGTGGCCCATCACACATTATCAATATGCGTGAGCCAGTCATCGAGGTGGATAATCCTTTGTAGATTACCCAATATGGATAAAGGATCGGTAGGAGTTGATCCTTTATAGGGAAGATATTACTTGTGTGCATGTCAAATGAGAACATGAGAATCTTTAAGAGAGAAACTAGGAGCGAGAGGCCCAGATTTGTGGTCATTACACAAATATTTTTGTACAACCATAGGTTTTTGATTTTTAATATGTAAATCCCCAATGTATGGATAATTTATTGACTCAAATTTTCCATGTATTATTTTTGGATATTGTGTGGACTAGTTTGGAGACTTAGTGAAGAGATGACATATGATTATAAGGCCGAGAGTCCCTTAAATAAATGTTTGAAATTTATTAAATATATTATATATATTAAATATATTAAATATATTAAATATTTTAAATATACCAAACACATAGTTTTCCTAAAAAGGTGGAATGAATTATAAATGGAGTACCTAATGAGAAATATAAGTAAACCATTGTGTTCAGATTGTGGTTTTACTATATGAACAACATAACCTTTATCGGTGAGGAATTCCTGTGAAAATTTTATCAAAAACCTAAAAATGAATAAAATAAATAAATAATTATATTGATTTATTCCTTAACGTTGAGAACTAATATTATCTATAAGTAAAATATTGTGATAGAATTCCAGGGTTAGTAGCATAACCCTACAGACATTGCATAATTGATAGAGAGAGTGTTGGAAGATCTCTCTCAGAGGCACAATAGCTAGATCAAAATTCTTCTACTGGTGTTCAACACAATATAAGGATCTCACAAATAACAATGGAGATCTTCTTTATTCAGTAGCGATCGATCCAAAGTCAAGTTGGATTTTTATTTTATTCTATTTATTAACTGCAATTAACTTTTACGATGAATTTGAATGAATTGACTAATAGATTGATTTGCAGATCATCCATATTATGGAAGGGCTTTATCTGTTGGGATCCTTTTGGAGTTTTTTAATTTATTATTGGTTTTCATTCATTGTTCTAATGAAAATAGATCGAGGAAAACCAAACATGGACAAAGGTCCTTCCTCTTTTTCATGTTTCTTGATTTTTCCCATTTTTCCCACTTATGTTCATTAGTAGAGCTTCATTTTCCCAGAGGTTTGAAGTAAATAATAAGGAATCGAATGTTTCACACCGGTATCTTAACATAATGATTCAATATTGTTGTCCCAAACTAATTTTAAAATATGGATCATGAAATAATGATGATGGGGATGGATCAAGACCGTATTAGAGGCATTCATATGTTGGCTTCAGATGAACAAAGAAGGAATGAATTTATGTTTCATTTTCATGTGAATCGAAGATGAAGATCAAATGATTGACAGTATGAAGGTTTAGTTAGAGTAGATCCATGATCCTCTATGAGAATGAGGCGACAATCTAAGCTTATGGTGGCACGAGCATACAGAGGTAGGAGATCATTGTTTATGGAAAATCCTAAACAACAAGTCATGTACTTTAGAGCTACACACAATTTGGGGCCCTTGTATAAGAGAATATGGTTTTGTGATGAAGTTATGGATCACAAAGTGTGAGACCCTTCCTGGTATGCTCTACTTGTACCATGGAGGGTGAACTACCATGAAAAAGAGTACATGGGCATGGGATTTTTTTGTACTCCCATACAGACACATCTATGATATATGTACATGGGAATATCTATGTAATTTTATATGGGAAGAAGTACATGTTCACGATCATTTCATTTAAATCGATAGGGATATATACATGGGATCTTTAAACATATAGTAACTTGTGACAAAAGTACATTACATGCAATCCTAGAATATGCCACATACTTATTCAAATATGTTTTAGAGACAATTTACTGAAGATCATAGATAAGTTTTGTTCATGAACATTCCCAATAAACCTTCTTTGAGGGTTAATGTGGAATCACAACCTACACATATGGTAGTTATCCCTTTAGTAAGAATTGTTGGATACAATTGTTATAATCATTCGATAAGGCCCCAAGTGAGAACTTCTATCATATTATTTATATATAGAGAGTTTTTGGTATCAACGTGAAAAACACTACGCGAGCATAGATCCTCTACAAATCATGTTAATATAGATTGAGTTATTGGTGTACCCCATCAATATGTGAGTGATCCTAATTGGTCTATAATATATTTTTAGTCTTCTACATTGCACATATAATGGTGAGACCTAAAGAGAACTATCTCAAAGGCATACATCATTAGTGTTATCTGACTCAAGGAGTGTATGGGTGCTTTGTTGTACCCTTTAGCAAGAATACTAGGATAGAATTATGGTTATTTCTTTACATTGAGACTGTGTGTCTTTGTTGAGTATATATGGATATTCTTGTTATATGTGTTGTTTGCATATAACTTTTTAAAGATAGTTTTTATTATTTTTTATATTTTTTGGTTTCAGGGTGTCTTACTGGGTATTGTAATACTTACCCCTAAATAGGATTTTCCAACTATTTTCATGACTCATTTAGATGATCAAAATTTTATTAGTGTTTTAGAGGTACCAAGACTAGAAATTTCTTAATTATCTTTTCAGAAAAAGTTTTTTTCTTATTGTATCTTGACAACAGTCTGCATATTTAATTTTAGGTTGGACTTATTTTCAAACTATTTGAGGTAGTCTTGTATTTTTCCCTATTTACATTCAATTTATTTTTTATACTACAGTTTTGGTATTTATTTGTATGTAGGAATAGATTACTTTTTTTACATTTCATCATTTTATAGAAATACAGTTGTGTGCATTTCTATAGGTAATTTAGGAAAGGCCACCTATGTCAGTGATATTCCTAGAGGAGGCTAGTCACCATCCACTGGCCTATTGTAGGTGGGCTTGCAAAGTCATGACATGGGCCCCATTGAGATGTGTCATGTCAACAATGGTGAATTTGGGTGGGATGTGATGTTATGTGATGACACATGTATATCTAGGTTGGATGTGATGTTATGTGATACACCAAGTGTTCTCGGGTGTGAAGTGAAGTGATGTTATACAGATGAGATAAGACCACTTGGATGTTTTTTTTGGGGTGTGATGTGATATGATTGGATAACCCATGTATTTATTTCTTATAGGTATATTTTTATTCTCTTTATAAATGTGATAAAGATATTTTGTATGTTACTATTGAGTATACTTGTATTTTTCAACCAAAATATATGTAAACAATTTTCAGTTTTTTTATGGGTAATTCTTGGACCATTCTAAACATTTCAAGATCGGTATTTCAAGTTGTTTCTATGTCACTTCCTTATTTATTTTTCCTGGGAATATATTTGGAGTCTTTTATCTATATTGGTTTTTTACACATTATATATGGTATGGTTTTTAATTTTTTTAATTTTTTTTCAAAAAGTTTCTTACAGTTGATTTATCATTTCTCCGGATCCTAGTACAATATTGGGAATTCCTCCAATATTTGAGACTTTAAACCCTCAGTGTTAGTCTCTATCCCAAGGCCTATTGGATGTATCAGATCAGGTTCATTATGTCAATTAATTCATTTTTATACCAAGAATATTACATTAGGCGGGAGTATGTTGTGATATTTTATGTATATATGTTTCCAAAGACACTAAACCATTACAGTTCTATCAATGATTGTATTGGTATGTAATGAATAATCTTATAAAATGTTTTAATAATTATTCGCTAAATGTTTGGTCCACTAAACAACACCAAATTAATGAGAGGTATTTTTCATGAATCCCAACTAAATATTTTTCTTATATACCTATGTATTTAATATAGTGAAAACCCACTGGTCGATCACCCAAGGAGGAAACTCAAACACATAGAATTTAATGTGCGAATTTTTTTTTAACTAATATACTACTAAATTATATACTATTATGATTTTTGTGTAATAAAATGAAATGTAGTAATATATATGAATAAATACAGTACAACTAGAAGAAAGTAAAACAAAATGGTTCTAGTTAGAAACAATTTCTATCCTAAGGAGTTAATAGTTATGTTATAATTTTTTTTAAATTAATATCCCAATTTTCTATTCATTACAACGATCAAATCCTATCACTATATACCATTTTTTTAGAATTGATATTACCAGACATAGAATCCCATTCATGTCAAACAACACACCTCTTAATGTAGGCTAGGAGACCACTTCTCCAAATAACACTATTAAATTTATACACCAACATATACATGACTGAAAAATTGAATTGAAGGAATATTGATAAGCTAGGAAGAAGAATTCAATAGTAGACAAAATGGAGAAACCACTCACCAATTTCAATTTCCCAATTATTTAAATTATTATAAAGGAATAGAGAAATAATATTAAACAATATAAAACTAATAATCCACTACTAATTTAATTTGACCAAATGATGATGCTAGTTCAAAATTTTTATGGAAATATAAAATCATAGTGGGGAAAATAATAGAGAAAAAATAAATTATTATTGGAATTGAAGACATATATATGTTAAATATGTTGAAACTTTTTACAACAACAAAAACCTAATTAGATAATGATGATTCCTAACACTTTTTAAGGATGTGGAAGTGAAAATATATAAACAAGAGGGTTCCCTCATTTCCCTCCAATTTTTTCCTCCAAAATATAGAATATTGTTGTCCCATTACATGGTTGAAGATCATAATTTAGTCATATAAAAATGTTTTCCTATATAGATTTAATGTATTACCTAAAAATTTTAGATTTATTATTCTTGTGTAAAGAAAACATGATAGTATAATAAAATAAAATATTTTTTATCATCCAAAATCTTTTCATTCCAATAATATGGGTTTTTCATACATTTATCTCCATGATGATACCATAATAATGACTATCCATAGATAATGAAAACATTTCCCCATAAATTCACAATCTTTTATAAACATTTCATCACATTTTCCATTTCAATTTCTTAGATATGGTCCATTCGTGGAAATTAATCCAAACTATATGAAGAGTTTAAGGCCCAAATTTCATAGATTTTTGGGACCTTATATTTTTTAATTAAAATCATTTTCCTGTTAAATGAAATTTACTCTATTGAGTATTTAGTATTACAAGAAATTTTATTTAATAATTTTTATTTGTGTGGAAAAAATTATAGTCAAAATAAGATAATGATTAAAAAAACATTAGAATCAACAATTTGGATATTCTCAAAATTATTCTTCAATTATTCCTAAAACCATAAAATGTGAAAATTAAAATTTAAATAGACATTTAGTGCGATCAGAAAATTTAAATTACAGTATAAAATGTACAAAAATATATGCTTCATCAGTCAATAGAATTAAACATTTCATTTTTGGGAATTCATCAAATAAATATATAAAAAACCATATAGGAATAAAAAGATAGCACATTTCCATGATCTTTAAAAAAATATAATCTCATGATATCTCAACATTGAAAAAATGACCCTTAATTTTATTATCTTACATTTAAACCTTTCATCCTGAAGACCCCATCCATGACCCAATCAAACTTACCCCACATTTAAATTCATCAAACTATTAACTATATAGAGATTAAATCTAGAATTATTCTCATAAATGGATAATAAATTTATGACATACATTTTTAACTTCTATAAATTCTATCCAATATTAATAAAAAATCATTTTTGATTTCCCAAATATACTTCATCTAGCCTATTTACTTCAATATCCCACGTAAGTGTAAACATGAGCATTAACCGATGAATTTCACCAGTTACCATACAAAGTGTACAATAGTATGATGAAATAATCAAATGGAAGGAGTAAAACAAAATAATATTATCCCCATAAATACCTAGATATAATGATACATGTATTAAGTCATCAGGGGTCATAATATGAATTCTAATTATCCATGTGATTTCAATATCGATTTAAGAAATCACTAAAACCCATAGAAAGTATAAAGAAAATGTATTGGTATATGGAAACATCCACTTTATAACCTATTTTAATCCTATGTCTGAAATAACTAGGTCCATGAAAATTCTATAGGTGAAGCCCTTCAACAACTCCCTATTTATTTCCACTAAATACAATGAACACTATCTAATGTATTAGATCTATATCTAGTCACAACCTTCGTATAAGCTATATAGGCTCATATATGAGCTTTAAGGAGTATAAACCCTTTATATAAGCTTTATAAGGCTTACCCATTCATCATTAATAATTTAGAAGTTCTATTCATGAATTAAACATTTAAATTACTTCAGTTTTCAATCATTATAATAATTAACCTTTTTTCCTAGCTTGATTATCCCATGGAAAAGAAATGGGTTCCATGAAAATATTAAAATCCTTCCAAAGAAAGAATTAGGATGGTATCAATACGAAATATCGTCAATTGAGTTTACATAACATCAGGGGTTTTTGAAATTGATTAATGGAAATACTATCTAAATTTTATAAAAAACATTCTTGAGGAAATATACATTTTCACATTGAGTACCATCAAAAAATGTAATCATATATGAGAAATTGTTTTGAAATATTAGTTTTAGTATTTATTGAAGAACATATTCATTACATTTTTGAAACACTTATTTAAAATATTTAACTTTATCAAACATTAAATAAAACAATTTATTTGAAAATAAACATTAAAACATAAAAATAAATCTCTAAAACATTGAGTGGTCATGATGGTGTAATGGTCCATTCATGCGGAGTAATTTAAGACAATGATTCCTCATAATTTTTTATAAATGTAAAATATTTCCACATTTAGAAAATGAAAGGAATATTCTTTTATTTTTTTTAAAACCAATTATGGTTAAAAATGAAAATAAAAAATCATAGTAAAAAATTTTGTTAGAATTTTTGGAAGAGATGGATTTAAAAGATAATTTATTTTTTTACCGAAGATAGAAACGATGTTGAATCATGTTAAACAAATATATCAATAATTTTAAGTAGTAAAGAGATGAAAATGGTACTATAATATAAAAATTATATGAATTACTAGAGGAGAATAAAATATATACAGTTAAAGAAAATTAGATCATATTTTTTGTTCCCAAATAACTTTTAACATAAGAGTAACTAAATGAAAGGTGATTGTATTATAGATCATTTTCCACTTTGGTAACTCATAAATCATAAGAATAATGAACGAATAATATCATACAAACATTTAATATAATGAAAATTATGAGATTAATGATATAAAATATCATGTTGGTAGTAGATACCCCTTATAAAGGATGAAATCTGTATAGCATTGCATATTTTATAAATAAGAGAATTTGCAAGAGAAACCCTTATAATGATCAAAATTTGTAAGTAAAAATTTATAAATAAATATATTATGCACATCAATGTTAAATCCACCTAAAAATAATAAATAATGAATAAAAAAAGTAATTACACAAAAAATATTAGAATATCAATGAAAATGAATAGGTAATTTAATCTACTAAAATGAAATTGATTTATTAAATTCTTTATGACTTGGTGAAATAAAAGTAAAATTACCTTGAATAATATTAATCAAATGGATGCTCAAAATAACATGACTTAGGATGGATTCATGATATTACATGAAAATTGGGTATTATATACACCATATAAAATAAATTAGGTTTATAACTATAAAATATGTCTAAATTAAGGAATATTGTAACGAAGTCCCCATCCTCGATTCTAGACATTTCATATATATGTAATTTAAATCCTATATAATAAAATTATATAAATTATTTTATTTGTGAAGAAAAATTTCCCATTTCAATAACTTATAATAATAATTTAAGTTATTTATTTATAATGTTATATTTTAATACTCAGTTAGTAAAGTCTATATTGGGTGTTTTGAGGACGTTTAATTCATTATTTCAAAACTTTTTTGGTGTGTTGACTGTGGTCAAATAGGTAATTTAATGAAAATATAAAGAATAATAAAAATAAAATATTTAATATATTTCTTCATTAATTATAATTTTAAATAAATTCATAAGATATGGTTCTGAAAATCAGACTATGTTACAATCTTGGATATGGTGGGCCATTCGTACGAATGAGTAACATTTACATTCTTTAATGATTGTTGTGGGAATAAGTTAAGTATTACTTTAACATAAAAAAACTATCATAATATCATAAATATTATATTATTTATTTAAATATACTTATGCATATCATTCTCTTGATTTGGAGATGAAAAAGGAATCTCTTTGATTTGTGGTGTTAGTAGTGCGCACGTACACATGAATGATATTATAATTTTTATATGAGTGTAAAGGTAAGAAAAAAAAGATATATTATCATTTAATAATGTGAAATATTTCATGAATATCATAATTTTGATGTATATATTTCATATATTCATTAAATATTTCCCTATAACCTTCCACTTAATGCATTAGTAAAAAATGAGTCACATTAATCTATGAGCCATTTATACACCGTACCAATGAGCGATGTTATCATATCACAAAAGGAATGAACATTTACAAGGTACATGTGATAAAATAAATCCATTTGTATTATTAAGTTATAAATATCATATATATACATTGAATCCATCATTATAACAAGATATGAGAGGTGATTATGAACAAAATATTACGTCGGTTCATGAAGTGGTAATTAGCCGTACATAAGAACAACAGTTTCATTTACCATTGGATTGAAGATGAGATTGATGTAGGTTATTACATGAACTAAATTAAATATTATTATATTTTAGATACTATTTCATTATATTATAATAGTTCAACAAAAATTGAAATATGTGGAAGAAGAAATAATATAAAAATAACCATTTAAGCATGATATCCCTTCTTCATAAGACCTCCTAATGTTAGAAAAAAAGTACTCATAGGATGAATTTATGATAAAAAAGGTAATAAATTTCAGGTTTATGTAAGTACTGATGTTATTTTGGTAGGTACTAGATGAGAAAAATGGATTTGATGGTGTGAAGAGGAGAGGGGGGGGGGGGGTGCCTATTTATAAGTGAGATGATTGGAAGACTTGTAATTTTTTAAAATAAAAAGTGTTTCCCATGTTTTTCACCTTAAAAAAGAATATTATATATACCAATATCAATACTTATATTATAATATGTCAGTATATGATAGAAAACATATTTTGAATAATTTTTGGGTTATTTTAACACTTATCTTTTTTAATTTAACCCCTGGTAAACATGGTTTATCCTTAAACATGGTAAATGTTTTTTTACAATTTTTAGTATTCATTATGACAAAAAATTAATTTATCCTAACTATAAAAAATAAATTATTATTATTAAAAATGTGAAATAAATTTTAATTAATTTAAATAACCTAAATGTTATAATTTAATTTAAAATAAAACCGAGAGGCATGACGCAAAAATATTATTTCTAGAAATGTATTTTTCAAGAATAATGTGATTTTATATTAAATATATGACTTGTATCATTAAATATATAAATTTATATTAGTATTTATAAATATATAATTAGTATATTTAATAATAAAATTTTTCCATTTATGAGATGTTTTAATTTATTTAATTGGAGAAACCTTATTCATTTTAAAATAGTTTTTAGAATAATAAGTTTTCAAACCGAAAAATAAACTTCTACTAAAAAAATTATAATTTTTATTTAAATATAATTAATTTTTTTAAATATAAAAAATAATATTTGAATTAATTTAAATAAATTTTATAACATAATGGGACTTTTTGTTTTTTTTAATTTATTGAAAAGAAATTATAGATTTAAAAAAATCAGTATTTGTCATTATTCACTGAAAAATAAATGTTTTCTATAAACTCCAAAAATTTCCCCATAAGTTAATTTTCATTTGATTATTTAAAAAATGAATTTAATTTTATCTAATAAAATTTCAAAAATCACTAGAGATTGATTTTAATATTTTCTAACAAAAATTAAATAAAATGATTTTCTTTGAAAACATGTTTTCAAAAAATAAAATTACTGTACTAAAATTTGATTGGTTATTTAATAAACAAATTTAAATAAATAAATATTTATTAGAATATAAATGAATAAATAAATAAATAAAAATATATGTATTTAATAAATTAATTAATATTATTCATACCATCTAATGTAAAGTTAAAGTTATGATGATCCTCTATTTCTCTAATCAATTAAGCTCGGTGTTGCTTGTCGAATTCACTATCGAACATACTTTTAAAATTTTAAAATCATAGAGCGTTACATAATTACAGTTAAACTATTAATAACAATCAATTAAATTTCATGGCCGTTAATATTATTCATGGCCTTCAACTTAAGTAATTAAATAATAATTATTTTATTCTCAAAACCCCTATCATTCCCTTATAAATACCACAATTCAACACCTTAATAATCCTTTTATCGTTAGATTTTTATCCTAAACAAAATTTTATAAAAGAAATATTTAAAAATATCAGAAAAATTATAATAGGTTTTATGACATCAAAATACCACCTTTCAATGAAATAATCCACTAAGGAAAGGATTCATCCCTATATGTAAGATAAGAATTCATAATCACTTTAAAATTTTCTCACCTTCAAACTTTCTTTTTTTCCTCCCCCAAATATATAATAACCATAATTATTTAAATAAAAAATTATAATATTTATATATAAATTATTTATATGTTAATTTAATGAAGACTATCTACCTTCCCCCATCCATTTAATAATTAAAACATTAATCGTATTATGGTTGGTTCACCGCCTCCATGGATGAAATATATTATTTTTCTTCACTACCTTAAAAGGATTATTTTAGAAATGTTTTTAATGTGTAAATTTAATATTTATGACATGGATAATATTATATAGCATTAAAAAATATGTTATAGGGATGATATAAATAATAAACTAACATAGTTATTATTACTTCCCAAAATGAGAATCCAAGACTACCTTCATATTTTGAATATAATTTTCAAAATATCCTGATATGTAAATATTTTATGTCACTAAAATGATAAATAATATTTAAATATATAATTAAATACATTACTATATTTTTTTATAACTCTGTAGATCCCAATTGGACCATGCAAACACTTAAGGGTGGGGCTGGTGGTAAATTTTGTATCACATAATACTTGGTTTTTATTTTCATTTAAATTATTCCCCCATAAACTAAAAACTATATACAATTTAAAAAATAAATATTATAATGTAGGTGTAACCGTAATATTACAATAATGATACATAAAAAATGATAACAACAAGACAATAGTTTTTTATAGGGATCATCTCCGCCTAGAAAGACAACCCCTTACCGTGTTTTACATTCTCAATTAAATAGATGTAAAACACCTAACATTTTAGTGATTCGTGATGCTTGTTTTTAGGTAACTTGATCTTATTTTATTGATCATATTTTGTTTTGAACTTGTATATGGTGATTTTAGGCGTGTTTTTATGCTTTTTGAGGGGTTTTGGGCATTACACAGTTAGCACATAGTTATCCAAAATCATGTGCCTAACACAAAAATCTGTGAACCCTTAGAAAGAGGGGTTATACATGGTTGGTAAAAATTTTGTAAAATGGGGCACCCAATTATATTATATAGTTAATTCCACATAGTAGGGGTTAAAAATTAGGGCAAAATGTTTAGAAAACTGTGTGGCCCTGCCTGGGAAATCGTACATACGGAAATTAATCACCTGAAAATTTTATAAAAATTCCCTTACCCCCCAATTATTACCCTAATAAAATCATATCAACCTAATGCGAGTTACCTAAATTTTATAGAATCCATAGAGGGTACCATTGATCATTGAATTGATTATTTTTTGAATCAGAGCTCATATAGAAGGATGTAAGAACCTAGTTTTTTACTGAGGTATAGATCCTTTAAATTTTTGTCAAATTCCTTATCTTGGACCTTTTGTGGATTCCTTTTATGGATTCATTTTTAGTTGTTAATTGTCCCAAGGGTGCATGGGTCTTGTTCAAAGCCCAAAAAAAATATTTTTGGGGAAACTATCTAAGTTGCATGGTTGGCACACAATTTTCCTAACAGTGCAGATGGTGTTTTTCTAGGAGGAACCTCACACCATAGGTGTAATACTATGAAAACTAACCATAAAAGTTCCACTTATTCCCAGGTAACTATGTCCATTTTTTACATGGGTTTTCAAACTGGTCACAAGTTATTTTTCTTGTTGATTTTACAAAATTTCCTTTATTGATTTATTAACCAACTTTCTTCATCCCTAATCTAAGAACTAGAAGTATTAACCCCTTTTCATCTTATTTTGATGATTTTTTGAAGATATAATGTAGTAATTGAGATATCTCATTCATTCTAAATCCTTCCGAGATTTTATTTGTTACATTGGATGTGAATCGGTATATACTTGGGTCCTTTTAAGACCTTCCTCTTCTATATTTCTCTCAAACGAGTTATAGAGGTATGAAAATTTTACCCCTTTTCATAGATCTACTATAATATGAGACTGACCAAGTGAAAATAATAGAGGAGGAAATTCATACACTCCTGAGGTCTGTGTCCTATAAATCATCTTTCAAGTTTGTTGATTTTCAAATTGTCGTGTGGGCCCCAAAAATTTCATCGGGTGCTATTTATTGAATTTATATTCCATGCTTATAATCATTATAACTGTATGGATATGATCTTTCCATATATTTTATTAATGGTTGGTGTTTACACCTAAAACTCAATTAATCCCCTGTAGGATGTTATTCCATAATTGGGATGTTAATATTTGATGTGTTTGAGCCAACGTCCAGGAGTTCCATAGCTTGAAGTTTCTTTGGGTAAGTGTATCTATATTAAATGGATTTTTTATTATGATAATTGAATAATGTAAAGTACCATGTATTCTCACCAATTGACCCACCTAAGATAAGTGCATCAATTAGACTATAAAATGTGGAATGTGAATTGGCATATATACAAAGTATATTACTTGACCTAAATTTAAATGAATAGAAAGTTGTATTACCGTTTCACCCCTTAAAACATAAATTGAAATTAGCAGAATGAACCTTGAATATGTAATATCCTTTAAATAGATTACATGAATGGTTGCATGCTATTTGGCCTTGACACTAATGAAAGGAAAGGATTGTACCAAATGACATTATTAAAAGGTTTATTTCTAATTGAACTTATTAAATAAATTAAAGGAAAGTATTGAAAAAAATTAATTATTATACGGATTCATAATTAAATATAAATGGTTTCATAATTAAATTGGAGTGGCCTGACTAGAGCTTACCTTGGATTTTGAACAGAGAATTCCATGAGCACTCAGGAACCCCATTTTTGTTCAAGGTTTCACCTTGTTTAGGTTCATACCCACCTAGATCCTGATCATTGTGTATTCCTTGAATTCCTAGTATAACATCATAAGATCCCTCACAAATTATTGAATAATTCATCTGGACACACTCCTTGGATTGATAATTGAAAATTAAGTTCCATGGTTACAACCCCTAGGGCCCCGTATCTTCTTATCCCCATTTTACCTTACATGATAACCTTTGATTCGATAGTTATCTAATTTTGGAATACTTTGAAACATGCTCCAAGATCACACTCTTACACTTAGATAGGATATACTTATTAATGAGTTGTTTAATGTTGAATTCTACATTGCCTTGGTGATTACCTTGTAAATTCATTATTAAATATCATTAACGGTTTCCTTGTTATAACTTGTAACCTTCATAATTCACAACATGTGATATGTTATAAATAGGTAAAAATAAATCAATGAATTGGTTACATGATTAGACATCAACCGAGGGATAATGAAGGTACATGGGTATCTAGTTACATTTTAAATATTTAATTTATATTTTCATACTTGCAGACTTTTACATTTCCATTACTGGGGAGAACTTTTATAGACCCATTGATGGTGGCCCCCTAATATAACAACTCTACTATTTATTTAACATTTATAAATGATTTATTGCATATACTCACATGTAACTACACCTAGAAGATTGAGAGGTCTATTATCTTAAGGTATTAGGAAAATTATATGTCAATATAAGATATAAGATAAAACATACATATTGAAAACTTATTTTACATGAAAAAAACATTCCTTCATAACTTGAGGACATACAAAAGAAAAGGGTGAGCTATAAATCCCAATAAGGGAGTAAATAGGGCATAACATGATGATTAAAATACATGTTAGGAAATAGGAATATTAATTGAGCACAAGAGAAACATGAACATAATGGTATGATATAGAATGCTTATCATAACATGGAAATATGGAAACAACATAAAACACTACATCATTAACATAAAAAATTCATGTAAACCCCTATCTAAGCATGATCCCCTTGGGCTTGAAAACCCAGTGTACTTATGATGGTGGCTCCTTTGCTCTCTCACAACGTCATATCCCCCTTGAAACCATGAAAATGACGACGAGATTCTCACATCTCCCTCCCCCCTATACGGGGGAGGGGACTTCATTGGCATTCTCAGATGATCGACCATTTTCTCTGTTTATGGCTCCAGACCTTTTTCCTCATTTTTGAAATATCATGATTTTACACAATTTTTTAGGCCTTATTGAAGGACAAACATAACACCAACTCTTTATTAATGAGTTTAATGAAGCCTCTAATTTGAATTATTTGACTCTGGTTGCTCGTTTCCTGACCTGGCGCCCCCTGGTGGATGTTTTTGACAGATTTGTCTTTGAATGCTGGGATCTGATTGACCGTGCTATGGTGTGTCCTATGGATAGCCACGATATTTTTATCTATTTTTTGTCTGAGGATAATCTCATCAATGTCGAGTCTATGGATCATAGTATTTTTCATGGTTCTTGGTTCTCCCGTTTTTATGGAGTTTTGATCTTGACATGCATCGTGATCCACCAATAGTGGCTACTTGGGTGAGATTTCCAGAACTTCCTCTCCCCTTCCAAAATTTGTCTGTTATTTCTATGTTATGGAACCTGGTGGGAAGGTTAATTTGGATGGATAGTAGGACTTAGGATTTATTCCATCCAATATCTCCTAGGGATTTTGTTGAGGTGGAAGCTTCTAAGGATCCACTAGACTTTGTGTGGATCATTGTTGGAGAGGCGCTACGATGGAGAGAACCAGTAATCTTTGAGACATGGGTCAATTTATATTCCTCTTGCCAGCATCTTTTTCATGAGGACTGTGTCTGTAAGAGAGGCTTAAACGGATTTAGTGTTTTGATTCTGAATCCAATGGAGCTTGGTGAAGGATGCCTGAATCTGGTGTAGGGGGGGGGGGGTGCCTGTCAAGTCTACTCAGTGCTTGCCTCCACAGACAAAGGATAGAGACATTTTTTCTTGCATGAGAGCTGATCATCATATGTGGTGGTGACAAGTATGAGGTAAGGTTGGTTCCTTATGACTTGGATTTAGAGACTCAAACTAACAGTATTGAGAATGAGGAGGTAAATGTTGTGGACGTGCATCTTCCTGATAGTGTTAATGGTGAACTGGCCGGGAAAAGGGAGGTGCATGATTAGATTGATACTTCCTTACATAATAGGTTTGAGTTCCTTATGTCCATTGAGCCAAAGGGAGAGACAGTGCCATAGGGGGATGCAAGAGCTCATGGGATGATGGAAGAACTATGAGATGTGTCCACATAGCGAGAGGGGAGCCATTCTGATCATGAGACGAATGGGCCCTTCAGTTTCAGTATGGATAAAGATGCTAGGTGGGAATTGATCTCTGGTGACCATGGTGGCGATGAGGTGTAGGTTATATTATTAAAGATCAATGTGGAGGATGGGGAGGATGGTGTTGAGGTAGAGGTTGGATGCAGACCTTCTGGTCTAATTGTTCTAATTCATGGGGGTTTTTCTTATTGGGTCTGCTACTCATGGAAAATGTTCTATAGTTGGGAATGGGAAGGTGGACGAGAAGGGGGCGATGGACAAGGAGGAGATAGTGGATAAGAAGGGGGGATCATCTGTGGAATAGAAGGTGAATGATCAGGGGGATGGAGATGATCAGAGAGATGTTAGAATTTGCAGTCAAGAGATGGGGGAGGAGGATGAGCAGGGGGAGGTTCCTAGATAAGGGGATTTGTCGGAGTAGTGTTTGATGGGGATTGGGGGATCTCTGCAGCCTTGTCAGGGGGCTTTGGTTTTGTTAGTGCAATATAGGATCTCTTCTGGTGTGTCTTTGTAGTTGGCTTTGGCTCAGTTTGAACCTGAGAAGGGGGAGGTTCTTGATAATATGGAGGTGATGGAGCCAGTAGTGGATGTATGAATGATGCTTAGGGAGGAGGGAAATTTGCAGCTGGCAAGGATGGTGTTCTATCCCCTCCTTTCTAGTCTTTTGAGGAGCCTGCCCTGGTGGTTCCTTGTGTGCCGCAGTGTGGGGGTCATGCTAATTTCCCTATAAATTAGGAAGACTACCTCATCCCATTTAAATTTTTTTATAGGAGGATGGTAAAAGGATGACACATAATATGGCTATGATTGATAAGGAGAGGTACATTCTAGAGGTGGACACTTCTTATGGGATGGAAAACAATGCTACATGGGTATCTTTAGATGCCCAAAAGAGGAATATGAGGAAGGACTATTATTCTTTGACAAAGACTGAGCCCACAAGAGCCTATTACAAAGCTAAAGAAGTTGCCTCTAGTAGGGGAGGTCCGTCAGTCAGGGCACAACTAAATTTGGATCAGCAATGTCCCAAAGAGTATTACAATACCATCCTAAAGCAATACAAATCATCTGAATGAGAGTTAGGGGAGTCATATTCCTCCACTAGTCATTTTGCTGATGGTAACCCATATGGCGATGGAGATGTTTATCTGTAGTTTCTACTTCTCTCTCTTCTGATTTTCAGGTCATTGGGGTTTTAGAATCTTGGGGGGTTTATGGTTTTTCAGTGTGGGCTGTTTGGTTCCACCATACCCTTTTAAAAATTTCTTTTTCTTTTAATTCATTTTGGGGGGTCAGGAATAGCTTAGCCTCACACATTCCTTACCCTGTCCCATCATGATGGAAAGAAATACCTATAAAAAAATTAGGTAAACCCCTGTCTTTACATGAATTATCATGATTCTAAACATTACCCAAATCATTTGATTTCTATCAGGGGTACCCTTCAATAACATTTTAATCACATGATTAAGTGTGCCACATAGATCACATAACATGGATTCTTTTAACATCATCATTTATTACATGATAAAATAATATTGAAATCATACATGTATGTACCCAATAAATATGTATATGTTCCTAAAGGTTAATACCCATGATATAGTAATGGTTATAGTATTCACTATATAATGATTTGGGCATGGAAACTCGTGGTGAAATTTTAGTAGCATAACTATGTCACATGGGAATTCATAAAATGGGTTGATGAGGGAGAAAGGGGGATCTAATCATTTATATATGAAATGGCAATAAAGGGTATTGTGAATATTTATATTACAACATACAAAATGTAATTTGAGATGCATAATTTAAAATAAATTCTTGAATGGAAATGTGGAGAGAGAAATCCCTTATGAAATTTTGGCTTGGTAATAGGTGTACATGGGAGGAATTATTGAGAGTCAAATGGGACACCAATAATTAAAAAATAATAAGGTTTGTATAGGGGATGTAAGAAAACATAACCCATCATTTTAAATAGAAATATTATAATTGTATAACTATATAAGGAAACATGGACAACAATGAGAATGGAAGGAACCCTTACATGGATATGAGATTCCAAAGGCTTGGGAGAGGCTTCTTAGGATATTGGGGGTGCCTTGAGAGGACTCCACAGAGTTGATAATCGAGTGGCTATAAGCTTCAATGTGTTTTAGTGAAGAGGAATGGGTTCTTGGGTGGGTTTATATAGGAATGGAGGGGTAATTCTTTATTATTTAGGCTTTAGACACTACACACTAAAATATTAAAATCCACAAACCAAAGAAAGGTTTTTGCCCATGTTTTCTAGAAAAGGGGAGTGTAAAAAGTTATTTTATTAGAAAAAGGGTTGATGATATTAAAATATTATCCATTCTCATGTGAAGTTGAGTCACACATTCAAGGAAATGAATTTAAAATCATAAAATATATTATAGATTTTGGGGGATTCACTAAGGAATTATAAAATAAGCTAAAAAATATAAAATAATTTTTTTTAAAGTTAAAACCTAATTTTTTTCAAATATAATTTTTATGGTATTTATTACATCCATATTGGGTCATTATGATGTCACAAAACACACTATATATTTATATATTATTTAATTTTTACCCAAAAATTTGGCTAACTCAGAAAATTATAAAAAATTCACCATTGGATGATTCTGAAATCCTGATTCCAAAAATAACATTCATTTTATCTATATTATTTTCTAAATATGCAAATATTCACATTTAAATTGAGAACTTATATTTTTTGAAAATTGATGAGTTTTGACATAAACTGTTTTTAAACATTAATACAAATTACATTCTACTTCATAAAAATTATATACTCATTTATTATTAATAAAATTAATTTGAGAATAATGTTTTATTAAAATATTAATTAGTTCCTAAATTCATTAGTTATATAAAATAAATTCTTTAAAAATTAACTTTTAATTTTATCGTATAAAAATACAACTCTTATCAAAATAACTTATAGATAAGGAACTGATATAATAATAATTTATAAGAATTGTTTTTATAAAATTATTAATAAAAACTATAGTTTAATATAATATTGTATATATTTCATAAAGTACCATTTTACCCCAAAAATCAACTTTTCAAATTCATCATTTTTTAAGAAATACTATTCTAATAAAGGAATTGATGGAAGAAAATTTCTTTTATATAATGGGATTACATAATAAGTAACTAATACAAAGTTATATAACCTTTTATAACACCCTCATAAGACATAAGGGTAAGGTTTGTGATGGTGACAGACTCTTGGGGTGGCTCAGATAACATCACCAGAGAGGTAATCTCAATTAACTTGAATTTCTCTAGTAGGCAATTCCATTCAATTTTAACACATTGAAGATCAACTTGGTCTTGGTCAAGAGTGAATACCTACGATGCTACATCCTTTACAAGCTATGAAAAATGAGATTTGTACGACCCAAGTCTATTGGATGAACCCATCCGCTAATTTTTCAATGACAGAAATATTTTTTAAATCCATATATTTATTTTTGTTGTTTGATCACTTTTGAACCACTATATTTTCAATGATATTGATACTTAATTTCCATTTAAAAAAAATAATAAAAAAGAGTGCATGCATTTTCTATATCCACAAGAAATTAAAATAAATAAAATTTTATTCTAGAATGATTAGGTTGTTACAAACTTCCCCCCTTAAGAAATTTTACCCTCCAAATTTCATTCTCCTAAACTTAAATAGGAGAGGGTAACTCTTCCTCACCACTTCCTCTGATTCCCACGTTTCATCTTCAAACTTGAGGTTTCTACACAAGACCTTGATGAGGGGAATCATTTTATTTCTTAGAACTTTTTCTCTACAAACAAAGATCATCCATAGATTCTCTTCATAAGAGAGGTCATTATCCAATGGTAGAACCTCTAGATTGAGTAAATGTGATGTGTCATTTATATACTTCCTTAAGAGTGATACATGGAATACATCAAGTACTTGAGACATGTTTGGTGGGAGTTCTAGTCAATAGGCCACTACTCTGATGTGATTAAAAATCTAAAAAGAGCCATTGTACCTTGTACTAAGCTTTCCCTTATTCTTAAATCTCATAACTATCTTCCATAGTGATATGCGAAGAAATACAATGTCTCCCACATAAAAATGTAGGCCTCATCGACGATTGTCAATATAGGTCTTTTGTCAACACTAAGTAGCTTTGATGTGATGCTAGATAGTCTTAACCTTCTGTACCATTTCTTCAACCATTTCTAGAGCTATATGTTTTTGTTCTCCAAAATCATCCCAAAATACCGGTGTTCTACACCACAAACCATAAAGGGATTCATAAAGATCCATTTGAATGATGTAGTGGAAACTATTGTTCTAATAGAACTCCACCAAAGTAATATTTCGGTACCATCCGCATTTGAAGTTCATTGAGAAAGCTATCAACATGTTATCAAGTGTCTGGATTTTCCATTCAGATTGGCCATTAGTTTAAGTGTGATAGGCTGTGCTAAAGTTCAACTCAGCGAATGTAGCATATTGGATACTCTTCTTGAAATTGGAGGTGAACATTGGATATTGATCTGATAAAATTATTAGTGGAACTCAATGCAACCTTATGACTTCTTTAATGTATATCCATGCCTATTTATCCAATGATAAATCCTCTTGAATTGCAATGAAGTGTGAATTAATTGTAATATGATCCAAAATATCCCAGATAGAATTATTTCCTCTGGAAATCATTGGAAGTTCGTTGACAAAGTTCATGTTGATGTTTTCCCATTTCCATGTTAGTATTGGTAATGGTGGAATCATTCCCTTAAAACTCTATCTACCAGTCTTCACATTATAAAATTACAAGAACATTGATTTTTATTTGGAAATATTATTCTTCATTTTATCCCACCAATAATGATCTCAGATGTCCTGATACATCTTAGAGATTCCTGGGTGAATGGGTAAATTCAAACAATGTGCGTCATTCAGAAGTTGTTTCCTTAACTCCTATTTTGATGGAACACATAGTCTTAACCCAAATATCATAATTCTATCTTCATTAACATTGAACCCTAAGGATTTCCATTTTTTAATAGTTTCCACTTTCTTTGGAATTCCCATATCATATTTTTTAGCATCCTTTAACCATTATAAATGAGATGGTTGAGAAATCATTTATGAAAGGATTGATATTGTTATATTCATTAATATTCCCATATCCAACTTCAAAAAATAATTGAAGATTTCATCCATTTAAATTATCATTAATGATTGAATCTATGGGTATTTTATACTTGGAGATTACACCACTTTTTTTTCTTTTCAAAGGTGGTAATTGATTAAGAATTTGTAGTCCTTGATGATATAAAACCATCTTCGTTGGAAAATGTTCATCACTTTCTATGTGAATATATAATTGAGACTTTTTTGATCAATATATATTCACACTTCTCTCAAAAGAGATAATTCCCTCATATTTTCAATGAAAATATCATAGATGCCAACTCGAGATCATGCATGGGATATTTCTGCTCATGGATTTTCAACTGTCTTGAGCCATAGGAGTTGAATTTTTCATTCAACATCAACACACATCCTAGTCCCTTCTTTGAAGCATCACTATTGATTATGAAAAGATCCCCACTTGTGGGTTGTGTGAGGACATGTGTAGTGATAAAACTATACTTCAACATCTTGAATATTTATTCACATTCATCATTCCATGCAAACTTGACTCCCTTAAGAGTTATCTTGGTAATAGGTTTAGAAAATTGTGAGAAATTTTTCAAAAATCGGTGATAATATCCAGATAACCCTAGGAAGCTAAGGATATAAAACAAAGATGATGGCCTTTTCCATCCCTCAATTGATTTTGTTTCGGAAGGATCCATAGATATCCCATTACATGTGATGATATTTACTAAGAATGAGACTTCCTTCTACCAGAACTAAAACTTTCTATACTTTACATAGATCTTTTCTTTCACATGGTCTGTAGTACAGTTCATAGATGATCCTCATGCCCCTACTCAGTTTTGATGTATATTACAATATCATCGATAAAGACTATATATAATTTGTTTAGTTAATCTCTAAAGACTCTATTCATCAAGTCCATGAAGATTTTTGGAGCATTAGTGAGTCTAAAACGAATTAGAATGAATTCATATTGCCCATACCATGTACGAAAAGCAGTCTTGGGAATATAATTCTTCTTCACCATTGTTAATATATCAACTACAGATCAACCATGGAGAAGTATTACTCACTACATAGCTGGTTGAACAAGTCATACATACATGAAAAGTACACTTGGTCTTTATTGTGATTTTGTTGATCTCAGAATAATCAATGAAAGAGAGCATTGGACCATACTTCTTTTTGATGAAGAGGACTACTGCACTCCATGGTGAAGCACTGGGGAATATTAACCCTTTATCAAGATTCCCTTGTAGATGTTTCTTTAGCTCCTAAATCTCAAAGACAACCATTCTAGGTGGATTCTTTGACTTTTGAAATGCCCTAGGTATAAGATCAATTGAGAATTCAACATCCCTTCCAGGGGAAGACCACTCAATTCCTTAGGAAACACATTAGTGAATTCCCTCACAATAGTAATGTCTTTAAGGATATTTCCTTAGATTCAATCATCTGAGAAAGTTATGTGTGATCATAGGGAAGTAATATCCATGCTTATGATAATGGTTCAAAAGAGGATTCATACTCCTTTGTGATATTTTATAGAATCAGGGATAAATTCACCATATAGAGAGTGATTTACCACCCATGTACAATTATGTTGTCTCTATATAGGGAAAGACAATCCATTCCAAAAATTGTATAAATTTCCACCGAGGGAAGTATGAAGAGGTACCCTGGGAAGTTGATTCCAAAAATTATGACATGGTAGGAGTTATATTCATGAGATTAAATAGTTTTCCCATATTTCTTTTTCACTGACATCTCTACTTATATTTTTTGTGGTGATGGTTGGATTGTTCTACAAAACGTTAGGGATATAAACGAATGCATAGAACTAGAATAAAAAAGTATATTCTCTTTTATTGAATTAATAACCAGCATACCTATGACCACTCAATTTTTGGGATTCATTTCAATGGTAGTGATGGAAATATGTCTCCCTTTTTTCCTTGGAGGTTGTTGGTTGCCACCAAAAACCATTGGCAAATGAAACTGCCTTTCAAAGTGCCCTAGTTTTTTGAAGTTTTAGTAATGAACAATGAGTTTGGGATCTAAAAGAGTGTTCCTTTCCTCTATCGAAGTAGTAGGTTTTCCTTGTCAGAAACTACTGTCTTGGTGAGCTTACTTCCCACACCTAAGTAATTTTCTCATCCTGTTTATTAAATTTCTAGGGTTCTTTTTTCCACATTATTGGAAAGTGGGATTCTATAATTTTTTCGATCCATTGGATTTATCCATTGCACCACCATAATTAATGTACATTTTTTTTTCTTCTTGTCCTCATGATACCCTAAGATTCATGAATCTACATCTTTAATTTGAGGGAATATCATAAAATCCCCTCATAACTGTCAAAGTCACAGATCACAAGGGATTTCTGTAGGCTACGTTTTATCCCCAGAAAGATGTGTTCAACCTTGAATTAGGGGGTGACTAAATAACCAGAGGCATATTGTTCAAGTCTAGTGAAGTTTTCCTTCATTTCCCCAATATATTCTTCGTCCTTTTTATTGAGTGCGAGGAAATATATTTCAATCTTAAGATAGAGGGTGCAGGGAAATTATTTACAGAAAACATTTTCTTGAAATCCTTTCATCCCATCGCCTCAAAATCTTCCTCATGCATCATATTTTTGATCAATTTCCACCTTTGATCAGCCTCACCCTATATATGATAAGCTTCTAGAATAACCTTCTCTTATTTAGATCATTGAAGGATAACGAATACCTTCTCGATGGAGTTGATCCATTGTTCGACGATTGAGTGATTATATGATCCATTGAAAGTAGGAGGCATTTGTATCATGAAGCTCTTGATTGTGATTTTTTTTTCTGGGGGGGGGGGTTTGGATGTTCCTCTTGACCTATGTTTCTATTCAAAAGATGAGTTAACTAAGTGAGTATAATGAAAATGACTCAAATTTTCATTGCAATAAGATAGGTAATCTCATTATAACAATCGTCACATTGACCTTCACATGTGTTGTTAGCTGGAGACCTCCTATTACCGGCCATTGGATAGAAGAAATGAAAAATTAGGGGTACTTATTATAAAATATTAAACAAATAAAGGGTAATCCATTGAAAATGGATAGATTCTAAATTACATTTTTCTCATTAACTTATGAATTTATAAGCATCGATCTAAGTTATCTACGATGTACTTCCTATCTTATATTCATAGTGGAATTTGTTTGTTCCTTTTATGATGGTTCGTACAAAACTTATTAATATGTTGAATCATATCCCCAGGGAGTGTCAAACCATTAGTACAACAAGACCCATTCTCATACACTAGTTCTCATTTGAGTCTAGCTCAAAGTTGTGTTTTTGGGTTTTACCCCCAGATACCTCTGTGCTTGAGCCTCCTCTACTTGTTCGTATCCAGATAAGGATTTATTTTCTTGATAAACCACTTACTCTATCCTCAAATACCAACTATAAGAACCCTGATATTTATTTAACATTTATAAATGATTTATTACATAAACATACACTTAATATAACCCATAAGATCGATATTTCAAGTGTATTTGTTCCATAGAAACATTATACGACAATTTAAGATATAAAATACAACATCCTTATTGAAATATTTTTTTAAATGACCACAAAATTCTTTAATACTTTTCATTGGAAGGGATAACATGAAGAAATACATAAGAAAAGGGTTAGCTATAATTCCTGATAAGGGAGTAAATATGTCATAACAAGAAAAATACAATACATGTTAGGAAATAAGCTTATAAATGGAGCTCAAGAGAAACATGAATATAAAGTCATGATATATCATGATTATTATAAAATGTAAACGTGGGAACAAATAAAAAAACATCATTGACATAATGGAATCCGGAAAACCCCTATCCCAATATGATGGAAAAATTTCCTATAAAGGAATTAGGTAATCCCATTTCCCAAACTAACTTATCTTAATACTAAACATTATCCAAATAACTAGATAAATATCATGGCTCACCCATTGGGAACATTTTAGTCTCATGCTTATGTGTTCCACATTGATTATATAACATGGATTCATTCAACATAATCATTTATTCCACATTAAAAGAAGGTGTAATACATACATGTAAGTCCCCAATCAATTAATATATGTTTATAAAGGTGAGTAACCTATATATAGGAATGTGTATGGTATTCACTACATGAGAATTTTGTCATGGAAAATCATGGTGCAATTTCGACAGCATAACATCATCACATGAGGATTCATAAAATTGGTTTATGAGAAAGATAGATGTAAATCATCATTTAAACATAAAATGGGTCGTAAGGGGATAATGTATCCAAATATCCCGACATATGAAATGGAATTTGGTATGCATAATATAAAATAAATTCTTGAATGGAAATGTGGAGAGAGAAATCCCTTACAGAATTTTGACATGGTAATGGGTTTACATAGGAGGGATTAATTAGAGTGAAAGGGGGTATATCATCATTAAAAAATAATATTTTCATTATATGGGAGGTTCAAAATCATACCCCATATTAGTAAATGAAAAATTAAAAGTTTATAACAATATAAGGAAACTTGAAAAAAATGAGAAAGGAAGGAACCCTTACATGGATGTGTGATACCAAAGGCTTGGGAGATGCTTCTTGGGTGCATAAGGTCACCTTGGGAGGAATCTAGGGAGTGGAGAGAAGACTAAGGATGATATTCAAGGATGTTGGGTGAAGATGAATGTGTTCTTAGGTGGGTTTATACAGGAAAGGATGGGGAATTCTTTATTATTTTTGTTTTGGACACTATACACAAAAATATTCAAAACCAAAAACCAATCTGTGGCTTTTGAGCATGGGTTATGGTCCAAGGGAGTGGAAAAATTATTTTATTAGGAAAAGGTATTATGATATTAAAATATTATCCTTTATTATGTGGTGGTGAGTCACACTCTCAAGGAAATGAATTTAAAATCAAAAAATATATTATACATTTTGGAGGATTCACAAACACATTTTAAAATAAGTCAAATAAATATAAAATCAAATTATTTTAAAGATAAATAATATATTTGGTTAAAGTTCATTTTTTGTATATATTACATCACTATTTGGTAATTATTATGTCATAAAACACAATATATATTCATATATTATTTAATTTGTTCCAAAAAATACGACAATATCAAAAAATTATAAAAAATTCATGGTTGGATGATTTCGAAATCTTGATTCCAAATACAATATTCATTTTATATAAATAATTTTATAATATGTGAATTTTTACTTTTAAGATGAGAACAAATATTTATTGAAAATTGACAGGGTTTGATAAAAATAATTTTTATACCTTAATAAAAATTATATTTGTCTTATTAATGATTATGTACTCATTTATTTTTAATAAAAGTAATTTGATAAAAATATTTTAATAAAATATTAGTTATTTCAAAAATTTGTTAGTTCCTTAAAATAAATTATTTAAAAATACACTTTCTATTTTATCATATAAAAATATAATACTTATAAAGCTCATTACTTATCCATTTAATAATTTGGAAATGATATAATCATAATTTATAAGAATTATACTTATAAAATTTTTAACAAATACCATAGTTTAATTTAATAATGTATATATTTCTCCACAGGACCATTTTTACCTGAAAAATCAATTTGTCAAATTCATAACTTTTTTAAGAAATATTATTCTCAGAAAGTAATTGATGGAAGAAGTCTTTTTAGAGAAATGGAATACATAATAAGTAACTAATACCTTGTTATATAACCCCTTGAAACACCCACATAAGACCTAAGAATATAGTGTGCGATGGTGGTAGACACTTGGGGTTTCTTGGATAACATCACCCAGGTGGTAATATCTATTAATGCAAACTTCTCCTGTAAGAGATTCCCCTCAATCTTAACGTGTCCAATCTTATCTTGATCATGGTCAGGAGTAAATTCCTACGACTCTACCTCCATTACGATCTTCGAGAAATGTGATTCGTATGACCCAAGTCTACTAGATGAGGCCATCCTCTCCTTTTTTTAGTGTCAAAATTATTTGTTAAGACCTTATATTTATATCCCTTGTGTGATCACTGTTCAATGGCTATATTATCAACGAGTATGATACTTAAGAATTATTTAGACCCAATAATAAAATATTTCATGTGTTATCAATATACATAAGTCATTAAAATAAAGGAAATTTTATTAATAAATGAATAGGTCGTTACAACAGAGATTTATCCCACACTGTCTCTAGGAACTATTGGGTACCCGGTGTAGATTACATGGTTGTGGGTGTTCATAAAACGAAGCATATAGATTCCAACACTTTATATCTTTTTATTAGTATAGAGATTGATAACAGTGGACCTATTAACAACTGAGTAATATTAGGACTATTTTTTTTTCCATTATATTTTTGTGGAACATGCAATACTGAATGTCTTGTATCCCTATTTTCTAGTTTTCTAGTGACATGAAATATCATCTATAGTTTTTGTATTCTTGGATGTTATTCCAGTTATTTTTTTTACTATTGTCTCTATTTTCTGTTGGGCCTTTTATTTACTAATATTGATTCCACTATTTCTCTATGTTGACATTCACTTGTTGTGCTACACTTTGGTAATAGGGGAATAGTCTCCCCATGGGCACACCCTAGGCCCTCTGTGCTAGTCAGAATCCTTTGGAATTCGTGGTGATTCTCTAGAGGCGATGCGGCCCATCGGGCTCAGGGGTCCCATTAGGTTTCATTCAGGTCTAAGACGTCACAATGTGGATCCGAGGGTGGTCTGTTTTCTTTCTTTACTATTTGGAGATAGTAAACTATATATTAAGAACACTTGGTTCATAGTCATAAGCAGGGCTTTGGAATTGGGAACCCATCTTTAGGGTAAAATTCATGTTACCCAAAATACCATTCCAATTCTATTTTTCCTATTTGAGTTTGTATTATTTTATCATTGGGTGATGCACATGTTTTGTAGTGTTTTGATTAGTAATCTATTTGATGATTTTATTTCAACCTTGTCCCGATAATATGAGGTAAAGGAGAATTATTAAATGCATCATATTTGGCACCTAGATTTTATATTTCATGCATATTTTCATGACATATTTTTTCATTTCACTTATTTTAATTGCTTGATATTCCTATGATTGTTGAGTGATTATGTGATAGTTAGCTTATTATTTTATTACTATTGTTTTCGATTCAGTGATTCATATCCTTGTTCATGATGAGTATGAGACCTCATGGGTTGGTATAAGTAATTTATCAAATCAATCCATTATGCTATAAATAAATAGGATTCATTTCTAGTGATATGTTTATCGGAACTGATTCACTAGGAATGGGTATAATTTATAAAGTGAAGCATGCAACTCAAATTAATTGGTTTCACATCCTTATCCTAACTTTTCATTTTTATGAAAGTTAAATGACATAACATAGTAATTCAATGAAAAATTAAATGAAAATTATAGTTAGCACTTTTTGATACCTGGCTGTCTAAGTGGGTAGTTGGGGTAGTATGCCTTGGGTATTGTGTGTTCCAATGATAATCATCCACTAGTCGCACTATATTTCATCTTATGCTTGTTATAAGGTGTGTTATTGGAAATTGTAGACCAAAGTCACCAGGATATCATTGTATCATACTCTGGGAGGGTGGCAATGACCATGCTCTAGAAGTAGTGCGCCATATGCCATTAGTCTTAACTCTAGGAGTTCCACTTGAGGCATCACCTTCTATACATGATCTGGGAACTGATTCCCATGTTCATGATAGTTTCCTATGTCTAATTAAGTCTATGAATGGTGCTTCACACCTTGCACCTACGTTGGTTGATCTAACTTGTCAGTTCTAATAGGAGAATCCTCCAACATTCTCAAGTAGTGGAGGTCCATAGGCTACTATGTTTTGGCTATAATCCACCCGATCTATCTTTGAGAATATGAAGATGCCTCTAAAGTGGAGGGTTAATAATTACACATACATTCTTTGGGATTCAACCATGTTTTGGTGGAATGTGAATACATAGTCCGGTTATCATCATGGCTTGTTATGCGTTGATTTCCATACTGACACCTATGATCAGTTTTTTCCTCAGACACTAAGAGAAAACATATATAGAGATTTCATGAACCTCAAGAAGGTTTCTATGATTGTCATGATATATTCTTCATTTTTCATGGAGTTTCAGTGCTCTGCACTACTTCTAACAAGTGGTGAACTTCCACGTGCTATAAATTTCCGGGATGGGCTCCACTATGACTTTCATACGTAGGTGAATGTATTTATCCTGCAAAACATTTGTTCAATATTCAATCAAGCTATTATCACTAACTGCAACCTGAGAGATGAAAATAGTACCAGTCATAGAGGACATGTTCTATGTCAGACTAGTAGTTATTCTGGTTGTAGGAAGCATTCTCTGAAAGTTTCTCATCAGGGGAGTGATTACCATAATCCTCATTTCAATATCTGTGTAGAGTTTCATTAGTTAGGAATACGAGGCGAAAAAATCCTCAATGTGATAAAGGACCAATGGAGTGCATGGATTGTATCCATACGAGGAATCTCCTACATTTCCTTAGGAATTTTCCACAAGCCATGATTAGAAAAGGACTTGCACTAGCTTCACCTTCAAGAGTAGGTAATTTTGCACAACATTAGGTAGGGAGTTGAAATAATACTGGATGTTTTGGATGAGGAGGAGTTCATGGTCATGGTATCTAGACCCATGATCACCAGCAACACCAATAGAGGAGTTATGACTGTGGTAGTACATTTATAGCAAGTAGTCATGGGTCATGCCAGTTAAATGCACTATAGAAGATACCTGAGGATCAATCTATGTGACTATCTACAATACGAGGTACTCTTAATATGGTATTTACCATAGTATCTTATTTATTTGACACTATTTCTTCAAAATCTATTATATTTGTATCTATTACGGAAATTCATAGACTAGAGATACATTATTACTATTGTATAATTACCATAGATTTTCCATTAGGGGTACAAACAGAGGAAATAAACATACGTAGTGACTGTACCCTTAAGGTACACACTGAACCATTATTATAGAACCTCTTTATTCTCGATATGAAAAGCTTCAATGTCATACATTGAAGGGACTAGTTTTTTTTACTATCAAGCTTTTGCAAACATCTATAACCATAGGTTATTTTTTACATCACCATAGGGAAAAAATTATTTACATAAGGGTGAGTGGGATGTCCATACTAGTATATCTCGACAAGAAAATAATGGTATAGGTGAAGTGACTAACTAAATTGAAAATATCAACATAGAGGATCAGAGTTTACAAATGTATGTTTTTCCTCCACCAGTGGATCTTTTCAGGGATGTATTTTCTGATGATTTTTTTGGAACACCTCCTAAGAGAGAGGTAGGGTTCACAATTAATCTTTTTAGAGGATAATTAGTAGTGTCCAATACTCCATACAGGATGTCACCTATAGACATTGATGAGCTCGAGTGGCAGTTAGAGGATTTGGAGTCCAAAGGATTTATACGAACTAGTAAATATTCTTGAGGTTCTACCATGCTTTTTCGATGAGTGTGGATGGAACCTTACGTCTATGAATGTATTATAGAAGGTTGAACTAGATTAATATCTAGAATATGTATCCAATTCCTTGAATATAGGATCTATTTGACCAGCTCTGAGGAGAAAAATCCTTCTCTGAGATCGACATGAGATTGGGTTATCATCAGGTATGAGTCAGACCATCCGAGATAAAAAAATATCTTTTTATAGTAGGTATGGTCTGTATTAGAACCTTGTTATGCCGTTCGGTCTTATGAATGCACCTACCATTTTCATGGATATGATGAATTGGGTGTTCCACCCCTATTTGGACTCTTTTGTTGTAGTCTATGTGGATGAAATCTTAGTGTATTCTCACACACATAGTGTCCATGCCAAACATCATGATATCAATCTAAGTTCACAAAGAGAGTATCATCTTTATGCAAAAAATTCTAAGTGACACTTATGGATCAACAACTTCAACTTCTTTGGATAAATTATCTCAGAATCATGCATATCAATTGACCTAGAATATGTTGGTTCTATAGTTTCCTAAGAGTATCCTAAAAACATGATTTATATATGAAGTTTCTCGAGGATAACTAGATATTACATAGACTTCATAAAATACTTTTCCCATATTTCTACACCTATTAATGGTCTCAAAATAAATGTTTCAATTTCATATGGTTAGAAAAAATTTATAAATCCTTTTAGGAGCTGAAAGAAAGGATTATACCAGCACCAATTATGACTCTTTTTGATCCAGGTATAGGTTATACCATCTTCTATGATGCATCAGGCATCAACCTAGGAACAATTAAAATGAATTAGAACAAATAATTTCTTATAGATCTCAATAGTGTAGGACTCAAGAGAGAAATTATATGATACATGGCCCTGATCTAGAAGTAGTTGTCAAGGCATTACGTTTCTGTAGACAATATCTTCTGGATGAGCACTATATGGTGTAAACGGACCAAAAGAGCTAAAAATATATCTTTTCTCAATGTGACTTGAACCTCAGATATAAAATATGTGTTGAATATCTACAATAAATTGATTTTAAACATTCCTATATGCCTGGGAAGGGAAATGTCGTTTCAAAGGCGTTGAGTCTGAAAACTCAAACACAGGCAGTATGAGAATATAGTGATGAATGGAAGGTAATGGACCATTTTAATGAGATATATATGATTTATTATGATATTCAAAAAAAAATATTAAATATAATCCTTGATATAAACCTCTTCTCAACTTGAGAAGGTGAATGGTATAAAAATTATAGATCCTGAAGTCATTGTTCTCTATGAGGGTATATCAGGAGATAACCTCACTCTGGATTGGTATCTATATAGAGACAACATCATGAATCTATGTGGACATATCTAGGTTCATGCATATATAAGAAAGTAGTTGACGTTTGATTCCCATGCCTCTTAGTAGAATGTTCATACATGACTCTCATAGATGTATTGGGACATTCCACGCTAGTATTGGGTTCCTATAATGAATCATTAGACAGAAGGCTTTATCGCAGGGTGTTCCATCTGTCAAAAGGTTAAAAAAGAGAACCAAATACATGTAGGATTTTTATATCTACTTCTAATATTGGAATGGAAATTGGAATACATTACATTAGATTTCATAGTTTCCATACCAAGGCTGAAGAGGTGAAGCGATGCTATATGGAAAGTCATTGACTGACTAATGAAATCAACCCACATTATTACTATTCAAGAGACTTTGTAGTTGATGAGTTTGTAAAACATAATGTCCATGAAATCATACGATACAATGAGGCCCCTCATATAATCATTTTAGATCAAGATTCTCAATTCACATCACTATTCTGGAAGGGGACGCAGAAGGCTCTGAGAACACATGTTCTTCTAAGAAAAACCATTCACCCTCATACCAATGGACAATCAGAACATACAATATAGGTTCTAGAGGACATTCTCTAAGCATATTTCCTTGATTTTAGTGGTTCATGGGAGAAACATATCCCTCTTATCAAGATCACATATAATAAGAAATTTCAAGAGCCAATTTAGAAGCCTCTATTTTAGGCATTATATGGTAGGCCGTTTCGTTCATCAGTATACTGGAAAGAGGTAGGTGAGGTAACTCAACTAGGACTTTGTCTCATTTAGGAGACATCTGATTAAGTTTAGATGATCAAAAAGGGCATGACAACAGAATAGTCAAGACAAAAATCTTATGCCCATTTTCAATAAAGACCTCTTGAGTTCAAGGTCAGGTATTATATTTTTCATTGGGTATCACCCAGGAAAGGGCATAAATAGTCATGTAATCAGAGAAAGCCATAACCTCTTTGTGTAGGGAATTCTGAAATTCTAGAGAGTGTCAAGTTGGTAGCCCATCAGTTTCTATTACCTTAGAGGTACCATGCCAAGAATTTTATCTTTTATATTTCTCAGCTTCTGTAATATCATGTTGATCAATATCATACCATTGACCTCAAGGAAGTTGAGTTACATGATGATGAAACCTTTATAGAGTAACCTATATGCATCATTGACTATAGAACAAAGGATCTTTGAGGATAGTATATCCCGATGGTATTGGTTCTATGATAGTACAACTGAGTACATGACGATACATGGGAGAGGGAAGCTGACATACATGCCCAATGACCAAATTTGTTCAGAGATAATTTTTCTCTACCCTTGTAAGGTGAATGTGGTGACTAGTTATCTTAAGGGGGAACACTCTATGAATATGATGTTTCACTCAAATATGGATCCATTAAATTTCAATATAAATCCTTATCATGGAACTTTTTTGGATTCATTTTTAGTTGGTATATGTATAATGGGTATCTATGACTTGTTCAGAGTCTGAAACTTTTCTTTTTAGGGGAAACATACCAAGTCACATGGTTGGCACATGGTCAAAACACATTTTTTCCTAACCATGTGTATGGTGTTTATTCAAGGTAGATCCTCCTCACATGGTTGGTGCACAACCATGAGGCCAAACCATTAATGTTCCCCTTTATCCCAGGAAACCGTGCAAACAAACTATGCAATGCTATTTTTCTTGGTAATTTTAAAAAATTTCCATTAATGATCTATTAAGCCTCCCTTTTGTTCCATAATTAGATACCATTGGGGATTAACCCCCTTTCCTCTCATTTTAGAGATTTTTGTAGAAATATGGTAGGAATCAAAGGATATCCTTTATCCTAGATCCTTTCATGTTTTCTTTATTCACATTGGATGAGAAACAGTAAGTACTTGAGTCATTTTATGTCATTCCTATTCTCTCTCGCTCTTGACCATGTTATCAAGGTTTGATCATTTTTTCCCTCTTCCTAGATCTACTATGATCCGATTCAAATCAATTTCCAATACTATAGGAGGAGAGTCATACAAGCCTAATGTGGGTGACCTATAACTCATCCCTCAAGTTCATTGATTTTGGAATTGTTGTGTGGGGCCCACCGATTTCCTCCGGTGTCTTTTATATAATTTATATTCCATTATTATAATCATTATAACCATATGGATATTATCTTTAGATATATGTGATTAATTTTTGATGGTTACACCCACAACTCCATTCATCGCATGCAGGATGTTAACCATAATTGGGATTTTAGCATTTGATGTGTTTTAGCCTTCGTTTGGGTGTTCCATGGCTATAACTTCCTAAGGGTAAGTGTTTTTATATCAAATAGGTTTTTTACAATGATACTTTAATAATGTAATGTACCATTTATTCTTAACACTTGACCCACATAAGGTAAGTGCTTCAATTTTATAATAAAATGTGAATTGTGAATTGGAAAGTATACTATGTACATGACTGTGCCTTAAATGTAAATGAATAGTTGGTTGAATATCCATAGAACCAATTAACACATAAATGGATGGTATAGGAATGAAAATTGTATAAGGACCGTATCCTTTTACACATATCTTTACATGATTTGAATCATAAAAAAACATCATATTACAATCCATGAATCATGAAGTCTAGTGTCTTGGAAGACTATGTACATAAAAATGAAAACATGGGACTAAATAAAGAATTTATTTATTTAATATTTATAAAGAGATCCAATGTTCCATTATTCTCATACATATTCATTAGGTAACCTAGGGATAACAAGAACAAAGGGATAATCTAAAATCCCAGTAACGGAGAAATCATAGTAATAATGCTTTATCACATGGGTTAGAAGGCATGGCATAATGCAATAAAAAGGAATGGAACATGTTAAATAATAGAATATAAAATGGGATCATATAAATAGTTATTAATAATACTGTGGAAGAAACATAAAACAATACTTTATCTGGATTTATGGCTCATCGCACAGAGAGGATCAAAAGTCAAGGGTAACCAACAATATCTTTGAACATGATAGAATTAGTTAAGGGTAACATTCAAAACCATTGAACATAACATCTCATGACAATGAAATTTACCAACATATTGGAGTTATAACTAGGTTCAACCATCTTAACATGTTCATGAATATATTTTCCACATAAATAATCATACATAATCAATAATACATGAACATTAGGGTACCCAATGAAAGGAATAGGTATAATAATAATATAATAAAGAATAACCAATGGGCACATCATAAAAGTGTCCATGAAATAAAGGAACATGGAAATTAATATGTTAGAAAGGAATATATCATGATAAGTTATGTCAAAAAAATGCGACAATTTACATAGAGATTATTAAAGAAATGTTATAATTTAAAAAAATTAGTGCGGTTTTAAGAAAAATACTAATGAAAATTTAAAATAGAAAAGGGCTTGATATTTTATATTAAACAATAAGTTATAAAATATATTTTCAATGATAAAAAAGTGGTGTTATAAATATAATGTTTCCTTAAAAAATATTTTGTATAGTGAACTTGAAATTGGGTAAGAATTCTAGAAGTTCCCTTAAAATGGGATTGCTTATCGGGATGTATTGGGAGTGGAATCACTTAAAATCATGCATATCCCCAAAAGATAAATTATAAATGGATCATAATACATGATTTTGGAAATATAAATATAAATTAAAATATGTAAACAAATAGAATATTTGGTTTTATTTGGGTAAAAAGAGTGTTAGAATAACCCGAAAAATTTAAAGAGGTTCAGGTAGAATCCCTTACATTAAGTCTGATAGTGTTATCCACATGATATTAATGACCTGAATAATCAAATTAGGTTTACCGGTTAATAACTAAAAAATCTATTTTAGATCTAATTAATTTAATATAACATTTTTATGTTCATTCACGACATTTTTGAGGGGTTAAAATGTTCAATTTCATTATTTGGGCTAGTTTGATTAATGATGGTTTACTTATATACATGAATGGATAATCATGAAGAATGATGATTGTTGTCCAAATTTTGAGTAATATTTTTTTATTGAACAAATATAAGGTTATATTTTTGTAATTTAAATTGGTTATTTATAGTGAAGTTGAATCATTATATAAAAATTTTGTGATAACCTTTTGGAGAAATTGGATTTTTCTTATCACAACAAACACATTTTCATTTATAAATAAAAACCATGTGTACAAACGATTACATAATAATAAACAAGACATTATATATATATTACTGTCTATTTAAACCATAATTATGATTTCATGACCTGAATTTAAAAGGTTAATATAAATTGAAAACCCATTATCCTTAAATGTGATAAATTAACACAAATCAGATTGTGTTTTTACTACTATCATAAAATAATGGTAAAGTAGATATGATAGTAAATTATTCAATAATCATAAAAAAATTATATTACATTTTTGGTACTGGAGTTTTCATAATATTTGGATGAGGATAGGTAAGGACAAAAAAGAAAAAAAGGATCATGAAAAGAAAGTAAAAGAATCAAAAAGAGGAATCTACCTCTTAAAATAATCATCCTTGGGAGACTTTTAAGGGGATATGATTTGGTATTTGAAGAGAAAAAAGGATGATGGATGTGGGGGAGGATATTTTTTAGATATTTGAGCAGAATTTAGGTTGATCACAATGCTTGAGAGGAGTGATGAGGATATAGGAGTGTGAGTGGTTTTTTATAGTGGAGGGGGGGAGGGTTTTCTTAATAATTTTGTCATCAATATATTATTTTTCCATAAGACAATAAAATGTTTTGATTTCATGAAAAATAGTAATATGTGCATGTGATTTCAAACCAAGGGTACTTACCTAGGTGATGATGCTAGTAATTGTACATTTAAATTATAATGTATATATACTCTAAATTATTGTATTTTACTTTTCATAAAAAATTCATGTTTTTTAGAAAAATACAAAATATTCACCCTAACCATTTTTCTATTTGTATAATCCAAAAATAAACTCCAATTTTCATAAATAGTTTTTTAAATATGAATAATTTAATTTTTAATTGAAATCATAATTTACTTGAAATATTCATATTTTAAATTATAATTAATATTATAATGTTTTCAAAATGTTATATATCGTATTATAAAATTATATTAAAACAAGAAGACATAAAATTATTAATTTATGAAAACATTTTGGAAAATAAATTTTATTTTAAATTATTTAATTAATTGTAAATAATTATTTATGACTTACAAAAATACCAATACTTTTACTATGGTCATATTATTGATGATAAGATGCCTAAATTATATTTATACATTCAGGGGAGAGGTTACAATTCTTGTAGGTGATTCACTATTCTTAAGGGACATATTATTATTCATAAGGGTCAGCTACTATTCATTAAGGTAGGTTACAATTTACCAAAAAAATAAGTTTGTTCCATGAGACCCCAAAAATCACACTGAACACAACTGTTTATGTCTGATTTTTGAAATTAAAGACTCAGATGTGGAAAATATATGTTTAATGGTCACATAAAACATATTAGTTCATTGAGCTGTGATTTTATGTGATTATATTAAATTTTTATAAGAATGAAATTTCAATTGAAAAACCATCAGGTTGTTTCATTGTTCCCCCATATGAAATTTCACCCTCAAAAATTCATTTTACAATGAAAACCATAAAAAGGTGGGGGTACTTTTTCAAATTGCCTCCTCCTGTTCTTATGTTGTCATTTCATACTTATGGATCAAACATAGTATATTATACAGGTGAGTGGTCTTGTTATGTAAAACATTATTTCTACAATCCACGATCTTCACTTGATGATCCTCATAAGATAGATCATACTCCAATTTTACCACCATTGAAGAGAGTTTATGTAATGTATCTGGTATATACTTCCTTAAGAGGGATACATTGGAGACATTATATACATTAAACATGGTAGGTGGAAGTATCAGTCGATAGGCCACAACCCCAACATGATCAAGAATCTCGAAGGGGATGATGTACCTAGGACATAACTTTCCTTTCTCCCCAATCATCAAGAATTTCTTCAAAGGAGATATGTGGAGGAATACCATGTATCCAAATTCAATCTCAAGGTCACATAAATTATTTTCATAAAAAATATTTTGTTGAATTTGGGTTTCCTTTATTTTCTACTTAATGGTTTTCAACTTCTCCAACATTTCATTGACCATTTTAGGTCGTAACAGCTTACGCTCACCGAATTCATCACAACATTCCAGTGTCCTGCAACTTTTCCCATACTAGGTTTCATATGGAGTAATTTGGATGTTAGATTGTAAAGTGATATTGTAGGAGAATTCAACTAGTGGAAGATATTGGTCTCACCCTCCTTTGATGTCCATAGAACATCCCATCAATATGTCTTATATTTTCTGAATAGTTTGCTCATATTGGACTTCAGTTTGAGGATGATAGGCTACAATGAAGTTTAGTTTTGTTCTTATATCATGTGGGAGACTTTTCAGGATCATCGAGGTGAATATAGAATCACAATTAGATATAATAGATAGCAGTACTCCATTCTGCCTTACCACCTATCGGATATATATCGGTGAAATTTGATCCAATGAGGATTCCTCTCTAATTGTGATGAAGTGAGTTGTCTTCATAAGACAACCTAAAATGACACATATAGCATTTTTTCCACTATATTCCCTTGGAAGTGTAGTGAAAAAGTCAATGTTGATGTTCTCCCACTGCCATGTTTTTATGGGTGGTGGTTAAATCACCCCCTAATAATTTTTTGCTTTAAGCCTTCAATTGTTTAAATACCTTGTACTTTGATGTATATTCATCAATATCCTTCTTCATATTGTCACACCAGAAGTTCTCTCAGAGATCTCAACACATCTTTGTGCTCCCTATATGAATAGATATGTTTTGTCTTTGTGATTCATTCAAAATAACTTCTTTATTTGGGGATCATATAGTACACATATGTGTGAATTTATACATATTTTCTTTGAGCATCCTTTATTTAATCCTTAGGGGATGGTTGAGAAATCATTTGAGAAAGTATTGATGATTTTGATCCCTAAACGATTACCATGTCCATTCTCTTCAAATATAAGAATATTTCATCCTCTTCAATTATCATCATTGATAAAGATTCATTGTCCTTTCTACTTAGAGAATATTCCACCTTTATTTCCTTACCCAGATGGTAATGGATTGAGAAGTCATAATCCTTGACGAGCTCTAACAATCTTCTTTGTAACATATTAAGATATTTCTATGTGAATATATATTTGATAATTTTTTGATCTGTATATATATTACACTTCTCCATATATAGATAATTCCTCCAGATTTTCAAAGAAAAGATAAAATCTGCAAAACCAAGATCGTGCAGAGGATGGTGTTTCTCCTGTATTTCCAGATACCGTGATGCATATGCTATATATTTATCATTTTCATCAGAAAAAAATCTTATACCTTCTTTGAAAAATCACTTTACACCATAAAGAGTTCACAACTCATTGGGAGTGCGAGTATTGGTGTAGTGATAAGCCTATTTTTTTACTCCTTAAAGCAGTCTTCAAATTCTTGAGTCCATAAAATCATTACCCCCTTCCGTGTCATCTTGGTCATTGGGTTTGACAATCGTGATATGTTCTTCACAAATCCTAGATAATACCATGCTAGACACAAGAAAGCTGAATATCTCCATTACAAATGTTATCCTGGGTCAAAAGCTAATTGCCTTTGTCTTGGAAGGGTCCACAGATATCCCTTTGGTGGTGTTAACATGGAAAAAAATGTACTTCCTCTAACCATAATTGACATTTACTTTACTTTTATTATAGTTTCTCCCTTCACAAAGTATTTAGCTACGTATCCAAATTCTCTTCAAGTTCATCCCTACTCTTGATGTATATTAGAATATAATCGATAAAGACTACAAATTTTTTTAGGTAATCTCTAAAGACTCCATTCATTAAATCCAGAAACATTTCCAGAGAATTAGTGATTATGGATGGAATGATTATGAAATCATAGTTTCCATTCCTCATTTGAGTGGAATTCTGGGGAATATATTCTTTCCCCACCTTTAATTTTGGATATCCTGACTGAAGGTCCACCTTGGAGAAATAACTGGACCCACAAAGTTGATCGGTAAATTCATCTATCCATAGTAGAGGATACTTTTTCTTTATCATGATTTTATTGATATCATAGTAATCAATGAATAGTTTCATTGATCCATCCTTCTTCTTGGTGAAGAGTAATAGATCACCCCAAGGTGAATCACTTGGGCGTGTAAAACCCTTGTTGGGATGCTCCTGTAACTGCTTCATTAGCTACTCCACCTCAATGTTGACCAGTATATTATTTTTTGTGGATATAGGTTGGGATCCAGAAATAGTTTCAATTGACAACTCAACCTATCAATTAGGAGGAAGACCAGACAAATCTCCAGGGAATACAATGGTGTAATACTTCACGATGGTCATAACTTCTTGAATTATTATATACATTTTTATCAATCATTTGTGCTAAAAATTATGGCTTTTAATGCACTAATATCCACTCTAGATACAGTGATTATATGGGAGATTTGTCTTCCTCGTTACACATGTAATGAATTGGAGGATTCTTTAAGATGTAAAGAGTAATCTCTATTTCTAGATTTTTGATATTGGATTTGTAAAAATATAGCCAATCCATGCCCAAGAAATCATCGAACTCCTCTAAAGGAAGTATGAAAATATTTTTTTGGGTGGTTCAGTACACAAATTTTTACCAATGAGGAGTTATAAACCTTTGAAGAAATAATTTACCCATTCACTGTTCTCACAGATAACTTATCCTACAAATTTTTTTGTGGTGTTTGAATAGTTCTACTAATCTTTCAAGGTATGAAAAAATGCATGGAACTAGAATAAAATAGTACAGTCCATGTTCTTGAATGACTAACTAGAATACCAATCACTACACCAATGTCTAGCTCCACCTCAGTTGTAGTGATATCATAAGCCCTTCCTTGTTTCCTTGGAGGTTGTTATTGATTTCCTTTCACAACCCTTGGCTTAGAGAAATGTTTTGCATAATGACCATGATCATTGAAATTATAACACTGCACAATTGGATGAGAATATATCTTAACCTTCCTTTCATATTTAAAATTAGTGAAATTCTTTATATCCCTTTAGTAATTATTTTCTAGATGTCCCATATTTCTAAATTTGAAGCAATCCTTGTTCCTTTTATAATGTTCTAACGAAGATTCTTCTCAAAATTTGGACATGAGGGTTTTCCGACCATATTTCCATCATAGTATTTATTTTTTGAACCACCCATATTAAACTACATCATATTCTTTTACCAGGACCATGGGACCACTGGAGGTCTCCGATATCAATTTTAACCTTAGGGGTACAACGAAAAAATATACTCATAATTATGAAAGTCTTGAATTTCCATCACATTTTATAGACTCGACTTTAGTCCACTAAAGTAGAAATCGACCTTTATTTTGGTGTTCATGAAAATTCCAGAGGTGTATCAAGGAAGCCTTTCTATGTTTTTATATGACCTGATAGAATCATCTTCCTTGCGATTGCGTCTGGGAAACTCTCTATCCAACTTGAGGTGGTTGGTTCATGGAACATATTTATTAAAAAAACATTTAATTTAATTCTTCCCAATCCACGGAATCAGTTTCCTCTTGGTAATTAGTATTCTTGATTATTGTCCACCACTTATCATCTTCCCAATCAAAATGATAGTCCACCGATACAAATTTATCTTCTTCTATGAACTATAGGATAGAGAATACAATTTCAATGGAGTTAATCAACTGTTCCATAAAGAGGGGATGGGAAGATGCCCTAAACATTGGAATCCTTTATCTTATGAAGGATTCATAGTCAACTTTCTATTTCCTAGGGGGGAGAGTTCCACATGATTCAAGTTATTATTCATGACTTGGTACAGCTAAGCAAGTACTTTCATGGAGTTTTGGGCACCCTTTCACAACATATTTGTAATATCATTAGGGAAATATTCACATTCACTATCACATTTATTGTTAGAAAATTTTCTTATATTCCCCGCCATTAACTAAAAAAATAACATACAATTAGAGGGCTTGAATATTAATCTATTACTCAAAAAATGAAAACAATGAACATAAAATGATTAACATGAAAAGGAGAAGTACATTGTAACTTATGATTACCTAGGTTTAAATCTGGCATACCCTTGATCTATTTTTATCTTATATTCTTATGGGATCTTTTTTCTGTTAATAATGGTTTATACGAAGCTCAAGAATTTATGAAAGAATATCTCTCAGGAGTTCCAAATCAAGAGTGCATCTGGGACCATTTTCGTGCACCTGTTCTTATTAAGTTCTAGGTCAAATCAATGTTTTCATGTTTTACCCCTAGATCTATCTATGATAGATCCCCCACTAATTATTTATATCTAGACAAAGATTTATTTTCTTAACAAACCACTTACTTTATACTTACCAAAATTTAGGGATGTTTTATTATACTTATTATAATCCATAATGTTCATACTAAAGTGATCTATTCATAATATCAAAAAATAACTAGACCACCTTATAATACTAACTATAAAGACCCTTTCCTTTTATGAATATCATTACATGATTTTAAGCATAATAGAACATCATATTACTAGACATGGATCATGAAGTCTAGTGTCTTGTAAGACTAGGAACATAAATATGAAAACATGGGACTAAATTAAATTTTTTTATTTATTTAATATTAATAAATATATCTTAACATCCAGTGTTCTCATACATATTCATAGGGTATCCTAGGGAAAACATGAACAATTGGATGAGCTTAAATCCTAGTATGGGAAAAACCATAGTAATAATGATTTAGAAAATGGGTTAGAAAACATGGAATAATGATATAAAATGGCATAGAATATGTAAAGTCATAACATATAATCATGGTATCATATAAACATGGAGTCATAAGAATGCGGAAAAAACATAAAAAGTGACTTTATCATGATTCAAGTCTCGGTGAATATAGTGGAGAACAAATCAAGTTTAACCACTAAGATCGTTGCACATTGTAGCCCGAGTCAAGGCTAACCGCCATGACCATTGCACATAACATATCTAGAGACTCATATATACCAATTTAATTGGAGAAATATTTTGGAACACCCATCTTAACATGTTCATGAATATGATTTCCACATAAAGGATCATACATAATCGATTATACATTAACATAAGGATACCCATGGAAAGGAATGGGTATCAAAATCATGTAATAAATAATAACCAATGGGTGTATCATAAAATTTTCCATGAAAGATAGGAATATCAAAATTAATAAGGTATAAATTATATATAATGATAATTGATTTCAAATATAAGTGACCACTTGTTAAAATATTATTTAATAAATATTATAATCGAAACATCTTGTGAGGTTTTATGGAAAATACTAAAGATAATTTAAAATAAAAAAGTTCATGATATTTTATATAAAAACAAAAATTGAACCTAGAATTATTCCATGATTAAAATAGTGATTTTATAAATATAATATTTTTGTATTAATATTTTATATAGTGTACTTGTAATTGGGTAAGAAATCAAGAAGTTCCCTTAAAATGAGTTTGATTTTAGGGAAGTATTGAGGAAGGAATCACTCAAAGCATGTATATCAACAAAATATAAATGATTAATGGATACTTAAACATGATTCTGGAAATATAAACATAAATTAAAATATGTACATAAAAAAATATAGGATTTCATTTGGGTAAAAATAGTCTATGTATAACCTGAGGGAATAAAGGTGTTTTGGGTAGAATCCATTACTATAAGTACGATGGTGTTCTAAAATAGATAATGATGACCTGAATAATCAAACTAGGTACATTAATTAATATTTACAGAACCTATTTTACATGTTATTGATTTATTATAGCATTTGTTTGTTCATTCATGATCTTTTTTATGGGTTAAGATATTCAATTTCATTTTTTGAATCTATTTGATTCATGATCGATTTACTTAGATATATGAATAGATAATGGTTTAAAATGGGGATGGTTGTCCAGAATTGGTTTATATTTTATTATTGATCTTCTAGAATATTACATGGTTGTAAATTTTATTTGGTTACTTTGAGTGAATTTGGATTATTATATATAACATTAGTGATAACCTTTTGAGTTAATTGATGATTTTTTTTATCACAACAAACACATTTTGATTAATAAATAAAAACCATGTGTACAAAAGATTACAGAACCATAGATGAGAAATTATACATATATTATAGTTTGGATCAACCATAATAATGATTTCATGACATGAATTGAATTTGATAATAGAAATTTAAAACCCATCATCCTTGAATGTGGTAAATTAACACATCTCAGTGGTGTATTTACTACTAGTATAAAATAATGTTAAATGAGAGATGATAATAACTTATTACATCATCTTAACAAAATTATTTTACATTTATGATACAGAATTTTTAATAACATTTTGATAAGGATAGGTATTGATTGAAAAGAAAAGAAGGGAACTTGAAAAGAATGTAAAATAACAGAAAAGAGGATTTTATCTCTTAAATTAATTGTCTTTGAGAACCTCTTAATGGGAAATTATTTGAACATTATGAGACCAAAATATACTGGACATGAGGGAGAATCTTGGGGAGATATTTTATTAGAATTTAGGAAAGTAAAAAGGTTTTATAGGAGTGAAGAGAATAGGCGAGTTTGGGTGGTTTTTATAGTGGATGGGAGGACGATTTTCTTAATATTTTAATCATAACTTTATTATTTTTACCTAATACAAGAACTAGTGATGAATCCATGAAAAAAAATAATAACATATTCACGTGAGCTCTACATAAGGGTTATTACCTTAGCAATGATGTTATGAATAGTGCATTTAACTTATAATGTATATATAATGCAAATTACAGTATTTTACTATTCATAAAAAATTCAAGTATTTTGGAAACAATCCCAAAAATACCCTATAAAATTTTTTTGTATGTGTAGAATAAAAAAATGGAATACATTTTTCAAAAATAATTTTCAAAATATTATAAATTAATTTTTCAATTAAAATAATAATTTTCTTGAAAAATTCATAATTTAAATGTATAACCGATTTTATAATGATTTCAAAAAATTACATAATTTCTATAAAATTATTTTAAAACCATAAGACAAAAAATTGTTAATTTATGAAAACCTTTTATGAAATTAAATTTTATTTTAAGTTTATTAATTAATTATAATTATATATTTGTAACATACAAAAATACCAATACTTTTTCAATAGTCATATTTTCGCTTATAGGATGCCGAAATTTTATTTATACATTCATGGACGAGGTTAATATTCTTTTAGAAAATTTACTATTCATAAGGGTAGGTTACTATTTATAAGGATAGGTTACTATTAACTAAAAATAAGTTTGTTCCATAAAACACCAAAAATCACCCATAACGCAATCATGTATGTTAGATTTTCAAAATTCAAGATATAGAAGTGGAAAAATTAAGTTCAATGGTCATATATTACTTATTAGTTCATTGAGTTATGATTTCATGTTATTATATGACATAATTTTATGAAGGTAATTTCCATTGATAAAATATCGAGTAGTCCCACATTGAATATGGAGCATTATTTAAATGGATTAGATGAATGGTTGCATGCTACTTGGCCATGTGACACTAATGGATGTAAATAGTTGAACAAAAAAACATGACTACAATGTTTCATTATACTTGACCTTATCACACTAATTAAAGGAATATATTTAATGAAATGAATTATTACAAGACTTTGTTATTAAATAAGAGTGGCCTTACTTGAGCCCACCTTGAATTCTAATTAGAGAATGCCCTAAGAATTTGGGAACCCCATTACTATTTAAGGATTAGAATTATGTTGGTTGAGACCCACCTAGATCTTTATCCTTGTCTACTCCTTGGATTCCCCATATGTCACTGTAGGATCCCTCACATATTATTAAAGGATGCCTTGGATACAATCCTTGGATCCAACATTTATAGGTAGGTGCCGTGGTTACATCCCTATAGGGACCCATCTATCCTTAGCCCCACATTAACTCGAATGATCACCTTGGATTTGGTAGGAATATCATTGTGGAATTCCATGTAACAAGATCCTTGGATTACACTCTTACCCCTATCCATTATGCAATTGTTACTCTATTGGAGACCCTTAAGGTCTATGTTTCCTTGGTGGTAACCTTGGAATTTCATTATTAAATATGATTACAGGTTTTTTTGTTATAACCTGGAACCATCACCATTATTAACATGTGATATGTTATAAACTAGTAACAATCAAATAATTAATTGGAAACATGTTCACACCCTATCCAAAGTATAAAGTAGGTACATGGGTGTTTAGATACATTATACTTATTTACTTTATATATTTATTCTTTAACACTATTATATATCTATTACACAGGACGAATATTATAAACACCATTGGTGGTGGCCACTGAGATTTGTCTTACACCCTCTCTGGGCACCTTTGCATACCCAGGGCGGATTATATGGTTATAGGTGTTGACAAAGGGAAGAATAAAACTTCAAACACTTGAGAGCTTGTTGATTAGTATGAAACATGACTAGAGAGGGCCGAGTTGGAACTCATGAATCTTGATATACTCTTTGATTTCATTTATGATTTTGTGGAACATTCCAAGCCTAATTTGTTGTATCCATGTTTTCTAGTTCTCTTATGACATGACATATCATCATCATATTTTCCATGCTTAGATGTTATTCCAGTTTTTTTAGTTATTTTTATTGTTGTATCTATTTTTGTTGTGCCTTATGTTTACATATATTGCTTCTAAAATTTATCTACGTCTACATTCACCCTCTTCACCCAAATTTTGTAATGGGGGAATAAACTCCCCATAGACACAACCTAGAACCTCGCTTCTTGTCAGAAGCCTCTAGTTCTCCAGGAGAAGCACTTGAGGAAATGTGGCGCATAGAGCTTGGGGCACCCATTAGGTGGCATTCGGGTCTGGGACAAGATAAAGTATTCCCGCCCTCTTCTGGTATGTGATCTCTTCTTGTTTGGTTTTCACACTCTATCTCTAAAATCATTATCTTTTCTCTTAAATGTATTATTTCATACATTAGAAATTGGTTTAAATCTTGGTCATGATGGATCTGGTTTTGTTGGATTTTTTTTCTATGTTTTTAACAAAGATCTCCTCCATCATTGTGATTCCATTCAATTCACACCAAATTGAGGGTTATGATTTCGTGGGAGTCCACTAATGATCTTGAGGTAGGTGGTCTAATTGATGTTTCTCATAGTCCTAATATTGATTCACATGTTATAGTTTTACTATTTCATTTCAATTTTAGGAAATTAAAATTTAAATTAAATTAATGAATTATTTTTCCTATGTGATTATGAGACTCTCTATGGATTCCGTTGGAACTTTTCAGGATAATGATATCATCTCGATGATAACCCATGGGGAATTTCAATTTTAATTGAATGAAAAACCATGAAATGTGAAAAGTTGGACATCAGGTGTATGAAATTTAATTAAATACTTGATGCATGGTTGATAAATGCGATTATTAATATTATTGAGAAATGGGATTATTAAATTGGTTGAATAAAGAGTTATGAAAGTGGTTGACAAATAGGTCAATAATATGGATCAATGGCAAGTAATACTTTTGAATTATTTTAAAAACGAGTTATTTGTTTGGGAAAGCTACTATAAATACCCATGGGGTTCTATAATGCTACTCTAGGACCTCGAAATAAGTATATTTATTTACATGTGATCCATGAGTTGTGGGTTAGGGACTCTTGCTCCAAATACCAACAGTGTTCCAGACTTTTTCTCTACGAACCAAATGTATTTATGTGAAATTGGAATTAAATTAATAATGAAAACACCATGAAAGAAGGATGTGAGAAATTCCTACGGTGTATGGTTTAGACTCTAGAACGGACCAATGTAGGTATGATTGGTTCAAGTGTCTCTATAAGCCTAGGACCTTTGTGGTTAATTAAAGAATAATTAAAAGTAAATCATGTTTACCTTTTCATTATTAATTATTTATTATATAACTGCATACACTATTATTGATTAGATATTTCATTATAATATATTTTTGGTGGCCTACTGAGTTTTAATCACACCCCACTCAGGCTTCCGGATTGGTACACATATTGATATCATAATTTTAGGATATGATAATTGAAGGATACTTATAATAGATGGGTGTGTTGGGATATAGAGCATGTATGAGGGAAACCATCATTATTTCAGTAATTTTTTGGGAGATTTTTAAGAATATTTACATTGGGTTTTCATTTGACACTTTAAACAAATATGGAATGAAATATCTACTAATTTAGTTTTTGGTCACATTTTTATGTTTTGGATTTATCATGTGATGTTAGATGACTATTGATTATATAATTTTATTGGTTATGGTTTACTATAATTTGGGTATTATTTATTCATTTATTCTATTTTGATGCTTTGAAAATGAGGGTATATGATCACCAAATTACGTAATAAACTATCACTACTAATCAAAAGCCTCCTTCATATGGGGAGGTGTTCCTGGGGCCACGTAATAAACTAGATCATGGAATCAACACATGGAACCCAGGTTGTTACATCCCAGAAGATTTTAATATCACATAAATTTGACATTATTACAAGTTCATCCCAATTTACACATAACGGTTGGTCATGTATCATCCAAATCATAAATGGTAGAAACCATAACTGCATGAGTGTATAGTGTTGTTAATACAGGTACTGACCATTTTAAAGGCCTTACTTCATCTTCTGAACATGGCTACAACTAAAAATTGTATGATCTATAGTAGAACATGAACATTGTTATTATTTATACACTTAGTCTCATTGTGATATGGAGTCACAATGGATGTTCAAACTTTTAATAGACTCGATGCATAGTATGGAAAATTCAAAAAATATTGGTATCTTCCCCTCTCTCTTTTTCACTACACATGTACTCTATATTGCACTAGTATTCCATTTTCTCGATAACCAACCAATATTCAAGTGGAAATTGCACCGATTTATCTTTCATTGACTAAATGGAATTCCTTTATAATTTTTTAAATATCAATGAGATCACTCTCACATATTTTAACAAATATATATTCATTCTTTCTTGTGAATATTTCTATCATAAGTGGAATCTTGAATTCTTATGGGTCATCAACATTCAATCTCGTTTCAGGTAGTAACTATTTTTAATAATATCAGTTGTGAACATGGATTAATAACTCAAACTCATATTTGATATGTCACATCCTTATTACCACACCATACCCCTCTAAAATAAACATTAATTAAATATCATAGAACTTAGCTTTGAATTCATCATGAATTATATGTAACACCCCATCCCTATATGATTTGATCCAAAGAATGTTTTATTACATTAGATTGATTACAAGAAATAAAATCATGATGGACCACGCAATTTAGCAATTTTTGAAAACCAAATTACAAAAAAGAAACCCATATTACATTAGAAACTAGAAAATAAAACATGATACATAATAAAATGAGATGAGTTGTCCCCTTGAAATCCTAATGAAATATTTCTTCTTCATAACCTAGAGAAAGGAAACATAATAACGGCGATCTTAAATGATTCGTAAGGGTATGTAAAATAGATTTAATAATTGATTTATGAAAATAATCAGCATGGAAAGGTAAATAACTGATAAGACATTCCTTTTAATATAACTAGATTATAAAATATCATTATGGGAATTTAGTATACAAAAACACTAGCCATTTAATAAATAAACTGAGAATATAATGAATCCATATATATATGTCAACAAAAAAATCTCATGGATAAATAATAAATGAATATAAAGGAGTGTAATTATTAATTATTGTACACCATGTTTCCTACGTACATGGTACAGTTACTGTCAAGACCATTCATAATAAATTTTATAACACCTCTGCTAAAAACCCTTCAAATTTGTTGAACTTATTCGACTCATGTGAATACCGATGCATCGAGGGACTACCTATAAGTGGGTCCAACCTATGTTGTTTCAGTCCAAAGAATTCCTCATATATCTAATAATTGATTAAATCATGAAAAACATTCCTTATCAAATGGTCATATTGCATATAATATAATAATTTATCCATAATTTCTGAGTTAATCAAATAATTATCAAAGTGAAAACTATATGTAAATTGGTATACATTTTAAGAAATAATACAATCTATCCAATGAGAATATAGATATTTAATGAAAATTTAATGACAAATATAAATTATTGTAAGAATGTAATTACTTCAAGAGAATGTAAACAATAATTAAATAATGTGAGATTGTAAAGCTAATCATTAAACACATTCTATATGAAAATAACCTTTAAACACTCCAAAGTGTCTAATACCATGTTGAAACATTATAATCATAATCCTCATGAAGTAAAAAAATTAAATGAATGTTTTGGATACCATGAAGATAAAATGGTTCATGATATAAGATAACAAAAAGGTTAATATATACACCACACAAGATATGTAAGTGGTGAATATGAAATTTATCACATAGATGTAAAAATTGAGATGAAAATACCTTTCCTTGAGTCCAAATTGTCATGTGTGTGTTTATATTTATGAATAATAATCTTATTTTAATTATTTACAAAATTAATAACCATTTAAAATTTTACTATTAATTTTTATTAACTTAATATAATGTTGTATATAACTACTTAAACCATTAATTTTATGTCACATGTTTTGACCAAATTTAGTTAATGTGTTAAAAATGACTTTGGAAGGTTGAATTTGGTCCAAGGGTTCATTATATAAACATAAAAAGAATAATAATAATGGTATAATTTTAATATTTATATAGAAATTATACTTTTAAAACTGACTATGTAATATTATTATGAAAAATGAACCAACATTACAATCATAGAGATTGTAGACCGTACATACACATGAGTAACATTCTCATTTTTAAATGACCATTATGGAAGAAAGTTGAGTAAAATTATATATTTACATTATGAAAATAATATCAATAATACCTTGTTATTTAATAATATATTCTTATATATATAATCCTTGTGATATAAAAGGAATTCCATCGCATCAAGGAGGTGGTAGTCCACACGTCCACGTATGACATTATCAACATTTTGGTGTGTGGAAAGAGTTATAAATATAAGTTATATGTTATATTTAAAGAACATTAATTATTTTTAAAAAATCATATATATTTATTTCAAGAAACATATGCATTTAAAAACTATCTTCTATATGTTCCATGTATAGTGTGACAGAATCACATCACTTTGAGAAGGAGGTAGTCCACACCTCCTACAAACGATGTTATTGAATTTCCAAAAAGTGGAAAGAATATAGGTATGTTCTATACAATAATTAAATAAGAATAAATAAACTAAAAATATAATATATATAATATATAAATATAGTTTTCATCATAATTCAAAAATATGAAAGGAGGTAAAGGAAAAACAAACGATCTTCGTATCGTGAGGCTGTAGTTCCCTGTCCACGAATAGTATGTTCTTTACCCATTAGATGGGAGTGTGTGTATGTATAGGTTGAAAAAATAGATTAAAAACATATATGTATATTTATTATTATAATTCTATTTTATAATTTAAAAATTATAATTTTTATGGGGGTTATATTGAAAATAAAACCAAATAGCTTGAGGAATAATATAGTCACTTTATTAGGTATATTTATTTTTGTTTTCTACAATGGGATTCTTTGGATGGTTGTTTCCCAATGGAATAATTATAGTATGAGTGGAGGTATTATGATGATATATTTGGCCAGATAAATGTTGATATTAATTGTATTTAGAGGTGTGAGGAAGTGGGATGGGTGAGAGCTTTTTTATAGTAGAGGGGAGTAGATTTATTATAAATTTTAAAAAAGGAAATTACACACATGTTTTACCCATAAAAAGTGGCTCCAATAAGGGTCAAAAGTCAATAAAATGTAGTATATGGTATAAATATGGACCTAAAATTTTTTTTGGACAAGTTTATAGGTTATTTTGTCCCTTATGTTTAAGGTTTAGTCCCTTGTTATGAAAATTTTCCTATTGACTGCTATAATTAATTTTAATTACTTTCACTAATATTTTTGGTAAAAATATACTTTGACCTTATTAGAAAATTTATTTTATTCAGATTTGAAAAATTTAATCCATTTTTAAAATTATTGTCACATAATTCGCATAAATCAATTTAAATATAACCCCACAGAAGGGACAATAATGTATGTTTTTTAAGTAAAAACGCGCAAATGTTTGCTAAGTTATTATATAAAAATTTCAATTTAAATTGATTATAATGACCTATATTGGAATAATAAATGTATAATTTACTTAAATATACTTTAAAATCAATGAAAATTATAATTTATCCTTTTAAATAAATAAGATAAAGTATATGTTTTGTATTAAAATTCAGTATTTTTCATTATTCATTAAAAAATTAATCCACTTAGAAAAATTCCAAAAATTTACCAAAAGTTAATTTTTATCCTCTGTTTCAAAAGTTAATTTTATTTTTACATATTAAAATTTTTAAATTTCTAAAATTTTGATTTAAAATAGGTGCTCCAATAAATAACTGTAAAACAACCTTTATAAAAATATATGTTTTAATGTGTAAAATTGTGTTTGTTCTTATCTTATGCCTATCGAATATATTGGATGAATGATCAAAATATTTTGTTGAATATATAATATGTAGATAAAATTAATATCACTCACTAGTTTCAATTAATTAAATTTATTTGGATAAAATGAATTTATGAGCATAAGAATAGTTTTTTTATAAAAACATTCCCTTTATATTCAATTGGTTATTATATTAATTTCTAATTAATTTGTAACCAATGAATTCAACGATATATTTTCATTAGTTAATTAATTATTTTCATAAACCTCAATATAATGTCTAGTTATTTTCTTATTATATTAAATAATAATACGACAATAATATATTGTTGTTTGGTAAACCTCGGTCCTCCGTGTAACAGATGATTTCAAACAAGTTAGTTCTTACGTGTAACACAAGCTATCCCAGTGTCACATGCATTATAAGATATATGAGATATTAAATATATCTCAAATTCTTAGCTTGTTATATTTCTTTAAAAACATGATATTGTGTTTCATACACACTATTAAATATAGTGTTCTTACATTAGAATTTCTAGGTGGTAAATTCTTCCGAACATAATTAAATTGCACCTTAAAATTTAAACATCATCATGGTAATCATGAGTTTTATATTTTAAAATACTATTGTTGAATAAACCACATCATAAATAGTTTGATCAAAAGAACTTATAAATAAAAGGGTAAAGGAAATGTGAAGGTCACCAAAAAATTAGTGTTTCATGTAGGTGAACATTAGTGAAAACATGGACATGCAAGAAAAATATAACTACAATGTTTTGGTGAAGTGTGATAGAGAACGTATTTGGATGATAGTTTTTGAACAAAAAACCCATAGCTGTGAATAAAATTCATTTATATGATAAAAAAGTTGATAATATGGAATCATTTTTGTTTCAATATCATATTTTCCTAGATTTGAGAAAATATTTCACACTCTAAGAATATAAGGAAATATAAGTTTCTATAAATTTAACATTTTCTATTAATTAAACCTTCAACTATTTATACTTCATATATTAGAATAATATGACTCATATAGTTTTGTAATACATTATTCTCAATAACCAAAGTTAAAGATCAACCTAAACCACATTATAAATAGGAAATATTTACCAAATAATTTTATCTAATATTTTTATAAGTAGGGTCAATGAATTTCCAAATTGAACATATAAAATAACATGAAGTGGATTTTAATCATCACATACCAAACATGTAAATATGTTAATAAGTTGAATTACTATAAAGACTTATTGAAAAAATTAATTCCTTTTATTCCTTGAATATAAAATTGATAATTAGGCATATTCCTTAAATATGAAAATGATGTAAACACTATCGATGATACCATAAACCAATTTTTTAATAAAAAAATTACTAACATTCAAGTTAGTCAACACATATCATATTTACATTATCTAAAGAAAATATTTCATTATCAAAACATTATTATCTCATTATCCAAAATATATTAGGGGTTATCTTTCACACAACCATGTCTTTTCCAAAATGTTTAATGTGCTAATGAATCAATTATCATGGTACCATTAATCATGTTATCTCATATACTTAATTAAACAGTACTGCAGTATAGTCATTAAATATTTCATAACTCTTATAACCAGATAATTATTGTTATAATTCAGAAAAAACACAATTATGGAATCCAAATACTATCCCACTAATCATTTCTTTTCAATTGTATTAGTAACATAATCTTTAATTTTGTCCCTTATATCCTTCAGAGGTATATTCTCTTGATGCTTGTAGATTTTTTTTCATAGTTCCCCGTCTCCCTGTAGATGTAACACTGAATAGTTTCCTTTTTATTCATTCCTTTGAAATATTTTTTCTAGTGAACCTTTTCTCTGTACTTATAAAAAAAACCCATAACTTTAATGAATTTTCCATAGTGATTCTCTTCCCAATTCTTACATGATGAAAATTTGTCCATCAACTTTTTTGATGCATTCTATTTATCCTGGTGTACATATGTAGCATCCTAGACCCATATTCCACTAAACCATGCCCCGATCCAGGTTGTCCATATAACCTCAGGCGTATCTCCCTAAATTCCATAGGCTTCGCATTATAATCAATGACCGAAGGTGTGTCCATAGAGATAATATTTCATCAGAGATGTAGTATGAATAATGGAAAACCTCATAAAATAAATATCAGAATACATATTAACTTGAATAAACATCATAAATAAAGGAATAAATAATGAAATATAAATTTGAAACTAGTGGAAGATTAAAAATCATAATAGATACTATGAAGACGTCAATGTATGATACAATACAAAAAATGAAAGTACGAGTAGAAGGAGGTATATACATATATTATATGCTATCAAAAACTAGAAAAACCAAAATATTTTATACAACATCTTGTGCCTAGGATCTTTCCTCTGCCCCATGATCCATCCTAATAAGTAATAAAATCAATTAATCAATGGAAACAAGATTCTCCCCTTTATCCAGGCCTACAAGCATAATGTATACTAGGGTACCAAATGGAGCCCGAGAAGTTGTGAGATATAAATCATGGTAGGAAAACACCCACAGTGTCTAATCCCTTCCCTCTCATGCTATAAATAGATATTAGTGTTCCATTATAATCAAAAGGGGCAATAAATATATGAATCATGTAAACCTTGTTTTGGGTTTTGTAGTGGACACTTGTCCTGTATCACGTGATTCGACATATGATAGAAATTAAAATATGGTACCTATGCATGTAATATAAATATATAAGTTCCAATGTAAATAGTCAAACCAAGAAGGGAAACCCCTCAAGAATTTGATTTTTCTAGGGGTCTCACTTTCCATGTCATCACAAAAGTATGATAGTAAGAGATATGGAAAAATCCTAACTCCATGATCTAATATAAATTGAAGAAACAAGTATAGACTTATAAATTTAACCATTACAATCAATCAATGAAATTAAATAAATCTATAAAATCTAATTTAGAGTCTTATGCACATCCAAGAATATTTAAAAAATAATACCAAGTATCATAATGGGATCATCTGATAATTCAATACCAATATGCCCATCCAAGGTTACCCTTATATTGTCCCATGTTTCATTCTAGGAAAGGTAACTCAGAGTCCATCCCTTGTATCTTTAGTAGGGTACCATATACCACCCAAGAAATGGTGTAACCATTTATCCAATGAGACCATTCATGGATTCTGACATAGGGAAGTTGTATCAATCAATATTATAATAAACCCCCAGGGAATCCCTCACCTGGAACGAAAAATAATCACACCTAGACCATCAGGTTATAACTCGTCGATCATGGAGAGTTAATCCATGAGTCATTAATATGTATCCCACATTCTCTCCCCAACCCATATCAAGTGAACCATGTATCCAACCACATCCCAAGTGAGGCATATATCATAAAATGCAAACACACACACACACAGATATATATATATATATATATATATATATATAATAACAGGCCAACATGTTTGAATCATGATCTATAATCTATTAAATATATCAAAGTAATACAATCCTATTAATAAATATTTCACAATTAATTTATCAAAAAATAATCTGAAAGCTCTATAAAGAACATACTGGCTATAACCAATTAGATACAAGAATAATCATATTCTATGATCATAAATTATTATATATTTCATCAATGAAGTTTCAAAATGTTAATATATCAAGCTTGGAAGGAAAGGTTTACCATCCAAGCCAATCATTTTCACATAAGAAAAAATAATTAAAAATGGAATAAAATATTTATAATGAAATACTATTCATTAAACATTATAAATATGTTTTTCAAAACATGCACAAGTAACTAGATACAAGGAATGTGATATTAAAAAGGAATCTTCAAGTATACCTAAGGAACATGATACTACACATAGGAAAAAATTATAATTCATCTTAGACATTTACAAAGGTATCCCATCGTGGATCAATACCCATATTAAATCATTATATCAATTTTAATAATTTAACCCAGGTTAAATAAATCCCAAGGTATATGGAAATTTAGAATTTTTATGATGGAAAACCCATATGGGTGGGCTAAGACAAGGAAGACACCCACAATTTGGTTTGTACATAAGAAAATTTCACTATGGGCATTGAAAACCATCATGGTCAATTTAATATTGTATAAAAAAGCCTTACTGGAAGTTTCTAGCTAGTAGACCAATAATGTGATTCTAAGAATTCCATGAAATGATGTGAGAAATAGAAGACACCCTTGATCATGGTCATGGTACTATACACATTTGGTAACAAAGATTGATTCAACCTAAAATGAGGGACTCCAAGAGAATTATAAACCCCCACCAAAATAGGGTAATTTTATTTCCTGTGAATATAGAACAAAAGATAGAAGAAATTCCAAGGAATAGAGGGGTGTGGAAGGAAGAGTGTTCCGGGAAAAGTTATTTTGTTATGATATTGAATGTATTAGATGGGATTTAAGGGTTTCAAGATAAAAACCAACTAAGGGGGAGAGGGGAGTTTTAGGTGCCTCAAGGGAGATAAAGAAACATGTTGGAGGAGAAGAGATGGAAAAAATAAAGTTAAACATTTTATTAAGTGAATATTGGCAATTTCACTCCAAAAAAGGAATGTGCATGGATTGTCTGAAAAATATAGCCAAATTGTGTTCCAAACATGCACTTTCTACTGCCTAACTAGGGTACCTCACATGGTTAGGTGACCAGTTTGACTAACCATGTGAAAAACATTCAATTTCCCACTTTCCAATATCTGCAGCAGCACACATGAGCATGTGCCTTGGGTCAAACGGTTGCATGAAAACTGTGCGACCCTATCTGCTTCTCATTTTTCCGTGAACTAGGCTTCAAATGATCCCCAGACACTCTTGGGTCGTCCTTTAACCTCATAGTCTTCAATTCAAGTGTCATTTTAAGGAATTAAACCCAAAATGTTACTGTTGGTACCTTTTAATAAAATTGGGATGTTACAACCTCCCCTCTTAAAAATAACACATCCTCTAGTTTTCCTTTTGTGGGTTGAAGAATGTCTGCTAAGAAATGATCTAGTCACTAAGCATGTACATCAGCCTCCCAAACCGAGGTCTCATCCTAAACATGTCCATGTTTCCAAATATCTCAGACTAAACTAACTAACCTACCTTGGAGAAACTTCATGATATGATCAACAAAATGAATTAGATTCTCCTCAAAGGAAACAACTTCCTCTAGTTTGATATCATCATGATCAAATGAATGAGAAATGTCTAGAATATAATATAAAAGTTGAGACATAATGTGGTTTTCATTTATGACATGGAACCTCTTCGGTAACAAATACTGATAGGCTACCTATATAACAATCGACACAATCTCAAACATCCACACATACCTCGGTGATAACTTTCCCTGTCTCTTGATTCACTTATGACCTAAATTAGGTGAAACACATAGAATGTAATGATGTCCCACCTCGAACTCAAGAGGTATATGATGAAGATATGTAACATCCCCGACCCGGATGCCACTAAACCGGTGCTCCGAGCCGGGTGTTTACAAGACCTTAAGTGCACCTCCCCGTACGCCAAAGGCTGCTGACTAGCAGCGGGGGTCTATGGGGTCACGTGGGGAGACTATACCCCATTTTAAACAAATTAACCCACAACAGAATAACCGAGTATCGGAAAAAATAACCAATAAACAAGGAACATGTATAACAAACATTTCAAATAAATATTCCATTTCATACTATAGTGCAAGAGTGGACAAAAGCCCAACAATAAAGACAACGACCATAATCCCAAAATGGCTTCGACTCAAAGTATGGATCCTCCACCAAGTGTTACCCATGTCTACTAAGCTATCTAGCAAGGACCCTTTCCCTTGTCCTGACTTGAAAACATGAAGTTTGCTCGGGTACACAACGGTGGCCCGAGCAGGGTGTGAGTATGACTCAGTAGGCCACCACCAATGGTGTCTTCAAAATATCCAGTATAAACAGGTAGTGCATGCAAAGGGAAAATGAATGATAAATTCCAATAATTATTTAAATTTCCATTAACCGATTTAAGACCCAAGCCATTACCATTCCATTACCATTCATTCATTACCATTTACCGTCACTTATCATTTCATCACATTTCCATGGGTTAATCACATTCATCATGTTACATGGGTATGAGGCCAAAAATCACATACAAGAGGGTAAACACATCGTTATCCTATCTCACTAGGATTAAACTCACATAGAAACCATATCCTCACCTCGAAGCCTCAGTCCGGGTGGAAGCAACCGTTAGGAGAATAGACCCTCAATCCCCTTTCCGAACCCGTGCATTTAGGGTAGATTTTAGATCCTCAGTCTTCACTAGACACATGGGCGTAGATCCTCATGTCATACCCCACTCTATGAAGACATGTTCATATGCTTATATATAAGTAAACATCATCCTTCCAACTGTTTCCCATCTGCAACCATCATTTGCAACAACCCACATGGGAAACCACATCATGCCTTAACCCATTAACACATTATTATTTCACATCATTTAACCATTCACCCAATTTCCATGTTTTATACCTATCTCACTAAGCATTCAACACTAGACCCATAATCTATCCCATTATGGTCTTTAATAAATTTACACATTAACCCATTTAACATGTTCATCATTTCCATGAATCAACCATTCATTCCCTTTCAAATAACCCATTGATTATTAGCAAGTCTAGGTGAATCACCTAACTTATATTCCACACTCAACTAAACATGCAAACATATTCATCAAGGGCTCTACAATTTACTACAACAAGGTAACTTGTTTAATATCAATCCCTAATTCTGGGAAATGCTAGCACATCCCATGGATGGCCCCAATTAGGTCAAGTCTATCCCAACACATCCCACAAGGATGGTGAGGGTTCCCATTTTCCATTTTAAACACCATTATTAACAAACATACCAAGGTTATCCAAAATATAACCAAAGGAAATCAAGACCACAACTAAACATGCACAAATCCCTAAATAACCATGGGATATAACTTGTAGACCACCTACCTCGAATCTGTGGTTGAACGAACCCTCAATTGAACCCTTAGGCCTCAATTCGACCAACCATTGGATATTCAACCTAGATCTCACCCAAAAGATAGGGTTTTTTGGTTTTGGAACAAGAGGGAGAGATGACACAGACCCTAAACCAAGAAATGAACCAAGAGGAGACTGGACTTACCCGGAGCTTCAATCTGCAACCAATGGCACCAAAAATGCCTTAGAAACGAGGGGGATTGATCTCTTGGAGCCCTTAGGTGTTTTGGTTCGTTCCAATGGAGAAGGAGGAGGAATGGGTGGAAAATCCCAAGTTGGGGTTATAAAGCACATAATGGAAATTTTGTAAATTTTCCAACTTTAAGTGGCCGCATGGTTTAGCCGCACGGTTTGGAAAATCGTGCACAAACCGAGCGCACGCCAGAACCCAGAGGAGGGGGAGTTGCACAATTTATTCACATGGTTTAGCAAACCATGTGTAAAATATGCGATCGCTTCTGTCTATAGGAGGGAGGGTCACACGGCTTAGTCTGGGCAGGCCGCACAACTTGGCTGACCGTGCGCAGGTCGTGCGCCTTGGTGTGCTTTGCCCAAACTCTCCTTCTTCCATGTCCCGAGCCCCCAGAACACCCCCAAGGCCTCTCAAACTTCCAATAAACCTTTTAAATCCCCAAAAGGAATGGTTTCAACCCAAAACACAACAAAACATACCATTCCAAAAATCAGGATCTTACAACCTCCCCACCTTATAACGGCTCGTCATTGAGATGAGCTTCCAAGCCTCATTGCTCCACCGAAGAGAAGAGTTCGGGCCACTGAGCCTGCATATCCGATTCCCTATCCCATGTTTCTTTTTTAACATTAACATGCTTCCATAGTATTCACACTAATGAAACAACCTTCCCTCCTAAGACCTTTTCACTACGTCCCACCACACGAACCGGATGCTCCTCAAAGGACACATCAAACTCAAGCTCCACATCCTCAACATAAACAACAATAGAAGGGTCAGGGTGATACTGTCGAAGCTGCGACACATGAAACACATCATGAATCCCCCCATACTGCTGTGGAAGAGACAATTGGTAAGACACTAGTCTGATCCTCTCCACAATCTCAAAAGGTCCCACATACCTGGGTGTCAACTTACCCTGCTTCCGAATCCGATGGTGACCCAACCTTGGCAACAACCAAAGGAATACTTTATCACCCATCCCAAACTCAAGAGGTTTACGCCTCCGATCTACATACTAATTTTGCCTAATCTAAGCCGTAACCATCTGCTTCCTGATCAACTTCACTCTCTTTGAAGTCTACTGCACGAGACTTGGCCCCAATAACTCAGATTCACTGGCATCTAGCCAACACAATGGAGAACTAAATGGTCTCCCATAAAGCACCTCAAATGGTGCCATCTGAATTGTAGCCTGAAAACTGTTGTTGTAGGCAAACTCAACCAACGATAGGTGCCTCTCACAAGAAACACCAATGTCCATGAAACAAGCTCTCAACATGTCTTCCAACACTTGGATCATACGCTCTGACTGCCCGGCCGTCTTTGGGTGGAAAGTCGTACTCAAAAATACCTGCATACAAAGCGCCTTCTGCAACCCTTGCTAGAAACATGATGTGAAACGCGGATCTCGGTCCGAAACTATGGTTCTAGGCACCCCATGCAACCACACTATTACCCAAACATAAAACTCACCCAACTGAACATCGGTATAGGTCTCCAAAATCGGTAAGAAATGAGACACTTTCGTTAACCGATCCACTACCACCCAGATTGAAAAATTCTTCCACGATGTCCTCCAAAGACCCACAAAAAAATCCATTTTTACATCATCCAACTTCCACTCTGGAATGGGAAATGGATGCGACAAGCCCCCTGGGTGTTGATGCCCGACCTTCACCTGCTGACAGGTAAGGCACCGTGCCACAAAGTCCACAACTTCCTTCTTCATTCCTGGCCACCAAAACTTCCTTTTGACATCATGATACATCTTGGTCAATCTAGGATGCACTTTCCACTTCGTTTCATGAAACTGGTGCATCAACTCTTCCCGCACACACTTTTTCACAACCACACGATCACAAACACAAACAACTCCATCCACACAGACGGTCCAACCAGAAGGTAGCTCCCCAACTTTAAGCTTTTACTTCATGCTCAAATACTTAGGATCATCAATCTGACATTCCTAACTGGACTCAAGAGCATGGAATTCATCGTTAAGGGAGAAAGAGTGACCTGACCACTCTCCTCCAGCACCACTATGTGCATCTTTGCAAACACGGGCGTCACCTTCCACTCGGTGCTGGACTCCTGAACCACCTGATTCTGAAACTTCCTACTCAGAGCATCGGCAACACTGTTTCCCTTTACCAGCATGTACACCAACTCAAATCAAAACACTGGAGATATTCAACCCATCTTCGCTGCTGAAGATTCAGATCCCGCTGCGAGAAGATGTACTTTGAATTCTTATGATCGGTAAAAACAGTAAACCATTCTCCCAACAGATAGTTCCTCCAGCACTTCAAGGCACACACTACTATAGCCAACTCAAGGTCATGAGTGGGATAGTTCCACTCATGGGGTCTTAGCTTCCTCGACCCATAAGCCACAACCCGCTCATCCTTCATCAACACAGCCCTAAGTCTGACTACGGATGCATCACAAAACATGGTGTACTTATTATCCGACTCAGGTAAGATCAAGATAGGTGCAGTCATCAAATGCTTATTCAACTCCTGAAAGGAATTATCACAAGCCTCAGACCACTCGAACCTGATTCCATTATTCGTCAAGCCCGAGAGTGGTGCTTCCAAGTGAGAGAAATCCTGGATGATCCTTCGGTAATACCCGACCAAACCCAGAAAACTCTGAACATCAGAAACACACTTGGGCTGCTCCCAAGATACAACTTCTTGCACTTTTTCTGGATCCACTAACACACCTACCTTTGAGATGTTGTGACCCAGAAAATGTACCTCACCTATCTAGAATTGACACTTTGATATCTTGGTGTATAGCTGATGCTCTCTTAGCGTACCCAAGACAATGTCAAGATGTTGGGCATGATCGTTGTGAGTTTTCGAGTACACTAAGATGTCATAAAAAATCAACCAAAAACCGATCTAAATAGGGATGAAAGATATGGTTCATCGACGAAATAAACACTGCCGACGTATCGGTCAAACCAAAAGCCATTACCACAAACTTAAACAACCCGTACCGACTCTGGAAAGCTGTCTACAGTATGTCAGAAGGCCTCACCCTCAACTTTTGATAACTCGACCACAGGTCGATCATGGAAAACACTGATGCACCCCTCAACTGATCAACCGAGTAATCTATTATAGGAAGAGGGTACCGGTTTTTCACTGTCATTTGCTTCAAATTCCTGTAATCAACACATAGCCTTAACGAACTATCGACGTTCTTTGAAAAAAATCACAGGGGATCCCCAAGGAGACGTGCTAGGGCAGATAAACCCCTTACACTCCAACTCCTCAAGATGAAAATTTAGTTCATGGAGTTCTGCCAGTGCCATTCGTTATGGCAGAATAGAAACTAGCTCCCCTCCTAGAAACAACTCGATCTTGAACTCAACATCCCTCTCGGGTGGTAACCCTCAGAAATCCCCAAGAAACACATCCTGAAATCGGTCCACCACGGGAGTAAAATTAGGCTTTTCACCTCCCTCGTCATCATCAAGCATGAGACATGCCACATGAGCCGTGAGTCCACTCATCTATTGACAAAACGGCCCTGTGTGCCTTGCTTGAACATCCCATTCTCCACGGTGGACATAAGAATCACACCCAAGTGACATGAACGATACTCTACGGTGATAACAGTCTATGTGTTCCCAACACAACACCAACCAATCCATTCCAAAGATTTTGTCAAACCCTGAAATCTCAAGAATGAACAAGCCCCACAGGAAATGATACCCACAAACTTTCAAGGCACATCCCTTGCACTGCTTGATATCCTCAACCCACACCCCCTACCGAGTGTCAATTGACATCACCCCACACACCCCCTCCACAGGTAAACCAAGTGCTACCACTAGTTGAGCAGAGATAAAAGAGTGTGTGGCACCTGTGTCAAACAACGCACTAGAAAATGTAGAAGATATAAGGATCATACCTCGAACAGTCGATGGTCCAGCCTCACCATCACCAGCCGCAAACTGAAATGCCTGAAGCTGACCTGCCCGTCTACCCTGGGCCCCTACCTAAGTACTCTGTGTTACACTGCCCTGCTGGCGTGAGCGATCTTGTCCCGGAGTTCCACGTCCACTGCCCCTGCCAGTACAGCCCGTGGAGCTCTAACTGCTTGCTTGATATGGGGAAACAGATCCCCTCCCCGTATTCGGTACCTGACTTCCACCATCATGCTCACCTCCCTGCCGAGGATTCCTGCAGAACCCTTTCACATGCCACATCCTTCCGCACTATCAACACTCAACTGGAGGTCGAGGAATCTGACCATGCATATGACCTGGCCTACCACACTGATAGCAGAACACCTAATCCCCACTCTGAGAGGCATACCCTCTCTTCCAGCCACTTTGCACACTTCAACGATCTTGTGAACCCTCATGGCATCACTTCTGACCCTCGGTAGCAGCACCACTCTTCTGCCCCACTAGCACCACAAGCCCGCTACCCGAGGCTCCCTTCGGGTTCCCTTTCGAGATCAATTCCTAATCTACTACCTCTGAGAACCTCTTCAAGTGGAAGAAGTTTACTTGAGACCTGATCTCATGTCTCAGCCCATCCTAGAAACTCCTTGCTACCGTTGCCTCATCCCCTGCTAACACTAGGACCAAGTGTCTCAAATCAGTGAAGCGACTAGCATAGTCCATCACCGATAGAGATCCTTGAGTGAGGCTCATAATCTATGCAGCCCGCTCCTTCCTTAATGTCTCTGGGTAGAAATGCTCGAAAAAATTTTCCTGAAAAACCTTCCACGACATTCCCTCAGCCTACTCAATTTGAGCATGAATGTCCCACCAATGCCTAGCCTGGCCCCACAACATATAAGCGGCCAACTTTACTCACTTTTCAACGGGGGTCTCTAGATGATCCATTATCGTCTAGAAAGACTCTAAACGAAACTCCACTTCCACTGGCCCACCCCTACGTTGAAGGTTAGAGGGTGTTGCAGCTCGAATTCTCTAGTCAGCTCAAACAAACTCGGTGCAACACACCCTGGGTCCTGATCTATCATCTGCATAAGGCGAGTCAAGTTCTCTCGGAACCGAGCTTCTCTAACTTCGTTGATCACTACATTTTCTTGCTCCCCTACTGGAGGAGTGTTCTTAGCAACACCCTCCCATTTCCCAACTGGTAACCAACATCATGGTGGCATTTCTCTACAATGCTAAGCATGAGTTTTAGCACACATACCATAATCATTCATAAATTTGTCACAAGCTCTTTACTAGCTACACCAACACACTTTTCATATACTAAACCAACAAAATTTTCCAACTTTTATTTCAAATCCTTATATTTCATTAACATCATTTACCCATCTGTTTCATTTTATTCTTCTCATTATTTCTTGGTTTTATGAAATGCATGATGCACCCTACTTTCCTACCTCACAAACCTACCCCATGCATGTGCCTAAAACAATAAATGTCACTCATCTCCCTAGGTTCCTACAATGATGCATAAATGAAAATACTCATGCCGTTAAGGCCACGGGCCAAATATCATAAAACAGTCACATCAAACCACATGTGCATCACCCAATGGTGAAATATCATCAACTGTAACAACACACAAACAAGAAAACAATTCCCAGCCAGGGTGACTTGGGTTTTCCCCTGTACTTGGATTAGCTACTCCCAAGCACGAGCTCATTGCCATGGCCCAAAAAACCCTAACCCTTGGATACCAATACCAAATAACAAGACCTTAGAGAAGGAGAAGAAATACCTCCTCTAATACCACTTTGTAACGTCCCCAACCCGGAATCCACTAAACCAGTGCTCCGAGCTGGGTGGTTACATGACCTTAAGCTCACCTCCCCGTATGCCAAAGGCTGTCGACTTGCAGCGGGGGTCTATGGGGTCATGTGGGGAGACTATACCCCCCTTTTATCCGAGTAAGCCACAACAGAATAAACAAATAGTGAAAACAATAACGAATAAACAAGTAACATTTATAACAACCATTTCAAATAAATATGCCATGTCATAATACAGTGCAAGAGTGAACAAAATCCCACAAATAAAGACAAGAACCAAAATCCAAAAATGTTTCCTAATCCAAGTCCAGATCCTCCACCAAGTGCTACCCATGTCCAATCAGCTATCTAGCATGGACCCTTGCCCTTGTCCTGCCCTGCAAACATGAAGTCTACTCGGGTACCCAAAGGTGGCCCGAGCAGGGTGTGAGTACAACTCAGTAGGCCACCACCAACAATGTCTATAAAATATCTAGTATAAACATGTAGTGCATGCAAAGGGAAAATGAATGATAAATTCCAAGTAATTATTTAAAGTGCCATTAACCAATTTAATACCCAATCCCTTTCCATTCCATTACCATTCATTCATTACCATTTACCATCACTTACAATTTAATCACATTTACATGGGTTAATCACATTCAAGATGTTACATGGGTCTAAGGCCAACAATAACATGCATGAGGGTAAACACATCATTATCCTATCTCACTAGGACTAACCCCTCATGGAAACCATATCCTCACCTCGAAGCCTTAGTCCGGGTGGATGAAACCGTTAGGAGAATAGACCCTCAGTCCCCATTCCTAACCCGTGCATTTAGGGTGGAGTTTTGATCCTGAGTCTTCACTCGACCCATGGGAATAGATCCTCAATTCATACCCCACTCTACGAATCCATGTGCACATGATTATATAAAAGTAACCATAAACCTTCCAACCATTGACCATTGGAAACCATCATTCACAACAACCCACATGGGAAACCACATCATTCCTTAACCCATTAACACATTATCATTTCACATCATTTAACCATTCACCCAATTCCCATGTGTTATGCCTATCTCATTAAGCATTCAACACTAGACCCATAATCTATCCCATTATGGTCTTTAATCAATTTCCACATTAACCCATTTAACACTTTCATCATTTCCATGAATCAACCATTCATTCCCCTTCAAATAACCCTTTGACTATTACCATGACTAGGTGCATCACCTAACTTCTATTCCACACCCATCCAAACATGCCAACATATTCATCAAGGGCTATACAATTCATTAAAACAAGGTCACTTGTTTAATATAAATCCATAAATCCGAGAAATGCCCGCACATCCCATGGATGGCCCCAATTAGTTCAAGTCTATCCCAACACATCCCACGAGTATCGTGAGGGTTCCAATTTTCAATTTTAAACATCATTATTAACAGACATACCGTGTTTACCCAAAATATAACCAAATGAAAGAAAGAACACATCTAAACATGAACAAAACCCTAAATAACCATGGGATATAACTTGTAGACCACCTACCTCGAATCCGCGGTTGAACACACCCTCAATTGAGCCCTTAGACCTCGATTCGACCTACCCTTGGAGCTTCAACCAAGAACTCACCCAAAAGATAGGGTTTTAGGGGTTTAGAACAAGAGGGAGAGAAGACAGAAACCCTAAACCAAGAGAAGAACCAAGGAGGAGATTAGACTTACCCGGAGCTTCAATTTGAAACCAACTGCACCAAAAATGTCTTAGAAATGAGGTAGATCGATCTCTTGGAGCCCTTAGGTGTTTTGGTTCATTCCAAGGGAGAAGGAGGAGCAATGGGAGGAAAATCCCGAGTTGGTGTTATAAATCCCAGAGTGGAGATTTTGTAAATTTTCAACTTTAAGTGGCCGCACAGTTTGGAAAACCGTGCACAAACCGTGTGCATGCCACTGCTCGAAAGAGTGGGAGTCACATGATTTAGCAGCACGGTTTGGAAAACTGTGTGCAAACCGTGTGCTCGCTTCTGTCCAGAGGAGGGAGGGTCTCATGGCTATGTCTAGGCAGTCCACACGGTTTGGCTGACCGTGCACAGGCCGTGCACCTTGTTCTGCATTGCCCAAACTCCCCTTCTTCTATTCCTCGAGCCCCCGGAACACCCCCAAGGCCTCTCACACTTCCAAGAAAACTTTTAAAGCCCCAAAATCAAAGGGTTCAACCCAAAACACAACAAAACATACCTTTCCAAAAATTGGGATCATACAAGATATATATTAAAGAAATTCCAGTACTGATATATTTCTATACAATTTTCAATCAAATAGAATTTCGTTGAAGTATCATAAATGAGACGACGACCCAGTAGAGCTTACTCACTTTCCTCAAGCACGAATATTGGTGAAAACATAGTATACTGTAGCAATACTGATACATATAATTTTTAATTTTTTATTGAAAATTATTATTATAGGATAAATCAATTAGAAGAATATTCTTTTACCATTAACATCAAAAATTTATGATATAGGCCTAAAGTATATCCTCTAACACTAGAATCATCCTCTCAGAATTCCCATCAGTCTGAGGGTGATATGTAGTACTAAAGAGAACCTATGAACCTAGTGAATTCTGAAACCCCTTACAAAAAAAGGATTTTAAGTTGGAATCTCAGTTTGAAACTAAAAAATGGGGTACACCATTAATTCTCACTATCTCCTTGATAAAAAAACTTCATAACTCATCAAAAGATAAGGATTCCTAGATTTTTTGGAACTCAGAATCTGTTTTTATCCTATCAATGATCAGCTATAATGAGTCACTACCTCATGGAGATATTGACAAGCCTATCATGATGTCTATGGTTATGTATTTACATTTCCACTTAGGAATGGTTAGAGGATCTAGAAGTGTAGTTGGTCACTAGTGATATTCCTTCTAATGTTGATAGGTTGAGAACCAAATGATAAAGTCTATTATCAACCTCTTTATACTTGGACACAAGTATAGACAATGTATGTCTCGGTACATCTTGGTTATCCAAGGATTAACTCCCAAAACAGAGGGATGATATTCCCTCATCAGCTCTCTACATATATCAGAAGGTACCTAAACACACCCATTGTTGAGTAGGGTCTCACTACCATGAAAAACCCAACCATGAGGTCGGTTCTGTCCTATGAAACTCTCCCTAATAATATGTCCCTCATAATCAGATAAAAAATTCAATTAAACCAATTCCATAAGAGAATATGTGACTTCCAATGATTCTGAGACTAGTTACCCTTGTTGTTCCTAAAACTGAATATGAATCTCAAAAATCAAGGCCATCATCACCCACTCACTACTAGCTACCTAGATGGCTTGTGTATGTATTTCTCATATCAAGGAATTAGCCATTCACTGCATTTTATGATCCCTAAAAACAAAAAATCTCTTTCCAAACATATAGTTACTCCAACATTGATGATCATGAACCAAAAATTCTAGCCTGATTTCATGAATTGGATAGTTCTTCTCATGAGGCATTATCTGAAGGGATCCATATTCCATGAATTTATTACCTTGCATTATAACTACAAACAAACCGATTCGCGAAGAATCACATTAAACCATATAACTTTTGATCAGCTCATGATGAATTAAAATCAGAGTTGATGGGAGTCTTAATTTTAATTCATGAAAATATTACTCACAAAATTCATAGTAGATGAATAAGACACCTTTCTTAGTAAAGTCTATAAGAGGCACTTCTTAGTGGGAGAGGACCATAATGAACCATCTGTAATGTCCAGTAAGCCCAAAGAATACGAGTATGTCAAAGACATTATTTGGATGCTCATAAGAAACCATGATGCACAAATTATATAAGTCAACTGATAAACTTTCCTTAGATAAGATATGATCTAATGAGGGAACCACACTACTCTAAAAGTTGAATTTACTGAGCATTACATATTGATTGTGTTCTCTCAGTCTACTCCGCATGATCTCAAGATGGATTTCAAGGTCATTTCTGGAGCATAATCACACCGAGATGTAATCTATGAAGACTGCCATGATGGAATCAAGATACTGGTGGAAGACTTGATTTATCCAAGTCATGAAGGATTCTAGTACACCAGTCAGACTGAAATACATAAACAAGTACTAGTATAAGACGTACCTACCCCGAAACACAATACATGGAAAATCATATGGTATCACATGAACCTGATGATTTCTTGACCACATATCCGTTTTATAGAAAACATTTTCTCCTTAGATATGGACGATGAGGTCTTCTATATGAGGTAATGTATAATGGTTCTTTCCTATAATTTAGTTCAACCATCTATAATTCATGCAAAATATGAGGGTACTACCCATATTTTTGGAAAAAGGGATAGGGGAACCCCTTAAAGATGTGTTGGTATTGATCTACCACTTAGACTCAAGGAATACAAGTTGCTTATTGAGTTCTTGGAGATCTATAGGTTCTATCGTATATTGAGTAATGGAAACTAGTGATACACCAAGCACTATCTATATAGATAACTCAACCTATGTCATTGAAGGTATGCTAGAGAAAATGGCAGGGAAGACATACCTAAAAAGATACACGAGAAGAGGAAATTATGCCAACTTCATTCCATAATCACTCCTAAAATGACTTGATGGCCGAGACGTCACTCTTCAAAGATCAGAACACCTCTTCCCAGAATATTCTTCCAGGATATCCCATTCACCCAGGTACATATACATGCTATGCTTGGGTGATGAGAAGGACACTGTTCGGTTGTATTATTACCCTTGAAAAAAAAAATAATGAGCTATTCCATGTTGAGAATGAAATCCAAGCCATTTAACTCAAGGAAAAAGAAATTATAGAAGAAATTATATGCTACTATATCAAAGAGGAACTCCTTAAACTAATGTATTCAATATTTTCTGACCCAAAAGAAGTGTGAAGTGACATAAAACCACAGAAGTACTTGATTTCAAGGCCCAAAATTTCCACAATAAAAATAGATATAAAATAATGAGGAACACCTATATCAAAATGGAAAAAATATAATGAAGATGATACCAAATACTACTTTATCTATAGATGGCCTTAAAATTTACTATACTGGAACTGGATACACTACATATATAAGAAATGAACTATGAACATGATATTCTTCCTGACTAGCCTGACCAGATGCACTCAACTGTTACTGATATTCTGAAGCTTTACTACCCCATCTATGAACATTCACTCCTCAACCTAATCAGCTAGAAGAAGAGAAACACCCATCCTCACATGGATTCATAGATCATGTACCTGTTAGTTGTACAATTATGGATCCCCTTCCACTATATTTTTGAGGATAAAAATGGAAAATCGCTAATGCTATCCCACCATACCACAAGATAGACCTTCCATTGGGTTCCTCTTTCATCGTGGCTTCTTATGAACTATCATACCACTTTGGGATAAATACTAAGTATCTATCAGTATGTGTCGCCTAGTTGGAACCACCCCCACATGCACTATCTAAATGGAACTTTCTACTACCAGAATAACTATTGGCTAGACACAGAACTGATCTAAGATTACAGAATCAACTTCTCTGAGATTATTCTCTCGAGTTATGGTTTGGTTCACTCTCTATATAGTTGAAGTCAATAAAAAGATGTTAATCTATGAGAATACAATTTACCCAATCCCATCCTTAGAAAACCTCAATGTATTTAACTTTTCACTGGTCATAGATAAAGAAAAAATATTAAGGGAGGTGAATTGAGAAAAACACTTGATTATAATCATATATATCTGTTAATGATTAATGAACTCTATGGAATGATCCAATCTGAATGACTTTATAAATAAATGATAATAATGTTCCATAATTATGTCTATTTAAACCATATCTTAGTAATTCTCTAACTGAGATATGACATCCCACCAATTCTTGGTGGAGTCCCAAAGTATAATGGTAGAAATCTTGACCCTCCGATTAGAAGGTATTTCTAGGTGTTCAAAGATGAATGTCATACCTTATATACATGACATAATCAAAAGAGAAATGTCATCCTCTAAGAACGTGTGGGGATGCTGATATTGATTGTGCTGTGTATGCTATTTCATAATTTGGGAAGGCTTCAGAGCCCCTTGAAAAGACTACATGAACCTGATAAGTATATCCATAATCTGAGAATTAGCGCAAAATGGATGATTATAAGGAGGAACCCCATGTGGAAATGCAAGAGGTATAACATGTGGATTAGGTCCCACCACCTGTGGAGTGTTCTCATTACCACTCTCTTAGTGTAAAAATTGAGGATATTTCAATGGAACTTCTCTATAATTTCAAACCATAGACCTCAAAAAATATCCTATAATAGAATGGTAAACCATTCAATAAAAACTATGAAGGGCATGTAAAAGGCCTCTATAGAACATGGAACAACATATAAAGAAAGAAATAAAATAGGACAAGTACATGTCCTTGATCTAAGCATATCACACTGAAAAATTACTCCAAGATCCCTGACTATATAAGATGAATAGTTTTCAAATGGATCAAAAGACACAACCAATAACCCATTACCAAGGTAATGTTAATTTCAAGGTGTCATTTTCCCATTTAAGGTGGTTATTTAATTTCAAAAATATTCATTCACCTTAGTTCCTTTATGAATTGAATTTCCCTTTCTAACTGATTGAATTAGTTAGATAACCATCCTAATTTATATGTGACCATTCAACTGATGAATTGAATCTGGGCGTCCACTTGACCCCATTCATTTCACGATATTGTATAGTAAATTGGAAACATTCTATATATATAAAAACTATACAAAGTAGCATATAATAACTAGGAACAATAGAAATTTCATGAAAATATGTAGATCCATGATGGAAGTAGACGTGGAATGTCAATATGCATATCAGTTCATTTCCTATAGCATCAGGTGTGATGCATGTAACGAGACACCCTAATTTTATCTGGCCTGAGGTAACAAAAATTATCATCTCAATCATACCAGCATCAATAGAAGCACTGAACAAGTTTTTCACCCAACAGTGATGTTATATCAACTGTTAAGTGAATAATTAATAAAACAATTCCCATCATAGGTCATATGGGTGTCCCCTATACATGGGACAACTATGTCCATGTATAGGGTAATTTCTAAATAATATTATCATAGACTCCTGTCTATCAAAAAGAGTATGGTAAAAGGAAAAGGGGTCTCTGATACTTATTTTTAGAAACCAAGACCCAGATTCCACTAAACCATCCCATGACACTAGTAATACATATTACGTCAAGCACACCTCCCTAAACACCGTAGGTTGATGACTAGAGGAAAGGGCATAGGGTGTGTCCATCGGGATAAAATTCCCTCATATATCTTGTATGAACAATGGTAAAAAATGTATACTAAATAGAATAATCAATAAGAACACCTATGGAATCAATGAAAATATAACAATGAGAAATGAAATATAAATAATATATTAGATGAATCTGAATAATCATAAAAACACAGTGATGATTTCAATGTATGATACAGTAAAAAAATTAGATTATGGGGGGAACACGTACAAAAAATATACTCCATGGTAAAAAAAATAGCTATACAATTTCTCGAGCATAGGTTTGGTAATTTTCCCCATGCTCTATCCTATATAGTAAGGATATCAATCAAGTATTGGAAGTATCATTCTTCCTTTTAACCATACTAGAAATTTTAAGGTCTACTTGCATACGAAACGGTTCCCAAGCATGGTGTGAGATGTAAATGTCAATACGAGAACACCCACTTGTCTAAGACATTCCATTTCATGCTGAAAATAGATAGCATTGTGACATATTAATACAAAAAGAGTAATTAATAAATAAACCATGAAAACATTAGTCTGATTTTAAAAGTGGAAACCTATCCTGTGTCACTTATTTCATCATATGCGGGAAATATGAACATGTTACTAGTGTGAGAAATATAACTACAAAAATGTAGAAGTAAATGGCCAACCCAAGACAGGAAAACCACCAAACTTATTCTTTGGACTGGGGTCTCACTTTCTATGTCATCACAAAATTATTCTAGTAAGAAAGTGGTAAATACCATAACTAGATGATCTAATATTAATAGAAGCAACAAGAATAGCCCAAACAAATTTTCCAATGCATAAATCAATGTAATACAATCAATATATAAAAACTGGTGTCGAGTCCCATGCTCATCCAAGACGATCTAAAAATAACCTCAAGTATTGAAATGGGAATATATGATAATCTAATACCTTCAATCCCATCCAATTTGACCCCTAAATTGTCCCAAGTATCGCACAACGACAAGATGCCTAGAATTAAATGAAATGATGGGAGAAAGAGTTGACACACTACCTTGTGGTCCCAGTACTCCAAACATCTGGAAACAAATCCCAATTTAACCTAAAACGGTATAAGTCATGATATTTAAAAAAACCCCCCAAAATAGAGAAATGATCCCTCACATTAATAAAACATAATGTATAGAATAAATTCCAAGGAATAATGGGTTGAAGAAGTAACAGCTTATCAAGATGATTCCCTATATTTTGATAGTGACAGAATTAAATGAGATTTGAGGGGTGAAAGATCAAATCACCATGATGTGGATCAAGGAGAGTTGTTCACCTAGAGGGTGAACAATAATTTTTCCAGAGGATAAGGGGTTGACGAGATGGGTTTAAACATTTCACTAATGTAATAGTGTTAGTTTCACCCCCAAAAGAATTGTGCACGGTCTGGTTGAACCACTTGGCCAAAACGTGTGCCAATCAAGCACCTTTTTTTGCCTCACTGGATTATCACACACCATTAGGTGCATAGTTTTACTAAATATACACCAAATACGAGTTTTACCAATATCCACATCTGTATCAGCCTGTATGGGCATGCGTCATAGGTCTCACAGTTTCTGATAAACCATGCAGCCTAGTCTAGTTCTCAATTTTTGGAGAAACATGATTCAAACAGGCCTCATACACCCCTAAATCCTCTTTTAACCTCATAGGAATCTATTTGAGGTCTGTTTCGTGGAATAAGAAAAAAAATTTTATGGTCTGTACATTTGGATAATGTTTGGATGTTCCATCATATGACCTCTTTATCTTTGGATTCCCATTGAATATATTGATCCTAGAAAATTATATCTCTATCTTAATGGCACATAAAAAAATATCATTATATGATTATAAATTATGAGAAACCATCTCTTTTTGGAGATTCAGATTAATGACTTCAAATAAGTGGTCAATATTTCACTTCATGTTGTATATGTAATCCATAACATTCTAATCTATACTTATAAAGATAGATTCATAGTTTGAAACACTTTATTCTTCATTTTCTTTAATATAAGGAACTTTATGTTCATATAATTTTTTTGATCATGAGGGATGTATTTATAAAACAATGTCTCAATATATATTCTTCATTCCATGAGTTCTATAACATATTCTACCTAGTTTTCTAGATCAATGAACACCATTGATCATCAATGACTTTGAAAGAATACACCACAAGTGTATTATTCTCATTTTCATCAAATCCAAATTCCATGAATATAGTATTCAAAGACTTAATAAATTTCTCATCTATAATTGGATTATTAGTCCCAAAAAATTATTGGGCTTCTATCTCACAATGAGATCCAATAAAGGATATTTTCACTATGGAACATTTTTCCCCACTATAGGAAGGAATTTTTATAATAACATGATTATGTTTCTATGATATTTATATAATTTTATCTCTTAAAATACCAACTGTATTGGTTTCCACAGTAGGGAAATCTTGACATTTTCCATGGGTATATATTACATTGTTCATTATAGGTTCTATTTTTAAACAACAAAATATATAGGATTAGTGCATAAAATTATGAACTTTTTATAATTCTAAATATGACATAAATGTTAAAAAAACTTGATTTTTTTGAATAGATAATATTATAATAACAAATATGGTTTCTTTTAGGAAATAATTAATTTAAAATAATTTATAATGTTTTTAATGAAAATGAAAACTATCCTATGTGTATCCTTTAGGTGTGTCAATATAGGTTACCAGTAAGGCCTGTTGTTGTGTGTCGAGTTACGCTGAGTCCTGCCTGACACACCTTGTCAGTTTTTTTACCCCTAGGTACATCTGTATCAGAATCACATATACTATTATTATCAATACCCTGATGTATTTTTAGGAATACCTATATAATATCAAATTTTAAAAAATTATAGGATATTCTTTTATACATACACTCAATGTATATCTTAGAGTTATGTTCCCTAATCAATGTTTTAGAAATATAGTGACCACAGTTTCTGCTGAACGTCATTGGCTAAAAATTGTAACACCCAACCCAAAAATCCTAAAAGAGGTGAATTATTTTATTACATTTTCATGATTACAAGGAATTGAATCTTGATGGACAGATTAATTTAGTAGTTTTGGAAAACCATATTACATACATGATACCCATATTATATTAGTAATTTTGAAATAAAAGATAATACATAATAAAATGAGATGAAAAATATCTTAGAAATCTTATCCAATGATTTATTATTCATAAGATGGGGATAGGAAACAAAATAAGGATGATCTCAAATGATCTGTAAGGTTATATCAAGAGGAATAAAAAATGAATTGATTAGAATAATACATATTTAAATATAAAAACTAATAAAAATGTAATTTTATATAACTAGATAATGAAATATCAATATGGTAAATTAAGAAACCAAAACACATTCCATTTAATCAATAAACTGAGAATAGATTTCATATATATATATGTTAACAAAAAATATCGTGGATAAATAATAAATTAATATAAATGAAGGAAATAATAAATTATTGGATTATATGTTTCCTTGGTACATGGTACCTTTCCTATTAAGACCTTCCACATGACGTTTTGTAACCATTCAGGTAAAAACCTATCTAATTTGGCCTCTTGATTCATCTCATAAGACTACTGATGCATCAAAGGGGCCAACTATAAGTAGGCCCCACCCGTATCACACCTTTAAAAATAATTCCTTATATATCGAATAATTTATTTAAATATTGAATAATGAGCCTTATCGAATATCTTTTTATAATAAAAGGTACAAATTTATCGATAATTCCCATATTAATCAAATAACTATCAAAGTGAACAGTGTATGTAAAATGATATAAATCTTAAGAAATAATAATATCCATTCCATGATAATAAAATTGTTTTTGACAAATATAATATATCATAGAGATGATCCTAATAAAGTTATTGTTTGAAGATAATGTTAACAATCACAAAACAAAGTGATATTGAAAAGGTATTCATTAATCACAATATTGAGGAAAATAATGTTTAAACATTCCAACATGTCCTATAAGACATTGAAACATTTGTGTCATTATCCCTACGATGGAATTAAATTAAATGAAATTTTATGGTAAAATGAATATAAAAGGGTTAATGATAAAATATTTCAAAAGGGGTAGTAAATACACCAAATGAAAGAAGTAAGTGGTGAATATGACATTTAACTAATAGATGTAAAAAGAGAAATGTAAATCCCATACCTTGAGTCTGAATTGTCACATGTTACTTTATTTATATAGATAATATACATATGTTAATTATTTAGCCACATCATAACCTTTTTCTGTATTATTTTTACTTTTACACCACTTATTTTAGTGTTGTATAAGCAACTTAAACAATTTTTATTACATCACGTGTTTTGACCAAATATGATTTATCCATTAAAAACAACATTGGTAGGTCAACTATTGTCAAAGGGGTCATTATATAAACATATAAAAAATAATAATTATGAAAAAATTATCATATTTCTATATAATTTATAATTTTAAAACTAATCATCCAATATGATTATAAAAAATGAACCAATATTAAAATCATGGAGATGGTAGGTTGTACAAAAAGATGAGTAACATTATAATTTATTAATGATAATTATGGAAAGAAGATGAGTAAGAATTAATTATTAAAAAATTATCTTAATATAAAAAATACCATGTTATATAACAATATATAATTATATAAAATCTTTGTGATGTAAAAGGAATCACATCATGTCTAGAAGGTGGTAGTACACATGTCCACAAATGACGTTATCACAATTTTAGTGTGTGAAAGCTGTAATTATGAAAATGATATATTTAATTTATAGATTGGTAATTATATCATGGATATCATATATATTTCATTTATGTCACATTTTGTGATTAAAACCATCCTTTAAGTGTTCATGTATTGTGTGAATGTATCACATCGCTATGAGGAGACAGTATTCCACACTTCCAAAAATTATGTTATCATTTTACAAAAAAATGGAATGAATAAAGGTATTATATATATATATTAATTAAATAAGAATTAACTAATTATAAATATCATACATATCAAATATAATTAGTGTTTCCACTATAATTCCAAACCATGAAAGGTGGTGAATGGAAAATAAACAGTCATCATTTTGTAAGGTGGTAGTTCACCAGACAAGAAAGATTAGTTGGTTACCTATTAGATGGATGTATGTATAAGATTACAATAAAAAACATAAAATATAAACATATCAGTATATTTATAATAAATATTTTATTATATAAGCATGAAATGAGAGTACTTTAAGCGGTGGACAATGAAAATAAAACAAAATATTTTGAGGAAGGAAATTTCTTTATTTTCAGATAACTCCTTGTGGTTTTCACTGAAGGGCTTCATTGGATGGATTTAATCCCAAATGGTAGATTATAGGTTTATAGGATGAATTTTTTAGATATATTTGTGTAGATATGTTTCAATATAATGTGGCTTTATATATGTGAGGAAGTGGGAGGGGTTGGTGACCCTTTATAGTGGAAGATGAGTGATATTATTATAAAATTTTGTAAAGGGAATTCATACCATTTTTTCCTATGAAAATTATCTCCAATAATGGTAAAATTTTTAGAAAAGGATTTTGGTGAGGGAATATTGGAATAGAATATATTTTTACACGCTTATATGTCTTTTTGGCCCCTATGTCAATGGATTAGTCATTTGTTATGTTAATTTTTCTCTTAAGGGTAGTAATTAATTTAATCACATTCACTAATATTTTAGTTCAAAAAACTATTTGAACCTATTATAAGTTATAAATTTTTATGATTCAAAATATTCTAATACAATATTTGAAATTCCAATCATAAAATTGATATATATTAATTTTAATATAATCCCAAGGATGGCATGATAGTGTGAGTTTTTAATGAAAAAACATTTAGAAGTTCGCAAAGTTATTATATACAATTTCAAAGTGAAATTGATTCCAATAAGATAAATATGTTTAATATATGTAAAATTTATCTAATTAATATTTAAAAAAATTAAAAAAATTATAATTTAACCTTTAAAAAAAATTTCACAATACATAATTTTTTAATTAAAATTTAGTAATTTTCACTATTCATAAAAAATTTAAACCCCGTAGAAAAATGACAAAAATCAAAATAAGATAATTTAAATTTCTTGATATAAAAAATTAATTTTTTTTGAAATAATAAATTTTTAATATTTAAAAAATTTAGATTTAAATATGGTGCGTCATATATTAGTGGTAAACCTATATTTATAAAAATCAATGTTTTTATGTTTAATATTCGGGTTATTCTTATCTTATTCAAATAGAATCTATTGGATGAATGATAAAAATATTTTATTTAATATATAATATATATATCACATTAATATCACTAACTAATTATAGACAATGTAATTTATTTGGTCAAAAAAACTATGCATGCATGCAAATATATTTTTATTAAGACAGTCCCATTATATTAAATTGGTTCTTATATTAATTTATAATTAAATTTTAATGAATTTATTAAACTATATATTTTTATAATATAGTTAATCCTATTTATAAAAATAAATTTAATGGCTAGGAGATATCTTATTATATTATATAATAATATACTAAAAATAAAATTTTGTTCGGTAAAAATCAGTATTGCATGTAACATAAGCTATAGAACATAGTTGTTCTTATATGAATCACAAGAAAACATAGTGTTTCATACAATAAAAAATATTTAAAATTTTAAATATATACTAATGTATCATTTTTATATTCCTTTTTTTATTAGAGTTGTGTTTCATACACACTATTAAATATAAAGTTCTTACATTATAATTTTACGGTGTTACATTATATAAATAACCACGACCTAATTATCTCCATAGATCCTAATAATTTAAAATTATTCATTGTTTTCATGAAACATAAAAAAAATCTTATACTATTATTTAGAATGAGTCTATGTTTCCCTATGTTAATCATATTTCCTAAAATTCCATAAAAAATGACCACATAAAATAAACCACAATGTGGTGGGAGTGTTCTTCCCATTTTTCATGCACCAAAACCTTCAGTGTTGTTTGGTTCCACTGAAAATCATCCTTACATAGTAATGTATTTAACTTTATTTTGTGAAATAATCTCATTTTAATATTATCTTGAATCATAATTACGTAAATCACTGTGATGTTTATTTCCAGTAATATTAAATCATGCACAACAATTGTTTTAATCACTATTTATATAATAAATTTCAAATATTTTAAATCCAAATTATTTTTATATGTATGGTAAAACTCCATTTTTTTATAAAAATTAACGTCTTATAATGATCCTCATGATGTCATAACATTTTAAGTTATATGACCATCTTAATAAATAATAACCAAGAAATATGTAACCTATTCAAAGACTTTTGAACTACTTGTAATCATATGACATACCCAAAATTCAAAATATATAAAATTTATATTGGTTGGGGTGAATTATATGAAACTTAACATACCATTTTAAAACTTATTGATTACCCTTATAAAGCCTTTATATGTTCATCATAACCCTATACGAGTATTTTATTTATGAGTTACATAGATGCCATTTCAATTTAGCTTTACATAACTTCATATAAATATAGATATAACATTACATATTTATCAATTTATAATATAAATTAATTTAGTTCATTCTCAATCAACCCAAATCCATTACAACTACTCAAAAATGTGGTAGAGAGTGTTTATTTGACCATCTACAGTTATCTTTTGTGTGGATATTAATGTAAAAGTCATCATAATTAAATGATGCATGAATATAATATACAGAATTCATTCAAATTAAACTATATTTATTCATTTTTTTCCATAAAAAATGGGAATAAGTCATCATCCTCTGATAATTTAGAAAACACATATTTACTGCCTTGAAAGATCATTATAAACAAAAAACGATCAAATTGGTAATTTTATTTCACAAATTTTTCTTGTTTCCAATTCAAACTATCTTTCTAAGGGAATATGTGTTGTTTGAATTATATTTATTACCACACATATAGAATAGAAAAAACGGTCTTGTAGGATTTAAAAAATTCATCTCATCAATCCCCTATTATTCTATATGAAAAGGGTATATTAAAAGAAACTTATTCTACCCCATTATATGTAAGATTCATCCAGATTAACATATTAAGATATGAATGGATCCATTTTCAATATTATCAATGAGATTTTATCTATCAACATATATATCTACATGGGAAAAAATTATTTTGGAAAAAATTAATAACTAAGCTAATAAATGATTTCCATAAATATACCATTACCAAAATTATATTTTAATGGTATATACAATCAAAATTTTTAAGGAAATGAAAATCTAGTACTAAGATTGATAAAAAAAATATTAATTTTCATGTGCCTAATGAATTTACTCCCCCTTTAACTCATATCAAAAAATAACTATCAACCATATTTAGAAAAGTTAGTATAAAACCAGTTTAAGGGTTTGAAAATGTGATTAACATAAATCAGATTCAATTTTAATAGCGTTGTCCTGAATTCTAGAATTAGAGTCGAATAAGATGTTGATAGCCATTATTCATATTTTATTCATCTATGGTGATATGGTAAACTAATTCTTTTTCCTTTTAATTTTCCCTATAGATGACCACCATGATATATAACTTTTTTATTGTATAGTGATTACAACACGTAAAAATTCCCCCTTTTTTCCTTCATATCTTTATATGTTAGCACATACAAAAATAATAGGGAATAAGGAGGCAAGAAAATTACATTACGTTATTGTTAAGTGAAGAATAGATAATATTTTTATCTCTTCTAAGAAATTATACACTTATATTTTAGAATACATTAAATACAATTTAAGTGTTCCATATTTTTCTTAACACACAATACATAACTTTAGGCGAACTGTGATATACTATTAAATAATAATATTGATATTTGGTAGTAATAGATAGATATTAAATTTAATCGTAAAAATATTAAGAACCAAATAATGATAAATATTAAATAATTTTTTATAAAATAGAAATTTATTCATAAATTTATAAGAAAGAATTACTTTATTTTTATTAAATTCATTATATTTTAAAAATTTTTTTTTTGTTGAAAACATGTTTTATTGCGTTTTATGCTTTGAAATTATAATTAATTTCAATTTTTTTTAAAAATAGATTTTTTTGAAAGAATTTAGTTTTTGAAATCAACCAATTAATATTATATTATGGGGAACTATTGATATTTTTTCAAAAAATATTTATGTTTCAGCCAACAGTGAAAAATACCACTTTTTTGTAAAACAATTTTTTTTCATTAAATAAAGTAATTTTAAAGTACCATTATATTTTATATTATATATTTTTTGTAACAAAAATCCATTCTAATCATAACAAATATTTAATTCAATAGGATTTAATATTATACTTTTTGGTATAAGTTCCATTTTATGTTTCAACATACAATTTTCTAAAAATGAATCTTCATTGTGTTTTACACATAAATAATAAAATCGATTTAACCTAATTCTAGAAATAGAATCATAGAATATTGGAATTTGGTTTTAAATTTTCTTTTAAATTGGATCGTTTTTATTTTTAGGAATTATGAATAGTAAACATGTCAAAATATATCACCTTATTAACGAGAGAATGGAATAAGGAAGGCTAAAAATTAAGAATAATGCAAAAAAAATAATCATTACACCTAAATAGATTTAATTTTATGATTTTAATTTATATAACCATTATTATAGTAAAAAATATGATATATTGGTGCTATTTTGTTTGATAAATACCTCTATATTATTTTAAGAAAAGGAATATTCCGAAATGATATATTTTTTCAATTTATCATATATATTAACATAAGGATAAAATGATATTATGTAAAGACTTGGAATTTTAATGGAATTTTTTTCTTAAATACTTGGGAATTTTATGAGTCCGCAGTTTCAGACGGCGCGCTATTCTGAGGCCCAGAGTGCCCGGAATAATCCATTGATGTTTTGTTAAACTTAAAATAACGCGCATATGCAGTTCTCCTGAAAAATTGGAATAACTCTTAAATAGTTACTTGGATCAGAAATCTGAGGCCACCGTTGCGCTTAGGATTGCAGGTTTACCATAGGCGTGACTTAAGATTAGTCGGTGCAGGCCTCCTGTGAGAAAACCTGAAAATGGCATAACCGTTAATAAAATAATTGAATAACGTTATTTTATTTTTCAAATGATTATCACTCACAAACGGTAAATCTGATAAAAAATTTGAGAACACCGCTGAACTTTTGAGGGTATGCTTTCTTTAAGAAGATACTAACATGGGTAGGCGAGGGCCAGCAGAGAAAGATAGTTTTTGGTCACGAATAAAATAATTAAATGACAATTATTTTATTGTAAAATTCATAACCATTAAATGGTAACATGGATTGGACATACGAGGGTGCCGTTGGGTTAGTTGGGGCATGTTTCACGTAGGCAGAGCCTAACCTCGACCACAGTGAATCAAGGGTGGCTGTTAATAATTTTGCAAACTTTTTTTCGGCTACGTTCATTAAACATGCGAGCTGCATTTCATATCTCTTGAACCGGTGCTTAGAATTGAAATCCATGGACACCATTGAACTCAAAACACCAGTATTCTCTTAAGGAGAGCTTCAACGCAGTTGTGTTTTATAGAGGATGGAAGTTAATTTTTGGGGGTTTCAAATAAATTAAATAAAAATATGTGTAACATATTTTTATTTTGTGGAGGTTTAATCCTCCATGGGGTGGTTGGATGTGGGTCCCACCCATATATAACCTCCCTTGGGAGGATATTATATGTTGGGTCCCAAACGAGGTCAAACTCCCTTAACCCCCCATTAACCCTTGGACCTCCCAATTTATTGCGGAGCCTCTTCACCTTCCTTCATAAATATGACAACACAAATTAATTAATTTCTTAATTAATTAATTTGAATTATTTTGAATTCTTTTGGGGAATGCATGGAAACTATAAAATAATAGTTTCTCAAAATTTTTATTTTGGCTGATGTTTCTCCGTGGTGTAACATTGAGAGAAGATTTGGGAGATTCTTGGTGGAGCCTTTCCTCTCCAACGAAGAACGACCTCTTCTCCGATGAAGAACGACGTCCTCTCTAATGAATAATGATGTCCTCTAGAAATGAAGAATGACATCGTCTCCAATGAAAAAATACATCCTCCCCAAACGAAGAACGAAGTCCTCTCCAATAAAGAAAGCACCATCTCCGATGAAGAATGAGGACGAAACTCGAACCCGGGATCATCAGTAGGTGACAGGAGCAACATACGACGAAGTCTTCAAATTCTTTTCCTGCGCCTTCGACAACGTTCACCAGAATCGAGTTAGGGGATTGTTTTGATTAAATTCATACCCGCGTTCCTTGTAATTTATTTTGGTTCGATAATGTTCAAATGTTATCACCTAATACGGCGGGCGCGATCCGAACAAACACAGCCCGAAATCCCTCTGTCGATTTTTGTTTGGTTTACGTTGGAGGCAGAGCCGGAAGGGTGCGGTGCTGTCGCACCACGCCATAGTAGAACCGTGGCTTGGAGGGTTTCAGAGGATGGAGAAGCACGGCGCCATTGTGCCACGCGGTGGAGATGAAGGCCATGGCCAAGACGGGCCATGGTAGTGGTGGCACGGTGCCGTCACTCCATGCAGAGATCAGGAGGACTGTGGCACCTTCGCGCCGCGGTGGAAGAGCGGTGGAGGCCGACCGCCTTGGAGCCCGACAAGTGGGACTAACCGGGTCCCTCAGCTTGCGAACTGACACAGTGCGCCCGTTATATTTGAAAACCCAGGGGGGGAACCCCCTCCCTCGCGTGGCTGGCAGGGCCGCCCCTCGACCGGGCCTCCCCTCAGCGAGGCCGCCCCCGGCCGGGGCGCCATTTGGTCGGGCCGCCCACGGCCTGGCCCCCCTTGGTCGGGTCGCCCTAGGGCCGGGCCGTGTGTCGGCCCAGGCTGTCTCTTCGAGCCAGGCCACCCCCACTTCTCGGGTCGCTTCTTAAGACCGGGTCTGGCCAAGTTAGTCAGACTGGGTCGGACTGGACCCAGACCCACTATGGCCGTTTACATCTTTTAGCCCGCATCTTAAGTTACGGGTGTCTGAACGACGAACTGTTTACACCAATGGAATTCTTCGAGCGAGACCGTTCTTTTGTTATACCCCACTTGTAGGTTGGATGTAGTTGCTGTAAGGTCTGGTTGGCTTGAACATAAAAAGCAACTGGGCCCCGGGAACAGAAATTCTATAAACTCATAGATAGGGCGTCCGATTGACGCACATTCTTTTGTGTTGGGATCATTATTATGAGACGGAACTATGAGATACATCAACTCAGGACATCATGATAATTGATGTATCAAAACATGGATCGAGGATAGGACCCTCCTAAAATTGAGCGTGCTATGTGCGGGAACCCTAGGACTAGCTACCACTATGATGACTTCAGTACCGGAATCCTTCATGGGTTCGAGACGAAAGAATTTTGTACCGGAATCCTCCATGGGTTCGGCAATGATGACTACTGTACCAGAATCCTTCGTGGGTTCGACCCTGATAAATACTATACTGGGATCCTCTGTGGGTCTAGCAGTTCTGACTTCCATTACTGGATCGTGTGTGGGTCCGACAGAAAAGTTGGTCCTCTATTCTATGTGGGTCCGAAAGCTTAGCTGGTCCTGTATCCTGTTTGGGTTTGAATGCTTAGCTGGTCCTGTATCCTGTGTTGGTTTGACAGCGTAGATTAATTAGTGACTACATCTGATCATCTCTATCACTCTAAAAAAGATCTATACCAATGTGATATGATTGATGTCTTTCATCCATTTTCATCATTGGGATTTTCATTACATCCTTTGTGGAATGTGTTGTGCATAGGCTCGAGAGTTGGATCTAGACTGTGATTGATTACATAGGTATATGTATGGGAATATACCTAAGTATGGTTGGTTGATACATCATGATTGTATCTTTCTGCTGTGGATTAACCTTGTTGGATTTTGTTCGACCTTGAGGGTCTCAGGGTCCCTATAGAGTATCCTTACACTCACCCCTGCATGGGGTATGCCTCCACCTCGTTCTGTTGGATGCAGACGATGGACAGTGCTAACCGAGGCATAGTGTGTGAGGACTGGATGGTACCCGGAGGTGGACCTCAGGATGAGATGATATCTGGAGGAGACGGAGGGACATGGAGCACTGAGGAGGATATTTGTACCTACCATTCAGGTAGGATCCAAGGTGGACAATCCAGGAGATTCTAGACACCTTCCAGCTGTTTGTCTTTTAGTTATACATATTTTGTATTTTCCTTGTACTTTACGGTTAGGCTTGTATTTCCGGCCCCTTTTACTTTCCCGCACATCTTTTGTTATACTTTTTTTACTTAGTGTTTTCTTATGCTTGTTCTCTGCTTGTGTGTGTTTACATTTAATAAAGTAAATTACTTCCTAGTTATATGAATTTATTCCTTTGGTGCTAGTCGCCAGCCCCTGGCTTATGGAAGGCAAGTTTGGGGTAGTTAGGACACGGGCCCCGGGAGACGAGTCATGACAAATTGGTATTAGAGGGAGGTTCTACTACAGAACATAGTACTATGATCTGTCTTACTGTGAAGCAATAGTGTTAAGAGTATTGAGTGTGTTTTTCAGTCCAGGGAGTCCAGTGTTGGTGTGGCGGCTGACGTATCCATACACGAGGACCCTGACTTCAGATTTTGGACTCAGTGCATGAAAACCCTGATTTCGAGTGTGTTTTCAATAGTCTTATTTGTGAACACTGTGAGTCAGCTCATCAGGTATAACATATTGACCATGACACATCTGTTCCTTATCAGAATGCCTCTGTGTAGACAACCCGTTAGGGTTTTCGAGAGAGTATAAGATTACGGCCCACCGATCGACGAGGCTCTGGTTTAGGGCCCTCTTACTATGTTTACACCTTTGGGTTGTGTACTGGCAGCACCACCACCTGTTTGGCAGCAGATTCCACTAGCCACATAGGAGGACGGTTCACCCCAACTGAGCGCATTGCACGAGTTCCAACGGCAGATCCCTCTGAGGTTTCGAGGCGAGATAGATTCCCAGGTAGTAGAGGACTAGATGGAGGTGAATACTGGATTTTTTCACCGAGTTGAGACACTAGTAGATCATATGTTGATCTTAGATACCAATCTTTTTCAGTGAGTGACCATGAGAATGGTCCGCATAGTGATGAGGTTTTGGTACTTGGACTGTTTTCCAAGATGGTACATTCAGGCAGTGTGCCGACTATATCACTTCATGTTGGTCTGTAGAGACTATCGGCAGTACAGGTTGATGACACTTATAGGCTTAATGCCTTATATGTGTTTTAGCACCAGTTATACCTCAAGTTCAGAGGTGAGCCCGACCCACAGGAGGCTGAGGACTGGCATGAGGAGGTGGCTGAGAGTTTTCTAGAGCTTATACAACTTCTGCAGGACAACGTGTTCGTAGCAGTGTATTCATCGATGCATACCACTCATTACTGGTACACGATGAATATGATACGATCCGTTAATTAAAGCTCAGACCTATGAGCGAGGTGTGTTTAACAATATCCAAGCAAGAACCTTTTCCTATAATCATTCCTACATATGTTAGGGTGCTATAGAGAACCCTTGTGTTTGAATGTTCATTGGCTAAGCGGATACAACCGGTGAATGTTTTCAGTAGGAAAGCATGAAATGGGCGCCAGTCTTAGAGACTTGAGCGTGTAAAATGTTTCGAGAAGATGAAGTGTTAAGGAAATATGAATTTGTAGGGTAGCAGACATGGAAGCAGAGCTTGGAGAGCAGCATGAGGTGGTGAACATTTCGACATGTTATAACCACCCACCTTGAAGTCCCCGTCAGGCTGAAGGAGCTGGTGGAAAGTGAACGAGAGTAGCTGCATGTGGTCAAGGAGTGCGACCTAAGTGCTCTAGGAATGATTCACGATACGATATGTGTCTACTACTAGCTGCCATATCAACAGAGATAAATATGAATCATTCCTTCCTTCCACGAATCTTGTCCCAGAACTAGAGTTTCTGGTTAAGAAGTTGACTTAACCCTCCCGTCTGGAGATACCTTTGGGAGGAGACTATATAATCACACATATGTGGACGGTGTGATCTGACCCAAGAGGTAATATTTTCGGTTGGAACCTCTTGGTGGCAGCGTCGAGGCCTTATGACGTTAGTTTGGGTATGGAATGGGAAACCACATTTCATACACAGATTGACTGTATTAGGGAAAAAAGGGTTGTGGTTTATCTACAACTTTGGGATGAGTATTTCCTTAGTTGGTGAAAAAGGGATCCTAGGCAGCACATGTTAAACTCATTCATAGGTGGGTGGAGCCAATTACTCTTGAATTGGCCAGCCTTACCCTCGTGGAAGCAGGAACTCTGAGTTTTCAGTTCCAAACAGGACTGACAATACATGGGGACATCTTTTCCAAAAATGTTTCCAGGATTACCCCCCAAAGGGGGAGGGACGTCTGCTTTGGAAGGAGACTACCGAATGATCATTCTAGACTTCTCCAGATTTGCAGCACCACTATCAGCCTTGAAAAAGAAGGGGAAACCATTTGTGTGGTCGGAGAGATTTCAGTAGAGATTTCAGGAGCTAAGGAAGAGGCTAACTAGTGCACCCATATTGTGGCTACCAGAGGAGGGTTTTGTGTACGTAGTCTATTTCGATGGATCAGGGACCGGACTTGGTAGTGTCCTGATGCTAGAGTGAGAAATGATCTCTTATGGTTCTCGGTAGTTGAGACAACATGAGTCGAACTACGCTACATATGACCTTGAGTTAGCAGCAGTGGTCTTTACCTTGAAGATGGGGTAGCACTATCTTATGGGCGAACATTTTTCAGACTACTCTCACCACTAGAGTCTCAGGTATAACATCTCCCAAAAGGACATGAACCTGAGATAACGACATTGTCTTGAGTTCCTCTAGGACTATAACTTCGAGATAGTCTATACTCCTGGGAATGGGAACGTTGAAGTAAATGCTCTTAGTAGGAGATCAGGCATTCAGCTGCTAAGAGAGGCGATGGAGTAGCTTGCATCGTTGCGGATATCTTTTGTGGATCAGGATGGAGCATCCTTTCTATAGTCTCTCATAGTCACCCCTACACTTATTTTGTGAGTCATGGAGGCATAGTGTGGGGACGTTGACTGTGAGATGCGACATGCTCAGATATCTATAGGGCAGGCACCTGATGGATTTTTTGAAGGTGGGGAGCACGTCATTCATTTCAGAGGACGTACCATGGTACCAGTTTCACTTCAGAAGGAAGTGTTGAGGGAGCTACACACATCTCCTCCAGTGTTACATCTAGAAGTGATGAAGATGTACTAAGACCTCCAACGATATCAATGGTGACTGGGAATGAAGAAAGAAGTGGAAGAGTTTCTCTCACGATGCTTCACATGTCAGCAGGTGAAGGTGGAGCAACTAATACCAGTAGGCTTGGTTCATCCTTTGGAGGTCCTAGAGTGGAAGTAGTATTGGATATCCATGGAATTCATGATGGGTCTTCCACGTACATCCAGGAGACGGACACCTCTGGAGTTTGAGGAGGAAAACCATGTCTTTCTATGGGTCTCACGACAAAGAGGTCTTCAGAGATTTGGCAAAGGCGGCAAGTTATCTCCACATTCATCGGAACATTTCAGGACCACAGTAGAGTAGGCGAGGTTGCTTACAGCTTGGCTCTTCCATCTTAGTAACTCTGGGTGCACGATGTCTTCCATGTATCCCAGTTGAGGAGATACATGCATGACATCGCCCATAGCGAGTTGGACATTGAAGACGGGGTGACTTTCACAGTAGTTCAAGTAGAGATTGAGGATCAACAACAATGTGTCCTAAATGGATGTTTGGTACCTCTGGTTCACGTTCGTTGGTAGCACGACTACCTCCAGGAGAGCACATGGGAGTAGGAGGCTCAGATGCTTGCTCAGTACACCCTTTTGATCCCTTGGTTCGAGAAGTAGCTTACAGGGATGTAATTCCATGAGGTGGGGAGAATGTAATGACCTATAATTTTCATGGATTTTTTTCTTAAATACTTGTTATTTTTACGAGTCCTCATTTTCTGACGGCGCGCGATTCTGCGGGCCAGAGTGCCCGGAATGATCCGTCAAAGTTTTGTTAAACTTAAATTAATGCGCGTATGAAGTTTTCTTGAAAAAGTGGAATAAATCTTAAACGGTTACCCGAATCATAAATACGAGGCCACCATTTCACTCAAGATGGTAGGTTTACCCTAAGCGTGACTTAATTTTAGTCAGTGCGGCCCTCCTGTGAGAAAATCCGAAAATGGAATAACCGTAAATAAAATAATTGAATAATTGTTTTTTTCAAATACTTATAACTCACAAAACGTAACTCAGATTAAATATACGAGACCACCGATGAACACGTGATGGTATGCTTTCTTTAAGCAGATATAACTTGGGTCGGTGAGGGCCACCAGTGAAAGTTAGTTTGTGGCTATGAATAAAATAATTAAGTGAAAATTATTTTATTGTAAAATTCATAACATTTAAATGGTAACTTGGATTGGAAATACGAGGGTACCGTTGGGTTATTTGGGACATGTTTTACCTAGGCAGAGCCTAACCTTGACCATAGTGGGTCGAGGGTGGCTGTTAATAATTTTATGAATGTTTTTTCAGGTACATTTTGTAAACATGCCAGCGGCGTTTCATATCATTTGAACCGGTGCTCAGAATTGAAATCTGAAGACACCGTTGAACTCACAACATTGATATTCGCCTATGGAAACCTTCACCATAGTTGCATTTTATCGGGGTTGGAAGATAATTTTTGGGGGTTTCTAAATAAATTAAATAAAAATATGTGTAACATATTTTTATTTGTGGCGGTTTAATCCTCCAAGGGGTGGTTGGAGGTGGGGCCCACCCGCATAAAACCTCCCTTGGGAGAATATTATGTGGTGGAGCCCACATGAGCTCAAACCCCCCTTAACCCCCCATTAACCCATGGAACTCCCAATTTATTGCAGAGCCTCTTCACATTCCTTCATAAGTATGCCAAAACAAATTAATTAATAGCTTAATTAGTTAATTTGAATTCTTTTGAATTCTTTTGGGGAATGCATCGAAACCATAAAATAATAGATTCCCTATTATTTTATGGTGGTTGGTGTTTCTCTGTGGTGAAACTTTGAGAGAAGACTTGGAAGATTCTTGGTGGAGCCTTTCCACTCCAACGAAGAACGACGTCCTCTCCAACGAATAACGACGTCCTCTCCTTCAAAGAACGACGTCCTCTCCAAACGAAGAACAATGTTCTCTCCAACGAAGAACGAAGTCCTCTCCAAACGAAGGATGACGTCCTTTGCAATGAAGAATGCACCATCTCAGATGAAGAATGAGGACGACCCTCGAACCCGGGATCCGCGGCAAGTGACGAGCGCAACATACGATGAAGTCTTCGAATTATTTTCCCACGCCTTTGAAATCGTTCACTAGAATCAAGGAAGGGTATTATTTTGATTAAATTAATACCCATGTTCCTCATTGTTTATTTTGGTTCAATGATGGCCAAATTTTATCACCTAATACGGAGGGCGTGAGTCGAACAAACATGACCCGACATCCCTCCTACGATTCTTGTATTGTTTACGTCAGAGGCGGACCTAGAAGGGAGAAGTGCTGTCGCACCATGCTGGACAAGAACTGTGGCCAGGAGGGCCATGACGGATGAAGATGCGTGGCGCTGGCACACCGCGTGGTGGAGCCGAAAGCCATGGTCAAGCCAGTAGGTGGTGGGAGTGCGGCGCCGTCGCACCACATAAGGAGCAGGAGGACCGCGACCCCATCACGCTGTTGTGGTGTCCGGTTGGGGAAGCCACCTTGGAACTGGACAAGCGGGACCACTCAGGTCCCACGTCTCCCGAACTCACACATTTTTCTGGTTCTGTACAAAAACTAGGGGGTGGGTTGCACCCCCGCCCTCACATTGCCGGCTGGGCCGTCACGAGTCGGGCCGCCACGACAGGGCTTCCCATCGGCCTGGCCATCTCGGGCGGGCCGTCCTTCAGCTGGGCTGCCCAGGCCGGGTCGCCCATCGGCCAGGCCGCCCCACGGCCGGTCCCCAGTCAGCCGGTCCCCCCTCAGCTGGGCCGCCCACGGCCGGGCAGCCCACGGCCGGGCCGCCCACTACCGGGCCGCCCTCGGGCCGGGCCGCCCATCAAGCCGGGCCGTCTCTTTGGGTCGGTCTGTCCCCTTAGCTCGGGTCACTTCCTCAGACCGGGTCAGACCCGCCGATCGGGTTAGACCCCGGTTCAGACCGGGTCATGCCGGGTCATTCCGATTGGGTTGGACTGGACCTAGACCTGCTATAGACGTTTACACCTTTTATCCCACATCTTGGGTTATGAGTGTCCGAATGAAAAACCGTCTACGGAGATGGAATTCTTAGAGCGAGACGATTATTTTGGAATACCCATCTTGAGGTTTGGATGCAGTTGAGGTACAGCCGGGTTGGTTTGAACCTAAAATCCAACCGGGACCTTGGAATGGAAATGCCAATAACTCACAGACTTTGCGTCCGATTAGCGCGCCCTCTGTTGAGTTGGGTTCCTTATAAATATATAGAACTACAAGATACAAAAACTCATGACATCGTAATATTTGATGTAATGACACTTGGCTCGAGGAGCCAACCCTCCTGAAATCGAGCGTGCTATGTGTGGGAGCCCCGGGGCTGGCTGCGACTGTGATGAATTCTGTACTGGAATCCTCCATGGGTTCAACAAAGAAGGCTATTATACCGGAGTCCTCTGTGGGTTCAACAACGATGAATACTATACAAGAATCCTCTGTGGGTTCGACAGAGATGACTACTATACCGGGATCCTCTGTGGGTTGATAAATTCTGACCTTTGTTCCTAGATCCTGTGTTAGTCTGACAGAATAGCTGGTCCTGTATCATGTGTGTGTCTGACAGCTTAGCTGGTCCTGTAACTTGTGTGGGTCTGACAACATAGATTAATGAATAGATGGTCCTATATTATGTGTGGGTCCGACAGCTTATCTGGTCCTATACCCTGTGTGGGTCTGACAGCTTAGATGAATCAGGGGCTACATCTGATCATTTCTCTCACTCTACAAAAGATGTATACCTGTGTGAGCTAAGTCATGTCTTTAAACCATTTTCATTGTGGATATTGACATTACTTCCTTTTTGTAATGGGTTATGCTTGGGCTCGAGAGTTGGAGTCGGACTGTGATTGATATCTTAGGTATATGTATGGGCATATACCTATGTAAGGTTGGTTGATACTTTGATATTGTATCTTTCTACTGTGGTTTATCCTTATTGGATTTTGTGAGACCATGAGGGTCTCATTTTCCCTACTGAGTATCCTTATAATTATCCCTACACGGGCTATTACTGCACCTCATTGTGTTGGATGTAAACGACAGACAACGCTGACCGAGGCAGAGTGTGCAAGGACTGGATGGTACCCGTAGGTGGACCTCACCACGAGATGGTATTTGGGGGAGACACACATGGACATGAAGTACTGAGGAGGCTATCTATACCTACTCTTCTGTTTGGATCCATAGTGGATGGTCCAAGAGCTTCTAGACACCTTCCAACTATTTGTCTTTTAGTTGTACCTGTTTTATATTTTCCTTGTACTTTACTATTGGGTTTGTATTTTTGGCCCCTTTAAATTTCCGGCACATCCTTTGTTATATAGTTTTTACTCAGTGTTTGCTTCCGCTTGTTCTCTATTTGTGTGTGTGTTTACATTTAATAATTTTAATTACATTCCAGTTATAGGGATTTATGCCTTTGGATCGATTTGATAGCCCCTGGCCTATAGAAGGCGGGCTCGGGGTCGTTAAGACACGGGCCCCAGGGGACGAGTCATAACATATTATGAATGAATATAAAAGATTATATTGAACAAAATTAATTTATTTTTATAATAATATTTTTAATAGTTTTTTTGATGGTTTAAGCACATTAAATTCTGACACAACACATTGACATTGGTTTTGCAAGCAATAAAATTATCAATGTAAATAATTTTGAATTTTTTGAAAGTAATTTGTTTTGGAATAATTATGGTGTCACGTGAATTTTATGGTTAATAATAATGTATAATATAAGGTGAAATAGTTTATATTTTAATTCCATTTATATCATTTTGACTTTAAATTCAAAATTTTGGAGTTGTTTATAAAATGACATTAATTGAATTATAGGTTAAATAATATATTATTAAAATAATTAAAAATCATATAAATCGTGAACTAGGATAACGAGGATAAGATATGGTCTAAAATTGATTTCATTGAATATTTATTACTGAAATTTTTATTAATATGTTAATTTTTTCCCCTTTGGTTTTGAAAACATTGTAACCATAGTTTTGGGTATATTTGGTTAAAGATGGGGGATAAATGAAATGATAAGGTCAAAAATTACAAATATACCGATCCATATTTTATTATTGAACCTATATAAACATTATATATAATTTTCTTTGATATTTTTTCCAATTGTTTCCACTTTCACATGAAATTAAATTTATTATATTTAAATCTTTTAGGTAATTCCATGGATGTCCTTTCCTTCACTACAAACAGACACCACCTATCATATATTCCACATGCCACCTTGAGCCTTATATATTAGATATTAACTAACCTAATACCATTATATATTCCTTACCCATTTCCAAGAGATTATGGTTTTTCCAAAAAAAATTCTTTCAAGGAATAAGCTTTAAGCAAAAGGATGTTTTTAAATGAATATTTATAACTCTTAACTAAGTACTTTCTATCTTATTTCTTTTTATACATCTTATAAATCTATGGTGTCCATTCTAAAACACTGACTTCATTACCATACATATTTTTATTTTAAATGTGAACTATTTAATAACCATTATCCACCTCAAACCCATATCATTGGAAAAGAAAACACCACTTGTGTGAATATGTGTACTACCACCTCTAAGAAGCGATGTGTTTCTTTTTTCATCTAATCTTAAAATTAATTATTATAATGATAGATTTACTGAATACATATATATGATGTTTATGATATTATTATATCTTTATAAATATGAATTATCATTTAATTTTCATTTGTACAATCCATCTGAATGTGGAAACATCACTCATGTGCATGTATGAACTACAGTCTCCATAAAGTGATGTAATTAGTTTTTCATCACAAAATTATATTAATGATTATTAAAGTTTATATGATGAATAAATATGATACTTATTTCATGATTGGAATTTTTGAGATGATGAAACCATTAGAATGGTGTATGTATGAATAGTATAGATTCTATGTGTCACCTTAACCTCATAACTTAATGTTTTTATCCTCAAATAATTCAATATTAGAGTACCCAATGTTGTCTACCAATGTCACTTCCCTATAATATTTTCTATGTATTGTTTTTTTATTATATACTTATATTATTTTAATATTTTATGTGGAAAACCTATGAATACAATGAAATTGAAACTAATTTAATAAAATAAACTGTTGGAAAAAAGAAGAGGAATATATTCTAGGCTAGAATAAATATATTCTCGGATGAAATTCATCTAGAAACTTATTCACATCGTCTTAAGAAATAATGTCAATTTCATTAAAGAACATAAGTCATTATCAAACATGAAACAAACATTAAACAATACCATAATAATATCTATATTTATTCAGAATGAACCATGACTGGAAATTATTATTAAAATATTAAAAATTGGTTCCAATAATACGTGAAACACGAATAAAGGGACTCTTAAACTAGAATGTAAATAAAAAATCATCAACCAGTGGAATTAAAATCGAGTTTAACTCAATTTAGAACAAATAATATTAATGTAAAACCTGTAAAAATTAAGGTTAAATCACTTGAAAACCCTAATTGTGTTGCTGAAATTGGAACACCATGCATGAGATTCGTCTCATTCGAATGAATTGGACTCCAATCTCCAATTTATGATCATCCTTATCATTAATGGTAGCTCAATGCTATCAAAATAAGCCTCATGTTTTCTCTGATGTTAATCCCTATTCAAACTAAAATGATCTTCAAATCCTTAATAATAAATGATATAATTTCATCTTTTATGCATCACTTAACATCAAGATTACTCAGAGTATATTTTGATAACTATTCCAAACCCATCATCACTCAATATTATCTCTAAAAATATGATCATTACCTGATCATATTATTTAAACTTCTTTAATTAGGTTACATGGCTTGACTTCATCATTCATGGTTGACATCAAATCATTTTCAACCATTCATCAATGGTAGGATTCATTGTCTTCCTCAACATGCTCAACTTCAAATTTGATAGAAATGACTTTAAATTGAATAATTTTTTCTTGAGAAATCATTCTACCTCATCAATATATTCCTAAAAGAAACTATTAACATTGTGGATCTTGAGTGCTACTCGAAATCTTCTTAGTCTTAGGATAAAGCTTCCTCATGAAGCTTCTTCCGATCATCCTTGATCTCTCCATCATCTTCATACTTGGGTGTTGAACTGATCTTCATCATCTAAGACCAAATTATAAAGACACAAACTATTATCCTCATCTATCATTTCATTGAACTCATCTTTGAAGGTTCACTGACATGCCTTTTATAATTTACCATATCCAACCTAAATAGAGATATACATGATATTCGAGTTCCCAACACTATAGTGGGTAAATGTTTCTTATATAAAGGGAATTAATATTACTCAACTTCTTTGATATCTTATACATTTTTATGTTATATGGACCATAAAATTATTTTATGATAATAAAAAATTAAATTCTTCATGTTTAAGCATAGTATAATGGGAAAATGACCTTAAGTGGACTCTATTATCAAAATATTAGGGCCTTGGTCAAATTTATACTACACAATAGAAATATCAACCACATATAATACATTTCATTTTTCTCAAACATTTCTTCTCTTATATGGGAAACACATACTCAATAATTTGTGTAAAGTATTTTATCTAATGAAATTTTCAATAATATCAAAATAATATTTCAATAAATTATAATATAAATTCCCAAAAATTATCTCATGAGAATAAAATATCTTACACGTCTTCTGTAAACAATACCTTATTAAATGATTTAAAATCTATTATATAAATTTTACGAAAAGTTATGTTATTCCCTTTACAAAAATAACTAAAAATATAATTAAATAATAAAAATATGATAATTCTAAATCATGATAAAAAAATAAAATAATATTTCGAGATGAAAAAAATAATTACAAATAATTGAAAACATTAATTTAAATAAACATAAACATTAATTGAATGAAAAATTAAAAGAAAAATATTAAAATGAAAATGCACCAATAATAAATTGAAAAACCTTAAAATTGAAAAAGAAAATACTTATCAAAATATTCATTGAATAAAATTTTTTTAATAATACAGTGGAATATAATATTATTCTAGGAATTAAATATTTAAAAAAATTGAATTAAATGATACACAAAATTATCATTTCCAATTATTATTTACTAAAATTACAATTTCAATAATATTTTTTATATAGTTAAAAATAATTTTTATAAGAATATTTTATCATAAAAAAACATTAATTTACTGTAATTGATGTAGTAAAAATGAATCAAATAAAGCCACATCAAATTACCCCACATTAAGACTTTTCTGCAAAAAAAAAATCAATGAGTTAATCAACTTTTAGTGAAAGAAAAAATAATCTTGAAAATTAAAAATTGAAATTACAATATGAATTAATTATTAAAAATATTTTCCTTCATAGAATATTTCTAGAATAAAAATATGAATTCCCTATCAAAATTAATGATCTTAACGAGAAGTTAATTAATATTTTATAATGAATGATAGTAATTAATAATTAAAAAGTAAATTTAACAAACATCAATCTGAATCTAACTAGAGGTATGATATATTTTTTACCTATTGGAGAACAGACTCACACAATTTAATAATTCACAACGAATAGACACATAATTAAATTAGGTGGAGTTAAAATTTATTAGAGAAACAAATCACCTATCTAGTAGTTAATCAAAAAATAATTTAGATAAGAACAATAATGAGATAAACAGGGATTTGGATTTTCTCTATGTATTCCATTTTGATGTATATCTCGTGATTTAAGTCAAAATTAAAATGTTCCAATATAATAATCATTATATATCAGTTTCACAAAAGATTCCTCAATAACATGTTTTTTAGGGGAAGGAAAAATTATTTCACTAATTAAAATTATAAGTTAATAATGATAAATCTCCAAAAATGTCACATCAAAAAATTTAATGTAATGAAAATTTATCTCCTATAGAAAATTTCAATGTTTTTCTTAAACACTCTCAATTTTTAAAAATTTTACAGGGTACTTATTGTTTCATTTTGTGGTATAGTTTATAAAATAGAAAAAGCATTCCACAAGGATAAAACTAAACATTATACCAATAGTTTATACATGGTTGAGAATTATGAGATTTAAATTTTATATGTTAAAAATATTTAATAATTCCACTTCTTAAAAGAAAATCTCACAGTCGACAAAAATGTTTATTTTATTTGTTATAAAAAACAAAAATAATCAACTCACATATTGTAAAATATTTACCTAATGGTTACCATTTTAATAATTCAACTGGGAAGTGAGTGTTGTATACTATTTCATGTTTAATAAATTGAGAAAAATATTTATCTGAAAAAATATGATAATTTTGAACTAACACACAATTAAAAATAAAAAATTTAATAGTAGAAACCAGTATGTTTCAGCATAAAATTAATCATGAAAATACTATTCAATTTAAATATTTTTATTAACTAATTTAGGTTCACAAAATTAAGATAAATAACGAAGAATTTAAAACCCTATAAACTGATAATAAATTTAACTAAAAACATCACTAAATAAGAACTCTATTTTTATTTTAATAATGTAAATTATACCCCATTTTCACTTTGAAAATTGTCTCTACGGTTAATCATCTTCATGGTAATTAAGATAATAAAAATTAACATAAAAAGAGTATATGAATTAAGGGTTTTGTTTCAATAATATTCATCTTATAGCTTTTGTTTATCATTTTAGACTGTAAATTAAATACTAAAAATAGTAAATAGTATCCCCTAGTTGATTTCATAGGATGAAAAATTGAAACAGGATCATCCCTTCCAGATCACATTTTTTAATCTGAAGAAACATTTAGAAACAAAAAAAAAACCTATCACTGCAAAAGTTTAATATATTCCCCTACACTTATTCTAATGAAAATTGACAAAAGGGAATAGAAAACCTAGATTATTAAATGATTTTAGGATTATAAAAATGAAAATATACCCCTGAACATCCTTATTAACTTCTTTAAACATCATCATCCAATTCCCATTAATAGTTAATGGAATATAAGTCCCATGATCTCTAATCTGTGTAATACCAAAAGTAAAAATGTTACATAAAATAAAAGGAATAACCCATTTAGAATAATGTTTTCCTTGGAAAATCTTCATCCTTGAGTTCTAATAAAACAATTTATGTCTAATATGAAACTTTTTTTTTTCAAAACCAGCATCTCATGAATAAAATTTGGTTTCACTTGAAAAATACTATAATTTTTATAGGAGTTGTTTCTTATTTATTCCTTATCTTTCAATCAAATATTACACTATATTATATCCTCAATACATTTTAATTACATGATTTTAAGGCTAAAAATATTTATCCTTTAACTCCATGGGAATATAAAAAAATCTCCCAAAACTATCAGATAAAGTGAAATACCTATGGGAGTCTTATAGGCAGTCCTCTATGCACTCAATTTATCCTCATGTTAAAATATCTAATTATTTCTATTCAGGTTAATAGTTTTCAAAAGAATATTATTAATCTCTCTATTAACACAACAACCATACCATTATTTTGATTATGGTAGAGATTCCGCACATAATGTCTAACGTCATATATTTTAATCAATTCTTTCATATTCATTTTGGGGGAAATGTGTTATTTATTATATAATAATGAAAATTGGAATCATAAATATATAAAATTGATTTTTACTAAAAAATTAAGACATATATCTTGAATCATCAGTCTTATTGGTAACATATTCAATCCACATAGACACATAGTCCACCTCAAGAAACATTTTCAAATATCAAAAGGAATTCGGTAAGGGGCCCATAAAATCCATTAACAAAACATCAAATGCATAAAAAAGTAACAATTTATTTGGAATATCATAAATTTATAAAATGATTACTTATATTTGAGGATGTATGCAAATCCTATAATAATATTCTATGTTATTGAAAATAATTGGCCCAAATACAAATGACTCAAATAATTTACTTCCAGACCTTTGTGTCCCAAAGTGGCTCCCACAACCCCGACTATGAAATGTTTTTAGTGCTGATGAAATAAAATATTTTGGGATAAATTTATCCAAAATATAGTGATTTTAATATGAAACATGTTTGGATTATTCATGAAATATTTACTTATCTCAAAAATCATTTTAGAAAACCTGTTTCTTATAAAACCAATGTGGAAAAATTTCATAAGTAAAGTAATTCATAATATTTTATAACCATGGAATCATGTCAACAACATCATAATACTTCTTCTACCATGATTAAAAATCCTTCTATGGAGTTTACATAAAAATATACAAGACAAAAAATAGTAGGTATCTTACTCATGTAATCAACAATAGTGTTCTCAATTCCATTCCTATCAAAGATCTTTATTTAAAATTCCTAATGCAAAATAATCCACATAATAATCCTTGGTTTTGATTGTTGATTTTCCCTATGATAAGAAATAATAGAGTCATCCGTGAAAAAATTGAATTTATATCCCAAAATAAATCAACTAAATTTATGAAGGGAAAAGAAAGTGACTAATAATACCATCTCTATTGTGGAGTAATTATATTGAGATGATTCTAGAGTCCTATATTCATAGACAAGGATAACTGATTTCTTCTCTACTATTTTACTAAGAACATACACTAAATATACTTTTAAATCATCATTCACCATCTCAAAAGTAATGTTCCAATTAGATGGTTAAACTATTGGTGGGGATATAAGTTTGTGTTTGAGATTATTAAAAAACTATCTAAGTTTTACATCAATGACAAAAGGAATTTATTTTTGAAGAAATATATTCAAAGGAAATGAAACATGAGTAATGTATTTTATAAAACTTTTATAAAATCAAAAATTTCACAGAAATGATCTAATATCCTGGAAAGTATTATCAAATAATAGTGCTGGGATAATGTAAAACATATAAATTTCCACTAAAATACAATTCCTAGATACTTTATAAACATGGAAGATCCCACTGTCATCCATAAAATGGAAATTCATAAAATTTATAAAAAGATTCTTCCCAATTAAATATATATAAAAATAAGATAAAATTATCATAAATATCTTAACGTGTGGACCACACACCTTAAAATCATCCATAAACACATCTATTGATTGAAAAATGAATTCAATAAAATTCAAATCTTGCATCTTTGTAAGGTTTCACGAGAATTACATAATCTAAATGGAATTTACTGAAATGAAAATGTACTTAAAGGAAATGGGAATATTTTTGTATCCTAGTCCTATAGAGATATATAAATCTATAATAATATAGGAAAACCATTGAGGAAGAAAAAATTTTATTGAACATCTATCCTTTCAAAGATTTAATCATGAAAAATGAAAGATAAATTCTTCCTTACTAGTCGCAAAATTTAGCCTCCTATAATCATTGAATAAGCACTATTAGTTAGATAACCTAGAAGGTAATAAATATCAAAATCAATTTTTAACAACTATGAATCTTAAATTTTTATGAACAATCTATTATATAATTACCCATCAAATATTTGAAATTTGGTAAATTATATGCCCAAACAATATGATTATGAAATATTTTTTAACCATTTCATGAATCATAGGATTTTATCTCCTCTAGAATTTTATAATTGGTTTGGAATTGTATTATAAGAGAATACAATAAGTAAACACTAAACTAATAATACCAGGAAAACAATCTATATACAATCATATGGCCTTCATATTATTTTTATAGACCTCTAAAATTTGATTTTATTTTTCACAATAAATCCCACTAGAAATTATAATATGTATTATTTTTCTGTCTTACATGTAGTAATACAACATATTTATATGAGAAGTGCTATGTTAAAGTGTGGAATGTAGATCTTGTTTGGAGAAATATGTTATTTCTGTTCTTTTATTGGAATTTAATCCTTTATATAGTCATAAAGAATATAAAAATATAAAAATATCTAAAATATTACTGTAATTAATATCGTGTTGTGAATAAATTTATTAATCAAAAGAAGTTTTATATTCATGTACAAACACATTAGGTGACTCCAAAATGAAATTTTGTGTAAAATTAATGTTTAAAAAGTCTACTCACGATTAATATTTTCATACGAAAAAGAAATATATGTATTTTTTTCCTTTCCAAGAAAATGTAAATAAAAATTAAAAATTTGAAGTTCAATTTCACATAGACATTCATAATTATCAGCATAATTTCATATTGATTGAAATAAAAAAGAGATATAATTAATTTCAATATGATTTTCTACAAAAAAAATTATTTTCATTTATTGAATTTTATAAAGGACATGCAATTTATTTTAAATAATATTTGGTGTCAATATCTTCATTGAAAATTTTATTATTTTTTTAATTTCAAAAGAATAATTTCTTGAAGAAAGAAATTTTTTTAAAGAATAAAGAGGTTGGGTATTGTGAATAAAATTTGGAAACAAATTTGTGGAAAACTAGTTAATAATACCAACTTAGTGAAAAAATGGTTTTCCAAAGGGAGTTTCATTGATTTTAATATGATAAAATTAAGAATATTTCCAGTAAACTATATAGAATGAGTGCCTTTATGAACATTAATTATTTCCTTTACATTTTTCTTGGATATTATTCCAAAATTAATTGTACAAATGAACTAAATCTTATATTATCCATATTTAAAATAAAAAAACATAAAGGACCACAAAATATTGGACCCTTACCAATAGATGTTCAATTACTCCAGCTGGCTTAGCTAATCTCCAATTATCCAGTTGTATAACAATACAAGATTTATTGAGCTCTCCAAACTGTATAGATAAAAATATAGAAAAGGCATAAACTTTATAGAGGAACCTAAATTTAATATTTAACCTTCAATATGATTATTTAAAATAACACATGTCATAGAAAATGTACCTAGATCATTTTATTTAACAAGGAGTTAATGTTCGATAATGATAGAAACATTCATTCCCAAGTTCACTTTCTCACCACTTTGGAAAATCATTTTGTGAGCAGAAATATACTTAAAAATTTTAACATTACATGGGATATATTTCATAGAATCCAACAAAGGGATATTCAAATTTACCTCTATAAATATTTCATGTAATTTCATATCTATTTTAGTTTGAACACTTTTATTAATGGGATAAATTCCCAATGGATATGGTAACAACTAAAATTATATTTATCATATGATATACAACATTATTTTTGAATTTCCAAGAGAGGATTGGTTTTCTAAAGTACCCATAGGTTCTCTCAAGAAAAAATTATCTCTTTTTAATTAATTTTTATTATTTTACTGGCGTGTAGAAAATATACTCTTCTTAAGATTCGGCTGGTGGTGAAACGGGTTCAGCAGGTGATCAGATAGACTCAAAAATTGGTTTGTTAAATAATTTATATTATTTTTAATTAGTTTTATAAGTGGAATTTTATTTTTTATTTTCTTTTTCCTTTAGTTTATCTTGGTGGTCAGGAATTTTAGTTTCACTTATAATAATTATGTCACTTACACACTCTATTCCTCTCGAGTTCACTTTATATTATGATAGAAAATTACCAATTCCTTGATTTTTCAAACCATTAATTTTAGATTTAATCTAACCCATTTGATATTACATGTTTTGTAACAATATTTTTTTTGTTGAAATTTTTTATTGATTTTTTATGATTTCTACAACATGTGAGTCATTTCATTCATTTAATTGCTGTTTTTTTATTCTGAAAATTTGTGAAGTTCCCACTAAATTGGTTTCCAAATTGACATTAATTGTATCTAGATTTTTGATAAAATCTTTAGGGTTTTCAATTCAGGTTTAGTTAATTGTCCTGCTTAAACCTATTGTCATGTTGGTATTTGATCCTTGTTTAAAATATTGGTTCGATTTTAAAGGAAGAAGCTGCAAATTCTTCTTTAGAAATACACTATTTAATTATTTCTGGAAGGGTTTTCTAGGAAATCTTCCATTATGAGTTTTATGAGTTTTGTTAAAATAAAGGATATTAATAATTAAAATTATTATTAGAATTGTGCATCCGATTGGGATAAGACAGTTCTTTTTGAGATTGTATGGGTACAAAGTTAGTCAAAATATGTCTCATCATATTAGTATGATCAATCAGTTGACTCTCAATTCAAATAATCATAGAATTTGAAATCGGTATTTCCAATGAATGGTTGAAATGAATTAATACCATAGTTATGAACTACTATGAATTTTGGTATATGTTAGAAATGATGTACCAAGAATAATTGGGAGACATATCAACTAGCTCTCCTCCTATCACAACATCAATCATGATCCTCTCAATCATGATTAATCATTCATAAAATTATGGGATAAGGATCTGATGAGAGATACGGGGTTGAGGGAATGTAAAACATAGTTTTTAGATCAATCCCAATATGTATGTAACATTTCCCCTTGCATCTAACTAATTCTATAGATTCCTTTTCAAAATGAGGCTCTCCCAAATGTAGGAAAAAATATCCCTAGAAATATTATCTTATGTTTGTTTTAACTCATTATTGAGATGGATCTGGAGTATTAAATGAACTCCTTATCCGAACAATTTAACTAAATGAGGTATTACCTCTCCTTTATCCAATCTTCACTTATCACTTAAGGTTTGATGGTGATGTACAGAATGTGTAACTCTTGAAAACACTGGTGTATGTCCTCAACTGGCATCCCCTAGAATTTTGGTAGATGATGTATGAAGATAGATATAATATTTAATATTGGGAAAATGTTTTGAAATCTTAAAATGTTTTCTTGATTCTTATACTCCATAGAAATAAGAGCATTTAATGTAGTTTTTTGGTCCATGTTTACTATGTTATAAAATGTTCTATTTTTACAAAATTTATTTTCAGTTTTATTTTTTATATTGTATCATTCTTTTAAATATTTCAAAATTCTAAAACATTTATATCCTTTTTAATTGACAATTTTAATAGTTTTAGGTTTGTATTAATTTTTTATTTCTTAGTTTTTGATGTTATCATTGGATATATAATATAATTTATTATTCAATTTTTTAGTTTTTAAACACTTCTTTAATTGATTATGATTTTATTACCATTTTTTAATTTCCTTGTTCATATCCCTAGAGAAAAATTTTAACTTTAATTTGAGGTCCACCGTTTTGTGGGTTGATTTCATGAATAAGATACTGAAGTTGAATGATCTATCCAAGGATTTTGTTTTTGATTTTGAGCCACTACTACCATTTCTGAGGCTGAAAATGTTAAAGAAGAAGATAAATGTCACCCAAGCTCAATGGATGACGTTGTGTTGATGATACCAAGATTTATGAAGAAAATCCACATAACATGATGAAACCAGTTCTAAAAAGATGATCCTGATGGGCCATTTTTTAGAGGAAGGATCAAACAAGAATTAGTCTTGTAACACAAATTGAAATAGATTATGGGAAATCTAATTATTAAGAAAAGATAAAAATATGGAATTAATTTATTTCTTAAAATGAATTTTGATCATATTTTATTGTACTAGGTATAAAACATTTATAGCACTCAAGGATGATTCTAGTTTTTCTAATCCACTATCGAATTTATGAATAAGCACAAATTTAAGGTTGGATTCTGATTCATTCGAATCAGATGAAACCCAAGATTTTTTCTATTATTGACTTTCAAATTGAGGTTTTCTATAACTATATTTTATGTTCTTTGAAATTTCACAATTTTTTTTTCTATAGACATGTTCAATTCTACTGATTGATGATTTGAGATTTCAGTTCAAGTTAAAGAGTACTACTATACATATTTCTAATTTGATAAAAAAAAATTATTTTTATTTGAAGAATAATATTCGAGGCAAGGTTTTTTGTGGGTAAATGAATATTTTATCATATTCCAGTTTCTTGATTATTGTAAGGATTATTCTGGAATATGTTTTTTATTTCTTATACCATCCTGGTTTATGTAATTGTGAACATTTTTTGTTAATAATTGGCAATGAGAATATATTTGTCCCATCCTAGTAAACTTGAATAAAAAGAAAAATACTTGATTAATAGCTGGGTTATATTGATTTAATTTTTAATAAGAAGGTTACTTGATAAGTATGAAATATTGGTGATTTGGGTTAGAAATAATTCTGTGTTACACGGATTAGTTTTCACATGGAGTATTTAATGCTGGTGCATGTGTAATATTTGAGTAAAGAATGTTTTTTTTGAGTGATGTGGTGATGAAAAATTCATAACAAAGAAAATACTATAAGTGATTATAGCATCCAAATTTTTGAATATTATGTCAATGTGCATATAAGAAAATAAAAAATTGGAGTGAAATTTACAGTGAATTTTAGATGTGGATATCATGAAAATTGGAACTAAGAGGTTTTCTAGAACACTTGATGAGGATCTACTACATGTCATACAGATGAAGGCAGAGATCCAAGTTCTCTTATACACTACCACCATATCCTAATATATTTATAGTGGTTGTTTCCATCTGAATCTCATGGTGATATATTTATGTGTTTCCATGTATTGTATATCAAAATTTTTATTATCTAAAAAACATTAATATTCTAAATGTTTCCACTCAGTGTACTTTAATTATTATGTAATGTTTTCAATTACTCTTTATCAAGTATGTTAAAGTTACATTTATAATTAGAGTGTGACTATCATTGTAGGTGGATTGTCAGTTCATGTCGAGTTACAGTTTAATGTTGATAGACATTGTTTAAATTTATCAATTATTGATCAAGGATTGCGAATAAGGATGGTATTTACTATGTCATTGCATATAAAGAAAATTATGTGAGCTGATCACCACTAATATAAAGGAGATCTACCACCTAGATCTAGGTTATAGACGTCAATTTAATTAATTTAATGAGATATATGATTATATATTTCAATCCATGCATTGAGAGAAATGTAGTTGTAAATTATTTTTAAAATGATGAAGAAATACTCATCCATAAGAATTAATAGGTGGACTGCTAATTCTTTATTATTTTTAATTCACTTCTACATAACTTCTTAGACTATTATTTCCAATATTTTATCATATAAAATTTGTTTTATTTTCCTTTTAGTCATATATTTCCCCTTAATACTATTGGAAACATAAAATTATAAAACATTAAAAATCATTACAACGGAAATTTTATAGTGATGTGTTGTTAGGAGAAAACCTTGGGTACTACTATAGTGTATTATTTAGCGATACAAATAATATTTTAGGAGTTTAAATCCACCAAAAAATAACAATTCAATTCTATATAGTTAATTATCATGGTGAAATATTTCTAATTTTTCATATATTTTATTTCGAAATTATAATTATCTCAAGAATTTTGAGCACTAAACTATGACCACTATGGGAAGTTTAATTATTTTTTCTCATTTTTAGTTATTTTTCAACAATTTTTATATGGAAACATTTCATATTATAGTTGGAAAATATTTGAATGTGTATTTTTAGACTTATCCATAATATAATTTAAGTCAATACTCTCTATTTAACTTTTTAATCTATGATAATGGATTGTGAATACAGAGGGAGTTAACAGTGTCAATTCATATGGAGATTATTCTGTGCACTATTTCTATTTGATGTAAATGAGCTGTAAAATTGAGATCTCTATTACAAACTTAAATAAAATGAAAAAAATGATATTCATGGTTATAAATTTTGATCCATACATATAGAGAGTTATATTTTTTCAATATTTTAAAGAGATGACGGAAAAATGATCCATAATAAATACTAGTTAAGATATAAAATTTTCATTATTTTTAATTCACTATTTTATGATTTCATGACTTTTTTTCCAAAATTTTTGTTTATAAAATTCGTTTTTATTTCATTATATTCATATATTTCCCCATTAAATATATATAAAACAAAAAAATATAATATAATAAAAATTAATTCAATGAAACAATAATATAAAAGACTCATTAGAAGCAATCCTTGGGTACTGCTATACTATAATATTTATGGATAAAAATGTGAATTTAGGATGTAAAAGTGAAATATCAAAACATCACTCTTTAATTGATCATATTCCAAGGGAATTATTCTTATTCATTTTCATTGATTATCTTACTCATTTTCATCTTATGTAGACCCTCAAATTATCTTATATGAATACTCTATTCAATACTTATTTTCCAAACGTAGTCAAAGGGTAAAATTATTTTACAGAACTACCTTCTCTAAATATTGCCAAATTGTAGAAACTTATAATATATAGTATAAATATAAACTTATATGGTACCCACTAAATTTATCATATGGGGTTAGTCACTTATGTGTGAAACACCTACATGTTGATTTATAAAAAAATATCTAATGGAACAACAATTAATTAATTCCTGAAATAATATTATGAAAAAATTATATTACACAGACCCCAAAATTATCATATGGGAAAAATTGACTTTGGGTCATGCTTCCAAGAATAAAATACATCGATTTAAAATCTATTACGCAAATTTGATGAGGAATAAAAGTACACCACACTAAATTATAAATAAAATAAACATTTAAAGAATAAAAAATGATAATTCTAAAAAACATTAACATGGTAAAATAAAATTTTAAAAACATTATTCTAAATATTTGAAAATATTAATTAAAACAACAATACATAGAAATTGCAAAAAAATGAACATCAAATGATTAAAAATACAAAGATCCTATAATAAAATAAAAGGAAAAATTAAAGTTCAAAATGAAACTCTAGAATAAAATATTCAATAAATGAAATAATTTACAATTTAAATAGAAAATCAAACCATATATCATATAATTCTAGGATTTAAATATTTTGAAAATAATTGGATAAAAAAATGCCCAAAAATTATCAATTCTATATATTATTCAATAAAATTTAAATTTCATTATTTTTTTCAAATTATTTAAAATAATACATATTTTTAATAATTATAACTAAAAATTAAATTTCCATAATTCATATGGAAAAAATGCAATAATAATACCACATCAATATACTAGAATAATCAGACCAATAAATATTGGGAAAACTAACCTATTTTTTTTCCCAAAAGTTAATTTTATTGAATAAATTATTACTAATGGGAGAATTAGAAATGAAAAAGGATAGATTCATAGATTTTTATGTGTAAATATGGTTATGAAAAATATTTATAATAAATCTATATTTATTAAATATAATACATGAATGTATATAATGTAATTCATGACTTGAGGTAAGAGTTTCCAATCTCTGTATTATTTCTAGGAGACATATGATATATTCACCACTTGTTTTTATATTGTTGTGAATATAACACAATTTTATTTGATATATCAAGAAAATTTAATATTCATGGTATTTAATGTTAATTTAATGTTATTTCCTTCAAAGGGGTTATGATTCAAATTCTACCAAAGAAGTTACTGATTGTTTTATAATCTCATTTATTTTTGATATTGTATATTCTAAGATTCTGTTGACTAAAATTATAAATATATTATGCTATAAAACCCATCAATTTTTTATCCTCTATTTTTTCATATAATAGTTACATATTAGTAAATTTTTTCTATCTTTGGTACATAAAATGACCAAGAAATTGGATTTAAATAAAATACGACCATATTTTATTTTCTTGTCAGTGAAATTTTACTTCCATGTTCATACTATTAATTTTGTTTATAATTTTCCTAATTATACATTAAATTTTTTAAATATTTAATTTTCATTTTCAATAACATTTTTTATTATGGTTTATAATGAAATATTTCTTAATTTTTTTCAAACAAAACATTTTTAACTTATTTTGAAAAATCTAAAAGGAATGTTTTATTTTTACATATATATATATATTGACATTATTATCATTGTTTTATTTTAATCCCTCTTATCATGTTTCCATGTTTATTTAAAAAAAATTATTTTCACAATTTTAAATAATTCTTATTTAAAATGTAATAAAAATGATATTTTTCTATTTTTTTAAAGAATGGTTCTAATTATATTTCGAAGGTATTTTTAATCTATTTCACCACCACATAATTACTATCTTTATTCCCTAAGGATATGATTATATGAAACCATGAATTTTTTTTCTAGATGTCTTATGATTATTTTGGTTCTTGGATGATTCGATGATTTTTTCCCTCCCACAGGTTGATTATGTTATGATGAACCCTTTATGAAATCCATTCACATTCCAATTGTAATTCCATGATGAATGATTGAAATATATTTGAAACTTGTTTCCTTTCTATTGGTAATGTTGTGATGACGTGATGATGTTTTTATTACAGGTTGGCACAAAAATTTGTGGTTTTTGTTTTTTATTTGTAGTATCATAATTTTGTAACCCTAGAATGTAATATGTAATGATGGATTTATAATGAGATAATAATGAATGAAAGGGGGATTGAATTTAGTTTAGTAAGGGAATATTGCCACTATGATAATATTGGGAATAGAATTTTACATATTTAATGATGGAATGGGGGAGAACCCAATGAACTATGATATTCCTGATTGTGATCCTTGAATAAGTAAATGAAATTCTGGTATTTTCTGTATGTTACAAACTTATGTCTTATGGTTATAATATTTTTTAATAAATCATGATTTATTATGGATTATTTTACTAATTTATGAATTATGTATTATGACTGAACATACCATATTCCATGACTCTTGATTAATGATAATTGAATTATTGGGGTTGGCATTCACAGGTAATTATATTCTTCTCAAAACCAAATTATAAAGCACACATCAAATCATTGATTGATATCTCATATGTTAACCCTTTCTAAGCATATGATATTACCCTTTCTAATGATTCCAACATCCAATGGTCAAAATGAATGGTAGTAAGTAAAACATGTACAAGAGGTATAATATTATAAAATAACCTTATGGGTATATTTTGAATAACTTTTATGAAATAAGTTATTTATGTATCTAGTACCCAAATATTATAAACAATTATGGTCCTCAGACATGTATAATTTATATATATATTGAATATTTATATATATAATTATAATATATATGTTTGTTACTATTGGTTGGGATCAACTGGTTTCAATGCATTGTTTATTTATTTACAGATATTATGATTAAAATTTTTTATTGAAAACCCTAAAATAATTATATGTGTAGGATGATGGAATGTGGACTTGGTAAAGTAGATTATATGTGTTTTCATATATATTATATCCCTATTTGGACACTAGATAGTGAATAATTCTATAGAATGCATGAAACTAGGGGTAAAATCTATGAATGGAGAGGAATATGTATAATGTAAGTCATCCTCGGTTCATGATGAGTGGTTTAAAACTTCACACTGGGACAGAAACTCCCATGTTATATAGCTTGGCTAATTTATATTTTATTTATGAACTATTATTAATTATTTTATCAAAATATGGATATAAATGACCTAGGTTAAACCTAATGGGTCATTTTTTTGAAAATGTGTAATATTTATTTAGACATAAAATAATGTTTTTTTCACAATTAAATGATTATTCTATGTGATTTTTTTTCTAAAACTATGTTTTTTCATATTATAAAGTGGATGGACCTATAAGTAATCATGTTAATAGTGAATTTGTGGGATAATGGAATGAATTTAATCATGAGAACATAAAAGAAAGGAGAGATTTAATGAAAAAGTTGGTGTTTTTTCGTAATCATATATCTCATTATATGATTAAGGATATCATCTTGATTGACTTTCCTAATACACATAATAAATGAAAAATATATTTTTATGGGATTTTTGATTATGATGACAAGATACGTAATAATATTTATCTTTCTACATTTATAGTTTGTTGGAATAATCACATAGGGATATGTATCAAAGGAATAAGAATATTTTTTGGTTGTTGAAAAGAAAAAAAGATTACAACTAATCATTATTGAAAAATGAAGAGTTCAATTGAGGGAAAAGAGTAAATCATAATGAAACATTTATATTTTAATTTATTATGTGTGTGAGACTTGGGAATTATTCAGGTAATTTCCCAAGTCCATGGACTATGTATTATAATAAGGAAGAGCCTAGATTAAAAAAATTATTGATGTGGGATTATTAAAGGGTTTATGTATTTGTATTCAAGAATTATGTTTTATAAGTGTTTTATTATATTATGGATATAATAATAATGAAACATCTAAATGTCGTCTAAAATAATTTTCAATGAAGTATTTTAAGAATATGATTAATCATAATAATAACCATGATAAGTGATTTAGTTTTACAATTATAATTACAGTGAACAAAAGATTTAGGGAAATATAACACTTAATATAAAACTATTGTTGAAATAATATTATTAGTACGAAGAGATGATTGATATTTATGAAATTGTAGGATATTTTTTATAGAGCCAATTTTTAAAAGCATATATTATTTTACTTTGTTTTCATGGTCATTATAGATATATATGGATAGAAGAATCTTATTAGGTGGTATTTATGATTATGTTATACACATTATTTAAATATTTACTTATGAGATATTGACATTAATTAGACATAATTATTGTGTTGATAATTTATTAATATGTGATCAAATAATTCTAATATATGGGTATAATTTTTTTTTTCTAGAAGATTTTGAGTGGGTTTTTGTTTAGTTGAACTTCGGGTGGTATTATGTTGATTATTGAGATTGGTGAATGAATATTAATTCAGATTGGATATATGTTTATAACCATTTATATTTTGATAAAAATATATAAATATATAAATATATATATTTATGGGGGTAATAAATTTCCATTCATTACTGGATCATATGACCCATTAAAAGTTAATTTTAGTGCTTCAAGCATGAAAACAATTCATCATGGTTATTTATCATATAGAATATGAGATTAAGTAGGGACAAAAATCATTTCAAAGAATAATAAAAGGATTAAATTGTGATTATGGTGCTGGAGTAAATCATGTAATTATGTTATCTTGAATTTATTACATTGATGGAAAATAATTTATCAACTCATGTAAGTGGAAGATAAATCTATCTAGTCATATGTTGAAAATATTTTTCAACCATCGAGTTCGGTTTTTGAAAAATCATTATACTTATAGGGATACACACATGGTATTATAAGTATTCAATTAAGAAGTACGTTGGTTTTTAGTAGCGATACAAATATATTTTGTCATGACTTGATGTTCATAAGATTTTATTACTATGTCATGATACACTAATTATAGTAAGTGATAATTAAATTTGGGAGGACACAATTGTTTTAAGGGTGGTAGAAGATAACATGTTCAGCTTTTATAATGAATTAAATAAATTATAAGTGTTTAATATCTTGATTAACATACAACACATAGCTTTAAGTGAAGAAAGATACAATAAAAAAATATTATTTTAAGGTTAACTTAATAACCTCGCTATTAAATTTGTTGGTATAAATAATTAAAAAAATTATGAAAAATATTTATAGTGGTTTAATATAATTTTAATGTATTTATTTATTAAAATTAATTAAGACTCTATTTTTAATAAAGTAATTTGATGCTTCAAAAATATGTTTTTTCTTCTGAGAAATGTGTTTCATTGGATCATGTGTACAAAAAGTATAATTAATTTATATCATTTTTATAAATTATATTTGATGAAATTGATATTATTATTAAAAAAATAACAATATTATAATATGGTTATTTATGTGGGATTGTTTTCTAAAAATAATAAACTTTTATTAAGTGAAAATCCCATTTTTTTCGTAAAAGTCCCATTTATTTTCATTAAATCATGAAATTTAAAATTAATTATCTATTTCAGATTTAGATTTAATGTAACATGAAATCCATTTTAATAAACACAATCTAAATAATTCCATATTAATAAAAACTATATTTTAAGGTTGTACAATTTTACTTTTATATTTAATAAAACAATTTTGTAACAGAAAAAGTTATATCAATTTTAAGAATTTGTACAAGAAAATATTTTCAGGAATTATAGAAATTGAATTTTGATAAATGGATTCCAAATTGGAAATTATTAATTAGAAATTTTTTAAATATGTCCCATTTATTTTTTTGGAATTATGAATTGTAGCCAAGATAAAATTTATCACATTAGTAAAGGAAGAAATAATATTTAAAAAAGGTTAAATCTATAAAATAAGACATAAAAATTATATATAACTTTATTATATTTCAATTTCTGAGTTTAAAAATATTTAACAATTCATATATTAAAAAATAAGCATCATTGTTCCATTTTTATTAAATAAATTATTTTAAATTAATTTAAATAACAAAAAATTTGAAAATTTCACTCTATTTCTTTTAATTTCTGTTATATTTTCACATAGGGATAATAAGATGTCATAAAAGTATATGAAATTTTATTTTCAACAAATTATATTATTTTTTTTCAATTTTTTTATTGATGGTATAACTACCTTAAACTCTTACACAACACTGACATTGTGTTTGTGGAAATAGTATAAAAAATAAAGGTGATGTTTTTTAAATCATAAACTAAAATAATATTTGGATAAATGTTTATGAAACATGAATTTTTTATTCAATTATTTTTTATAATTTATGGTTACATTTTTTATATTCTAATTCCATTTCAATCCTTTTGTCTTTAAATTCAAACTATATGAATAGTTCCCAAAATGACAATTAGTATTTTATGTTATATTTTATTTTATTATATTATTTCAAACCATAAAAACATGAAAGTATACTAGGGGTATTATATATTGTCTAATATTTTATCCATTATTAGTTTTTAATCCAATTTTAACCTTATAAGTAAATTAATAACCATTTAGTAATAAAATATCTGTTACCTTGTTTAATGTTAAAATAAGTAAATAAATGGGTTAAACAAAATGGTATAGTTTAAAATAAAATATTAACCTATAAAATTATTATATTTCATAATATTTTAATAGTAAAATAATTTTTTTATTTTGGCCACATTGTAAATTTTACAGGAAAAATGATTTATTTGGTTTAAATTATTTATGTAACTCAAAGTGTGTCCTTTCCAGAACTATAAAAGGAAATCACGTATCCTATAAATAAAATTCCTCATTAAGCATTATATCATAGATAATTATTCCCTTAATACCAAACTATATTCATTTATCATTTCATAAATCTTATAGTCTTTCCAAAATACCATCAATTTAAGGCATTTGATTTGTACCAAAGTAGTATTCACAAAGAAATGTTTAACTCTTATCTTATTAAATTAAATTTTATTACTTCTTTTACTTACCCTAAATCTATAGAATAAATTAAAAATTAATAAATTAATTATCTTAAATATAATAAGTTATTATTTTTAAGATTAAAAAATTATTATCCTCTTTATTTACATCCTATGGGTGAAGAAATATCCCCTTAAGCCTATATGTAGACTACCACCTCCACAATGCGATGCATTTCATTTTGTCATTACTTCATTATATTGATGGAAATAAAGATTAATTTAATGAATATATATGATATATATGATAATATTAGTTTTCTATACTGGTGAATTATTATTCAATATTCTTTTATTATTACCAATGAAAAGATGAAACACAACTCATTAATATATACATACCACAGTTTCAACAAAGTGATGTAATTTATTTTCTTCACTTATTTATATGAAGGATTAAAAAAGTGTATATGATGAATAAATAAATAAATTATTTCATGAATAATATATTGTATATGGTTAATCCATGACCATGGAGCATTCTCTAGAACCATAGACCAAAAAAATATGTGGAAGAAAGTCTGACTTTCAAAATAAAGATCATTTTAATGAAGATAATGTCATTGAAAGGATAACTAAATGTTATATTGTAAGGATACAGATAACGTTATGTATATAAATTGTTCTATAATATATTTAAAATAGTTATATATCTAATTATTGATATTTTAATTCATATGATGAAATACAAGACCTATTGTAGTGGTTTTTCGTCTCACTTTTGTTTGTGAGAAATTTGATACATTAAAAAATTGTTTATTTAAGTTGGTTTATAAACTACAATTTTTTATATATCATTAAGTGTTTTATATTCATTATAGTTAAAACATTATTCAATGTTATTTCCTTCATGTGAGTTATGATTTAAAAGTTACCAAAGTTGCAAATGATTATGTTAAAAGTTCATTTCCTTTAAGGATTACACATGCTGAATTTCCATTGAGATAAATTATGAAGGTATTATACTATAAAACATATTTATTTTAGTATACATTATTTATTATGATAATTTTAATATACTATCACAATTTTATTCTATGAGGAACATCAAATAATCCAAAAAATAATTTTAAATGAAATTTGACCATATTCCCTCCTTAGTCGGTTAAATTTTACTTTCCTGGCCATAATAATTAAAATTGCGTTATAAATGTGTGACATATTCATGAATTATTTTGATAAGTTCATATTTTTAACCATTTTATTTATTTAATAATGACTAAAAATTAATCATTATAAATATTTTCCAAAAAATCTGTTTTAGATTTTTTATAAAAGTGTTAAATGAATTTTTTATATTAACTTAAATTACATGAATTGATTTTACCACCATCTTGACCATTATTTTTGTTGAATTTAAAATTAAATCTTTCTTTATTTATTTTCAAATAAAAATATTTTATCAATATTAACATATTTTTTAGTTAAATATTAATTTAACAAAATATATTTTTTCATGTTTTTCAATAATGTTTTAAATAATATTTTAAACTAATTTATTATTTATGTAAAAATATTTTAAGGATTTTTATTTTTTAATAGAGATATGATCTTATGATACCATTCACATTAAATCAATTCATGGATTATAACGATGACTATTTAAGGAAATTGTTAAGAAAAAAATTTCTTTCCCATTGTTTAACTAAGATCCAATGAATCCTATAACCTCTAGAGATTTTGTGAATTATTTATTTCAAATTAATTTAACCTTTTTCATATTTTTCATTTCACGCAACACTAAAAATGGTTTATTTTATATAAAATAACTATGTTTGGCATGTATTATACACAAAATAATGTTAATTATGTACTATATGTAACATAAATTTTAGCATTCTCAATATATATCATCGATTTTAGCTTGTGTTACACATAATAATGAGTTTCCTTGAAGAATTTAGTAACATGCAATATCGAGTTTTATCAAAAAACAATTATATCATTAAAATGTTATTATATAATACAATAAGCTATAACCTAGCCATTAAATTTGTGTTTGTGAATATTATCAACAAATTTATGAAAATATATGTTTTAAACAAATAAATGATGAATTAATATGTTAGAAATCAAATAGAAATTAATATGAATATTCATTGTATATAAAAGAAAATATTATTATTTTTATGGTCACAATGCTATTTTACCCTAAAAAATTAAAATTTTAAAACAATTAGATAGTGATATTAATGTAATATATATTTTATCTATTGAAGAATATATTTATGATATCCATTCAATATATTTTATGGACATAAAATAAGAATAACGCCAATTTTAAGGCAAAACTCATATATTTTTTATAAGGGGGTTTTAACACCCTTTTAATGGAGAACCCATCTTAAATCCAAATTTTGAAAATTTTATAGATATAATATGTAAATTAGTCATTAAATTTTTTATATTAACATAAAAATTATGGTAGGATAATGTTTTGGTATTTTTTATGAAGTTTTCTTTTTAATGAATTCTAAACACCATTGAATTTTATATAAAAACTAATTTTACAAATAATTTTTATAAGGATAAATTTCAATTTAAATTTGATTATAAGTTTAATTAGATAATGTTTTTATCAATTAATAAAATATAGGACACTGTAACCATTTTAAAATTGAAATTATATATAGAAACATAGAAAACATTTGACCATTTGTTTACTTTAAAAACCCATATTTTTAACTCGACTGTGGGATTAAATATAAATTAATTTATAATACTTATGTGATTGGAATGAAAAAACAGATTCCATATTTATAAGCATAATAATTTATATGGTTTAATATTTTCAAGTTAGTTTTTGACCAAAAATATTCGTCAAGGTAATTAAATTAATTACATTAATTAAAGAAAAATTAAAATTAACTAAGGTATATTCCATAATTTTAAGACCCAAAAGAACCTATAAAATTGTCCAAGAGTTTAGGGATTTATATATATGGACCATATAATCACTTAGATATACTTTAGAACATTACTGGATCTACTTTCCATAAGAAAAACAAGGATGGAATTCGGTTTTCCAAAATTTACAAGAGTGCAACTCATCCCCCAACATAAAAAGGAATGTACTATACGACTTAAAACAATATTCCAAACCAAATTGTGTTGAAGAAAATATTGAAATATAAATTCCCATCAAACATAGTATTCTAATTGAAGCCTCTATTTGGGTAAGAAACAATCCAAGGAATCCTTTTGGTATAAACAAAAAAAGGCTACCTGATGAAGATGTAATGTCTTCTCTCAAGCTCATTTAATTTATTTTGTTCTTCCACCCCCTCCACTCTCTTTATTCAATGTTTTTATAATAATAATAGTATATAAAATATAATAGGATGTTTTAATTATATTATTTATACATAAACATTCAAGCACATCCATCTAACGGGTAATAAACATACTATTTTTGTGTGTGACAAACTACCACCTCACTAAATTATGAGGGTTATTTTTTTCGTTTACTAACTCTCACTGTGGAAATTATGATGGAAAATATATTTATATATGTAAAATAATATATTTATTTTTTATTTTAGATTATTGATTCATTTTATAATACAAATCTTTTTTTTCATTCCTTTTGGTGTAAATACGATAATTTCTTTTAATGAAGTGTGGACTACCGCCCCCTCAAAGCAATGCGATTTGTTCAAAAAACAACATGAAATTTATTATATGAGGTTTTAGTGAATATATAATGTATATATAACATTATAATTCAAAGTTATTGATATTATATATATATATACATATTTTTTTTCTTTCTTTCAAAATAAAAATAAAAATGGAAACAACGTTCATACATACAGACAACATACCGTCTCCCTGAATGATGTATTCTGCATCATAATTATATAATATATATATTAATATATTAAATATATAATGAATATAAATTATATTTATATCATGGTTTAAATTCTGGAAATCCTGATATAAGTATAAGGACTAAGGATTTAACAAATTAATACACATGCGAAGAACAATGAAAATATTAAATAAAGTGATAGCTCAACAAGGGATTGTTAACAAGAATGTAATATAATGTCGTAATAAAATAAAATAGGGGATATACATGCCCAAATAAAATAGAGTACTTGTACCAATGTATCTCTTATGAACCACACTGATCTACGATATCATTCAAGTGCCACTGTAAGGAGTGTTGTGCTTATCATACTCTATGTTGAAAAAAATCCAATGGTAGGGACCCATGACCTGATATAATTGGGGTTCATTTCTCAACAAGTCTAAGGATTCAAGGGGACCCAAACTATAAGGGTGACGGGAAGGGTATCAACCCGAACACCAACTTAGTGATCTAGCCAGACCACTCAAAATGTTACGAACTACTACAGAAGATTCGTCCAAAAACCACCCCACATCATTTATGACTAGTTAAATCGGAGTCCATGATCATGTCATACATCGAAAACTAATCAGGATATGCTACTCCAAAAAATTAATTCTAGTTCTAGAGAGGGAGGTATGGAAGATGTAACATCTCAAAATGATCCCAAAGGATTCCACAGTGTGCAAGATGGTCTACACGACATGTGAACCCACACGAGAATTTTTTTTATCCTATCTACATGGGGTTTCAACCCATGTAGGGGGTACATGGTGTGTAAATCACATACACGATGTTTCCTGCTTCACTCATCCCCTAGCTATGTTCCTCTTCCACATAGCTGACCAAATGTGTCCCTCAGATGCTATGTATCCAATACTACACAACATGTTCATCATAAATGGCCACTTGGCCACATGGTTTACCGATGCACATGTTTGGAACCCCATGTATATGTTCATTGGCTAGGTACTTTTACACATCCATGTACAATAAAAAAACTAACCCTTTCCTTGTACCTTGGAAAATGGGTTTGATTAATACATGGCGTGTAACCCTAGAACACTAATTTTATTACCCAAAATCATTCCTCCATAAATAAGAAGATATACATGACATGTGTCAGTAGACTATATGTATTGTAGATGGTAATTAAAGTAAGGAATTATCCTTTAAATTCACCAGATGCACCCCTATTTACCAAAAAACAAACTGATCAACCTATAAGCGATCACTAGAAATTCTAAAAGGTATCTACAACCATAAAAAATGAAAAACTAATGGGATCAAGAGAATAAATCAAAACATCCTACCTCTAGGGAGAAATACTAAAGCATTGGGTGTAGAATAAAATACAGATCATTCAGATCCTTGATCTAATTATGATTGGTTCCAATAACTGATATTGACAGCACATGTTCACTTCAATTTAGCTTGGTTTTTGTCCATCAGAAAATATAGGAGGGTATATGTTTTTAGGGGAATTGTGTTCCCCATCTTTGTGGGAGGGGTTGTATTAGGTTATATTTTAATTGAATTTTCATTTAATTAAATAATCCTTTAAAAAATGACCATCCATCTCACCTCTGACCAAAATCTTGGTGCATATATTTTTTGTTACTCCTATGAAAAACACGACATTATGAACACAACCACAACCCCAATGTTCCGATCCAAGACACTACTCACGGGTATTTTGCATTTCCAGAGATACTATACATGTGTGAGAAAATATATTTATTATTTCGAAAATCACCATTTTGAGTCTCTCCAGGTACTGGATTCTTAGGCCGACACAACATATGACATTCAAAATATACTCATAAATATTCCAAAGTCATACATGTCAAACAAAGTCACTAAATTCTTCCCAAATTTAAGGATTTTTTTCCTAGAAATGAAATATCCTAAGAATAAGGGATGAACTTAAGATCTCTACTAGAACTCCTATACTGTTAAGCTCATTAGGGGTTCTCATTCGGCTTGTATGCATACACTAATGGGAACCGCCATATTTAAGCCACACTCATATCCAAATACAATTAGTATGACATAATGCAATAAGTAGAAAAAGCCTCCTCAGCTTCTTAAGGTGGAAAGGCAACATGAACCTCAATCCTTCTATAATCTTTGGATATAGCTCTACACCACATTTTTACCTCTCTTATATACCGATGTAGCCCATCATTTTGGATCCACCCAAGGATGAACTCTGCTACAACCAACCCAATTGTCTTTCTTTTCAAGGTTGAATTTGAGCTTGTGAGAGTGCTGACAAAGAAGATAAGGTTTCCCAAGTGAAAACAATGGTTCTTACTAGGATCTTCCTTTACGAACTACCAACTACAACATAGACTTCCAAACTCAAACACTACCACACCATGTAGTGTCCTCCCAACTAATAATGGATTATAGGAAATCGATCCACACTAGATAATCATTATTGGGTCTATATATGCTACTGTATAATGGTTCTATGCAAGGCTCTCCCTCCAATGGGGTCTCTATAAAAAAGGGTCTAGTTGAAAAACACCACTAGCAATTCTAATAACTACTCTCACACCCTACCACACAACCTTTACCTAAAAATAAAAGCCTATGGGAATTTTCCAACACAACTCAACATTGTTATATCTTGGAGTAACTTGAATGATCACTTGGTTTTGATCGTGTCTCAAAAACATATCTCATTGGGGGAAGCATCCCTTTTTCTCATAGTGCCAATGAAATTCTAAACTACCCCATGAACTCCCAAAGCGTCTCATGTTCAAAGATGTTTCCACATGCATGGGGGTAATAATGAACAACAAAGGGCTACCAGAATTCACACACTATATCTTACTAGTCCTTCTATTGGCAAACTACCAACATGTCACTATTTCCAAAAACTCATTCAGAGGGACTCATCCACCACCCATTGATATTATCCTCTTTAGGTGGAATTAAATCACCCAAATGATTTTACTCACACCAAAAAATGAATCTCATCTTTGGAAACACCCATATTTCTAATGAATTTGAATCTACATCAAACAACTCCAACACAATGTTCAACCAAAACCCTACATCAACCTGATTAATCATATAGAAATAAGAAAAAAGTAACGAGTACTTATCAAAAGTGTCTAATATATTACTAGAACATAAAGTAGAATAGACTGACTGTGTACCATTATTCATCCTCAGATCAACTAGGTAAAAGGATTCTATGGGGTATAGCTTTCCACATCCTCATCATCTAGTTTCCTAAGCCTGGTGTGGACCACATGGGGGTTGTGGTGGAAACAAATCAAACCAACTACCACAAATAACTAATCTCACAAATCCTCAACCACAACCCTCATAATTCAGAACTCACTACTCAAAACGCTTCCTCTACCAAGGATCCCATCGAACAAATACCATTCCACAACCCAATGGGATGGACAATCCCCAAAAAGATTACACTATAAATTGAAAAAGTAACACATGAACTCCTATAGTTGACCGGATCCCGAGGGTGTCTCTTTAACTACATGGCCAATTGCCCGATTCTCGGCATGGGTATGCCTCATTTACCATGATCTAGTAATCTTTCATCTGATAGTTATTTCAAATTCCTTAAACTCATGGCCACCACTATGGTCCACATCTACCCAGCCTTCCTCTAGAAAATTTCTCCACGACTAGATCCCAAAATATTACCCTATGAAAGAATGGAATGAACAATGAGACCACACATTCTCAGATGTCTATATGGAAGACATGATCAATGTTTTTAGCTCTAAATAATGAGTCTCACACCATATCCAAGGAGTAAAATGAATGGTCTAGGATCCTCACTGAGTACTATGCCACAATGATGCTTCCAAGGTGTTGCGGAATATGATTCAATATATGGACTAACCTCAATGTGGCTAGGGAAAACACTATGTTCAGGATAAACTAGAACTCCAACCATGTGGGAATCACCTCATAATTGGACATCATCTCTAAAATCCATCTGAACACCACTGACAACATCACTCAAGGACCACCATCGAATCAAGTGGTGGCCTCACTAGGTGGAAACCATGCCTGAAAAACTTAAGATGGTCATCTATTTGTTATGGGTCTAGATCACCTTGGTACACTGGAGGGCACATCCTGTGGAATTCATGTAACACCCTCATTTGGTAATTATAAATTACCAAAAACTCTGGCATAACCTGCTGATAAATGGGGGGTGACTAAACTATATGAACACCTAGAGGAATAGCCTCAGAACTAGTTCCCTACAATGAAGCCTTGTGATGGGGTGGATCATTACCAAAATCCAACTTAGGAACTATGTATTGATGTTTTCATAGATGAATCCAAAAATAGAATGAAGAGATGCCATTTTCACGTATATATTTTTCAATATGACTCATGAAGGATAATGAAAAAACTAAAACCAATCCTTATTTGATGAATGTACCATTATTTCCCTACGACCATTGTCTTAATGTTCGACGTTGAAATGGAGTATATCAGAGTCCTAGGGAATGGATACATTAGCTAACACACCAACACTAGGACCTATGCCCTGAGAGCTGAACTCAAAACACCCTAACAATATAGCTATGAATCCCAATCCTTTCTCAAGTCACTACAGTCCCAATATCGAACCTATTTTGATACCACTATATCACGACCTGACCTGACATAGCATGTGCCAGAACTCCCTAAGGATCCTCCAACATGCCAGGGGATAGAGAATGGTGTGGGGTTGGAATATCACATAGATGGGAGGCCTTTTCCTAATGTATATATATGAACATGCCCAAAAACAACTCAATGAAATAGTGTAGAGATCTAGAAAATTGTGAAATAAAATGAATTAAACAACTATGCCAAACTAGAGTATATAATATTTAATGAAAGGAAAATTTTTAAAAAACTCCTTCGTTAATGGAAAATGGTAAAAGCATCCACACATCTTAGTAGTATTGAATCACTATCAAAAGATACTCCCAGTAAACTACTTAGAATATCTTCAGTAATCACTTCAGTCGGTCTAGATCACTATGCTCTGCCCCCCTCTGGTCATTTAAGGACTCCATTGAAAACCATGCAGTCTGCATAAGAAACAAATATGTAGGAATGTCTTATGTAAGGGTGAGTATAAAAATACTCAGTAGGAACCTTGAATACCCAAAATAAATGCAATAAAATAAAAGGAAAAAATTTTGTAAACCTTGCTAGAGGGAAACCAATCGAGAGAGGAAATCTATCTCAAACGATACTTAAATATACATGACTAGTCACCTCAGTCCACAAAGGATTTCATCCTAGACATGTGACATCAAAACACGGACTCCTAGAAATCAAGAAGATATAATCAACTGATAATCCATGTATCCTGAGGTTTCCACTCATAGAAAGTGACATGACTCTACTGAAGGCTATAATGGTAACACATAAAACTAGGATAACACACTCCATGAGCCCTTACACCATAGAAGAAACCTGTTGAAGATATATGATCCATCAGGAACAACTCAATAGATGTAGATCTAGTGCGTAGAATAAGAGGTCCTCCATCAGTAACATGCGCCCTGTGTAAGGTTTTAAGAATCCAAGTTGAGAGGCCAACCCCTCACCAATGCACATAGTTAAGGGAGAACTGCTCTCGGCCAAGAACCCCATTAGTTCGCACTAATAACAGATAACAGAGGGACCCCACACCAACTGCGAACTATAATTGAGGGAACACTCCCTCATAAAACAACCAATGAAACCTCTATCAATCCTGTATAGAGTTTCTTTCATCTCTCCCCGTCAATAGAGCACAAAAATCAATGGAGTACCAGAACCCCACAACTATTCAAAGATGAGTGATAACAATAATAAATTCGAAGACTTGTTCACTAGTCCAATAGGGGATTATTACTCTGTAGATAGAGGATCCAATCAGTGGTATTATAAGGGTGTACCACTCTACCAGATTATTTACTATGGGGGACCCACACCCTGCCATGATAGTGGATTATGGACCACAAGCTAGAGGACCTGGACCCTGACGCGAAAGGGGAGTACCAACTCTACGGTGTCACCATGCATGGAGGACCCATGCCCCAGAGTGATAGAGGAGTTTTAACAATGAAGACATATGACTTTCACCGTAACAAAATAAGAAGTACTCACTCTATCTATACATCACAACATGAGGACCTTCTCCTTTCCAAAGAAGGGGAGTACCAAATCCACGTATAAAGGACCCACTAAATGGTAAAATAGGGGAGTAACTGCTATATATGGCCAATGATAATTGAGGGAACACACCATGTATTTTACAAGGAGATCTATCCAACTATGAGTATGATAGGTGAACCCGTTCCATATTCAATCAGGGGAGTTCCATCCTTGGAAGAACTACCCAATGATAAAGGAATAAGTATTACTAATGTGGGGATTACCGTCTCTTAAAATGAATATAGGTATGGGATCTATACACCCTCATTCCATAGGCGAGTACCCATACCAACATATCTCTTACAAACCATACTAATATACAAAATTTGTTATGCTCTGCTGAAAACAGTGTAAATCTTATCATACTTTACATTACAACACTACCATATATTGGGGAACCACACCCTAATTCAATAGGGGAGCACTACTCTATTAACCTAATGTGTCAAAGTGACCAACATCCTAAGGAGAAACAGAGGATACTAATACCAATGACAACTTAGTGATCCACACTAATCACTCCCATGGTTAAGAACTACTACACATGATTTTTTCTCTAAGCACTCCACCTCATAACTTGTAGGCTGAAAAAGAGGCCACCATAGCATTATATATGGTACATTTTTCAGGATAGGATACTCAAAAGCATGAATCAATGTTTTAGAGAAGGATATATATGAGGATAAATATCTCAAGAATATCACAAATGAGGAAACAACAAGCACTGGGGTCTAAAAAACATGTTGACATACTCGATCGCTAGGGAATGTATCCTTTCAAAATGTTTTTCCAACCCATGTGGGGGTACCCAACATATACAACCCCTACACGGAATTTACCTCTTCACTCATTCCCGGGTCATGTTCCTCATCTAATTGGATAGAAAACTGTCTCCCTCACCTGTCATGTACGTTATACAATATGACATGTACCGGATAAACACCCACATGGACATGTAGTTTCCTCGGGCCTATTTTCTACACCCCTTGTATGTGTACTTTGGATGTGTAATTTTATATCTAAATTTACAATCAGAAAACTAACCCTAATCCAGTCAGGTGGGTATACAAGTTGTCTAAATACATGACCTGTAATCCCATAACAGGATGTGTAGTACCCAAAAATGTCCTTCCCCCAATAGGAAGGAGTACATGGTGTGTCTCACTAGATTACATATTTCAACCTATGTTTTTATAGACCATTAATTTGAATCAATTAAATTTTCATTTATTTTATGAAATTTACTAAGTGAAACATTCCTTTCATACTTAATAGGCTTGGTGTATATTAGAAGGAGCATGAACTAAGCATACGTAACACAGACCATTGACTTGGGGTATATTACACCCAACACTAACAATTCTATGAAACACAATTTCATAGCTAAAATTATTTAAATGAGATAATTATAGACTATAAGTTAAACATAGTAATATTAATAGTAATAAATAATTTTGAAATAAATTTTGTAATTTATTATATAAATAATACATATTGATAAAACAAGATATGATTTTGTTAGTGTCCTTTTATGTTTAGAATTATAGTTTTCTTGAATTGTCTTCTTTTTTAAAATAATATTATTTTATATAAATTTTGAAATTGAATTTAATAAAATAAAATTTATTTTTTATTTATAATATAAAAATTAGATTACAGTTATTTTTTTGATTTTTCTGAGAAACTTGTTTTTTATGAATAGATAAAAATACCACTTTTTAGTAAAAAACAACCTTTTTGTTAAAATAATTTTTAATGTTAATTAATATTTTGTATTTTTAAGGTAACATTATATTAATTATAAATATACTAATAAAATTTAGTTCATTTTAATAAATTTCACATTGAAATTGAATATGAAAACTTAATAATCTTTTGAAGTCATTTGTACATTAAAAACAAGTAATTTCATCATGTTTCCATTATTAGAATTAATCCAAAAATTTTCAACATTATGAATTAAATTTTTAAAAACTGATAGAAAGCATTTCAATAAGTAAAATATTTTTATTTTAATTAGATCATTTTTTGAACAAAATGATTAGTAAAATTGAATTAAATTAATCACAATTAATAATGTGAAATTATGTTTAATTAGGGACTAAACCACTTTAATAGGGGCCCAAATGACCTATCTAATATTCCCTAAAACATTGGATAACCACGATAAAAATATTAAAATTCAATTATTAATTTATTTTTTTAATTTTATTTGGTAATAACATTAGTACACCGAACTTTTTTCCAAAAATTCCATGTGATTTCTTTTACTTCTATATAAAAGGCCACCAACTCACCCACGTCGTCACACCTCTAAACCCGAGGAAAAATATCATCCCAATACACTTCACAAAAATTCTACCTTCCACAATTAATACTTCCCTTAGGCTCATGTAATTCCAAGGAATCATTTTGGCAAACTAAATGGGGCTACCTGATTAAGAGGTGACATATTCTATCAAATCCTTTATTTTATTTTTTTCTCAACCCATCAACTTTTAATTGTATGATTATATAAAAAAACCTATATCATAAATGAAATATTTTTTTTATTCTATTGTTTCAACTTACACTTAATCACATGTTTATCTAATGGATAACGAATATACTTTTTATGTGTACGACATACTATGACCTAACTAAACGATGATTGTTCAATTTTTTTTACCACTTCTCATGGAGAAAAATATGAAAAACACTATATTTATATATATCATAAATTACATATATTATTTATTTATGATTATGTATTCATATTATATAAAAAATATTTTTACACTCCATTCATTTTTAAAAGGATAATTTTGTTTGAGGAAGTGTGGACTACTACCCCTTCAATGTGATATAATTCATTCACACACCACATGGAATGTATTAAGGATGGGATTAGGGATTATATATGATATATATGATATCATAAACCTAATTTAATAATGATATATATATATATATATAACATTATAATTAAACATATTTATTTCCATCAATTTGATAATAAAAAGGTAAATAACATCCATTCGTACTTACAACTTACCTCATCATAAACAGTGTAATCCATTTTATACTTATATATAAAATATATTATTATAATTTACATATACTGGATAGAAATTTTATTTTTACCATGTTTTAAATTTAATAAACCCGATATAATTATAAAGACCAATAAAATTACATATTATGACACTTACAAAGATCAAAGGGAATACTATCCAAAGAGAAACCATAACATATGATTTTTAACAAGTGGATAATAAGAGGTAATAATAAAAAAATTTATGGTAACAAATCTAATAATATGGTTCTATAAATGATTTATAATAAATTAATATTTACTATAAAGGTGGTTTAAATGAGTTTGATGAGTGTCCAGACATAATGTAATTGTTTTTATCTCACTGTTTTATTTCTGTGAGATATGTGTTATGTTCAACACTCTTTCTTTTGGTGTGGTGTATCTACTGAAAGTTTTTGTATTATATCTAACTTATATTTTTATTTTTGTGTATTCACATATCCATTCTGTGATATTTCTTTCATTGGGTTTATTTTTCAAATGTCATCAAATTGGTAAATTATTTTTGTCTCAATTTTTCTTATTGGGACTCATGTTTTTAATTCCCCTAAATTATCTTACAAGGTGTATATAATTCCATTTTTCATGTCATATCGTGAATTTAAATTATTTCATGATATTTGGGCTTCATTTAATTTTATTTTCTTTTATGGAGAATATATTCCCAAGTAACCATCTTATAAGAGTTTATTGAAACAATATCATCACTTTTTGAGATAGGTTATGTTTATACATACTTTGAAGAAATATAATGATCCATATCTCTAGAACACTCCTGATTTTACTTCTACCATATTTATTCAAGAAATATCCAGGTATTAATAACATTTCTACACAATTTGGTACTTTAGATAAGATTTTTATGTAAAATAAAACTATCTATCTATCTTGTTGAAAATCTATTGTATTCAAAAACCATTTTTTAAAAAAAAATTCAAAAATGTTTTCAGAAGATATTTGTTTTTCCAATTGCAAGACAAAAGAATATTAGAATCATTTTATGGGTTTTATATCTTTGTTTATATATTTTAAGATATTTTTAAATAGAAATGTTTTCAATTGTTTATATGTTTTTAATGCATATTTCAATGGAGAAAAAATATTTTCCCCAAGAAATGATTTTAAAATATTTTTGAAATTTATTTCCCATCTAAGATAACATCCATTTGTTTTAATCATGACTTTATAGGGAAATTATTCTATTTATCCATTCATATAATGTCTCTAAATTGGTTATGTTTTTATATAATGATGTTTATGAAACCCGTTTCACTTTCAAGATTATATTTTTTTGAAACCCACTTATTTTCATGGGTTACGATTATAAATAAAGGATTATGAAACCAATATTTTTCTATAGGTTATGATATTATCATATGTTTTTAATACCCATTTCATTTCATGATTTTTGATATGTTTATTTAAGATCATGTTGCACAATTTTGTATGATTTCACTATGAGATGGTTGAGACCGAGATGTCCCTCCAATACATTGGGTAAATAATTATATCTAATGAGATGTACATCGATGGAAAAAAAATTGAACAAAACTCAGTATTATTTGACTGGAGTGGGATATGAACATAGTTTTGTATTTCTTGGATGGAATGGGGACTGAAATCGATTTTGTTTTACTGGTATGGAATGGGGTGTGAACCCTACTCAATATAAGACATTTTACATTAATATGGTCTCAGAATAAATGCCTTGAATGATATGGAAATAATTACGTATTCTTATTTTTTTTACCAGAATTCCTTTTATTATTCCTATTTAATGCTTTCATGGATTATATTATCTATCGACATAGGATTCATGTATTATAAACTACCATGATTTATACCATGATTCATAAATATGATCTTTGATATAAAGTGTATGATCCTATATTCCCATTATCCTATTCTTATAACCTTTTACTAATTATTATGATTATATATCTCCCTTGTTTACCCTTACTATGAATTTGAGCTCACCCCCATATATGTTTCCTTTAGGAGGTTATGAAGATATGTATTATTTTTAACAAGTCTAAAAATCTTTCCTATCAAGAGGAACCTATTAAGAGATAATGTTGCTCACATATGTATTAGTGTTTATGTTTCCATATTTTCAATGTCACTATATAAATTATATTCTTTGGGCATATGTTTTTATGATGTTTTTTTATATTCCACAAAAGTTATGTAATTTTAATGATTGAAAAAAGAGTTTTTATATATTTAGTACCATATAAAAGTTTTATCTATCCTTTGGAATTTATTATTAGAAAACCATTGTGATAACCACGTGTGCACGTCTATGTATAATTATAAGGATAAGTAAAAGTATAGGAAAATGTCCTAAAATTTTGGTGAAGGATAGAGTGAGTGGTTTTCTAGAAATACATCCCAATCTACATATAAATAATTAATTTTTCTCTGAAAAAATTATAGCTAGGGGTAAAAAATCTAAAAATATGTGTCAAGACAGACTCATCGTAATCTGGTCACAATGACGGGACCTAAGGCACACCTGATTTGACACACATGGGCGATATTTTATGGGAATTCACAAACTCTTCCTTAACCATTACGATGTATTTAAATATATGTTTCATATTAATAAACCAATGGTCACATATATTAAAGAATAATTAATGATATAGACATCCTCTAAGGTAATTTTTATGATTATGTGGCCCTCACTATGATAACTATTTCTTTATCTATGTTTTTTGGTTTTAGTTAATGGATGGAACACGAAGGAACCATGTTAATGGTGATTGAAATAGAAAATGGAATGATTTTCCTCTTGAGAAACCAAATGATATGGTAGATGGAATGAAAAAAACACATTTAAATAATCACACAACTTTCTCATGTAATGAATCATACTGGACTACAATAAGAGAAAAGGAGGGAACAACATTTTATTGAGTCATTTATGAGGTAATGACCACTTTATTTTAGTGGGTTTTCTGATCCACTTGTTGTTGAACAATTGATTAGTACTAATGAACATATATTCTCCTTTATAAATTTTTTAGATCATGAGAAATTCATTCTGGATGTTTATTGGTTAGATTGTCAAGAAGACCAGTAGTGGAATATAATCAAGAATATATAGAACCACGATGAGACTGAATCCTAGGATTTTGAAAAAGGACAAGAACATATTATTCAATATGTACTTTCCTATAATTATTCTTACAAAGATTAATAAAGAGTTCATTGAGATGAATAAAATATATTATGTTTTTTTGGTACCTACGATGCTAATTTCATGAGACTTGTGAGGTATACATTTTGAATTATCATCCAACCCAAAGGTGACATTGATTTGTTATTTAATGGAATAAATCTGTGTCTGAGAAGGGAATTTTCCATAAGGGAATCAAGTTGCTATGATGTGACTATGTGTTGTGAAATCAAGGATGAAATTGAATTTGTAGTCAAATATCAACCTAATGGTATTAAAAAAGAAAAGGAATATTTAAATCAAAATAATCTCTGAAAACCATGGATAAAAGAAGATGAGTTTTTATTTATTCTCTACACGTGGGAAGGAAAATTGAGAAATATTTCATAAGGGGATGATTAAATGTTTTATTTGTGTAAGGGAAGTTCACTAGGAAATTGATTTATGAAGTGATAGGAAAAAATTGGCCAACGTTGTCAATGGGGAGAATTATACCCCAAACATACCTCCTATTATTTAGGGGTTAAAGTTTAAGTAGAGTGGGAATTATGTTAACTGCATCCCAAACCCAAGGGCTGGTGATGATGATTGGCGTTAATATCCTCTTAAGACAAGGGAAAAGGTGAAATCTCATGAAATCACTACTATCTATGAGGTGTGAGATAATTATGTTATGAATGGTACACTTACCATCCACTTTATAATTACTCATGTCATATTTGATTCTGTATATACCCACTCATTAATATCAAAATAATTTGCTACAGGTTTTAAGATTGCACCAAAGAAATTAGATGTGGAATTGGTAGTAAAAAACCCTAATGGCATGTTGATTTCATAAAAAGTCTATGATTCCTATCCAGTTGATGTTTGTTGGAATGTGCATTCCAAAAATCATTTTCATCCTTACTTTGGTTGAATTTGATGTCATATTAGGCATGGTTTGGATTCCTCAACACAAATACCACATTAATATTCAATGAATTGAAGTTACTTTTGATATTTCAAACCCTCATATAATCATCCATAAATGTAAAGATATGTATTAACTTCTTGTGGAGGTTACATCCAGTGTGTGGCTCATAATTTTCATTCAAAAGGTTAGTTTATCTAAATGGTTGGGGTGAAAATTGAAATCAATGATATGCCTATTGTTAAAGATTTTTTGGATTTTTTTTTCCGAATGAGTATTCTCGTCTTCTACAAAAAATGATGTTGGGTTATCAATAAATCTTATTCCAGGTTCCACAACAAGATCATTGACTCCTTATAGAGTGGATTTTATTGATTTTCTGGAATTGAAAAAGAAAATCCAAGACATCATTTTTATGGGATTAATTAATCCAAATGTGTCACCTTATGGTGAAAATGATATTTTTTTTTGTAAACTAAAGATGGATAAATTTTGTTCTGTATTGATATTAGGATTTGAACAAGATCAAAATAATAAAAAGTATCCTCTTCTCCATTTTTATGATTATTTGATCAACAACATGGAGCTTAATACTTTTCCAAGATTGACCTTTGTTATGGATATCAATAATTGAGGGTCATGAAAGAAGATATACCCTAGTTGAATTCCATACAAGGTATGGAAACTATTAATATATAGTGATGACTTTTGGGTCTTACTAATTCCCCATTCATATTCAATGGTTTAATGAATAGAATATTTAAAGATTTCCTTCATCATTTTGTGGTAGTCTTTATAAATGAAATTATTATCTATCCAAAGAGGAAGGAAGACCATGAAGATCACATGATTATTTTTTTAAATACCCTAACGAATGAGAATCTATTTGAAAAATTTACAAACTATTAATTTTAGCTACAAAAGGTCTCATTTTTGGGTCACATAGTCTCAATAGATGGTATATCAGTAGATCTATTAATGTTAGAGTCTATTGACTATTTTCCTAGACAAACCACAATGACTAAGTTCCATATATTTCATAGTTTATCTAGATATTATCAATGGTTTGTAGATATTTTTTCATGAATTTATAATCATATGACTAGGTTAACTCCTAAGGGTTTAAAGTTCCTCTGGATGGATGAATATGAGGAAAAGTTCAAGTAAATGAAGAGAAGGTTAGTCAATTCACCTATTCACACATTACCCTATAGTGGATAAGTGTTTGTAATCTATATAGAAGCATCCAAAAATGGATTTGGATGTGTTCTCAGGAAAAATAACATGGTTATTTCCCATTCCATACAATAGATGAAGATTAATGGGAAAAATTACCCAACACATGATTTAGAGTTAGCAGTAGTAGTTTTTTCATCAATGATATGAAGGAACTATCTTTATTGAGAAAAGTGTGATATATATACAGATCATAAAAGGTTAAAATACATATTCACAAAGAAGGAGTTTGACATTCTCCAAAGAATATGGTTTGAGTTGACAAAGGATTATAACTTCTCAATACATTACCACCATGTGAATGAAAACAAGGTGGATGATGCTTTGAGTCATAAGGAGCATGATAACATATCAATAACTATGATAAAAAAATCCAGTATTTTTGTTTTTAAAAGGGATGCATCTAGAAATCTTGAATGCCAGGGAAAATACTATCATTCTCAAAACAAATATCAACCCTATATCCAAGTGAAGATTAAGGATGATCAAAAGTAAGATAAAGATATACAAATGAAATTTAGAAATTTTCCTGAGCATAACATTGAACATGATAGAATGATAAGGTTCATGAACGGTGTATGTGTTCATTCTATACCGTATTTGAAGATGTGGCTGTAAGTGGAAGCTCATAGTTCTCTATTATATATCCATATTGAATGTATGAATATGTACAGACACTTGAAAGAATACATCTGGTGGGATGAAGTTAATATATATCACAGTGTTTGTATCTCAGTGTCGGGTATTCTAACAAGTTAAGGATGAAAAAAAGTATAAGTGGATGTTTCACCCATCACCCATGACTAAATGGTAGTGTGAGAATGTGACTATAGATTGTTTCGTGGGACTACCTAAATCCTCTGAAGGGATTAATGCTATATGGGTGGTAGTCAATCACCTTACTAAGATAGTACTCCTCATCATAATAAGAGAAGACTTTTATAAGGATCATCATTTTTGGAAATACATTAAAGAAGTGGGTTGGTTTCAGAGAGTACTAAATTATATTATAATATATTAAGATTCAAGGTTCACCTCAATGTTCTGAAAAAGTCTCCAGCAAGATCTACTTATGATATAGAATTGTGTTTTAGCACTACTTATGATCCTCAGAAAGATGGTTAGTCTGAAGGAACAACTCAAAACCTATAGGATATATAGTGATATTGTAATTTTGATCTAGAAGGTGATTTGGATAAATAACTTCATCTAGTTGAGTTTTCTTACAACAAGAGCTTTCACTCAATCATTAATATGGAAATGTATAAATTCTTTTATGGGAAAAATAAAGATCTACAATGTGTTGTGATGATATTAGATAAACAAAGCTATTGAGACCTGAGATCCCTGAATAAATGGTCTATAAGTTTAGAACCATTTCGATATATATCTTGGTTGATAAAATATAACTACCTACATGACCTAGAATTTCAACTTGGGGAAATAGAATTTCTTCAGATATCATCCAGGAAATAATTTATGTGATTCTGAAAGAGAGGGAAACTAAAACCAAGGTATATCAGTCTATTTGATATTAATGATCATACCAAGATGGTTTCCTATCGCTCTGAACATACTACATATATCTCTTAACTCCATGATGTGTTACATGTATCTATCTTGAGGAAGTACAAGTCTCACCCTTCAAATGTAATGAATTCAGAAGTCATACCACTAGTTAAAGATATGTCTTATGAGGTGCACACTATTTAAATTATGGATCATATAATTAAGGTTATATGAAATAGGGCAACTCTTATGGTTAATTGTTTTGGGAGGAATAACAAGTTTAATAATGGTATAAGGGAAATTTTAGAAATGATTAAGCAAAATTATCATAATTCTTTTTACCCAAGTGATGAATTTCTAGATTGAAATTAATTTTAAGAGGGTAGAATGTAACACCTTCTGATTTATGGACCATTTTTTGATTAAATTAAATTAAAATTTATGTAATTAAATTCAATAAATAAAACATTTTATTCTCACGAAATTAAAATTGTGTATGTTACAGGGAACATGATATTGGTGTACGTTACATGGAACATCGACTTGGTGTACGTTACACACAACACCGATGTTTCTACGAAACATCTTTTTTATAGTTATAATTATTAAAATGAGATAATTAAAATAGATCCGTTAAACATAATAATATGAGTAGTAATAACTAATTTTAAAATATTTTTTATAATTATTATTTAATAATTAAAAGACATTGATAATTAATGATATGATTTTTGGTAATGTTCTTTTATGTTTAAAAATATCATTCTCTCAAATAAACCAACTTTAAAAATAAAATAAATTTATTCACATTTAGAAATTTAATTTGATAATATCAAGTTCATTTTTTATTTTAGAATATCTATACTATCCTAGGGCGAATTTTTGGATTTTTCTTTCTGATAAACTTTATTATTGGTTAATAGTGGAAAACACTATTTTTAAGTCAAAAAATACAATTTTGATTAAATAATTATTGTTGTGAAATTATATTTTAAATTTAATTTAAGAAAAAATTATATCTATCATACATCTATTAATACAATTTATGTCATCATAATTAATTTAACTTTCAATTTGAATTTAAGAACTGAAAAAACTTTTAAACTTATTTCAACATTAATAAACTCTTATATCATCCTCTCTGTGAGATTATCATTATCCTTTAATTTTATACTTCTATATATTATATTTATAAAATATGTAATAATTTTTTTTAATATATATAATATTTGTAGGTTAATTTGATCATATTTAATTTTTACAAAAAATATTAGCAAATGTGATTAAAATTAATCATAGTGATTAAGGTCAAATTAAGCTTAATTAGGGACTAAAACATTATCATACGGGCCAAAATGAAATATCCATTTGTCAAAAAACCATTGGATGGAAAATATTAGTCTATTAATATTTCATAATTGATTTATTTTGGTTTGTTATGACTTTTTTAGTTATGATATTGTTTACACCTAACTTGTTTTAAAAATTAAAATGCGAATACTTTTCCATAAAAATAAAAGGTCACAACAAATCTAACATATTCAAATCTATCATACCCATTTATTTAGAACAATAACTTAAAAATAAACTTCTCAAAATTCCCAATTTCCCCCTCTAAGCCTTCCCTTGGGAGTAAGGAAAACCAAGGAACACTTTTGGCACAAACCAAAAGGAGTTACTCGTTTAAGAGGTAAGTTCTTCTCTCAAGTACTTTATTTTATTCTCTTTATCCACCCATCCACATTCGTTTTTAATGAATTTATGAAAAAAAATATCATAAATATACAAGTATGTCTTTATGTTATTGTTTCGACCTACACTTACACAAACCTCCATCTAATGGATAACGAACAGAGTATTAATGTGTATGGTGTTCTATGACCACACTAAACGATGATTGTTCAACTTTAGATACGGTATATCCTGGCATAAATTATTGTGTAAAATATATTTATATGTGTTATAAGTTATATTCATTATTTATTTATCTTTCTGTATTCCTTTTTCAATACAGATTGTTTTTACTTTCTATTGTTTCCTAATATGATAATTTCGTTTGAGGATGTGTAGACTACCTCACCCTCAAAGAGATATGATTCCTTCATACACTACAAGGAATGTATTAAGCATGATTTTAGGGATTATAAATGATATATATGATATCATAAATCTAATTTAATAATGATATAAAAATATACATATTTTTCATTTTCTTTCTTTCTTTCAATTTGACAATAAAATCCTAAACAACGTTCATGTGTATGTTGGGATTATCGTCTCTATGAACAAAGTACAACACTTTATACTTATATATACAATAGATTATCATAATTAACATATAATGGACATAATTGGTATTAATATCATGGTTTAACTTCTACATTCTTGATATAATTATAATTACCAATGATATAACAATTTAAGACACATGCAAAGAAAAAAGGGTATATTATCCATAGATAATACTTACCATAGGATGATTAACAAGAGGCTAATATATGGCCAAAATAAAACCATATATTGTTCTAGATATAATAATATGGTTACATAAAATATGTATAATAAATTTATATATATTTTATAGGTTGTTTGAACGAGTACTATGAGAGTCAAGACACAAAGTAAAGGTATTCGATCTCACTTTTTATTTTTGTGAGATACATGTAATGTTCACAACTCTTCCCTTTTATATAGATTATGTACTACCCATTATTATATTATATTTATATTATACATATATTTGTGTGTATTCATATATCTATTCTACGATCTTTATTACATGGGGTTTATGTTTCAATGGTAACAAAATTAGTAATATTGTTTTTTATTAATTTTCTTTCATTGAGACTCATGTTTTTATGCACCTAAATTATATTAAAAGGCGTATATAATTACATTTTACATGTTACATCATTAATTTACATTCTTAAAAAATATTTTAAGATTGATGTAATTTCTTTTTCTGACATGGAGAATTTGATCCAATGTTTCTATATTATAAGAGTTTATTGAATCAATCTCATCACTTTTCGAGATTGTTTAGGTTTACATATCCATTATTAAAAGCTTATAATCCATATCTCAGGTAAAATAATGAGTTTCTTTATACTTTATTTATTCATGATATATCCATTTAATATGGCATTCTATTTATGAAACCAGTTTCTCCATGATGAGTTATATGAATTTGAATCTAATTTCCTTTTATTGGTTGTGCATATGATTAAATGATTATGAAACCTTTCATTATTCCATAGGTTATGAAATTATTAAATGTTTAAAAATAACCATTTTATTTCATGGGTTATGAACTGACTATTTATGATATTGTGGGACATGTTTTTAGGATTTTATTATGAGATGGGTGGGACCTATATCCCCTATAATGCATTGGGTAATGATTAATATCTCACGATATAGACATGAATGGAATGATAAATGAACTCGGTTATGTATTACAGGGCTATAACGAGATATAAATTTGGTTTATTATTATAGACCTTGAAATAGGGGTGGGCAGAGTTTAGTATTATGGGGTTGGAATAATGTGTGAACCTAGTTCAGTAAAGGACTTTGTCCAAAAATATGGTATTGGAAGAAATTCCTTGAATAATATGGAAGTAATTATATATTCTTATCTATCTTTCACAATTACTTGTTGTATTCCTATGTTACGATTCTATGGTTTATGTTTCAAATATCCTTATGATTTATGTATTATAAACTGAGAATATTTATTCCCTGATTCATCTATTTTATCATTTATATAGTGTATGATCTTCTATTTTGATGATCATGTTCTCATTCTCTTTTACTCTTGATTATTCCTATATATATACAATTTTTACCATTACTAGTCTTTTTAGACCATCCATTTTTATGTTTAATTGCCTTGGTTATGAGGATATGTATTATTATTTATTTATCTGAGAATATTATAGTTATGGAGAAAATAGTGGGAGATAATATAGGTAACATATGTATCATTGTTTTTGTTTCCTTGTTTCCAAAGGCACTAGATCAATTATTGTCTTTGGGCAGTTGTTTTTATAATGTTTTAAGCACTACTAAATAGTTATATAATTTTAATGTCTGAAATGTGAGGTTATCTATACTACATGCCATGTAGATGATAGATCCAATAAAAAATACATTTTACTTCACTCCATTCAACCTAGTTTTCCCAAAAACCAACATATCTACTTATAAGGGACTACTAGAAATTGAAAAAGGGATCTAAAACCTTAAAAAATGAAAAAAGATGGGTATTGAGACAAAAAATCAAAACCTCCTACCTGAGGGTGAAATAACAAATCTTATTGTGTTGAATGAAGTTCGTATCATGATAAACATCAATCAGATGATGATCAATACTTAAAACTAATATTTACACCACCTTGACACTTTAATTTGGCTCAGTTTTCATCCTTTTCTAAAGGGGGGAGAGGGTATGTTTCTTCTATATGAATTTCTTAGCCAACTTGAGGGGGAGGGGAAAGATTAGGTAATATTTTAACTAAATTTTAATTTACTTAATTTATCAACCACACAACACCCCTCCAACTCACCTATGACCAAAGCAATCGATTTAGACAACTTTATGTCACGCCTTGGGAAAAAACGATGTTCAAAACTCAACCACAACCTCCGATTTACGATCCAAGACACCACTAGGGATTTATGATCTGTTCTATAGAAAATGATTGTGCATCAAAAAATATTTATAATATATTTAAAATCCCCACACCATGGTTGTCTGGGTCCCAGATTCCCATTTCGACTCTTCACCTCACTTAAAAAACATTCTAAAAAATATTCTGAATCCTTATAGGTCAAACCCATGGGACTAAATTTTCCCCAACATTATGTATTTTCATACCCAAAAATAAAATAACTAGTAATGAGATTAGAAATTGAGATCTCTACTAGAACTCCCATGCTAATAGTCTCACCATTGGTCTCATGATGATTCATGGTATACACTCAGGGATACCACCATGTTCCAGACACACTCATGTCAAGATCTAACCAGGATGACATCATGAAACAAACGAAAAAACTATCCTAAGATGGAAAAAGTTTAATGGAATCTTGAACAATGGTCTATATGATATAATAGGTTCTAGTAACACACCACCTTGCTAAGCTGATGTAGATACCATCGAAACCACGATGTTCACATCTACCCCTTTTTGAAATTCACAACAAAATCATCAAACGTAATTTGTCCATGGTCGAAGATGAGAATATGAGATTACCAAAAAACAAGATAGGGATTTCCAAGAGTAAACAATAGGTCGTACCGGGACATTTATCTGTGAATATCCTACTGTAACATAGCTCACTAAATTAGAAACACTACTACACCCACTAGTGTAATCCAAATTGGGTATGGATGTCAGGAAACTAGTCCAAAATACTATAATTTCATAGTGTCTAACTCTATTTTTAAATAATGGTTCTAATAAAGGTTTCCACTCCACTTGGGCCATCATGGAAAAAGGGTAAATAAGAAAATATCCACCAAATATGCTATCACTTTCTCTAACACCCCTTATCTTAATCTCTATGTAAACACAGAAGTATAAGGGACTCGTCCACCACACCTCAACACTTTTCACTTTTGTGGGAACCGAATTTCCCACATACTTTTGATCGCATCTAAAAAATAAATATTTTTGGGGAACATATGCTTTTTTCTCATGAGTCCAAAGCTACAACAATCTGAACTGCGTCATTCTCGATCATCTCATGTATAGAGATAAAGCCACATGTATGATGGTACTAATGATAAAAAAGATACCCATATGATCACACAAGGAATTAAAATTCCCTCAATAATCAAACTACAAACACATAACCATTCCCAAACACTCAATTTAGAGGGACTCATGCACCAAACCATGATACTATCCGTTGTAGGTGGAACTAACCCACCATCACAGTTTTAATCTCATCACAAAAATGCATCTCAGTGGGGGGAAAGATCCATATTTCTCATTCATTTGATGCTATGTCAAACAACACCAACACATGGTACAATCTAATACCTGAATAACTATAGACACCATGAAATATGTTGCATGAAATTATTCACAATTGAAGATGTATTTCCATGTTCTAGAACTCAAAATTTCCTCAACTGGGATCGAAATGTTTGCTTTGCGACTTTATATATTTCATGGGGGTATGTGGTGCTAGCGAGGCACTGGCCCGAAGGGTTGGGACTGCAGCTCGTCACTTAGCCGAAGAAGGGGTGTAGGGGAACACCCCCCATGGTTTGGATGAATTATTTTGGATAAGTCCCCAAAGTGGCGGCCAAAGTACGTATATGCAAACACATGTGAGCCATCATGCTAGAGTGGAATGAAGTTATAATTTTTTCTAAGTCCTAAAAGCGGCTCCCTAGTCAAAAAAAAACACTATTGGAAAACCAGGTACTTGCGCGTCACAATTTGGTGTGCATGGCACTTCCGCTCCCAATCTAATTTTTCCATGGTCAATTATTTTCCTATAAATAGACCCTTAGGGACCTCATTTGTATGAAAGAATTTCTATAAAGCCCAATTGCTTCTCTGGTCGCCCTAGTACTTTTCCCCAGTCTTCTGAAATATTCAAGGTTGTTATTCAACTCCTTGAGTGAAGGATTTAATGGAGGATCATTGGACATAAGTCTTTTTAGTGTTTGAAAACCATGACACTTGTGCGCCTAAAGCACCCAACCTCCCCAAATTAGAAATACATGCACGCCGCCCATTCCTCTCAGAGGAAATTGAGCGCCCCATTTCTAGGATTACCTGTGAAAACTCTTGAAGGCTCAATTAAGGCCTCACCCATGTACTAAAGTACAATTTGTTCATCTCTTAAGTTAAAATCAGGTCGCCCATGTGTACTTGCACACCCATACTTGCGTTCCCTTCTCTACTTGGGTTCCCCTCTTTGATTCACTTACTCTCTTCACACTCATCAGTCTACAAGCCATCATGCCTTCCTCAAAGCCATTAATGGAAACGATTCTTCTTCTTTGGATCCCATGTCTAAATGGGATTCTATTGAGGCAACCACCAAAACCTTTTGACTAACCAAACCTTTTGGGAAAGGCACATCAACATGTCTCATATTTGAGTTTGTATTTCCACAGTCAGAGGTTTCCCACATTGGATTCATAATTGAGTTTGGATAGATAAAATTCATGTGGGTTTGTATATCCACATTTAGATGGTCCTTTCTCCAAGGAACTGTGATGGAAAGTACTCAGGTTGGAGGAGGGTTGGTTCCTAGCCTATCCCTTCACCAAGAGATGACCCGGAAGCTCAGGTATCTGGTAGGGAAGGTAATGTTCCCACTTTCTATTCTCCATTTTGAACAAAATAGACGTCTCCCTCCCCTACTAGGATCAATTTTAGCGAAACCATCCTAGAATAAGCCCCAATATTTTCTTGTAGGAGGTAGAATCATTACTTCTCCTATTTTCTTCAATGCCAAAGACCAGATGAGAGATGGGAACATGGTCTTTTTTTACCCTTTCCCTCTACCGTTTGGATTTGTCACTATGGGAAGCCATCCTGGTATAATCCTCTAACCTTTATCCATTTTTTCTTCCATTGGACACTTGTATAGTGTGATGAGAATAGAGTAATGGCTTGTCACCTCGCCTTCTTCCCAGGTCACCTTGCTCTCATCCACCATCGCCACCATGGGCTCGCACTCTTCGACCAATAAAGGAGGAAAAATTTGAAAGTGCTAATGTCATTGTTGAATCATTAACATCCTCATGTTTCTCACACCTAGCATGAATCTCATGGGCATAGTGATTCGTTGTGATTAAAACACGTAAATAAAACACTCCCCAGAAAGAAATACAAGAACATTGATCTTAATTAAAACCAGGATACCTAGGAAGCCCTTCGAGGGACCGAGCTCACTGGATATCCGCTTCTAGAATCCAACCCTAATAACTTTTATCTAGGAATCCTCCTCAAGAATAACCACCAAATTAAAACCCCAAAATCAAAAAGGCATCATTTTCAATATGTGATCCCAAACTAATTTCTCTCAAAGGACCATACTCTCTTATATTACTTATTGAATTACGTGGTCTTTGATTTCATCCACATGGGATATGTAGGAACCCTCCTTGAGTTTCAAACCCAACACTCCATGTCAACTATGTTATCCTTGGGCCTTATTCCCAATAGGGTCTAATCATTCTTGGAAACCCATTTCATTTATTTGTTCCTTATGCTTCTTTAACAGAAGTCCCACACCAAACAATGACTAAGAATATTCCACTTTGATGTCCATACTACATGACATTAAAATATATGGGTAGGTTGTTATCACATGACTGTAAAAGGTGTGATGTATCCCATTTAGTGGCACGAAACATCAAGGGTTTTAATTTATCTTACAATGATACATAGGTAGACAATTTTATTTGAACGATCCAAAGATCAAACCAAACCTTCATCTCTATATTTGACAATAAATTTCAGAGTGCCCTGCTGAGTGGCTTCAAAACCAGTATGATCACAATGATGATTAATTTTTTTTAAATATTATATTAGAGGATTCCATTTATGGAGAACCTTGAATACAAACAGATATCTCCATTAATGAAGAACCTTGAATACATAATGGTGATTCTGAATTTAACTCATGTTATTTAGTGATTGAAAATTCCAAGTGAAACCTATTCAATAATTGGTGAATTAATAGAGATTCATGAATAATATCTTAAATTTATTAAGAGTGTCTGGGAGTAGAAAACAATTCCCCTCAAATGGGTGTTATGAGTCCAGAATCCCATCCTCTCGACTAGTGTACATTCATAAGTATTGTAAAGTTTATACATAATGAATGACTACCTTTGGAAAGTAGGTCCTTTTTTTAGATACAGAACTATTGGATGTTTCTGGATCCATAAATACATCCAATGGAATGTGCCTGATGCATTTATTCATAAAACTAGATTACATGTTTCAAGGAACTGTGAAACCAAAATGGTGAACCCAACATGAATCCTAAACCATGTAAATAATGTTACCATCCTGTTAGGCCTCAATCAATTGAAAAGGAAAGGCCATATAAAGAAATCAATCATGCATGTATAGGTCTAAAACAATGTAGCTTTAATAGAGTTTGTTGTTTTTTCAAGGGTTTCTCAGAATCCCCTTCACTGAAAAATGACTTTATTCAAAACAATATCTGTGAACATCACAACCACTACTAAAGATGGATCCCCATCCATGGTAGGGATTTCATCACCATCCTAGCATAATCAATGTTGGGTCTCTAATGTGATGGTGAAGGAATATTTCCAACATGGTACAATATTGATTTTGATGGCTTCTCGTTAGGCCCTCTTGGTCAATAATAATCTTTGATCCTCAAGCCTACAATGAACAATTATCCATAAGAAGGTAGCGACAACCACAGACATCAGTCGTTTCGGGTCCTTTCCCTATAACACAATAATAAATCCCTTCTATACTATATGGAGGTGGATAAAGAGGTCACTCAAGGCCTCAATTCAAGAATTTATGATTCCATATTGAGGACTCCCACCAGTAATCCCCACTAGAATCATGCGGTAGTGACACCCCAATAATATGGGGGTGTTTCCATTAGATGTTCGGCCTAGGTCAATTAAACCAGATCACACAAGAAAGACCTCCAAGAACAGAGTCCAGACAATAGGGACAAGGTTCTTATCTACACCCCATCTAGAGAATCCCATCAACATAACTATATGGAAAACAACAAATGAGGAAAAACACCCGTCTGTCCTAATTTTACTGCCCAGTGGACTAGTCTCACAACAACCCACCAATATAACCAGATAAACCTAGTGGAATACTTTTAATAGAAACATAAACCTTCCTAAATGTTATCATCCGGTCAGTAGGCTCTTCAAACTATATTTATAGGATATTTAAAATCCAATTTGGTGGAAATTGGTAAACAGGATAATACACCTATTTATAATTACCAATTCTGTCATCTGTATCATCTTCCAGTATTGAAAGATGTTCATCAACCATATTTGATGGTAAATTGCTAGTAGGCACATACACTTTCTAATGTTCATTAAGTCTGCCAACAGTCTCATTTGGCAGCACCCGAAGAAGTCAGTCAGAAATCTCTGATGACAAATCTGGGGCTGACCCAACTCTCTGCCCCCATACATGAGTATTTTCAATATCCATTAACAGTAAAAGGAAGGAATGATAAGGAAAATATACATATTCTATATATAGAATGGTTTTATATTACTATTCCGGTCACTGATGTCACCAAACATATCTTATCAATGTTGAAACTACATACACAAATCTCTTCCCATATTCTTGAAGCGTTCCAGGATATTATTATAATCAATTCAGCAGTACTGAGGAAACAGACACATAAATATGTCCCCATACATGGGATTACACATCAGAATTCCATCCTGGAGTAGATACATACTTATGTTCTAGTCCATGAGTGTTATGGGGAATACTCCTCCATATAATAAGGAAAATAAGATCAAGAAAAAACACATTTTATAATTGGAGATAATTGGTCCATTATGGTAACCACTCTAGGGTAGGCACATGCACATGCCCATGATAACAACTTTTGACAGCTTGTGTCCCCAACTAAGTAAGAGAGAACATCTATTAAGAACTCTAGAAAAAAACTAATAGAAAATCAAGAATCAATCCATTATTTTGGATCCTCTTAATGCTGGAGTTCTTGAAGCCCTCAGACATTTATATTTTGAAGCTCTAGTTGCTACCCTCTCATTACCAAATTATGGGAGTGTAAGTAGTAATTTTGAAGTTCCTCATGTGAAAATTCATCATGAAGACTTGGTTCATGAAAATTTGGTAAATATATAATACTTATATCTAGATGAGGGCCATGGCAACCCTCTGTGTTTCTAGAAGACCAAGGATCTAGATGATTTATCCTTTTTTATATTCCATCATGGGGATCCTCCCCATGATGTTATTCACTCTGAAATTCCTCTCCGTAGTAGTATTTTTCATTATAAAATAATTCTATAATTGAAAATTTAGCGACAAGAAATCCCCCTATTTCGAGGCACTTTCAAACACAAGGCATGTCTTATGCCTTGTCATTGATATGTGTCCAAAAGACATCTTATAGGAACAATCATTCTCTGAACCTCCCTTGGGTCATTCATCTTCTAATATAGAGCATCCACTTTGGTCAGGCCAAGTGTCGAATCCTCTAGTGAATGATGATAAAGATATGTTATAAAGGAGGAAATAATTATCTAAGTGAGAAGTACCTATCATTTTCTGGACATTGGATAATTCTCATTATAACATTCCAGAATTGATTACATAGGATTTTATTCATGATATCCACCTCAAATTATGGAAGACTATTAGTCATTTGAAAACTAAAATATTATCATTTGATGAATATAAAAATCATGTATATGTAATAGAAGGGTTAGAACACCAAATTGACTTGGCGTATCTCTTAGTTTCCCAAAATCTAAAGGCTAAAGAAAACATATAACCCTTCAGTGTGAATGCCTCAATGCTCTAAAGAGGGTATGATTGTTAATTTATAATTCCCTATCAAGTTTTCTTATCCGAGGATGGGGTGAACATAGAGCATTTCATTTCACTACACACCAAAATCAGCATAGTCCACCAAAAGTGGTCTCATGAAATTTTATTACCGACGGTAGGCCAAAATCAAAAGATTTTGTATGTAATTAAATTTACACTCAAGAACAAGACTCAACTAGCTCTCATCATAGTCAAGAAAAAAGAAATGAAGTTGTTGAGTAACTTTCAGATCTTGCATCTGAGAATCCTGAGCAGGCATCCCTCTTAGAGGATGTTAGGATTTAGAGAATGAAAATGTCTGAAATAGCAAAGTGCTCTTCCGAAATACGTGATTTGAGTGGTTGTTAGATAATGCACTCAGCTAATTTCCAAACCAAAATTCACAAAATCAAAAGAGAACTTGCACGAATTTCAACCATAACAGTTCACGAATCCCCCAGCTTGAAAGGCTGGGGTCTCATATAACTCAACCTTCAAATTCATTAAACAAATTTCAATGATTTTAAGAAGAAGAACAAGAACAACTCTAACCAAAAAGACTAGGGGATTTTGCACATATGCAATCCCCTCTTTAGTGGAAATCAGTTATCTTCAAATTAGGGAAGAGTCCACAAGTAAACTATACAACTGAACTATCCAAGGAATACCTTCGAGATACTTTACATGTAAAGATTCCCAGGAATTTATCATATTGGGGAATAGAGTTTCATGAAATATATAGAGGGAGATGATCTTACCAAAATACTGAATGAATATCATCGATGCATTATGCGTCAGTGAATGTTGTTAACACCACTATTGAAGATCCTCCAGAAGATGAGTTCAGTTCTTGGGAATTAGAAGATGATGTTCTTGTCCCTAATATGGTACATAGTGAGGCAAATGAAGAAGGTGTACGTACCCAAAATCAAAGGCTTACGTAGAATCTAGGTATGCCTTCAAATAACCAAATCCCACCCCTCCAAAAGGCATATAATAAAGGGAAAAGAAAAAGACAGATTGTATCTAACTTTTCAATGGGACAAGGTCAATCTAATTTTCTTGAAGTGATATTTTCACAGTAAGAATAAGAAATAAAGGAGTTGAAAAGACTCATTACAGAATTACATCGAAGAAGCATTTCTTCAAGACATACTCCCCAGGAAGGTCCTCAATTTTCAAATCCAGTAAGAGCTCCTTAGTAATGTGGATTTTTAGTAACAACATATGAAGATACCAAATTCCCTCCCCTTAATAAAAAATCATGGTAGGATCATATTCATCTTTATTGGCCGGTTCCCGTGGGTTATCCAAGGAAAATATCAGCATCACCATTAGTGGTTTTATTGGTTGTTTCACCAGCACAAGCTCCAGTTTCAATACCTGCACAGGTTCCAGCTCATTCAGATATTCCTCAAATTCTTATGTACTCAATTGAGTCATTAACGAATCTATTGGATGCTATGGAAGAACGAAGTGCAACGGTTCGGCTACAAAAGAGAGCCTACCCTAAATGGGTGGATGCAATTCCTCCCCCACCATTTTTTTTGAAAACCACATTCCATAACATTAATGGTTGAGGATATCTAGGAAAACAATTAACACATTTCGTTTCTCATTACTATCCCATGATGGGATCTTCCCAACAATAATAAGTAGTAAAGATTAGGTGTTTTGTGCAGTCATTATGGGGACCATCTTTTGTTGGGTATTCAAGTTTACAATCTCGATCAATTATTGGATGTGAAGATCTCTCTCAGAAATTACTTCGTCAATATAGCTCAATGCTACCAAATATGATGGTTATTTATCATAACAATTTTAAACTAAGGGATAATGAAAGAGTTTCACATTTCATTGCACAATGGAAAGAATTAACATATTCTTCAAGTCTAATACTCCCTCAAGAATTGTTGCTTCCTATATTTGTGGCAAATTTGTGGGATGTGTAATGAACATCATTAATCCCTATGAAATATAAATGAGGGTTTCAAGACCTTACTTAAATTTCTAAAAAGATAGAAGACTCTATTATAGAATCTAATGCTAAAACTCATGTAATTCTATCAGTTCCATGGAGGAGGATAGGAAATGTAGAAGCTGCTACAGTTACACTCAAGCAGACACCTGTGCCTAATTCTACATTAATACCTTCATCATACTGAAGGGATCCTCCTCATGAGCCCCAGCCACAATGATTTACTCGTCAAGATGATCAAAGAGATGAAAGGACGATATAGTTTGATGAATTAAAGAATAAATATTATTATTTTTGGAATAAAAATGTTTCTTGTTAGTTCAACTCAACTCTGGAAAAAAATTTGGTTCAGTTTATATGGCTGAAGAAGCCATATAAAGAAGGAGATAAATATATTTTAAATTATTTTTTCCTTCACCAAAAGTTGGGACATCCCATTCATGGGTGTTTTTTTTTCAAATACCTCTTGAAAAAGATGGTAGACTCTAGACAAGTGAAATTGAAATGTTCATCAGCTGAAGTAGCATGTGTTACTACTACTAATCCATAGGAAGAGCGCAAATATATTTAAGTAAAACGTTAAAATGTGTAGAAATTTGATGATTGGATGATCAGGAAAATGATCAACTTATCTCATTCCATTTTAGGAACATATTTGAGACAACCAATTGTGTCTTCCACTACTTCTTCCACATTAAAAACATCTTCATCCAAAAGTCATTCCTCAAAGAAGCGAAGTGATCATAAGGACAAATAGAAGTCAGAAGAATATTTTCTCAAATTAATGATAAAGATTTACTTAACCCAGGAAGACTTCATTCCATCTATTTAGAAATTATGGGCACTTCCCTACCATATGGAAAAACCAGAATAAACCTGTCATGAAAATATTTATCAGATAAATAATTGATCTCTATTTCTGTTAATGTAATCCATTTAATGGATCATTATGCCAATGGTGATTTTGATTGTAATCATCCAAAATTCATTTTACCTAATTGGGGAAATAGAGGAGGAGTCCAAGGTCAAGGATATAGTGGAATACATGAGAATTAAAGAAACCACCATTTTAACTCTACCCCTACCCAATCCATATATGATGTAGAAACTCATGGAAGAGCCCTTCAATGGGATCAAAAAGAACAAGGCATTTCTTCCAGGAATGAGAAGATTGGTTCTAAAATAATTATTTTGGAAGGCCGATTAAAAGATACACCATCTTCTTCTTAACGAGTGAATAGACCTTGTTGGTCTAATCTACCAAATCTAGGAGTATTTCCAGCTTCTACTCCGATATTGAATACGTCTACATAAGAAGAATAAATTTCCAAAGAACCTAAAAAACCACATCTCCATTCTGGGAAACACAGACCTTTGAAATAAAAGTATGATATCATGAAACAATTGTCCCAAGTACTAGCCATGTTTTCAATTTTGGATGGTTTGAATCCGTCAAATGATCTTGGAGAGGAACTTATTGAGGCTTCGTAACATCCTCAATAATTTGAAACTAAAGTTGCTGCTGCTGAGGTTTACCGTGTAAAGAATGATCCTGAAGAATGTCTTTGAGTCATATATTTTACAGATGAAGATTAATATGATGTTGTACAAGGATATATCAGATTCTTGTATTTTTCTGGAAAGAACAATAACATAGCTATCCGACGAGCATTCACTGATAGGGGCTCTGAAATCAACCTCATTTTTGTTCGTAGACATGGTTGATTGGGCCTGAGTGAATCTGATTTACCTCCTTCAACATTAATGTTGCAAGGATCTGATAAGAATGATCAAGAACCTCTAAGTGAGATTACACTCAGAAATCAGTTTTTAAATATTGTGTCCAATTCATATTTAAGGGTTTCTCATTAGGGCACAACCATCAACATTTAGCTTGGATGTCCATGGCTACATCAATATGCAGTCATACCATCGTCATACCACCAATATCTTATGTAATGTTTCAATGGTAAAATAATGAAATTTAATGGTGACAAGGATTAGTTCAAATTGTGTGAATCCAAATACATTGAGGTAGAGTTTTATCACACAAAAGGAACAAAGTCCATGACAAAGGAAATAACCAAAGTTAATTCTCCAAATGGATTTAAAAATATCCCAAGAAACCCATTCATACATTTGAGTAAACATTATGTGCTACCCATCCTTAAAATTGAAAGGGTAAAACCAAATTCAAGCACTAGTCCAATAACTTCCATAATGAGAATTTTGGAAACTGAACCAAATAGCATGGGAGAAACTATTGATCCACCAAGTAGTGTTGGAATCTTAAATAGATATGTCTTCATTTCATCCACCGAACTATATCAAGCCTCTACTTAGTCAATAAATTTAGAGGAAATTTTTGAAATTCTAGAGAATGTCAAAGATGTTGATTCTCAATCCATTATCTCTACTTTATTACCCCAGAAAGACCCTTTATCATTAGTAGGGTCAGATTTTGTGGCCTCTTCTTCATGATGTTCAAATACTGACTCCTCCTCTAACTATGGGAGTTTTCCTTTTTCATCTACTATGCATGTGGAAATTGAAGAGGTATTTCCTATGGAAGAAAAAGAATATATCAATGATGATCCTCCGACATTAGGGGAAGGTGTATCTAACACTGTCGATGAGCTCAGAGAAATAAATCTGGGTACAAAAGAAGATCCATGCCCCACTCTAATTAGTGAATCCATGACCTCTAAAGGGAAAGAGGTGTATACATAATTTATAAAGTAACATCTAGATATATTTTTATTGAATTATACAAAATTTTCTGGTCTTAATTTTGATGTATCCACCCATCATTTGGGTATGGCATAAGAACATCATGGATTCAAGTAGCCATTAAGAAGAAAACACCCAACTCAAGCCTCTAAAATTGAAGCTGAAGTTGATAATCATATAAAACAAAATTTTATGAGGATGTTCAGTATCCCAAAAGGCTGGCCAACATTGACCTAGCGAAAAAGAAGAATGGAAAAATTAGACTTGTCATTGATTTCATAGATCATAACTGAAATTTTCCAAAACAATATTTTCTAGATCTGATTATAGTTCTTTTAAATGATTCAACGAAAGTCTATGAATATATTTCCATCATGGATAGCTACTCTGGGTATAATCAAATCTGTATGGACCTAGAGGATGAAGAATCTACAACCTTCAGAGCCCCTCAAGGTGTTTTTTTCTATAGGGTAATTCCCTTTGTCTTAAAGAATGTAGGTGCAACATATCAACATGCCATGCATCATATGTTCAAACAATTATAAGTGAAGTTTTTGGATTTTATTTTCATGATTTGGCGGTCAAATCTAGACAATTTTCCAATAACATGGATGATTTAGAGACTATATTCCATAATCATTGGCAACATAGTTTGATGTTTAACCCCTCAAAATGTTCTTTCGGGGTAACCACAGGATAGTTAGTTGGCTTTGTTGTATGCCATCATGGCATTGAAGTTGATTCTAAGAAAAAAAATCAATCCTTGGTATGTCACCTGCATGTAATTAGAATTCATTAAGAGGACCCCAAGAAACGTGGCCTATATTCGGCACTTTATTTCCAATTTTTCCGGAAATTTTTTACCGTTCACCAGATTAATGTAGAATGGAGTCTCTAATTAGTGGATTGAGGAATACTAAAACCATTTGATACTATCAATAACTATCTCTTTATTCCACCAATATCATTGAAGCCTACTGAAGAAAGACCACTTACTCTATATGTGACATCTTTAGAGTGATCATTAGTTTCCTTCCCTGCCCCAAAGAATTATGATGGGAATGAAAGTATTCTTTACTATCTCAGTTGAACATTGAATGATATAAACACTCGATAGTCATGTATTGAAAATTGATTCCTAGAATTAATATTTGCAGTTCAGAAATTGAGGAATTACCTGTAACATCACGAGGTCCAATAAATATCACACAATAAACTGCTAAAATTTATCCCTAGTCGTCCAATCCTTACAGGGTGTCTGGCACGGTGGGAGGATATTTTGAAACAGTTTGATATCAGGTTTTTCCTCAAAAGAAGTAAAAGGCCAAGCTCTGGCTTACTTCCTTGCTAAGCATCCATTTGCAGAAGATACATCATTAAATACCGAGCTTCCTGATGAAGAGGTCTACTCTATTTAGGATAATTCCAAAACATGGGAAATGTACTTCTATAGTGCCTCGAGAATCCCAATAGAGAAGATAATAGAAATCCCAAAACTCAAAAATTTTGGGTTACGAATTGTCCTTATTTCCCCAGAAATGGTAGTTTTTCTTTATTCCTTACTATTGTAAGAAGGAGGTACCAACTATAAGAGAGAATATCAGGCTCTTATCGGAGGTTCGGAATTGGCCCATTTAGGTTCAAATGAATAACTTAATGGTAAAAGGTGATTCAGAATTGGTCATCAAGAAAATAAATGGGGTATATTCTATTAGAAAAGAAGATTTAATCCCTCTGTGTGATTATGTCAGAGAGTTAATTGCAGAATTTCCCAGAGAGCCGAAATTGTCTTATATCCCATAATCACAAAATACCCAAGAAGATGAACTGGATAATTTGTCTATAGCCTTGGAAGATCCAAATCGAGATGAGACAATCATTATCATAGCCCATCGCTATTTAGTCAAGCCATTTGTTCAAACCAGAATGGAAGAAATTAATGAAATTAGTCCTATTTATGAACTATATGGTCATACCATGGGATGAAGAACATCCATTATGGAACATCTTCAAAATGGGTTACTTCCTCCGAATAGGGTTGAAAATGAATAGATCCAGTGATGAGAAACCAATTTTACTCTTTATGATAATCCATACCACCAAAATATCCTCTACAAGTGTGGCTTTGATGGAATCATTTTCAGATGTATTGATGGATAGGAGACTGCAACTGTCGTGAGAGATGTACATTTAGGTGTTTGTGGTGCTCACTTGTCTGGGCATAGACACTCTGACTAGATCCAAAGGCCTGGATACTTTTGGACTTAAATGATGTTGGATTGTACATATTTCACTAAAAAATGTTATCCCTACCATGTTCATTCCAACATCACTCATCAACTCCTGAAGTTTCTACATATATATAAATACTCATAGCCATTTTTAAGATGGGGAAAAGATGTAATAGGACCTTATCCTCTAGCCATGGCTAAGTAATTCAATTATATCCTTACTACTACTAACTTCTTCTCAAAATTGGATTAGGAAATATCTCTCAAATAAATCAGAGTCAAAATCATTTTTAGTTTTTTCAAAAATAATATCATCCCTTTATTTGGTGCCCTCATACTATTTTGATGGAAAATGGAACCAATTACTGTTCTACAGAGGTAAACAAGCTTTAACAGGAACATAATATTAAATCTAACCATTCATCTCTCTATCATGTGGTGGCCAACGGATAGATAGAGGCCTTCAACAAGACCCTATCAAATATACATTAGAAAATGGTGGATAAAGATAAGAAATCATGGCCTGATATGATTTTGAATGCTTTATGGGCTTATAAGACCACTACCTGTACTGCCACCCAAGAAGTTCCTTATTCATTTGTATATTGAACTGAATAATTTTTTCCAATTGAAATGCAATTTCCTTTACTGATATTTGAAATCTTTGATCTAATTTCTTTAGATGAGAGGTCTCTGAAATAGTTCATTGAACTGCAATGATTAGATGAGAAAATATTACAAACATTGCATCATTTAGAAGTCTATCAGAATAGAGTAGCGCAATATTTTAACAATAAAGTTCATCTCCATTCATTTATTTAATGATAATTGGTGTTGGTCCTTAGGACTCCAATGATACCAGGGAAGAAAACTCCAAAGATTCAGCCAAAGTGGGAAGGACCAAATTCCATACATAAGTTCTATTATAATGGAGCTTATGCCTTAATCTCAATGGATGGAGAGCTTATTACAACTCCAACCAATGTGAGATTCTTAAAGAAATACTTTTTGTAGTTATACACATCATCCTCACTACTAGACAAACAATTGAACAGTACAACGTCGTCACTGAAAGACATGGAAATGCACAGTAAAATGTCCCCACTACAAGACATAAAACAATATAATACCATTTCCCAGCTACAAGATATCAAAAAACACATCCCCATGTCCTAGTTGCAGGAAATTAAACTACATAACAATCATAAACATCCATGTTTCATAAAGTTAAAATGTGTAGCATCATTTTTCCTTGTTTCATGACTTTAAACTGCATGTCTAACATTTTCTCTATTTAATGTTAGAAGCATCCATAAAAAAACATAATCGACATCATTGCAACTCTTTAGTAGCACCTGAGTTCTTCTATTTCCTATGTATGATTCGGACTTGAAAGGAGATATTATTTAAGGAACTACGTATGGATTGATTCTCATTTTCAATGAGATATGCATAGACACATAAATCTCCATTTTTAGGCCCAGCTAGAATTACAAAATATTCTTATTTTATTTTCTCCTCTTATATTGAATCAGATATATACAGAGTATTTCCTTAAGATATATGATTAGGTCCTTATACCATTTTATGCCTTTATATTAATCATTATATCAAAACATGTAAAATCCCCCATTATTCATGAAAAACTCAATTGGCGTGAAGAATTATTTTTTAAAGGACTACCTACAAATTGATTCTCATATATTTGAGATACGTAGATATTCCTACATCTCCAAACTTGGGCCTAGCTGTGACCAAATAATCCCCATATTTCCTGTATAAGAATATAACCAGTATAGGGAATTTTTTATGAACTATGTATGAGTTGATTCTTCCCTTAGTAAGACCCATTAGTGACTTTTGAAATTTATCCCTTAATCTAGTTACAATGTGTCTTTTTTTCACATCATCCGATCTCTATCCTTACCGCTTGATGTTAAACTCCAGGGGAATCTAAAACTGCTATTATTCATTTGTGTCACCTTTGCATTGTAGAAGAAACCTTTACTGCTCCTTATTTCTAACACCGAGCATAGTTCATGTGGGTTTATGAATTGGGTAAAGGATTATTTTTATAAATAAGTTGTTTCAAAATTTTAAGGTGTTATTAATGTCCTCAATTCACGACATAAAATAGAATTGTATAATGTCCTCATTTCTTAACTTAAAACTGCACATCTCAGCATTAATTCAAAGGAAGAAAAGAATGTATCCATTATATAAATGAGTTAGATTTTTGTAAAGGAAGTCAAATTCATGGCCAATATTGATTCAAATATTTATCATGTTCATATAGAAAAACCCCCTTCCTTATTTCACACTTTTAATCTTGTATATTTCCAAATCATCGTAATATTACATATGATTTTTTGTTATAGTGTTTCTAATATTTATGAACTATTTTTCATGATTGTGTAGTATATTCCCTTATGTGGCCTTGCATAAGTTGCCTACATAATAGGCTTGTTCGCCAAAAGATGCCACTATTTGTCTATATAGCATATTCCTTAGTTGGCCCTACATAACACAGCTCCCATAACAGGTTTTTCAAATAATTTTAACTTCATTATTGGTTATAGTATCTTTGTTTCCTTCAATCATTGATGAAAATATGCAAGTGTATGTATTTTAAAATAGTCATTCAGGTAAAATTGTCCCATTATTTTTTCCCTTGATCTGAAAGTCTCAAGACCATTATTTACACATTTCCCTTACCATGTTTTCAATGAAATATGAAATAACCTTGGAATAAAATTTTTCCATATCATATACAATTTCAATTTCTAGTCCTAGTTGTATGACCTTAGACTATAGACATAAAAATTTCTATGTTTGTGTCAGACCATCGTAAAAGTACTATTCCTCCGATTCACTAGAAATCTTAGTTAAAAATAACCTTTCTATATTCAGGTACCATTCTATATAAACCAAACTCTGTGTTTCAGAAAATCCGAATCCCCATAAACTTTCTTCTTCTTTTAGTAGTAAAATGAATGATTTTTGAGATCTCATTTTCCTGATTATGCAGCAAGTTCCCTTATGTGCCCTTGCATAAGTTACATACATAATAGGTTTATCAGTAAAAATATTCAACTATTTGTCTATACAACATATTCCCTAGTAGGCCATGTATAATAAATCCCCCCATAATGGGTTTTTCAAGTAATGGTAACTTCATTCTGGGAAATGACTTCCTATAATGTTTTGAGGCCATTCCCAATATCATTCATCGATTTGAGAAATACACAAATCACAAATCACAATTTTTTTCCATAACTGAATATGATAGTATGTTTCTAAACAAATAATCATGAAACAGGGAGAGTTTCCAACCTTTGATCAAAGCTAATGTCCTTAAATTAAATCCACACAATGTCATTATAGTATGACTTAAAACAGCACAGTACTAATGTCCTCCCTGCATGAATGAAAACCGCACAGTACCAATGTCCTCACTGCATGACTTAAAACTGCACAATATGATATCAACAATTCCTCTTTATGTTACAATTTAAAACCATTATTCATACACCAAATTGTTATAGAAAAGGTTTTCCTATTCAGGACATATGTCGACATAAAATAACATATTCATTCTTTAAATTCTATTTCTTGGAAAAACCACCCATTGTGTTCTGGAGTCACCCAAATCGTATTTTCCCCTCTCTATCAATAGTAAATATTTTAAATACTTAAGAATCCTTTTTGCTGACTATGCAACATGTGCCCTTAGGTGGCCTTCCATAAGTTACCTACATAATGGTCATGTCAGTCAAAAGATGCTATTATTTGGCTATGTAGCATATACCCTTGTTGGCCCAAAATAATACAACCCCCATACCAGGATTGCCAAAATAATGGTAACTTATTTTTTGGAAGAATCCCCTCTTATGTTAATACAAGTTTTAAAATTGGTGACCATAAAAAATCATTGCTCAAGATTCCCCTAGGAAATATTTAAAAAATATTAAATAAAATTTTATCCACAAAGTCTTGTTTGGGATATAATTTCCAAATTTCTGGTTAAAGCTATAAAACTATAAATACATTCCCTGTATAGTCCAATATTGATGACTCGAAAATGTCAAAAACAAAAGACATGGTACTCACTGAATTGTGAACCTGAAAAGGTATCTCTGAACAACATTCATGTCCCACCTCACTAAACATACATTTATTGTATGATTTTGGTAATATTGAGAAATAAAAATTCATATGATATAATGATTGTGGGGTTTCTTGAATAACATTAGAAATAATAAAACTACGCGCTCTAGGAACCATGGAATATGAAAAAATTAGAGCATTCTTCCAAACATGATGACGATCAAAATCTCACCAAATGATATTCGAATGCATCAAAGTGCCCTAATTTTACCTTATAAGGAGATTCTTTTCATTCTGAATAAATCAAATTCTAAGGGAGGGATTTTGTAGTCACCATGAAATGTGTTACATGTGCTCCTCCGCAATTGAAGATGTATTTCCATGTTTCGCAACTCAAAATGTCCTTAACTAAGATCAAAATTATAATGGCGCGACTCCGCATTTTTTATGGGGGTTAGTGACAGAAGAAAAGGCACAAACCCAATGGGTCAGGACCATAGCCCGACAATGACCCAAATCGGGCATGTGAGGGTGCATCCCCTATGATATGGATGAATTATTTTGGATATGACCCCAATGAGATGACCAAGGTACCTGTATGAAAATACATGTACACCATAATGCTGGAGTGGAATGAAGTTATAGTTTTTGATGAGTCCCTAAAGCGATTCCCTAGTCTAGCCAAATAATTCTCGACAGGCATGTCACTTGCGCACCCAAACTCATTCCCCCAAGGTCACTTATTTTCCAATTAATATACCCTTGGGGCCCTCATTTGTATGGATAAAGTTTTGTGAATCCCAATTGCTGCTCTGGTTCCCCTAGTAATTGTCCCCTATCATCCGAAAAATTCAAGGTAGTTCTTAATAACCTTTAGCAGAGGATTGAAGAGAGGATCATTGGGCTTAAGTCCTTTTAGTGTTCGAAAAAAATAACTCTTGCGCATCTAAAGCGCCCGACCTCCAAAAATCAGAAACACTTGTGTGCCGGCCAATCCTCCCACAAAAACATGAGCACCCCACTTTTGGGATCACATGTGAATACAATTGAAGTGTCGAACATGGTCTCTCCCACGTATTAACATATATGTTGTTCATCGCTTAATTGAACATCAGCTCACCCAATTGTACTTGAATTCCCTAACATTCACACCATTATCTACTTGGGCACCCCTCTCTAATTCACTTAATATTTTCAATCTCTTCATTATACAATCCATCAATCCTTCCTTAAAGCCATTCATGGAAATGATTATTCTTCATTTCCTCCCTTGTCTGAAAGGGATTATGTTGAGACCTCCACCAAAAACTCCTAACTTATCAATCCTTTTGGAAAGGAACATCAACATGTCTCATATTTGAGTTTGTATTTCTATAGTCAGAGGCTTCACCCATTTGTTTCATAAGGGAGTTAAGATACATGGAATGTATGTGGGTTTTTATGTCCATAGTCACATGGACTTTCTCATACAAACAGTGTAGGGATGTTCACGGTATGGAGGAGGGTTGGTTCTTGGCTTCTCCATTCTTGAAGAGATGACCAAGAAACTCAGGTCTCTGGTAGGGTAGTTCATGTTCACACATGATTTTCTCCCTTTTGAAAAATGGAGATGTCTCCCTCCCCTACCAAGATCAATTTTTTGGCATCCATCCTAGTGTAATCCCCTATAATTACTTGTAGGAGGTAGCATCACTGCTTCTCCTCTCTTCTTAGGTGCTAATGACCATAGGAGAGATGGGCACAAGGTCTTTTGTTACCCTCTCTCCCTCCCATTGGGCCTTTTTACCATGGCCAACCATCCTAGTATAAGCCTCTAACATTCGTCTCTTCTTTATTCCATTGGACCCTTGTACAATGTGAGGAGAAAAGAGGTATGGCTTTTCTTCTCACCCTCATGTCGGGTCTCCTTACCCTCATCCACCAGCAGAGGAGGAAAATTTTGGAAGTGCAAGGGTCATTGTTGAATATTTCACATCTTCTTGTTTCTCACACTGACCATGACTCAAGTGGTCTTAGATATTCGTGATGAATACAAAATGTACACGAAAACTCACTAGAATGAACTATGTGAACTCTGATTCCTATTCAAACAAAGATACGTAAGAATCCCTTTCATGGCCCGAGATCACTGGATATCCTCTTCAAGAATCCAAACCTAATTCCTCTAATCTATGAATCCTCCTCAAGAATAAGCCACAAATTAACCCACCCCCCCAGAGAATCATTTTCAAAAGTAATCCCAAAATGATTTCTCTGAAAGGACCATACTATCTTATGAGACATATCGAACAATGTAGTCTTGGATTCTCATCCACATGGGATATGTAGGAAGCCTCTATGAGGTTCCATCCCAACACTCCAAACCAACCCTGTTCTCCTTGGGCCTTATTCCCAAAAGGGACTAATCTTACATGGAAACCCATATCCTTTTTAATTTCATTAGGTTGATTTTACATAACTCCCACACCAAACATTGACTAATCCAAGTATAGGATTCCTCTAGTGGTAATCCACATGTTCTCTACGTATCTCTGGACGTCGCTAAAGGGATCTCTGGGAGCAAGTGCCGAAGAACCTTCGCTTGTGATGTTCTCCTTCGACCGCCGTGATCCGGTGGAGGATCTCGCACTCATAACTTGAGGGCATTCTTGGAGGAAAGGGAATTCTATATTGGATTGAGAGTATTTCCAAATCCATTGTCCACAACAATGGATCTTGTGTAAAAAGTGTTGGGGTTGTGAGGATATTTATAATCGGGTTTGAGGTTAATAGAGTTAAGAAAATAAATAAACGCATTACGCGTTTTATTTATTTCATCAACTCTTATTGAAACCCCATGTCGAATTATTAATTCCTTGACATGCACCCACACTGATTATAATTAATATCATTTAATAAAAGAATATTATATCCTCAAAATCCCGACTGGAAAACTACACGGCATGTAATAATTAATACACGACATGTACTTGTTTTCCATAAAACTACACGACGTGTATATTTAATATACACGACATGTACTTTTTTTCCATTTTTCTCCACCATATTTAGTAGACCTTTACTAATGGCTATTTATTCCTTAAATAAATTTAACTTCATTACTCTCTAATAAATATATTATTTGTCGCCCAATATATTCTCTCAAATAATTAGTGTCGAAATAAATGCAATCTGGCATCCTTAAATAATTATTAAACCACAGTGGGGAATAATATTTATTTAACTTGTTAAATTAATATTTAAGTTAGATACATGGACACACTTAGTGTGTGACCCTCTAGGCCTCTTTCTCAGTGGCATTAGGCGGAGCCTGCCTAAAGTCCAAGGTTAGCATCTAGCAACATGCCAAGGCACCCATAGAGAAAGAAGTTAATTCCGAAATAAAGTGCCACCTCCTATAAATACTTACCATGTAATATAATCCCTTTGTCTCAATATCCCTAATCAAGCAGGTTGCATGCTAGTTCCATCAACCCATGTGCTTGATTATTCTTTCTTTGACTTCCTGGAATTGAACTCGCCCATACCTTACCATGGCAATGGATTTATTTAGGCTATATCAATTCCATCAAAGGGCCTGAGATATCTACATCTATTATGGAACAGAAGGGACAAATCCTTTCTCACATTATCTATTAATGGAGTATTTCTCGTGATGCACCCAACGTATCCTACCTCACTACGAACAGTGTGTCATCATAGTTTTCATCAATAAATCTAAGTGTGCGAGTTGTAATACCCATTAATAATAATCTTAAAGTCTAAGGACCAATACACACATTCTCAGATAGGAACATCCAATGACACTGTGAAATGTGGATTTCATACTGGCGGGTCTCGTTCTCATAATATTCTCCTAGATATTATCAAGGGTTCACACCATGAGATGGTGCCTCAAAGATTTATGAGTCCTCACCCCTAATGACCTGCATTATTTGTGTCGCTCAAATAACATCATCCAACCATAGAACATATATTCAAGAACAGTGTTATGGAACTTCCGGGTTCTCATCATAGTAGGGATCCGATATGACCCTTTAATGCAACAGATGTCCTTAGGACATTATCACATGCATTGTCACGCAAAAGAACAATCAAGATGTGATAAGACATTTATTAATGAATAAAGTAAAAAAGTAGTTAGTTCTAGGACACCAAATCCAACAGAATCCCACTTGGACTACAACCAACTGCTTACAACCTTTAACCCACTATCTCTCACATGATATTCATGCTTCTGTTGAGATAAGCCTTTAGTAATGGGGTCCGCCACGTTTTCTTCCATGGACAGTCTGCTCTCTGCAAATTCACCCCTTTGATAGAAATCCCTCAAGAGATGATACTTCCGGAGCATGTGCTTTGTCTGTTGATGTGACCTTGGTTCTTCTGCAAGAGCCACCACTCCAGTATTATCGCAATACAATGTATTGGGATCTTTACTACTAGGCACCACATCAAGATCCTGGACAATGTTTCAAATCTAGACAGCTTTCTTGGCTGCATCAGAAGCCGCTATATATTTGGACTCCGCTGTAGAATCGGCGACAACTAGCTACTTATAACTCTTCCAGCACACAACTCCTCCATTGAGACAGAAAAATTATCCAGATTGCGACTTTAGATCATTCTGATCTATCAAAAAACCAGCATCAACATACCCTCTGATGACAAGCTCCTCATCTACTCCATACACTAGGAACATATCCTTAGTTCTTCTTAGATACTTAAGGATAGTCTTAAGAGCAGTCCAATGCTGTTCCCCTAGATCTTCTTGATATATTCCTACCATGCTCTGTGCAGAGGCAACATCAAGCCTGGTACATAACATGGCACACATGATGGATCCTATATCCAAGGCATATGGGTTTCTGATCATCCTATCATTCTCTTGTTGCATTTCACGACATATTTTGTTAGAATGATTTAAGCCATGTGACATTGGAACCAATCGTCTCTTGGATTGTTCCATACTAAATCTCTTTAGTATCTGGTCAGTGTATGTACCCAGACTTAGTCCAAGAAGCCTCTTGGATCTATCAAGAATGATCTTGATCCCTAGAATTTAGGCTGCTTCACCAAAATATTTCTTGGAGAAGCACATGTTAATCCATTCTTTAACTTAATGTAAGGCGGGTACGTCATTTCCAATAAGCAATATATCATCGACATATACCACTAGGATGACGACCCCATTCCCATTAAACTGTTTATAAACACATGGCTTGCATTCATTTCTAATGAACCCATATTCCTTAATGGCTTCATCAAATCGAATGTTCCGTGACCTGGATGCTTCCTTTAATCCATAAATGGATTTTTGCAACTTGAAAACCTGTATGGCTTCACCTGGTGTCACAAACCCATCTGGTTGTGTCTTATAGACATCTTCCTGAAGGTTCCCATTAAGGAATGTTATTTTGACATCCATCTGCCAAATCACGTAGTCATGGTAAGCTGCTATGGAAAGTATGATTCTTATGGATTTAAACATGGCAACTGGCGAGAAGGTTTCATCATAGTCAATTCCTTGACGCTGTCTAAATACTTTTTCCACTAGCCTTGATTTATAGGTTCTAACTTGACCTTCCTTGTCCAACTTTCTCTTGAATACCCATTTGCATCCAATAGGCTTTACATCAACAGGCTCATCGATGAGAAAACAGACTTGGATCTGATACATGGAATCCATCTCAGAATTCATATCTTCTAGCCATCTTGCAGCTTCTGATATTTATACTACTTCCCTGTAGGAGATAGGTTCATCATTGTCCAACAATAATTATTCACCATCCTCGGTGACTAGGAAACCAAATATCTCTGGTTCCCTTACCTCTCTTGAGCACCTATGTAGTATTTGTGTTTCTAGAACCTCTTCCATGGGGACCAGTGGAACTTGTTCCTGTACCAAATATTGTGTATCTTGAGCAACAACTTCGTCGAAGTCAATCATTATCCCAATATCCTTCTTGAGGATGTGCTCCCTCTTAAGGAAGACGACTTGTCTAGAGATAGTTACTTTCTTGTCTTGAGGGTTATATAGGTAATATTATTTCGTTTCCTTAGGAAATCCTATAAAGATACACATTGTACCCTGGGGTGCTAGTTTGTTTCCTGAGAAGGCCGTAACAAATGCCTCGCATCCCCATACACATGTATGGGACAAAATGGTTTTCTTTCCATTCCATAACATAGAGAGGGAATTCCATTTGCTGCCTTAGTTGGTACTCGGTTTAATGTGTATGGTGCAGTTTGTAATGCATATCCCCAAAAAGATAATGGATGATCCGCATGAATCATCATCGACCTCACCATGTCCAACAGGGTTTGGTTCCTCCATTCACTAACACCATTCCACTGTGGTGTATAAGGAGGAGTGAGATGGGACATAATCCTAGACTCCCGCAAAAGATCGATGAACTCTTGGTTCAGATATTCTCCACCTCGATCCATTTGAAGCTTCTTGATCTTCTTACCAAGTTGAGTCTCTACTTCATTCATTAATTACCTAAATTCCTCTAAGGATTCTAACTTATACCTCATTAAGTATTCAAATCTGTATCTACTCAAATCATTAGTAAAAGTAATGAAGTAAGAATATCCACCCCTAGCATCTACTGGAAATGGTCCACATACATCCGTGTGTACCAATCCTAGAAGCTCTGTGGCCCTTTCACCCTATCAACCAAAAGGGAGCTTGGTTATTTTACGTTGTAAAGAAGCGTGACATCTATCAATTTGTTTTAGCTCAGTAGAGTCTAAATAGCCATCTTGACAAAGATTTTTCAAGCGCTTCTCGTTTACATGACCAAGGCGGTGATGCCACAACTGGGTGATGTATGAGTCATGTGAGTTTGTTTCATTATCGATTTCCAACACTTGGTTTTAGTAATTTAATACATACAAACCATTATTCAAATGTGCCATACCATAACATACATAGTTCTTATAAAAGATACAATCCTTATTTACAAACTTGAAAATAAATCCATCCATATCCAAACAAGATATAGAAATTATGTTCTTGGTAACACTAGGCACATAATAATAGTTACGTAAAACCAAATTCATCCCAGTCGGCAATGAGAGGTGGTAATCGCCAATAGCCAATGCAGCCATCCTTGCGCTATTGGCAGATCGAAGATCCACCTCTCTTCTAGAAATCTTTATAAATCTACTTGGTTCCAACATTTGAATACAGATGTGAGCCCAAAAGCTGTATCTAATACCCAATGTGTAGAAATAGAATGATCACACTCGATAATGAATGCACCTTTAGAATCCCCACGCTCTTGGGTACAGTTCCTCATCCAGTATCCCAGCTTGCCACATGCAAAACACACTGCCTCCCGTTCCTTGCCCTGCCTCTACATCTTCGCCTTTTTAGAGGGACGGTGCTCGGGGGCTTCAGACCGTTTATAAGTCTTTAACCCCTTTTCCTTGTCCTTCCTTTTCTTGTTCACCATAAGGACCGTGGGTTTGTCACACCCCATGTCCTTATCTACCTGGCAAATCAAGGTAAGATGCTCTGATAGACTCTTCTCATTTCCACTCATATTATATTTGATAATGAAGCTAGAGAAGGTCTTTGGCAGTGATGATAGGATGAGATCTATACAGAACTCATCTGGGAATTTAATCCCTATGATGTCTAGGTGTTCAACATAGCCAATAAGTTTGACTACATGAGGCCCAGTTGGCGCAGAATCTCCAAGCTTAGTAGTAAACAAAGATTTGTAGATCTCATACCTCTCCTGTCTCGCCTTCTCATGGTAGAGATCATTAAGGTGAGACATATTGCTATACGCGTCCAAGTTTTCATGTTTCATCAAGAGATCATTGGACATGGCCGATAGAATGAAACACTGGATATTTGTGGCATCATCCATGTGTTTCATATAGATAGATAATTCCTCATCACTGGCCTCTTTCCTAGGTGCAACTGGAATAGGCTCTTCCAGCACATACAATTTCCTTTCGTGGAGAAGGGTGATGTGTAAACACCTCTGCCACTCTTGGAAATTGCTTCCAGTGAGAAGGTTTTACTTCTTGAGTATGGTTCGAAATAATATGTTTCAAGTAATTTTCTTGTTGTTTCTACAAATTAGGATGAGAAAAGGTTTATTACTTTATTAAAAAACTGAGAAAAATAAATAAATAAATACTTATTCATCTCCCACTATTTTATCAAAATCCAATAGCCCTCACCATTGACTTCATAATATTCTGTTTCCTGAGTATTCTAGTGGAAAGGATCCATATTTCCCTTCCCATTACCCTAAATAGGGTTGGTCAAGCAACTTCAAGGGTTTTAGGTAGGCATTCCAAATGCCAACGACATTAACTCGCAGCTCCTTGATCTGCTGAGTGGACTCCCCAATTTTGAAATCCTTATATTGTGGATTTCCTCAACCTTTGCCTCTTGGTCACACCAAGTCCTACTGTGGCAGTCAACCCTTGATGTGAACCAAGTCAAGTCAACCCAAAACCTTGAATTAGAATTCCCCGATAATTGAAAACACCCCAACTAGGGTGGTCAAGCACTCGGAACTATGGTTCGATGGTAACCAACATTATGGAAGGATATACCGACTTAATATTTCTTTTGAGGGATTTTATCCTTATACAAAAATTTCCATTTTATTATCTTTGATTACATGCTTGTTAATATTAAGTGGGATATACTTAAGTGATTAACCATGTCTAAGATAATGTTTATGTATAAGACGATTTTTATTTTAGTTCCATATTGCATGCTTGTTTAATTAATTAATTGTGTGATCGTGACAACACACCCTTAATAAATAATCCATGCAATTGATAGAAATAAAATAAATGTATGATCATGAGCTTTTCTATTGGTTAGTTTATCTAGCGGTTGATAAACTAACGCCAGACCTAGGGAGAAACACCTTAAACCTTTCGGGTTTGTGTTTACTACTTTCCACCTGTCCACCTTTGTATCTCCTTGGATTGGTTTCACCTTGGCTCCGGATTTGAGCTGCCTCCACTAGCCTGGGGGATCTATCCATTACAAATGAATTTATCTCACACGTAGGTGAGGGGTAAAGGGGTTTTTACTTAAAAGAATCCTTGGGCGTGCAAACCCTACATATTAATGAGGAGATGTCTCAGAGGCCAACAAATTTAATTAAAATAAATAAATTAAAATAAACCATTCACATACAAAGGTCTCGGTCTAACTCATGATCATTCATACATGCAATGATATTTATGCATAAATAAAACTAGCATTCAATTCTTTAATCATTCTTATTTAAGACAAATCACGCTCGAATCAATTAATTATCTTTAATTAATCAATCATTTTATCTTAAACCCTTTTTAACATGCTTTTGATTCTCATCCATCGTAATTTTTAACAAATAAATTCATTTAAAATTATCCGTGTATGTAAATTGTACCTTGGAGGCAACCCGGTGAATTCCCGTTCATTACACGGATGTTAAATTAAACACATATATATAAAACACCTATTACGTGTTGTGCCTCAGCTTTATGCCTGCACCATGGTACACGTCTCAAGGGTTTGTTTAATATAATAATAAATTTTAATAAATATACAAAATTTGGGTGAGTACACGGTGTGTAGTTCTGACTACACGGCGTGTACTTTTCTTCACCGTCCATCCGAAGTACACGCCCGGGGACATGGTGTGTTAATGTACTTCGGAAATTTTCAGAGTACACGGCGTGTACAGGGGGAAACACGCCATGTAGTTTCTGCATTACATGGTTTCTAAATTGGAAGGCCGTGTATGAGGTCCACGGTCGAACCCTAACCCGAATGGACTACATGTTTTGTTCTATTGGACCACACGTCATGTAATTCGGAAACCATGTGCCACCTGTTCCTAGTCAACACACGGTGTCATAAATGACTTAGATATTATCAATACACGACCTGATTTGGAAGACCAGTCCGATACATGAACCTAGACTACACAGTGTGTACTTCCGAATACACACCGTGTATTCTAGTGTTGTACGGCCAGAAACATTTGGCTCCTCCGGAGAAGTTCCTCTATTTTATTTTAATCAAAATTTAAAGAAAAATTCGTTTCTATGAGGTGAATGAGAAACGAGGGAGGATGAACAGATCTCAAGATTCATATTTAAAGAATGATTAAACATGAATTAAAACAACTAAATTATTAATGGCATAAAATGTCAAAGAAAAAGAAAATAATTATAATCAACGATATGACCGCTCTAATTAAACTTGTTGGTTCCGGGCGCAGTAGAAGCGCATTGGTGGGTCAGCCCAACTTTAATTTTAGCGTTAAACAATGTTCAATCCGAGATCCGTCATGATATAAAACGCTGGATCTTCAGAATGGAACGAATAATGAAAAAGAGAAGAAGAGTCTCAGAACCACTGAGATAGGATCATCATGTGTTGGTTATAATTAATTTAATTAATTCACACAAATTAAATCTGTGGAATTATTTCTTCGTCGATGTCTCCGGTCATGATGTTGTGATCCGTCGTTGCATGGTAGAATCCAAGTATAGGATTCCTCTAGCAGTAATCCACACATGCTCCACGTATCTCTGGATGTCGCCGAAGGGATCTCCGAGTGCTAGCACGGAAGAACCTTCACTTGCGATGTCCGCCTTCGACCACTTAGATCCGGTGGAGGAGCACACTCTCATAACTTGAGTGAGTTCTTGGTGGAAAAGGTAATTCTCTCTTGGCTTGAGAGTATTTCCAAATCCGTTGCGCACAACAATGGCTCTTGTGGAAAAAGTGTTGGGGTTGTGAGGATATTTATAATCGAGTTTGAGGTTAATAGAGTTATGAAAATAAATAAACGCATTATGTATTTTATTTATTTCATTAACTCTTATTGAAACCACATGTTGAATTATTAATTCCTTGACATGTGCCCACACTGATTATAATTAATATCATTTAATAAAGAAATATTATGTCCTCAAAAATCCCGACTGGAAAACTACACGGCGTGTAATAATTAATACACGTTGTGTACCTGTTTTCCATAAAACTACACAACGTGTATATTTACTTTACAAGGCATGTAATTTTATTTTCCATTTTTCTCCACCATATTTATTAGACTCTGTGTAATGGCTATTTATTTCATAAATTAATGTAACTACATTACTCTCTAATAAATATATTATTTCTCCCACAATATATTCTCTCGAATAACTAGTGTCGAAATAACTGCAATCATGCATCCTTAAATAATTATTAAACCACAGTTGGGAATAATATTTATTTAAATTTTTTAATTAATATTTAACTAAGATACATGGACACACTTAGTGTGTGACACTCTAAGCCTCTTTCTCAGTGGAATTAGGTGGAGCCTGCCTAGATTCCAATGATAACGTCTATCAACACGCCAAGGAACCCATAAATAAAGAAGTTAACGCAGTAATGACATGTCACCTCCTACGAATGCTTACCGTGTAAGATATTCCTTTGTCTCAATATCTCTAATCTAGCAGGTTGTATGCTAGTGCCATCAACCCATGTGCTCGATTATTATTTCTTTGACTTCCCGAAATTGAACTCGCCCATACCTTACCATGGCAGTGGATTTATTTAGGCTATATCAATTCCATCAAAGGGCTTGAGATATCTACTTCCGTTATGGAATAGAAGGGACAAATCCTTTCTCACATTATCTATTAATGTAGTATTACTCGTGACGCACCCAACGTATCCTACCTCTCTGTGTACAGTGTGTCTTCACAGTTTATGTCAATACATCTATGTGTGCAAGTTGTAACTACAATTAATAATAATCTTAAAGTCTAAGGACCAATACACACATTCACATATAGGAACATCCAATGACACTATGAAATGTGGATTTCCTACTGGTGGGTCTCATTCTAATAATATCCTCCTGGATATTATCAAGGTCGCACACCATGAGAATGTGCCTCAAAGTTTTATGAGTCCTCACCCCTAATGACCTGCCTTATTTTTGTCCCCCAAATATCATCATCCAGACATAGAACATATATTCAAGAACAGTGTTATGGCACTTTCGGGTACTCATCATAGTAGGGATCCACTATGACCCTTTAATGCAACAGCTGTCCTTAGGACATTATCACATGCATTGTCACGCAGAAGAACAATCAAGATGTGATAAGACATTTATTAAGGAATAAAGTACAATGTAGTTGTTCTAGGCCACCAACTCCAACAACGACATGACGTGTAACCCCAGTATATGGAGCGTAGTTCCCATGAGTTTTCTTCCTAGAACTAGAATAGATAAACAGTGTGTATGACTAGACTACATGCCTTGTATATATAAATTCTAGTCAAGAATAACCTTTTAATTTTATTGATTCCCCCTGATTTACCATAAAACAAATAGATCAACCTATAATGGATTGATAGTAATTGGAAATGGTCTCTAAAACTTTAAAACAATGAAAAAGGATGGTTATATGGTCCAAAAATTAAAACCATCTATCTAGAGGCTGATACATCAAATATTAGGGTGCAGAACAATGCCTAAATCGTATTGATCCTCAATCTAATTACAATTATCACCACCAAATGATATTGGCAAAACCGTGTGGATTTGATTTTGCTTGTTTTTCATCTATCCACAAAGGGAGGACAAGAGAGGTTTCTCATCTATGAGTTGTGTGACCAACATGTGGGAGAGGGGAGGGATTAAATTATATTTTGATTAAATCTTCATTTTCTTAAGTAATCCACCACACAATTCCTTGCCAACTCACCTTCAACCAAAAATCCCAGCACAAACAACTTTAGGACCCTCTTATGTAAATCACAACGTTCTGAACTCAACCATGAAATCAAATATTTGATCTAATGATCCTCTCAGGATTTATTCAAGTTTCAAGAGACACTACACCAATGTAACAAAATATATTTAATATTTTTAGAATCACCACACGAAGGCTCTATGAGTACTGGATTCTCAATCCAACTCATCACCTTGATATTGAAATATTATCCAAAATATTCTATTGTCTTATAGGTTATACCCAAGTCACTACATCCATGTTTAATGCTATTGTGAAATTATGAAATGTATATGAAACCTGTTTCCATTTCCAATGTAATGATATGATGAATTCAAGAATATTTAATGGTTTTGTGTCCCATATATTTATGATTTTCATTATGTGATTGGTGGGCCTAAAATATTTTATCCCTCTAAATCATGGTGGAATGATAGATATCTCTGAAAGAATAATGATTTGAATGGGTAGTGAGACGGGTTTAGTAAAGGATTCTGTCCACCATGATAATATTAAGATTGAACAATGACTATGTAAATGAAGGAATGGAGAGTGAAACCAATTTACTATGGTTCATTAACAATGATTATTTACTAAGGATGCTATTTTATATGCTTAAGTGTATGCAAATAATATTTTTCATATGATTTTTTTTGTTATTTTGGACACTAATTTATTATCTATGATTCCAAACTTTTGTGTATTATGTATTTTGATATAAAATAATTTATTAAATGATTCATGACTAAAGAATTTTTATTTATTTTATAGGAATTTTTGAAGTTATAATCATGTTTTTATACCGTTATAAATATTTAGATTTTGATAATGTATTGTAATATAACATATTTAACCATATTAAGCATCTAATCTCACCCTTTCTTATGCTTATTTATTCAATATGGCATGAGAGAGATAGTAGGTATGAAATGAATATTAAATGTACAATGAGAGTAAAACCTTATGGGATATGTTGAAGATATTTTATAAAATTATTTTTTTGATATATCTAATTTTTAAATATACTAGAAATTTATTGTCCTTATGTGCATATAATTGTGACATGTATTGAATATTCATATAAAATGATGTAATATCAACATATTTTATCCATGATTTTCCTCAATAATCCTTCATTGAAGATCTAAAATATCTAGATATATCTCTTATTATTCTCTATTTTTAATTTTAGTTATTAATTTACTAATGTAACATAGTTTCCTTTACAACCTATATCATTGAATAGTGTAGAATGTACTAATTTATAATTTCCACTAAGTCACTATCAACTAATTTTGTCTCACATTTTTACTAAATCTTCATAAAAATATCTTATTATCCATGAATGTGTGTCATACAATTTCAGGAATTTATTTACAACTTACTTTCACCTTCCACACAATGTCTTAAGAACTCAAGATTCATCCACCATGGGCAAGGTCAAATGAAATTCATGCTCTTCCTCATGCGAGATAACCAAATTCCATTTTTATTTTTATATTATTTCTGACCCCTCCATCTATTTAGAAAATTTATGTTTTTTCAAGAAAAATAATCAATCAATCCATTAAATTATAATCTAATTTCATGGAGTCAACACAATATTTATTAATGATATTTGTGTTACCCCTATTTGGAATCAACTAATCATCCATTTTAGGGAATTTAACAACAAATCCAATATTAATATACCTTTCCTATATTGATTCTACTTAAGAAACTTTCTTTATTCAATTAATTCGAATTTACATGGCCTATTTCTAGTGTTGTATATTGTGATCCAATATTATATAGTATTAGAATATTTTTTAGGTTTAAAATTCTTGGAATCCTTCTTTGTAGTCTTCTTGGTATATGTTTTCTTATCTTCCTTTTTTTGTTTATATCCATTCCTTACATTATTTTCTATGACATAAGAAATAATTTTTTTTATATTTTTTATAACATTCTAGTGTTTTTCTCATTTATTATGAATGTATGAGATTTTCTTTTATGGTGTATAAAAATATTTCTTATACAGGTGGCTACCCTTATAAAAATAATCAAAGTAATTTCCAAATCACTAAAACTAGTAAATGATGGATATATTTCTTTTATAAGAATCATATTTCTATTCAACGGGTCACGTCTTTTCAACAAATATCTTCCCCCAATATTGTGGCTTTCATATATCTTATCTGATAAAAATATTTTTCCAACACTCAATGAACATATTTATAATCTTTTATTATGATAAAAAATAAAATAATAACATTCTTATAATATCTTCACCGATATTATGGCCTTATTTTGACTAGTTCTAGTTTTTTGGAAGAAGTAAACGTTTTTTATTATCTTTTATGAGAATCGACACTTCTTGGATATTCTAACATCCACCATTGATGTTTTGGTGAAAAAATAGAATATTTATTAACCTATATATATATATATCCAAATTTCTATTTTGAACAAAAAATAGAGCATATAACAACATTAGTGTTTCCATAATTTACTAGGAAAATGGGCATTATTTTTACAAGAGAATGATATATATTCTTATCATAATGATCATACGATTTATTCTACAATATAGTTAGTATTTTTAGGGATAATAAATCACATATGGAGTTGGATTGATTGATTTTTTTGTTTCTATGTACACAGGAAGATCCATATTTTATAGGTTATTGATTTTCTAACATTTTCTCAATCTCATGAAAAATCATGTTGATGTAATATTTTTCATCCATAATAAATATAAACCTATCATACAAATATTTAATAATTTTTCAATAATATATTTACAAATTTTTTATTCCGCTTGAAATTATTTATCATTTTTTCTTAATATATTTTATTTATAATAAAACTATGAATCATTCAAATTCATGATAGTTATATATAACATTGTTAATGCATGGAAAAATTTTTTACGAATTGTTTCTAGAACTTATTTGTTACATCAATATGATATTATATTTTTTAAATTAAAAAATAGTTTCATTAGGCAGTGGAAAAAATAATTCATTACCTTTCACAAGATCTGTGTGAGATTTTTATATTTTGAATAACCTTCATAGTACATCATCTAATTCATTATGTCCCTTTTATAGAAATGAATCCGCACCCCTATAATAAAACAATATTTATATGAAACAACTTCTTTATGAACATTATTATTTTAAATTTTGAATTTAGTGTAAAATTCATCAATATTTTTGATAGACTTATCTTTTTTATACTCTCTACAGTATGAGATAGATATTTTAGATGAATCATTTTAAAAAATATTTATGTATGAAAACATATAATTGTTAACCAGTTATATTTTTTTTATTGTTCCCCATTTTTTACATCATTATATACTTTTTGAACACCATTATATATATTTTTAATAGTTGGGGATAAAAACACCATTTCTTCTTAAATAGGTATGAAATGTCAACATTCCTTTGGAGGAACATCCAAATTTGATTAAAAAAATTCATAAAAACAAGATATAAATTACTTTAAAAAAAATATTAGATCTAATCGAATGGGATACTCTCTTTTATACCGTGTTTAGATCACAATTGCAAAATTAAAAAAGATGTGTGGGGGTGATATGGTGTCACCTTTTAATAAGATTAATATTTCATTAATGTTATACACTATTACACTTATGTCTCTTTCCCATTTAAAATATAGAGATATGTTAATGAATGTGTGACTATCACCTACTAATGTATTTAAAAAATAAATAAATAAATAAAACATAAAAGGCTTTGACAATGTTTCAATACTAATAGAAAACTTACTCCAAGCCGTTTTTGACTTTTTTTAGTACATTGTATTCATTGGAACATTTTTTTTGATGTGAATTTATATTTTTTCCATGTCACACACAGTGGTTGTGTTGGTAACATAAAAATCTCAAAAAGTAGGAATTATAAGATATCATAGTGTCTAGAATTTTATATTTTAGAACAATAATTTTTTCAATGGTCTTCTATAATATAATGAAAAGGGAATCATCTTCCACGGTTATAATCCACAATATCTAAAACATTTTGGACTTATTCCACCATTTGTGTTGACTATTATTTAGAGTCATAGTGGATCTATTATCTTCTGAGAGTATTAATAAATAGAATGGAAAAAAATTAAATTAGTCTATTCATCTCTTATTAATTACTCAACACTTGAACTAAAAAATTTACTAGTATTACCTTTCCTCAATACCCAAAAAATATTGGGGTGGAAGAAATATAAATATATACCACTTAAATTGAATGTAATATATTTAGAGTTTTTATTTTTTAGTGGGATTATATGTCAAATTTTCATTTATGTTCTTATAAAAATATGTTCATGTTTCCACATGAAATTTTCCTTGATTTTTTGAATGTTTAATTCCCAGAATAATTGGTATTTAATATCATTTAAAATTGATATTATTTTAAATAATATATCTTATAGACTCAAAAGAGTAACTTCATATAATATTTGTTGGGTCTACTATGATAAATGCCATGTGAGGGATGGGGGGTTTTGAATCAGGGTATGATTGATTACAAAAAATTCCCCTTTTGATTTTGTCTCACTGTTAAGAAAAACTCTCTTCACTCTCTTTCTTGCAAAACTATAAATAAAAATTAATTAATGCACTAGAGACAATAATTTTTACTTGGATCACCCTCACTCGGCTACATAAAATTGGCACACAATGATGATGTATTGATGATATAACTCCATTAAAATCGTTCAATTGTTTACAAATTTCATATTAGACTCACAATCCCTCGTGGATTAAAACCACTCACAATTGGAAAGATCAATGCTCCCACAACTGATGTGTGCTCACTGCTACTTCAGAAGATACACTCATAGTTTATAGACCTACAGGTAACTTCATTATCACAAATGAATGCATATTTATCTATATGTAGATGCTCTGTTGATGTCCAACTTTCACTGGTCGAAGAATCTCCCTTTTCACCAGAGGTACCAGGCAATCATCCAATTTTCACACAACCCTAGAATGACCGGCACACTTCTCTATGCACAACACACATATCTATGCTTTGGAGCTCTTATCTAATCCTGGTGCACATGTTTCACCTTACCACTTGCACAAAACATCCCTATCCAACTCAGTACATAGGAGACTCACACCCTTTTACGCCCAAACCAATATTGGGGCACATCTATCACCTATCACACAACTCCGGAATAACATTATACTTGCATGCGCACACCACAACTTGCATTCCCAATTAACCAAAATGACTGGACCTCAAATTTTCTAAAAGTGTTGAGCTTCATAGAAAATGAAAAGAGTTATTGCTCAATTTATAGGAATTTTGGGTATACTGAGCACCGTGCACAAGTCACCTCCCGGCACGAAAGTCCAACACCCTTAGCCTCTATCACCATAGTCACCTTACATTCCTGAACCAAAACATTGGTTCCCATATTTCCTTTGGATTAATTTGATGTTTTCATCCTGAAAAACATATGGTACACATCCTATTACATCTGTAAGACATTGGAGTGCTTGTCCCTTTTCAAAAAACACATTTATAAATTTTTTGATTTTGGGGCCTAAAAATTTGGAAAACACTGGAAAACAATGCCACCATTTATCTGCTCTTTTTGTACCACCTCTTTATCATCCATTAATTTATCGAGGTTATTCTTTAAATCATCGATTTTCAACAATGTTTCTTGATCTTGACAAATCATCACGTAAACCCCCATTTTCAATAAAAAAAGAACAACGTGTCTTGCTTCTTTAACAAACCCCACCTAGAGGCTGACTTTTTCAACAAACATAATCACCCCAAAAATGGTTCAATGACACCCTGAGATATTTTTTCCTAACAATATTTATACTAAAAATTCCTTATAATCACAATAGATATCACCATTAAAATATTTATTTAAATTTTGTAGAACACTTATTTAAATTCCTCATGCATTATATAAATGCCCATGACCTTATAATCTCCTCAAATCACACATCTGTTAAATTATTTAACATATATATAAAAAATAAAGAAAAATACATTAGACCTAAAAATGGAGAGAGTCACTATTTCCCATAGGAAATCATATTTCTAGAAAACTAACCATAAAAGAGAAAATAGGCCAAGAAATTGAGGGAGTATTCTTTCCATTTTATATGAACTACATCCTTCAATGCATCATGGTTCCCCTTAGCTTTATCCCCACATAACTGTGTCTTGATATTTTTAGGGAGAAGGATAAAAATTTAAATTTCATCATTAATCACAATTAATTGTATCTAGGTTATTTTTATTTATTTAAATATAATTTCATAGAATTTATTAGATTCCATATTTACTTGTCTCAAACATTTAATATTTTTTATATACTCATTATTTTAAAATGTCTTAGAAAAATAAAATTTTTATTAAGTGTCGTTGTAATATAATTGTCCTAAAGTTGTCATGCAATTTCCAGACTTCTGATCAGCCTGGAAATTAAACAATAAGATGAATATATTATTAGAATATGATATAGGATCTTCTAAAAGAATTTCATACGTTCTAATGTCCTATATAATACACGATTGTCAGGCTATCAGACCTTTATATATCTTGGAGTAACCTATATGTAGTTCAACATCCCTTAATCTAGCATCCATATTACCCATATTTAGACTTCGAAACATTAACATTACCCTTATACGAGTCATGGATTTTAGATTTACCTTTTCATATTTTTTATGTACCTTTATAAAGAACTACATAATTCTATTCTTTCTATTACATAGGAAAAAATTTATACACTAATTGAACTCATGATAATCTTAATAAAAACAATGACCTTATAAATCCCATAAAATATTGTAGAAATAATTTTATTACCTTTAAATTATTGTGTTTTTCTTGAGGACCAGTGTAACAATCATCAAAATTAGAGGTATATTGTATCTGATTAATGTAGGTTCTTCTGGAAGATATACTTATTCATATTTTCGTTAACATACCCACTGGTCGCACACACACTTCAATACACCATTTCTCTACAACATATATAATCCATTGAAAATTACCTATTGAAAATAATAATAATCAATACAGGGGAATGAAAAGTTTATTTGACTGCATGCAACATAAAAAATATTTCTTATAAAATTTGGCAGATGTTCCCCATGTTGTTAGTGAAATGTGAACCAATACTATTATTTAATGAAATATGATAAAAAATAGAATATAAAAATAAAATGGACCCAAATGTTTTTAACTGAGTATTTAATAAAAATAATTTAGTTATTCAAAAAACTATGTTAAGATAAATGTTATTTGGGATGTCAGGTAGGGGAATTTATAAACCACCCACTTCCCCTTAGTGTTATGAAATATCTCTCTACATGAATTTTTTATATATTTTTCATGTAGTTATAATATATTCTTTCTATAATTTTCTTATATATTTGTCTAGTTCACTTTAATTTTCATTGTTGTTATTATACATGTATTTTAATTTTCCATATAATGTATTCTTTAAATAAAAGCTATTTAATGTGAATCATTCTATTCATTATTACATTAATTTTTCAATTTGTTAATGTTGTTTCTATCTAAAATTTTAAAAATTAATAATAACAATTTTGTGGGAAATGATACTTGTGTATTAAAAGTTTTTTTGGAAAACACAATTATCTTACCTTTTCTTTTGTACTTTCTAATCCATTGAAACATCTTTTAAGCGGTTCAATTTTATATGAATTTCTCCACTCATTTCATTGGAATTTTCTTTATTTTAACTTAATATTTTACTACTATGACTATGTATTCTTATATTAATAACAAAAACATATAATTACTTATTCTCTTTGTATCCATCATGATATAACCTTTTGTAAAGTTTTTAGATATAATTATGTATCCCATTTCATTTTAAAAGATTTATTTGTTCTTTATTCATTATATATGAACTATTTAAGGTATAAAAATGTAAATATTCCTATAATAATGTGATTTATAGAATAAAATTATTCATTGGTGAATTCATTGGGAAACTTTCTCATCTTAGGAGATACCATGTTCGGTGCAAAGGTCGTTATCACTAAATATTATGTTATGTTTCCCAAAAGTGATACTTGAAATAAAGTTATAACATCATGTATTTTTTTTTCAAATTCTTATAATTCCATAGTACAAATATAACTACGTTGTTATGTCATTAGTCAGTTTGATTTTCCATTCCTAAGACATCATGTTATGCCTAAAGACTATTATATTATATTTCTTGATTTTTTTCCCATAATAAGATTTATAACTCATCTATTTCATTATGTATGTCATTAGGGTATCCTTTATATTTATAATGGAACATAGATACTTAAAAAAATTATATAATGATAAAAATTAAATTGAATTAGATTATTTTTATGTTAATGTGTTATGTATGTTATTCCTATTTGAATGTAGTCCCTTTGATTTTAAGGATAAGTTTTTTTGGAATTTTATATAAAAAACCTTATAATAATATGTGTATGAAACTAAAGATGATATAAATAACCAAAATTTAATGTGTGTCCAAATTATAAAATGTTCATGCACTTTTTATAACTTATTATTTGACCAATATAAGGGTATATGTAATGTTTTCTGAGTGTACACACCATTATATTCCTATCATATTCAAAAGCTTGTCAACCACTTCTTGGTTGATGCATGTCTTGTGCATCTAAAAACCCATTTTATCCAAGAATAATTTAATTTTTTTTGAACAATACATGAATATATCACCATTATTTCCTTTTATCAAGCCTGGAACACCACACATGATTCATATTAAATATTATCACCTATAGTGGTCATTTCATAGCAATCAGTTTTAAAAAATATAGGTCTAAAAATTGGGGTCAATCCAGTCCATGGATCTGTGAACATCACATCTCATTTACTTCTACGCAATCAAGAATTCTAGGAAACAACTACTTCACATCATAAATAAGATATTCCCTGATCATTGATATTTCTCCTAAATCCATTAATTCATAGGATGATTTTTATTATTTATAGAATCTAATAGTGTTTCATTTAACCACAAACTATGGTGAAAGGTGGTGGTGAAAACATTAATAAAATTTTATAAATTATTTAGAATATTTTAGTGTATTGTTTTTAAATCCAAGAAAGGGACAACTCATCATTTGATAGGATAGAATCACTAACAATGAATAATGGAAGCATATGAAAACATGAGAATTTATTTTGAGAAGGTATAAAATGTAGACAAGTTAAAAGGACCGGATTTTGTATTTAGTATGTGAAATTTTATGTTAGGTATATAAACATAAATAATATATCCCAAATTTTTAGTAATTATCACTAAAAATCTTCTGGATTAATCAATAGTGAAGACAATACATGCATCAGATTTATGTGTTAGTTCTCTGATGAATGTCCATTAGATTTAATATGATTTGATATTGAAGTAAGTATTTATAATTATGGAAATGGTTTAGCTGATAATATTAATAAAAGTTTAGAAATATATTTTAACTTATAGGATTACAAATTTTGTGGTGATAAAATTAATTAGGTTATTTTTGAAAATGATTAAAATACATTTTTATGTATTTTACATTAAAGTAATATTGATTGATAGGTGATAATATGTTGTTTGGGAATTAAGGTTTTGATATTTATTTGACCATTGGTTTCTACTATTTCTGTGTTTATAATATGAATAAAAAAATCAGTACAATTTTTTTAATTTTCTTTTTTATATTTATCTATTAATATTAAGATGATACATTTTAAGGAAATATAGGTTTATATAAAAGAGTAATAGTAGAATTAAAATTTTAAATGATTGTATCTTTGATGGAAATGAATTTACTAGAGTATTTGAAACATATGAATTATTTTACCATGTTTATTGTTTTTGAAATAACTCATTAGTTTTATTGTATAGTTGAAAAAAATATTATGAAAATGAAGCTATGAAATTTATGTTTCTAGAAATCCCTATGTCTTATAACTGATGAAGCATATTTTCTACAAATGGATTAAATACATGAAAATCATGCTATATATTTAATATTTGACATAATGTTATTTCTCTAGAACTACTCATGATATTATAGTAGATAACTCATTATAAATTATATCATGAGTCATGAGTTTATTAGTAACACTCTCAAATGATTTTAGTGGTTATAAAATTTATAATTTTGTGGAAACAATTTAATTTAGGGTGTAGAATATAACAACCTATGAGTTTAGTATATATTTTATTTAAGTTAAAAATATGGTGTGTTTATTGTAACGATATTGAGAATAAAATAAAAAAATTGTGATATACCTTATTAAACTGTAAGTAAAATACAAATACATTATGAGTATATAATTTGAAACTACATTAAAAAAAATTCCCTTAGAATAAATCCCCATATAAATAAAATGATAATAAAATTATTATATATAAAAAATCAATTTATTTTCTTATATATAATTATTATTTAATTATTGATTTGTTTGGTAATTTTAATAAGATAAAAAATAAATGGAATGTAAATAAAATATTCAGTGATGAAACGCTTCATTTACAAAGAACTATTATAATGTTCTATTTAATTATTTTACATTAAATTTACCATTTTAATAAATTATTAAAAACATATTCATTGAGAATGAATACAAATTAACAAAAAATAATAATTTATATAAAATAATGTTAGGAATACAAAGTGTTTCAAATTAAATAAAAACTACTTACATTATATTTAAGGTTTTTAATTAAAGGTATAATTTCAAAATTATTTTATTTTAATTTGATAAAATAATATCAAATTGTTGATTCATATTATTATAGTAATATATGGGTAGGATTATGGAATTTTTCTTAAAAAGATGATTTTTATGTGAATAGTTAAAATATAATTTTTTACTAAAACTTTATATTTTATAACATAATTATGATATAAGAATAATTTTAAAAATATATGAATAAAATTATAGAAAAAATTAATTTATTTATCAAACCTATTCATTTGATAATATTATAGTGAATTTAGAAAGTGATGATTAAAATTGTGGAACCTATGTGATAATTTTTTATAATGAAAATGTTTTGGTCCCTTCCCTTTATTTAAGAATCAACATGGTTGCATTATTTTTTATATAACATTGAATGTCCTAACTCTATTAAATTTAATTAATAATGGATAAATATCTTTTTATTGAATACTATACAAGATTTTATTATAAATTCTACCGTACGATCAATGGTTATTTTCTTTATAATTTTTTTTTCATTATACATTATTTTGTTAATCTTTTTTCATCTATTAAAACTAGATATTGTAAAAGTTTCTTTTAAATTTTAATAAAAATTATAAAATTAGTTAATATTTATCATTTTATTTTTTAGTCATCAAAATAAATTACCATGGTAAAAGGGAAACACCTCAAAAAGGTTAATTGTGGTAAATTTTTATAAATTTTAATAAGGACACAAAATATCAAAAAAAAAACATACACTTAAATGAGTGAAAAGAGGATTTATAATCATTTCTATATATATTATAAAATTTAATGAATTGTTTTACTCATACCATGAATATTAATTCTCTTTTTTGAATATTAAAATTGTTTATTTATAAAAATTATTCCCCTCACTCATGAAAGGACAACATAACCACCCTAGTCCTACTCAAACCAAAGGCTTCATAGAAAAACACACTTTGACATAAAACCATCCTAAAACATCTTTCATACTTCCCATAGGTTAGTTAATTTTGAAAAGATAAATTTATGATGGCTTATGTCTTAGTCTAAATGAGGATATCCAAGGAATAGGTTATTAGCTTAATCAAATGTTCTCTATTTTATTTCTCATTACACAGTTTCTTAATTTATTAAAGACATAATAGTTTATTTAAATTAGTATTTTTATTTTAATATAATTTTATAATGTTGATATAAAAACAATTATCAACCCCCCTTTACTCCTATGTAAAATGAAAACTATACTCATGTAACATGCAAAATAATAACTCCATGTACAACCAAATTCATTTTTCGTCACCACCTTATACCATTGGTCCTAAAATTTATCTTAATGAATAAATAAAATATAAATGAAATTTTTATGGTTCATTAATGATAATTTTTCCATTATTTTTATGTCATTAATAATATACAGTCATTATAAAATTTAACTCCATAAAACATGCATTCTGAGATATTTTTTAAATTATAATTTCTTAACATTATCTTTATTTTATCTTCTTCATATAACTATTATTGAATATAATTTATCACTTTAAAATATTATTTTATAAACTATTTATATTATCTAAAATTTATAATATCACTTTATAATAAAATCATATTAATGACTAAACCATTATAACACATTATTGTTTTTATCATGTTTACATTCCATTAAGATTTTTCTAGAATTTTTTAACTCTGGAATAAAAAATAATAATAATTTTTTTTTAATTAATTGAAATAATAATAAATTTATTATTTTTTGTTAAATTTTTTGTGTTAATATTAAAATATGTGTTAACCAATAAATTCATTTTTATCGTAAATAAAGTAATCAATAAAAATTTAATTTTGGGGAATTGTTTGTGAATGGAAAACCAAAGTTACATGAAATTTATATGGGAAACAATAAAAATATAGAAAGCCATTATTAAAATAACATTAAAATTATATATGTAATGAATCCATGAACATGTCTCATGGACCAGAACAAGTAAACCGAAGCTTGTAATGGAGACAAAGTAATTAACACATAAAGGTTAGTTTTCAAAAAACAATTAATATATGGGTTACAAAGAATTATAAATAGATGTAATAAATATATTATTCATGTGATTAATAAAATCATATTTATCATAAAGCGAAATTAGATTGTGTTTGACAATGTGGATGTCAGATCCACATTTTCTTATTCTCGATTTCAATTACTTGATGAATGTTTTATTTATGCACTATGATTGCTTTTATAGGGTGTTATTTTTATTCACTATATAATACATTATATATATTATATTTTTCATGATAAAATTATTTAGAAATAAAAATAATGTTAATTTTTTTAATTTATTTTGATTCATGTTTTCTAAAATATTGAAGGGTTGTTTTTCTTAATACTAATTTCATAAGTCATATTAAAAATTATACTCATATTATAGTTCTCATGATGTAATTATTGTTCACTAAACTCTTTTATCATAAACCATTTTTTGAACTTGTTTTATAATTATATTTATTTATCCCTTTTCAGGAGGTTTTGATTCAGTTTTTAAACCCATTCGTGGATTCCAATCTCAATTTATATTAATTGCATTATTTCATACATTAATTGATAATGATACTCTATGAAGAAATAAACTGTAAATATAGATATATAATAGTTTTAATTTTCTGAGGTGAATATAATTTTATTTAACATAACTTTTATTAATATATTTATTTTTATATTATTTCACTAATGGTATGTGGATTTCATATGTAATAAAATTTATTTAGATAAACTAAATATACACTTTCTTTTATTTATATAGTTTATATACGTCTACCTTGATATATTATTCCATGAGTCTATTTTATACTCAAGGTAAAATAATTTATCCATAGAGTTCTTCCATTCATAGGTGTTTTTATTTCAAAATATCTATGGTGTATCCAATTAAATCATTAAAATAAAAATTAAAAATAATTTTTTTAAATAAATTCCTCGATATATAAATTATTCCTAAAATTTGAGGAATGTTCTTCTCTGTATTTCAATTATTTATGTTGGTAAATATTAACAATCATTGTGTTTATATAATTAAAATTTAAATGAATAATATTTAACATATTTTTCTTACACCATTTTTACTTTCATTACAAAAGTTTTATAATAATTGTTATATTTTTATGTAAATGCATTTACCACCATTATGGATATTATTCAAAATTAAATTTCTATTCTATGTTATCATTATTTTTATTAGAAAATAAAATCTCCCTATTTTTTAATATTGTTTTTAAAATATTAAAAAATCAAAAATCATTTCATATTATTTTTAATGAATATTACTTATGACTTTAGAATAAATTTTTTTATATATATCAATATCATTTGATGAATTCAATGATTCACAGGGGATATAATCTAGTCATATATTCTGAATTAATTTTCATGATGGATTATTATGTTGTTCTAATGAAATTTCATGAAAATAAATTATTTTCATTTTATTTATTAATCTATGAAAGAATTATGAATGATATAATGTTCTTGTTTCATACATATATATGATTTCTTATCGTGATATGAGTGGGTCATGTATTTCTTTAAAATTAATTGGGTAATGTTTTTTTGTGTGAATTGAATGGATTTTGGGATACTTGGTTTATATATCTGTGCTTGGACAATATTTTGGTTTTTATGGTCACATGATAGTGGGTGGAGATGATAACTTGTAGTTATATTCACAAGTTTGTTATTAGATATAAATTTGTTATCTATGTAAAAGTTATCATGATATCCAAGGATTATATTTATGACATACTATTATAGATGTATATATTTATAACATTATTATGATATGATCATGCACAATGATTATTTTCACTTACCCATATGATAATCTTCAGCCCAATTATGATCTTTTATTTTTAATGCCTATATTTTCCCATATTGAGTGTTTGAGATGAAAATTATTATAAATACACTTTTTTATGATATGATTAATGATATTATGTAAGGTTTGCCGATATATTTATCATGTGTGGAAAATTTTGTAGGTTATGTTGATGTGTTATTGTATAAAAAATCAATGTGTAGTGGAAAAAATTCTCATTTTGATGGAATTAAATGGGGTTTTTATGTAATTTATTTTCCCATAATTCTATAACTATATAAATATAATTGGTTTTTGGTATATAAATGAATCTATTTTGGTTAATATAACAAAATTATTAATGGTAAAAGTATGGTTACATTAGTTGGTATCAAAATCCATAATTAATGAATATGTTTTTACCAACAGATCTAGGTGCATCGGTTTGGGGTGTCTTCATTGTAATTAGAGAAGTATTTAAGTAACTTTAGAGGTTTTTATGTCATCATACGAGGGTAATTTATTATTTTTGGATAAAATTATGGGTTAATATTATAATTGATCATATTTTTCAACGTCTTGATTGACATTTTCGGAATTGTGTTATTGGATTTTGAGGTGATTAATGATATTTTGGGATATTTGTATTAGGTTTTTGGGGGAATATATGATTATAGTATAGATAATTCTTTTGGAGGGTATTTGATTTCATATTGATGTAAATATGGTCAATTAAGAAAATATATTAATTGATATTAATAATATAAGTTTCTTGATATAGATTAAATTAGGGGTGTAAATATTATTTTGTGATAAGATGATTCCTGTTAATTTCAGAAATTACATATTTATATATATATATATATATATATATATTTTGAGTATTTATGATTAAGTTAACATTGGATCACATATGGTGTTATATATTTTTTGGAATGAATATAGAGATGATTTCTTATAGAATCAGATATCGTTATTCTTAGGTTTAAAATATGGTAATAATAATCATGATATTTTTGGGTTAGTTCTTTTTTGGATAACATTATTTAGATTAAGATGGAAAAAATATTGAAATATAGTTAGAATTTAGATGAGTTATATCTTGAATAAATATTTGAACTGAATATTTAATAGGTTAAAATTATTGTATCATTTAATAAGACACATATACATGATTTTATCATTAACCATTATTTTTATAATTTGGTTTAAAATAGGATCATTTAAATTTTGAATTGAATTACATGTTTCTAGAAACCCCTTCTTTATATAAATAATAAATTATATTTGGGTGAAATGGATTCAACAAATTAGAATCCATCTATTTGTATAATATATTAGAAATGATGAGTTCTATAGTATTACCCATGATAAGGTAGGTAAATTATTAGAAATTATATCATGAGTCTGGAAACTTTTATGAATACCATAACATGTTTTTAGTATCGATATAATTTAAAACTATAGGGATGAATATTAATTAAGTTGGTTGAGTGTTTCACCCCATTATTTATATATATATATATATTCACGTAAATAAATACTATTTTGAGTAACATATGTCACATAAGACATCAGATTGAAATTTATTTTGATATAAATTATTGTAATTCATTGGAATCATTGATACTTTATGTGTATCAAATTTGATGTGTTTTCAGTAAAATTAAGATAATATAAAATCCATAGTTAAATAAAAATATTATTAAATTTTTTATTATTCAAAAATATATTCTAATTATGCATATATTTTTTTAATTTTTTAAAAGACTAATTAATGTGTTGATTAATGATTAGATATTAAATAATTAATAGAACTTGATTAAAAAAATTTAACATTAAAATGGTATATATTTAAAGGTAGTATTTTTATATTGTTGAGTATTCACCTTAAATAATGTTTTCAATTTCTAATGATTTTTCCAATATAATGTTTTTCAAATTTAATAAATTTTTTTCACATTGTTAATTGATTTGAAATAACACCAAAAATTGTAAAGTTTAAGAAGTTAAAAAAATAGTTATTTATTATATTAAATAATTTTATTTGAAAGAAAGTATCAAATACATTAGAAATTTATTTTGTAAATATAAACGTCAATTTTGGATTCAATATTTTAAAAATTTATATAGGTTGAATTATGTGATTTTTCATAAATAAATAATTTATGGTGAATAGTGAAAATAATTTTGTTACAAATACCCAATATTATTTCGATTTATTATGATATAAGAATGACATAAAATAATATAGTACCATTTTATTGACAAAAAACAAATACTAACTAGTAAAATTTAAAAATTAAAATTATAAATTTGGATTTTAGAATCTTATACATTCCATTTTGGAACATAAGTGATATTTTGTTATTATAAATAAACTATTTATGACCTCTTAATTTAGTTATGAATTCAAATGGATTAATTAATATTTTAATTTACCTTATCGTCAAATAATCCTTAGTTTTTATATTATAATCTTTTAAATATAATTTTAGTGAAAACTATATATGATTTTTGAGTGAATTCATTTTTTATACTTAAAATGGTAATTTAATTTAATATTGGTTTTATCACAAATAACTATATTTTATTAAAAAATATTTAAACTATATATATATATATATTGAATATTTAAAAATGATTTTAAATAGGAAATTGGGACAATTTTATTTTTTAGTCATAAAAATAAGTTACCAAGAACAAATAGGGACACCTCGTTAAAAAGAAAATGTGAAAGAAGAGTAAAATTAAAGGATTTGAAAAAACAAATATAAGAATAATCTATCAATAAATGATTTTATAGAGTATTTATTGACATAAATTTTTTAATGGTTAGTTATTATCCATTTTTAATCCAACTCCATAAATATAATAGCCATTTTTATATTAAAAAATGACACCACCCTCATCAATAAAATGGAACCCTAACCATCCCACTTATCGTTAAACATAATTATTCATAGTTAGGTAAAAGAATACACAAAAATATCTCTAACCATTTTGGTAATTCCACCTATTTTAGAATTCCAAAAAGGCTAATCTAAGAAGACTTAAGGTGTGATCGAAAGGAGGATATCTATGGAAAACCAATATATACCTCCTTGTTTTGTTGATGGGAAAACCAATAAATACCTCCTTTACATCAATTATAAAATGAAGTAATCACCCATGTTACATACAAAAAACCACTTATATGAATGATGATTTTTAATTTTCATCATTTTATGTCATGGATGTTAATAAAAATATATTTTATTAATAAATATTATTGTTCATACAAGATAATGTTTTTTATAATTTACATATCCATTCAATTAATTATATTAACGGAAAATGGTTATCATACAATTTAACTTCATAAAATTAATATATATATTTTCATTTTATGTAACAACTTATTTTCCTTATTTAAAAATATGTTTCTAAATACATTAAGGTACTATTTTAATTATATCATCACTAAATAGTAACATGTTCATACTCCACCATCAATTATAATGTGCTCTAATTTTTTATAGTTTTACCACATACATGGACATTATTATGATTATTATCTCATGAGTAACAAGGAAAAATTACTTTTTTAATAATTGGTAATAAGGATGAATTACTAATTTTATCATAGTTTTAGAGTGGAAAAATATAACATTAAATTTACTAATAATTTTAATTCGTTTCAAAATTCAACAATCTATGTAAATGGTAATTTCTATTTCTTTCACAATAACTTATGACATAAGTTCTAGGAAATTTATATTGGGATATAGAACTATATAAATTTTTTTATTACTATAGTATGAAAATTTTGGAGGTGATAAATCAATGAATATGAGTTAATGGTTAGAATCTAAAAAATAAAGCATATTAGGGGATAGAACTATTTACAGAAGAATAATTAATTTTAACAATAAAAAATTCATATACAGGTAATACAAATTATAAATTAATTGAATTATGATTTTATTAATATGAATAATACTCCAAAAAATTTATATATTGATTTTAGAACATGTACAACTCAGAAAAAGTTTGAGGAAATTGTTTCCTTCAATTATCAGAGACATTTTTTATTTAGGTACCATGTTTAGTTTTATATTGAGTTTTTAATTCAGTAACACAATAATATATTATATTATATTGTAAATATAATAAAATTAAATTAAAATTTAATATAATGTTATTTTATTCAATAGATTTTGATTCCAGTGTTCTAAAAATGAAAAGGACTCTTTTTTGATATTTCAATTTTTTTGAGATGTATTTCAAATTTTTATCTTATTTATTTTTGAAATTATTTACATAAAAATAATTAAATTTTTTTATCATAGATTACTTATTTTTTCATTTTATTTAAAATAGTATATAATGTTCTATTTCCATGATATTTAGATTTATTATCAAACCTATAATGGGATTAAAAAATAAATTTACATTTATTTGGTAACATTAATTATTCATTGGTTACATAACTCAATGATTATTTGACCTAAAACACATATCATTAAATTTTTTTAAACATTTTTTAGGTTTATATATTTTTCATTAAAATAACCACTTCGTTGATGTACTCATATTTCACATGCTATGTTCCCTGTAACTATTTGTGATCTCAACTTCATTTAATTTAAGCATGATACATATTATTCATACATTTTAATATATATTGAATATTTTGCTTATTTAACATTTTAAATCATGTATATTATTTACTAATTTTATTATATGTTCCTTCTGTTGTAATTGTTTTCATGTGGAGTTAGATTTTAAAAGGAATAAAGGGTTTTATTTTAAATCATTATGTTAAAATTATTTATATATTTACCCGACTCTTTTTCCTCCATATCGATAGTCAATAATATATTCTAATAATTTTAATCAATATATTTTATCAATTTATCTTATCACTTTTTATCTATCATTGACTATATTTATAAATTCTTCAAAAGGATTCTTTTTGAAATTTAATCAATAATCCATTATTGAATTTTAAAATTGAAATGTGAAAAAAAAATTTCCGTAATATTTTCTTTTGGGATTAAATTTCCCCATCATTTTTTTAGTCAAAATGATATATTCAAAACATTATACCCATTAATTTCATAATTAAAATCCACATGTCAAAAATTGTATAACTTTTTTAACTTATATAATTCAAAAATTCATACGATATTTTTATAGAAAACCAATCTATTTTATCATAAAAATAAATTCACTAATATGTGACATATATTTATTCATAGATAAATATGAACATTATATCTTTCATTATTATGTAAAATATACATGTTCATCTGATATAAAAACTGTATCCTGTATTAAGGTTTTTCTCCTTCTAGTAAAAACTACAATGTTTCTAAAAAAACATAAGAACAAGGGAAGAAAAAAATATAGAAAATTATAATCAATTAATTAAGTGGATTTTTGTGTTCAAAATTATGGTTAGTAATTTTTTAAATACCCATTCATGTAAAAAAACTCCCCCTTTTGAAAATAAAAAAACACAACTGTTAATGGTAAAAAATAAAGTGAAAAGTTTATATAAATTTACTCCCGAGAAATTTTTGACATAAATGAAAATTTACCTTTACCCATTCATTGAGATGTTTATAAACTCACCCCTTTTCATTATTTCTCCCCTTTTTTCTGAAATTTAAAATTTATTCTTACAAAATTTTAAAACATTTCATCCACTTTATAATTTATAATTTTTTATGGTTGAGATTGTTAACTAAATGTTTTAAAAAATATATGCAAAAAATAGTAATATTGGTAATATACAATTTGTCATAAATAATGGAAAAAAATATATAAGAAAAGAACAAAATCCATCAAAAAATTATAGGAATCATTCAGCCATTTTTGTTTTATTTTATTATTAGAAATTTATTAATGAGTTTAGGTGAAATTATTAAACATTATTTGAATGTTTCTTCATCATCACATTCAATTTTTTTTTATAATTACTACTTTTCTTAAAATCTTCTTAATTATTATGATATATGAAAAATATTGTATGTATATTTGCAACATCTTCTTTAATACTACAATTTTTCCATTATTTGGATGTCTCATCACCATGATGTATCATTAGATATTTGATATCAGCAATCAAAATTGAAATTTTAAATACATAATAATTGATAATTCGTAGAATGTTTTATATAGATTTTGATTCCATTTTAATTCGTTCTACCAGTTACTAAATAAAATTGATATCAAATTCTATGTGTTTATCCATTAGATATATTTTTCAGTTTTATTTACCCTCTTTGGATTTTTCTTTAAACACCTTAAACTCATATTCATTTTGAATTAATATTTATACATTTTTTTCAAAGAACACGAGTATTCTAATAAAATAAACTTTTCCATGTATATTTCTAAACATAGTAGGAATTTCTAGAAATTTCGTTATAAATATATAAATATTATTTTTAACTTTGATGAAATAGACCATTTTCATATGGATTCATTTGAAGATTTTACCTATAGGAGAATAAGTTAAATCACATGAATCATTCACTAAATAATTTTGTGATGGTCATGGGGGTGAAAGTTCTAGTCTTAAAAAAAGTAAATTATAAAATATCGATCATATCAGATTCTTAATTTCGAACAACTATTTATGATTATGATTATTATTATTATTTATTTCAGATTATAATCATTATAATTTTATGTTTAAACTTTATCCTGATCACGGTGAGATACTCATTTTAGCGAAAAGAATGATAAATATATTTAGGATTAATCTAAAATGTCATTTATATCAAAATTAGTTATCAAACCTTTAATAAATGCATAACTTCTTTTATAGTTCTTTTCTTTAATAGTAAGTGATTTAGTTCATTGAGGTGATAAGAATCATCATTTATTCCTTATATTCTTTAATAATTTCTCACACCTCAATGTGGACATCATTATATTAAGGTTCATCCACCCATAATTATTTTCCTTTTACCTTTTTGATGGTTACATGAACAGTTGTAACATCTGATTATTGACCCATTCCAGGAATAATATACAGAATAGGATTAGACTAAGGATTAACATAGTTTCATTTTCAATTTTTGAAATAATTTTTTCAATTACACTAGGATATATTTGAAAATAATTTCAATTAATATTTTTAGCTTGTTATATTTTTTTCTCATTATCTATGATTTTTTAAAAATAATTATCATTCAGATCCAAAACCAATTCACATCCAGTCTAACTAGTGGTAAATTATCAGTATTCCCCCTTCTCTTGGATAAAAATTGAATAGACCTCACCATACACAATATTTTATTTATTTTATGGAATTAAAGGATAATTTTCCTATATTTTATTTTTTATTGAAAACTTTTTCCATAAGTTGATTGAACTCACCCATAAAAACACCTTTGTTAGAATTTCTAATTTTTTTCAATGAATGGTAAAAGTGGGTTTCATTTTTTTATAGCTTCTTCTCCAAAGTATGATTTGTTTCCCGTGATAGGAATAATCTTAGTATGTTTCTTTATAATTAATGCTCACGATGAAAATATTGATAAATATTGTGTGTGGAATAATCTTCCACTATAGTGACCTATCCTTTATTACTTTAATGAATTTGATAAAAACAGTCACTAAGTTAAATTTTTTTATTAGAGAAAATATAATTTATAGATATCTTGTAATTATTAGTACATTGATCATATCTTCTAGGTATATGAATTGTTTGATTCTAGTGGGAGTGTATTATTGTTTTTACTGAATGATGAGATAATTTCACCATTTTATCAGATTAAGTAAAAAATGAAGTTTCTTCATGATATTTACCTAAAAATCCAAGAGATTCAGTAAATTTATTAGTGATAAGGATGAATTCAACTTTTGATGGGATCTCAACGAAATAAGTAACTTGTTTAATGTTTTGTAATTTTTATTTTACAAAAATACTAAACAAAATAATCTTTAATCCATTATTTTAATTAAACTTTTAAATCATATAGAATTATATAATGAACAATGGATTGGGGAATACATAATAATCATTTGAAATAGTCAATGATTCCAAACCATGAATAATAATTACATATTTCATAAATGAATCCTATTTTTCAAACCATTTTAATTATATATAACTTTCCTTCACTATTTATTTATTTGAAATGTTACATAAGGATACTCTGAGTAATGATTTGATGAATTTTAATCCAATAGATGACCAAAAATAATATTTGATGAATAAAGAACAAATTCCTAGAAATTAATCTCTAGAACATGTGTTGAGAAATATAATGGTGGTCCAAAAATACATTATATCGATACAATGACATTGTTGATTCATATTATTTACTTCTAAATATTTATAATCAAATCATTATGAAGGTAAATGGGTTATAATGTTTCTATAATGATGAAAAATATCTTAAATATCGATATTTTATAACATTTTGGAGTAAGTTTATCGAAAAAAACATTTTTCATGATGAAAAATGATTTTCTAAAAACAATATTAGACTGAAAAATAGAATATAAAAAATAATGAAATTTATTGGAGAATATTGAAATGTTACATCCAAGATTAATTTTTATAAACATTATTTCGAATGTATTTTTAGTAATATGATCTTCTTGGTATTCTAAATAGGGGAAGAGTATGTCTGATGATCTTCTGGATAAAGATCATTTTGAGGAATATTAATATTTTTATAAAACCCATTATATGAATATTATAAAAAAACAATAATTTTTGAATTTTTTAAATGGAAATTTGACCAGATAAATTTTAAGAGATCATTTCTAGGAATTTAGAATGAAAAGTTTATTGGGAGAATTTTTATTAAAACATTCTAATTTTTTTTAAAAAAACAAAGTATTTATTTTCTCCTACTTTTTTGAATATTTAAAATCGATGATAATTTGTGTATACTACAAAATGTATCAAAATAAATTTATAAAATTTCAACAATATGATCATTAGAAATAGTAACCAATGACTTCAATTTTTTGTTTTTAAGTCTAGATATAAAATTTCTAATGAAAAAAGAGATTCATAAATTTTTGTTTGAATTTAGTACCACATGTATCTAGTATAATAATCTTTAATACATATATATATATATATATATTATTTTACACTAATAACTTCAGTGTTCATTGGACTAAATATATATAAGTTTACTAAATTTTAATCTCTACATGTTGAAAATTCACTACTATATTTAGTGATTAAATTTGATTACATTATAAAGTATGGAGGATCACATAGATTGGAATAATTAAAACTAGATCCAATAGATCTCTAACTGGTCCTTTCATAATAAGATTGATTAATGTTTTTAAATTACAATTTTTTATCTTATATTCCATAATAAATATTGATCAGGAATTATAATAATGAAATTTATATCTTAGCTTATAATATAATTTATGTTAAGAGTGCATATATTATCATTCCTATTAGTAAAATAAATAAATATACCTTTTAAACTTGGAATATTACAATTATTCTTCCTAATGATCACATGATATCCATCATAACATAATTTTATTATGATAATAGGGTTATGAATAAGTGCTAAAACATAAAAAACATTAGAATAATGGATTTACCATGAAATTGAATATCAAAATTACCATATAATTATCATTGAGAATTATATCTATAATTTATATTTTCATATATATTCTTGAAATTTTTCTAGAAAAATTGATTTTTTACATTCATATGATTGGAATATCCACTATCCATGTATGATAAATTTTTCTGGTTGGTTCTTGTATTATTTTCATGAAAAAGAAAAATTAAGGTTTTTGGTATCCATTTTTTAATTGTTATAGATTTATTATCAAATAAATCCTCAAGAAAAAACATCTATCAAAAAAATTTATGTTTTTCACAGATAATAATTTGGAAATATAGGATTTATGTAAACCAAATGATTTAACTTTTTAAAGAAAATTTATTATTCCAATTTCCACTTCTAGAAAATTTCATACCGAAGGGAATAGTTTTTCTAACAAAGTAATTATTTTGATATTTTTTCATTAGTAAAAAAAGTATTGGATGTTTTTCTATGAGTTATCATCTATCTATATATATTAGTTAATTTTTTGAATAAGTGAAATTTGATAGATGCTTTTTACCACTAAATAATTTCGAGTACAATTTTAAAGAAAAATTATTATCTTCAATGAATGAGGTAAAAATATAATTCCTCTCTAATTATGATGTATGATTTGAAATTTATATGGAAATTTTAGAAATTTTATATTTTTATTGGTAATGTTCTACCTCAAAAAAATTAATGCTTTTAAAAATAAATTATTTTCTTTTTTATTAAAGGTACATATCTATATACATCCTAAAAATAGGATAAATTATCATCATAAGGAGATGTAATATATATTTATTCTGTAAGTAAATTAGAATATTCACCATCCAATTCTATATTGTTTAAATTTAAATTTATATTTTTTGATGATGCTATTTCTACCTTTTTCATCAAGCATTGATTGGTCTTTCGAATACCATCATAAAAAACCAATAACCTTTTTTCCATTATTCTTTTATGATGAAACTTATCATGAAATATCTACAATAATTTCACTCCATGTGTCTGAATAATTTATAATTGTCTTTTGCTTATACTGGTAGAACATTAATTACTTCTTACACTTTTTCATCACTTTTGGTAATTCTAGTCTCATATGGAATGGTTTCATACATTCATAACAAATAACATCACATGTTTATTTCTGTAACACCCCTACATTTTTTTAAAATATATCCATTTATAAAATATGATTAATTTAAAAGCATTGATTATAAACAACATCAAGTTTAGATAAACAAAAATATACTACATAAATTATGTTTTTTGATAAAAAAAGTTATCACCTTGATTTATGATGGAAGGGAAAGAACAAGATGAACTAAATTGTAAAAAATAGATGGTTATATATTTATAAATTTTTTTAATTTGTATAAAAATATATTTTAAATGAAAATTATAATAATTTTAATGAAAAATTGTTTTTTGAAAAGTAATTTTTTTGTATGTATTCTATTTTTTATTAATTAATTTAATTAATCCCTATTGGTGAATTATTTTAACAAATTTTATATATTATGTATTTAAATAATTAAATTAAAATATTAATAAATATTTATCTTTTCATAGAAAAAGTATAATGAGAATTTTATATTTAAAAATGCATTTTTTCCGAATAATAAATATTTTCTCATTTTTCAAAAATTATATAAATTAATTTCTACTATTTATATGTATTGAAATTGAGAAAATTAATTATGTGTTTAGAATTAGGAGGTTTAATTTTTTTAATTATAACACTTTTATATTCAGAAAATATGAATAGTTACCGTAGTCATATTTATCACCTATGTATGAAAATTCAACCCATAACACCTTTGGATCCTAATTGATTAGTTTAATGAAAACATTTCCATGAATATTTTTTTTAAATTATTTGATTCAATAAATGTTACAAAATGTCACCCGCATCAGTTTTAATATCCTTAATGTGTCCACAATGGGATAAAATCAAGTTATTAAAAAATATTACCATTTATTTGGAGATTAATAAAATTATGTTCCTGATATAGACTTATTATTAATTTTTAATAATTATATAATGAGTACTATTTTAGAAACAACACTAATGTCATATCTCTCCATTGAAATTTATAATAAATTATTTTAAAAATATTAAAAGTTATATAATTTTAATGAGTTTATATTACCCATGAGTTATCTTTATCTATAGGACATATTAACCGGGTTTACATGTTTTAGATGCGAATTCCGCATTTAAATTTATTAGATTAAAGATAAATTAAATGAATACTATAAAAATGGACAATTATAATATTTTTAAAAAAATAATATATTATAAAAATATTCACTGATTATTGGAATATTAAAATAATAAAAGTTGAATATAATGTGGAAAAAATATCATAAATAAGAAATGTATTGGAGAAATTTGACCTAAAAAATAAAAATACCCTTTAATATGGAAAATAGGTGTTACCATAGAAAAATTTTATTTGGTAAAATAAGGGTTAATCAAAATAATAATGCTTAAAATGAAAATAATCAATGTTGAAATTTTACAAGATGATGGGATTATAAACCTATCAAATATTTTCTTTAAATCCATAGTCATTTTAAGGTAAATGGATATAGAATTAATTTATTATAATTTTATTTTATTAGAAATTCCCAATGATCCCCTCAACCCAGTTATTAAAAGGTCACCTCCTCCAACACGTATTTTCAGCACAATGAACCCGTTAGATCATCCTACATCTTCCAATTCCCCTTGTATGCATCCCTATCCGCATACTGTCATATCAAAATATGAATATAGATGGTCAATTATAGGGGGTGAAATGTATGTCTAAAAACTATTGTTTTTAACAATAAGGAAAACTATATTTAACAAGATTATACAAGGAAAATTCACGAGACCACTTTTACTTCTACAAACATGCTAGGTTCTGAAAATGTGGATCAAGAAATGAATCATAAATAATGTTTACAAGGAAAATATTCTCCCTTAATGTGTATATAATCTTACTTATCAGAGTATACAAAATAATAATAAAGTGTAAGAATGTTATACATTATTAATTTATCATAATACAACATAAACAAACATAAAAAAATATGTAATTAGTATAAAAACCTTTAAACCAATGTGTAGGGTATCCAAAAAACTTGGATAAATACCCTCTGATTTATACTTTCATCATTGTCTATCATAGCCACGCCAGTGTTAACCCTTAATAGGAATATCAAAATCAGTCTTGTTATCCCCGCAAGACCTCGAAGTTTATGGTAGTCGGAACCTTTGTCTTCCTATCCATGGAAGTCCTTGAAATTTATGGTATTCAGCACCTCTTCCTTCCTATCCCATGAAGTCCTAGATTGTACACAACAATAATAGGAGTCACACAATGCATGCTGAACAAGATGTTCAGTACGCACAAGGCATGAGAGTTACTCTCTCTAGAAATTACATCAATAACATGCAATCTCTAGAGTGATCTACAGGTATATCACGTATTCAGATTGTTAAAATGAGCTCTTATTTATAGGAACTTCTCAAATATATGGCTCCCTCCTCCAATGGTCATATTTTTCCTTGAATATTGTTGGGACCTGTGCACATGTGTCTTTAACAATGGTTAATTGGAAACAGGATTTACAACACCATTTCAAAACTATAACAAGTGAATGAAAAATATGGTTGCTTAAAAAAATATAACTTTTGGAGTCTAAGGATAAATAATATTCAAATTAAAACCAGATAATCATTTAGATACTATAAATAATGAATAATCAGATTCATTTTTAAAATGAATTTGAAAACTAAATTCTATGGATTTCGGAGTCCGAAATGCAATGAATTTAGAGTCTAAATTCTGAGGGATTCAGGGTTTGAATTTCATAGAATTCAGAGTCGTAATTTTATAGAATCAGGAGTCTGAATTTCAATGAATTTAGAGTCTAAATATCATTGAATTGGTTGTTTTCATTTCAGAGAATTTGGAGTATGAATTTCTGAGAATTAAGAGTCTCAATTTTAGAGAATTATGAGTCTAAATTTTAGAGAATTATGAGTCTGAATTTTAGAGAACATGGATTGTAAATTTTAGAGAATTTGTAGTCTGAATTTCATGGATTGTTGAGTCTTAATTTCAGAGAATGTAGATTTTGTATTTTAGAGAATTCAAAGATTGAATTTCAATGAATTGAGAGTCTGAATTTTAGAAAATTCAGAGTCTGAATTTTAGAGCATTCAGAGTCTGAATTTCAGAGAATTCGGTGTCTGAATTTTAGATAATTAGGAACTTGAATTTGGAGCCTGAAAATAGTAAACTCTATATCTATGTTTTTAAAGGATTATGAGTTTTTTAGATGTGAAAAAGATTTGAATAAGATGGGTTTGATTTATAGAAACTATAATAAGAACAATGAAAACATAAGTAAGGATAAAATTTCCATAGGGAAGGAAAATTTTCCTTATTAAAATAATTCTTAGGGAAGATATAATTTTTCTTAAGATAGAGTGTTTATGATTTTCAAAACATTGAGGAATGTAAAATTCATAATGAATTTTTTTTGACTTAATAATCACCCCATTTTTGGAAAGCACAAACATCCTTTTGAAAAAGAATATAAGGGCTCAAAATTTTTATGGACATAAAAATAAAAACATTTCTTCCTTTACATATGAATCCTGGTGAATATAACTAAATTGCTTTAGGTATTTAAATCCCCAAGGATCCTATTCTTGACTTCCTTAAAAAAATTATGATTTTTCCTGAATAAAAAGATCTTCTTTGATAGAGCTCCCAATTAGATTGACCCCCATACTTAGGGAATTCAGTTCTTTACTTAGTATTAATTTTTATTAATCTTTTCCCTACCTTTATGATTTTCCAAAAGGAATAAAGAGAATAAAAAAGAAAATGGTTCCTGAAAATTAGAACTATACAACAAAACACATGACAATCAACCAAATTTTAATTTTGATGTGAAAAATTTATAAAAAGAAAGAAATACAAAAAATGATCGGACTGGGGAAAAATTATCCTCCTTTATCCTTCATCATTAAAACATTTATGATGGTTTTTATCTTCTTTATCTTCTGGTTCTCTTTATCCACACACTTGAGCAGCTGATCCTAATCTTCAATTTTTTCTCTATGGGTTTTATCAATTCTTCCCGGGCCTTATTAATATCTGCATGAGCCATCAAGACATCTTCTTGATTAACAATATTTTCTTCAAACTCAATTCTATGATTCCTTTCCCTATTCCAATTAATAGCTTGTGAATTATGCTTCTCATTCATGTCCTTGACTTCTTGCTTCCGAGTTTTCTGCTCGAGGGCTAAAATTTTCTCAAAACTCTAAGAAAGATCTTTAACATCCTATATTCATTATTGGAATTGCCCTTCACATTATCTTGAAATTCAACAAATACTCTTAGGACTATGATTGTCTTCCTTAACTAATTTTTAATCTTCCTGAATGATCTATTATGAGCTTCATTAGCAGTGAAGAATTATTTGAAATCAGCCTCAAATCTGACAAACTTTTCTATAAAGTTGGAAACTAAATCTAATTTCAGATTTATCGAATGCTGAAGCATCTGTCATCTTGATTATATACTCAAAAATAAGGTAATGGAATCAAACAACCTTTTTATATATTGTACAATAAAATCATGTTTAAGAGAGGATGATTCTGAATTAGACTGTTTGGTTAGTGAGGATTGAGTTTCGATCTCTTCATCATTCCTTTTAAATAAACCACCAACATCTTTCATTTTCACTATAGATATCTTATGTGTATCAACAAACACTTTTTATCCCTTATTATCTCTCACAATGATCTCTTATGCTTTGTGAGATTCAGGTTTATTGTCAAATACTCAAACAATCATGTATTTCCCAAGGTTTTCTTTCTCAACACCTGCCACTAGATCTTCTGGCTGAATAAATTCATGGTTGATACTCATTTCTTTAAGTAGTTTATTCACTTATTCTTGACCGTTTTGTTATTTTTCGGGTGTATCAACTGTTTAATATTATGATTTAGAAGTTCAGATTGAATATTTCTCCAAAGGACTCTCATTCTCATCATATTTTTATAGTAGCCTTATCATGTCATCTGAATCACCACTTCGTTTTTCTTCCTCTTTCACTTCATCTGCTTGAACTATTTATTCTTCTCGTTTTGGTTCTAACATCACCATATTATTTTCCAGAGTCACTGGGAGTTATTCTTTCAAAAACAATTGCGTTACTTGAATTTTTTCAGTGGATTTCTCAATATCCTTAAGATTGGATTGAACTATCTCAGATTTAGACATTTTCTTCCCCTCTATTTTTTCCCTTTCTTACTTCTCATGATTTTCAGTAGCCTTGAAATTCAATGCTTTTTCCACAAGAAGGTTCATGACAAAACTAAGCTCCCTATACTTCTTATTTTTCTTGTTCTCTCTCCACTTATCAACCACTTCATATGGATATGTTTTTTTTACTTATTTAGCTTATGTGGTGCTGATTAAGTTTCCTTAGCTACAAGAGATTTTTCTTTCTCTTACCGTTCCTTCACCTTCCTCTTATTTTCACCCTTCTTGGATGTTTCATCCACATATAGTTTCATCGATAGGGATTCAATTTCATCTTCATAAAAATCATAGAATTCCCCTGATTCACTAAAAAAACAAATTTCATTCTCCTTAGAGTATCATCACACATCAACATTACATAGAAATTTCATGGCATATAACTCCAAGGGATTTGGAAATATTCAATACAAAGAACTATAATCATGGAGAGAATGGCTAGATAGATGATTAATTGAGACATTAAATTTCCAATTTTGATATTCTCAAATGTGATCAAGACATACTTCAACAAATTTATCATCCGAATGTTCACTAGGAAATCTAGAATATAGATGTAACTTTTCATCAAGGAATCCATATCCCCTTTTCTCGGAATAATATAAACTTGAACCCATAATTCCAGAATCTGAATCTTTGTATATTGATGAAAAATATTTAGAGTCTTGACTTCTTTCAAGCCAAGGCACACTAAATCCTTTCCTTTTTCAAACGAAACCGATACATACCGTAATTTATGGGTGAAAAATTCAGCTTCACCATCATGTAGAATTCAAGTTACACTTGAGGCCTTAGTATAGGAAATTGAGTAGGCCTTTCCATAGCTCTTAAAGTAAATATTATCTCTTTTTCCTTCATTGATGATACTTACTAATTCTTAAAATTCAAACAAGAGTTTCATATAAACCAGATCCCATTCCTTTTATTTACATACACAAAGGCTCTCTCAACCATTCATCATGATAATATTTGAATGGATAGAATAATACTTATCAATTAAATTTTATTTAATTAACTATCTCGGTATAACTTCCATTTATAGATTTAATTTACAATGGAAATTTCATTCCGAGGAGAATCCTGAAGATACATTCAGAATTGAGAAAAACCTTAAGATTTTGAATGACCTTAGGTAGAGTATCATGGTTTCAACACACCAGATATTTGAAGATTGATGTGGGACAACTGTTATGAGTCTTTATATAGTTTTTTTAGGAGAAATTGCACATTCCGTGATGGATCCAAGGGTTTAAATACTCACGATTAGATCTAACAATTGAAATGATTACCAAAGAAGGAATTTGGTAGGTTCTGATATTTTTATATTTTTAGGATAACAATTATGATTTAAGGAAAAGTGAATAAAAAAAACTTAAACAATATGAAAATAAAACCAAGTAAAAAGATTATTAAGAAATTTTATAAATGAAACATACCGTTCAGATTGCAAGGAAAATTAAATGTAATGAAGAGAATTCATCTTGTAGAACTTTTGATTTTGAAAAAAATCTGGATAATAAAAGTTTGAATATGAAAATTATGATTATGAATATTTTGATTAAAAAAATTTTGATTATGAATATTATGATTTCAAATATTATGATTAAAAAAATTCTGATTACAATAATATTTATTATGAAAATTTTGATTAAGATATTTTTTTTATGAAAAATTTGATTATAAATATTTTTTATTACGAAAATTCTGATTACAAAAATATTGATTATGAAAATTTTGGTTACGAAAATTTTGGTTAATAGAAAAATATAATCCCCCAATGAAAATGAGTTTCATACTATTATGAGATATCATTCAACAAAAAGTTAATATAGAAGATTACCTTATAGTTAAAATTCATAACTTTTTTTAATGTATTCAAATATATCGGAGGGTAAATATTTTGTAAAAATATCAGCTAGTTGATCTTGCATTCTGATAAATTGAAAGATGATATCAACTTTTTCTGTGTGATGCCTAAAATGCGACGACTAATATCCTTATATTTTTCACTTGAGTGATGTGAAGGTTATTTAAAAAAAGCCGATGACACTACTATTATAACACAATATCTATGTTTTGGTAAAAAAAAACATAGTCTATGAGGGTGTGTTTCATCCATAACATTTGAGCACAACAACTTCTAGCTGCATCATATTCAGCTTTAGTAGTAGAAAGTTCTTCTGAGTGATTCATTTAAATGACCAATAAATCGATGAATCTCCTAAGCAATGACAGGTTCTGGATATACTTTTCCGATCCATTCTATATCAACCGAATTCTCCATTTGAAAAACTATTTTAAACAAAACCATTTCCAAATGTTAAAAAGGTTCTTAAATACATGGTTCCCTTTATATAGTGAAAAATTCTTTTTACTTACTTTACATGAGATTCCATGGGATTGGATCGATATATTTCACATATTCATATTGATAACATTTTTTCTGGAAGACTAGCTATCAAGTATAGTGAATTTCATATCATATCTCAAATATATATTTGATCTACTTGTTTCCCATCTTCCTCAAGATCAATTGAATTTGAGTTACCTATGGGAGTACTTATACTCTTAGTGTTATCAAATACATTATTTTTATGAATATATTTAGTATACTTATGTTGAGGTATATAAGTTTCTTCTTGTTTTTTGGAGGTTTAAAAAACTAAAAAATGTTAACTCACCCATCAAACTCATTTCAAACTCAAATTACAATAAATTTTCAAATAAATCAGTTAAAGATAAACGAGTTGAATCAAATATGATTTCATCAACATAAATTTGAATAATCAAGAGAGTATTCTGATCATTCTTTATAAAGGGGTTAGATCAGAAATTCCTATAAAATAATTGTTTTCTAAAAAAAATCATTTATGCCTATCATACTAGGCTCTAGGGGTTGGTTTATGTCCATACAATGCCTTGGTATGTTTGAAAACATGTTCAAGATGTTTTATGTCTTCAAAACATGGATCTTGTTCATCCAAAACATCATCTTCAACATATCTATTAAGGAAAGTATTTTGAACATCCATTTGAAATAGTTTAAAGTTGAATAATGCTACAAAGGCAATTATAATACGAATAGATTCAAGTATTGCTACTGGAGCATAGGTTATTTCATAGTCAATTCCTTCTTATTAAATATAGCCATTAGAAACTAATCTAGCCTTATATCGTAATATGATTCCATTTTCATCATACTTATTTATGAAGACCCATTTTACTCCAATAATAAAAGATTCCTTATGTCATTCATCCTAGGTCTAGACTTTATTCATTTAAAATTCATTTATCTCTTCTTTCATGGTTTTAATCCAACCATCATCACCTAAATTTTCATTAGTGATTTGTTGTTATAATAAGAAAAAAATTCTAGATTTTTTACATCATTTCCAAAGGAACTTCTAGTTATTATACGTTGATATACATCACCAATGATACTATCGCTGGGATGATTCTTAAGAAAAAACTGATTTGGGTTTTCTAAAACTTGTTCATCAACATATGGTAGGAAATATTCTGGGGTAAATGCTTCAGAAACATTTTCTTGAAAATTTTCCTTATCATAAGGATCTTCTATCAAGGGTTGATAATATATTTTGAAATCAAATCTGAAAATTTAGGTTGAGGTTGTTTAAAAACAAAATGATCAGTTTTATCAAATTTAACATGTACTATTTTTCGAACTGTACAAGTATTTCAATAAAAATATTTATATGTCCTAGAAGATGCGGAGTATCTAAGAAAATTCAATCATCATATTTTGGTGAACATTTATGTAAATTATCATTAGTATTCCAAATAAATACTTGGATATCAAATACTTTGAATTAGGAAAGTCTAGGTTTTCATCCATTCCACAATTCTTATGGTGTTTTATTAAGAAACGGTCTAATCAAAACACCATTTATAGTATAAAAACTGGTAGTTATAGATTTAGTAAAAAATGCTTAGCTATCGAATATACACTCAACATAGTTATAGTTATCTATTGAAGAATTATATTTCTTCTTTCTACAACAAAATTAAATTGAGGAGTTCTTAGTGCAGATATGTTATGAGTAATGCCTTTTTTTACTACAAAAAGTTTCAAAATTGGAATTTTGAAAGTCTACCCCATTATCACTATGAATTGTTATTAATTTAAGGGTTTTCTCATTTTTAACTTGAGCCCTAAAAATTTTAAAATAAGAAAAGTCTTCATGTTTCTTTTCTAGAAAATAGACCTACAGAAATCTAGTGTAATCATCGACTTGGATAAATAGATTATATTTTCTTCTAGCCCATCCAGTTTGTGTTGGACTGAAAAGATCGATATGCACCAACTGTAATGTGTTAGTTGTTGAGACATCAACAATTTATTTAAAACATGATCTATATTTTTTTCGATTTTTACAAGAATAAAAATATTCTGAAGACTCATATATAAGCTCTAGTATATCTATAAAAAGTGTCTTATTTGAGATTTTATATAGGTTCCAAGGTTAAAATGTCCAAACCTTCTTTTCTATAACCAATATTGATCATACATTTCACTAAGGAAAGGTATATCTTGGCTCCTAAGGTATTATATGTTTAATGTGTATACATTCTCTTGCATATGGGAAGGAAGAAAAAACTCTTCCTTGGAATTGTGTAATATGCACTTATAATTCATAAAATTTACAAGGTAACCTTTAACACATAATTGAGTTATGCGAATGAGATTGTGTTTAAGACACTTAACAAATAAAACATTTGAAATCAGTGTTTTTCCATGAAAAAAAATGTTACTTGTACCAACAATTTCTTGCTAAGCATTATATCTGAATTTTTTATTTCCCCAATTCGTCTTCATAATAATTTCAAAGATGTTTTTGTTACCAGTCATATTCTAGGAACAATGACTATCCATGTACCATATATTACTTTTGGTACTATCATTTTTTCTGGAAATAATATTATTAGACATTAGGCATCCAAATTTTAATAGATCTAGAAATTTCAGAAAACAAGCTTTTAAGAATCCACATTTTCTTAGAAAACAATGATTTATGAAAACCTAACGACTGAGTTTTGTTTAATGGGCAATTTTTTCCCAATGTACACTACACTTATATTTAGTATAGAATAGAGAAATTTGAGGAGAAAAATAGTTATTACTAAAAACTGGCTTAGAATGATTATAACCAAACACGGAACTACTTATTAGAGGTTGAATTTGGGAATACATTTTATTAAAATATTCCTTACTAGAGGTATAATTTGAAAAACACTTCCTCAAGGAAAATATTTCAGACATTAGTTTAATAACACAATTTTATCCTAAAAACAATAGTTTTAGAACTATAGTTATTCTTTAAAATATTTTTATTATAAATTACATTTTCAAGATCCTTATAAATTATATCCTTCTTATAATTAACTTTCTCTAGGATTTTTGAAATAATTTTAATTTTTTTATCAAGATCTTTTGAAAGTTCTGATACTTTATTATTTAAAATAAAAATTCTATAATTACTCTTATCAAGATTTTTTTTGAGTTTAAAATTTTCATTCTCGAGAATTTTAAAAATGAAAGAAACTTCTTCAAAAGTAGGTAATTGATTATATTCATTAGAAGTATATTATTCATCATATGTTTTATAGTATTTATCATAAATATAATTTTCATTTAAAGAAAAATTTTTAATACCTTTAACATTGTGTACCTTGGCCATTAGATAATGATTTTTAATGGGTAATATGGATAATAGACCATGATTTTTCAGATCATAAGATTCATACTATGTTGATTCATTTTAAGAGTCACTAGCACTGGAACTCCATGTGTCATTGGATTTCAAAACATTATTAGCTTTATCCTTGTAGTACATTTTATAGTTCATCTTATAATTATTTTCCATTATATCATTTTTCATATGTATAAGACAATTCGACATGATATTCCTTACTCTTCTGTATTCATAACAAGTGAATTCAGATTCTTTCTTGCCTTTTCTTTATTTATTTTTATATCTATTATAAAAGTCGTTCTTTCCAACTATCTTGTTAATACATCCAGAATGATTATCTAGTTTATTATTATTATGTTCTCTTTCACTAGATTCTGATAAAACTAATACTATATTAGACAATGATTTTGTAACCATTTATGGTGTCTTGGATTTATTAGTAGTAAAGGATACACATCCATTAAATTTTTTATTCTTATTCATATCCGCATCTCATTTCATTCTTGTCTCATGTTGATGAAGAGTTCCAAAAATCTCATCAAGGGTGATTTTAGATACTTTACCATTCCCGTCAACAGCTATTCTATTAGATTACCACTCTTTATGCATGATATATGTAATTTTGTCTACAAGTTCCTCATAATATAATCATTTCTCACCCATATATTTTAAACTGTTAACAATAGTCATAAACCGTTGTTTTACCTTGCATACTGGTTCTCCATATAGAAATAGAAATCCATGATATTCTACTCTACACATAGCTCTTCTCATTTCTATAACTTTGGATATACCAAAATGAGGAACCTCCAATTCCTTCTAGATATAGTAAAAATCCTAACAAGGAGAAATTTGACTATATATATTCCTTGTTATGGACCAAAAAAATTTATTGTATAGCTTGATGTTTAGTTGATATTATGACTTTTCTTGATTGGCGAATACTCTGTCTTCTTTGTCCAGAATAAAGTTATCTCCAATCATCACAAAAAAATTATCCACACCAGTATTAATAGAAAAAGTATTCATACAATCTCTCCAATATTCATAATCATTCTCATCAAATACAGGTGCCCTGGTAGGATTTATAATGTCAATCAAACCAACATTCATTTCTACCATCTTAAAAAATATCATTCCACAAAAACTTTTTAATATAATAGTTTGTAAACTAGGATAAAAATAATATGCAAGGAAAACATTTAGAATAATGAAAACTTGAGTAAGAAAACTTATATGTGAGTATACGTATTTTAAATACTTGCTCTACTACAAATTTTAGGATCAAAATTTGAATTTAGATGCTTAATTACAGGTGGGGCTGAAGAATAAGTTTTAAAAATTAATTTTTAACATTATGGAAAACTATGTTTAACAAGGTTAAACAAGGTTAATTCCCAAGACCTCTTTTTGTTCTACAAACTTGCAAGGTTCAAAAAATGAGGATCCAGAAATAAAACATAAGGAATGTTTAAAAGGAAAAGATTCTACATTAAAGCATATAGATTCATACTTATCAGAGTATACAAAATCACCAGAACTTATTATAAGGTTACACATTATTCCTTTATCAAAATACAGTGGAAATAATATTGAAACGAATCAAGTATCAAGTATGAAATATTTTAACCTAGAGACTATGGTATCCAACCACCTTGGATAATGATCCCTTGATTTATACTTTCAAGAAATTCTATCTTACCCACACCAGGGTAAGCCATTGATTGGAATATCAGAATTTTTCTTGCTTCCCCACATGCCCTCGAACATTTAGTCAGAATCAGTATCTTCCTACCATGGAAGTCCTCTAATATTATTGTAGTCAACACCTATGTCTTCTTATCCATATAAGTCCTCAATTTTACACACCAACAATCAGAGTCATAAAAAAAAGCTAAATAAGATTTTTCATATGCACAAAGCATGATACTCTCTGTATAGAAATTACATCAATAGTTTGAAATCACTTTAGGTATCAACAGGTATATAACGTATTGAACTCATTAAAATGAGATCTTATTTATTATCACTTTTCCAATGGTCAACTCCCTCCTCTAATTGTCATATTTTTTCTTTTAATTTCAAAGGGACCTGTACATGTGTCACTCAAACAACGGTTAATTAGAAATAGAAAAGACAACATTATTTCATAACTATAACAAGCGTACACAAAATAAAGTTTCTTAAAAAATTATAACATTCAGAGTCTAAGGAAAAATAATGTTCGATCTATATCCAAATAATAATTTGGATACTATAAATCATGAATATTCATATTCTGTTTTCCAATGAATTCAGAAACTGAATTCTATAGATTTCAATGATAGAATTATAATGTATTTAGTGTCTGAATTTTGAGGGATTCAGAGTCTAAATTCCAAAGAATTCAAAGTAAAAATTTCAGAGAATTTAGATTCTAAATTTTAATAAATTTGGAATCTAAATTTCATAGAATTAGGAGTCTGAATTTCATAGAATTATGAGTCGGAATATCAGCGAATTTGGAGTATGAATATTAATGAATTCGGATTCTGAATTTCAGAGAATTCAGATTCTGAAATTCAGAGAATTCAGAGTCTGAATTTTAGAGAATTTAGATTCTGAATTTCAGATAGTTCAGAGTCTGAATTTCAATGAATTAAGAGTCTGAATATCAGAGAATTCAGAGTCAGAATATCAGAGAATTAATAGTCTAAATTTCAGAGAATTCAGAGTCTGAATTTCAGTGAATTCAGAGTATGAATTTCAGATAATTTTGAAACTGAATTTAGTACCTGAAAATTGTATACCCTAAATCTATGTATTTAAAGGATTCTGAGTTGTTGATATGTGAAACCGATTCGAGTAAAATGAGTTATATTTAGAAAAACTATAAAGAGAAAAATGAAAACATAATTAACGATTAAATTTCCTTGGGGAAGGAAAATTTTCCTTATTAAGATAATTCTTAGGGAATATATAATTTTCATTTAGATAGAGTGTTTGTGATTTTCAAAACATAGAGGAATAGAAAAGCCCCATGGAATCATTATTGAATCAAAACATTCTAGTTGTTCTGGTCTTCCATAGAGTTAAACACAAGAGCCTTATAAAGGATATCTAATGGATTCAGTTCTCAGAAAAGGAAATCACATTAACATATTACTTTTTTACTTCAACTCATCATTAACTCAAATAAATATTTTATATGTCTCATAAAATAACAAATTGAGTATCATCAATATTCTGAAATTTTAATATTATTATTAAAACTCCATTATAAACCTCAATTCCCATGAAACGATAAGTGAACGTATAACTTGTGTGTACGTACAACTAATTGTCTCTATGTATAGATACAAATTTTTTCATCAATATATTTTATTGATGGGTATTATGATTCCTTTTATATTTATATAGGACATTAAATAAAAAATTATAATTATGTAAAAATAATATTATATTTACATTCTTACCATCATATCCTTTGGGAAATTATAATGTATTTCATGCGTATGTGTGGACAACCACTTCTATTAAGCAATGCGATTTGTTTTTCATTTATATTTAAATATGATAGTAATGAGGATAAATTTAATAAATATATTCGAACTATAATATTTAATATTGATATAGTAAAATTGATTTCATATTTACATATCTTGTAATCCATCTATTGAATACTTATAATGACATTTATGCATACGTATGACATACTGCCATCATAAATGGTGTAATTATTTTTCTATCCCTAGATTTTAGGTTTGACACCAATTATGTATATAATAAATATATATGATATTTTTTTACACTTATAAATATAATAGATATGGTGTATCAAGGATAAATGAACAAAATCTAGAATTAAAGAACTCATATACTCATGATAAATGAACTAGTTAGCTCTAAGAAATGTGATTTTTAATAAGGAATTGATGACGAAAGGTGTGGTTAAATGTTATAAAGGGATCATATATGAAATTAGAAGTATGAAAATTATTTTTTCATACGATTATAACTAATAAAAATTTATTATACATGTGGTTAGTGTTCTTTCAAATGAAGGATAACTTGAGGTAAGGGTTTTATTACACAATCTCTCTAATATTCATTATTGATTATATTTAAGTCCATACTAAGGGAGATTTCATTTAAATATCCATTTTTTTGGAAATTTTATTAGAAATTTATATAACACTATCCAAATGGATGTTAAAGCAATTCTGACACATGTTTACATTTTAAAAAACATTTTAAAAGGATTTTTTTTATTATTTTATAAATAATGTACTCTGTAACTTTTATGAAAAAAATACAAGGTAGTTTTTTTTGAAAATTGAAAAATGAATATTTTTTCCATCATCATGACCAATACTTTATTTGAATATTACTATTAATTTTTACAAGTTATTTTAAATAAATATTTTACATGATATGCATACAACTTAAAAAAAGTGATTTCAAAATGGAAAGGTTATTTTCATAAAAAAATTATTCAAATGGATTTCTCAATATATTTTTCCATCAAAGTTGAAATTTTTTTATGTTAATTAATATTTATAGGATATATGATCCAAGGATTCAATTCATAATCATTCTCTATATGTTTTTTGTTTAGGATAAAAAGTTCATTATGAAACCTGGGATATTTTCCTTGTGTTTTGCTATAATGGGATGTTTATGAAACCCATTTTTTCATAGTTATTATATGAAGAATGATTTATTATATTGTGGAACAAATATGTATGATTTAGATATATTATTAGTGTGAGTAATATAAACTGAAAATTCCTTGGATAAATTATAAAATCTCATTAGATAAACAAGACTTGAATGGGGAGTGAACCTAGTTCAGTAAGTGAATATGTCATCTATGATGGCATTGTGGGTAATCCTAGACTAATAAGATGGTTTAGGGACTAAAATGATTGTAATATGATATAATGGGAAATTATCATTGACTATAAAAGAAATAATTTTATAGGAAAAAATTTATTCCAAAATTACATGTTATATGACTATATTATAATCATATAGTTAATGTTATATTATTCCATTATGATTCATGTATTATGAACTCCTATAATTTTTTTGATGAAATATGAATATGATCTTTGATTTGAAGGATATTGTAAAGAATTGGACCCCTCTAGGATATTCGATTATTGTAATCTAGTGTAGGAGGGGTTCTGGGAGGTGTTAGTGACTCATTTCTAGAAATTGCTAAAAAATATAGTTTTTTTCTATCGACAAGTCATTTTATACTATTACTGTTAGCGTGTCATTTTGAACTGTAAGTGTCAACATGTCATTTTGAATTTTTGGTGTTATCATGTAATTTTGAACTGTTTTTGTAAGGGTTTCATTTTGAAATGTCGGTGTTGGCGAGTCATTTTGAGCAGTAAGTTTCTGTGTGTCATTTTGAACTCTAGGTGTGGGCTAGTCATTTTGAACTGTCTGTGTTAGAATGGAATTTTGAACTATCGATTTCTGTGTGTAATTATGACATGTTAGTGTTAGTGAGTCATTTTGAACTATCAGTGTCGGTATGTCAGTTTGAACTGCCTGTGTCAGCGTGTCATTTTGTATTGTCGGTGTCGGCATGTCATTTTGAACATTCGGTGTTGATGTGTCATTTTGAACTATCAATGTCGACGAGTCATTTTGAAATATCTGTTTCGATGTGTACTTTTGAAATATCACTCTTAGCATTTCATTTTGAACTATTAGTGTCGACGAGTCATTTTGAACTATTGGTGTCAATTTGTCATTTTGTACTGTCGGTATCAGTGTCATTATTAGCGTCAGTGTCATTTTTCCAGTATTTCCAAATTTTTCCAGTTTCTCCCCTATTAAGATTTATTTGACATAAATAAATTTTAAAGTCTTATTTGAGAATCTATAAAGGTGTCTGAAAGGATATTAATTATATATTTAATATTCTAATGCTCCCCAAACATTGAAATAGTCAATCCACCTAATATTAACAAAGATTCAACTTTAATGGCACATGAAACTATTTCTCATTCTTTCAATATAGGATTTTAATTTTCTAAATTTTATGTCCCATCCTCTCTTTTTTATTGCATAGAGAACTTTTCTTCCCCCAGAAAAGTTTTTCACATGTGCTAAATCCCAATACTATCCGGTTTATCTTGGAGTTTCTTGTTTCTCACGTGACCCTTGTTTGGTGCAAGAAAGAGTTCTGGTCACCTGTTGTTCCATGTAAGTCTTTTTCTATCTACATTATTTTAATTTTTCATCATACGTGGTGGGTATAAGGATGCCTTTTTGTGAGAATGACTTAATCTAATTCTAACAAAGATAACGAGAAGTAATAAATGCGGGATGAGGGAGATTTTGATGATGTGTTGTTTATTTTAATTTTTATCCTTGATGATGATGTGATGTATTGTGGCCATATGGATTTTGAAATTCATGTCCATTGGTGGTATTTTTCTTGTGCATGGGTGACACTTTATTACTGTTGTTGATTCCTTATGAAAATTTAGTGTAAAGATCAATTATATTTAACTCATATACTTAATTAAATGAAATGGATTCCCTAGTTTGAAAACCCATGTTTGATCTCCCTGGTTTATTAATGTATATTGATGAAAAATGTTTACAAAATTCAAATACATCCTGTTTGATAGGTGTGGCTTTGTGCTGTGTTTTGTTGGATTTTTTGACCTGTGTGGGTTGTGTGGTGCTGCAGTTGGGAGCATAGTTTTTGGTATATGTATGAGATGTGGGGTTTGTTCTATCATTTGGTTTGGTATGTTTGTGGGGTGGGGCTGCTATTTTAGGGGTGGGTGATGTGGTATTGCTGTATGCGATGGTGTATGAGGTGTGATGACATATCAATTCAGAAATTGATTGATTGTGGAAGTGATGGAATTATTATATAGTGGGAATGCTTCTGGGTAGTGGTTGGGAAGCAGGACTATAGAACATAGTTGTTTCCTGAATTCATATTCATGGGTGTGCTGGGTGTGTGGTTGTCATATAACTGGGATTCCGGTTCTAGTTGTGATAATCTGAATGAGTGAGATAACATTGAAGAATTATTGTTTTTAGTGGTTGATCAGGTGTATATTAAAAAGGGTTGTGAAGTGGGACTACATGTTGGATGTTCTTTGTTATTTTTAGGAATGTGAGTTAAAGTTTAGTTCCTTACATTGGTCCCTAATTAGTTGTTTTACTTGGAATTGTTTAGTTGATTTTAGCCTTTTGGACACGGTTGCAGATGTTATGAATGTTAATTTATAGTGTAGGGATGGAATAAATAAATAAATAAGTTGATAAATATATAATGGAATTGGTTAAATGGATCTTCTGGGGGTATGGTTCTACGTATGGAAGTCATCGTCATTCATGGTGATACATGCATATAGGGGCAACATCAAAGTTCGGTTGTGTAGGCTGGTTTCCTATTTGGAAACCCAAAGTTTAGGATGAGTTCTTGTTTCCCTATATGTATAATCTTTTAGTTTTGTTTCTTTTCTATACGTACCCCATCTATGTTGAGTACTATGGGTTGAACACCCATATTTCGTGGTTGATGGTGTCTTTCCCAACATCCATATGGGAGGATGGATGGCTGGTTACTGACTTTTTCCTCACACACCTTCTGGGTTCTTACCATTAATGTGTATCCATTAAGGCTATAATGGATTGAGGTTTAATATAGCCCAAGATCATTCAAGAATGTTTTGTTATGGATGAGGGGTCTAGGTGTCTGCAGGGTAGGTTTTTTTCCTAGGTGTCTTCGAGATGGGGCCCATGTGTGTTCATGTAAGAGGTGTGGTTACTGTGACCTAGGTGTATGCGAGTGGGATATGTGTGTTTGTGGCCCAGTTGTGTGTCAGTAGTTATTGTAGTGGGACTAAATTTGGGTATGGTCGATAGCTTCAAGATGTTATCAGTTAGAAATATGCTGTAAATTAGTGGAAAAAGTGGTCTGTGGAACCCGATTCATCGATATGATTATGTTATTAACTTTCCTATCAAGTGTTTTTTTGGGATTGTGTGTTGGGGAAGCTGGGTTGGTTATCTTTATTTGTCAGGTGTTGTCGGTTTCCACTATTATCAATGGGGAATTACTATGCTTCTTTCACTTGTGCATGTGTGACATTGGTTTATGTTCTGAGTATACTTGTATGATCACCCTAAATTATAAAACAATTTTCAGGTTTCTAAGAAGAATATAGGGACTCTGCTGGACTTTACTTGCTTAGGCATCCAAATAGTTTTCATTCTATTACATAGTCTCTTTCTTTTGGTTCATTCTATGGTGGTTTGGTTGTACTTTTTCCACATTTTACATTTAAATCAAGAATGGGTAGAATATTTTATTCCTTTATATAAATTATTGGTGTTTTTTGGGATTTGTACTATCTTATCTCTTGATACGATTTCATTAAAAAGTGTAATTCCTCTAATTTTTCTTGAGATTCTATACCCTTGGTGCTAGTATACACTCTAGGGACTTTTGACGGAGGGACATGGGGTCATTATATCTCATTCATCTTAATGAAGGAAGTGCATGGAACTTTGCAGTCCCTTCCCTCACTATGGTGTGTAAATGAGGCTAAAGAAGACTTATTAGGACACTAGATTTTAGGGCCCCTCATGTTTTGATGCAAGGATCTTGGGGACTACTGAACAACCGACTGAGAATACTTTTAGTGTAGGGAAGAGACCCTAGGAAAGGTACATGGATCATAATTACATGTTTTCTTGTGTTTCTTGGGCGTTTTTTGAATTTAAAATAAATGAACAGTTAAAATGAATTTAAAATAAAATTATCATACGACATGGGATTAGGAGTTCCATTTTACAATTTTATACTATGGAATGCTTATTTCGCCCATGTTTTGTATGAGAAGTTGAGGCCTAGTATCCTGGCATTGTAGATCAGAAGAGGGTTGATCTAGAGAAGAAGATAACAAGTGGTAGAACAAACTTCATTATTTACAATGGAAGACCATAGGACGTACGGAGGTAGATTTTCTGACTTAGAGATGATGTGATCTCTTGAGGATTTTGAGATCACCATTACCATGATCCAAGATCTAAGGGCGTACATGGTTTGTCTGGTAGTGAGTCATATGAGGGAAGCGGTGCATCAGTGGTAGACCCTCTACTTACAGGAGAGGAAGGAGACCGATGTTTTGTGTGCTGACTTTGAGAAGGAGTTTTGTGTAGAGTCTCTTTCCATAATGAAGACGGCGTAGAAGAGTCATGAGATACACTCCCTTCAGCAAGGATGTATGTTAGTGAAGGAACATGGGATCATGTTCAATGATCTCATATGATTTGTTCTAAACCACTTTCTGGATGAGGAGTCTAGGGCGAGGCAGTTGGAGGAGGCACTCTGACCTTCTCTTTAGTATGAAGTTTCTCCCTTCACCCTACCAACAATCAAAAAAGTTTAGAAGAAGGAAGAAGTAGTGGAGAGGATGCAATCACATGGTAGGTGTAACGTGAAAGGGGATCTAGATGAGTTTATCAAAGGGGAAGTTTGATAGAAGCAAGTATCTAGTGTCAGGATTTTTTAGGTATCAGCCAGTGGGATGTAGGCCTAAGCTGTTCTAGTTTGGATTTCTTGGTCCATGACCTTTCCCATTGGGCCCAAGATTGAGGTTATTTTTCTAAGGAAGCCATTGAAATATTCAGAGCCAATTCCCTTTTCGAGATCTATTTAGTGGATCTGGGAAGGTTCCTCACCCACCCCATAAATGGTTTCAATCTAGGAATTTTTAGCAGTAGGGACAATAGGCTCTCATTCTACTGAGGGAAGATAGTGCAGCAGGAGTTCGACCTTAAGGTGCTTCTCAGGGTCATCAACCATGGCATGGTTGGGGAGGTAGTCGATATCAGATACGTACAAGATATGGGTAAGAGAAATTTCACAATAAGGATGTAGTAATTCCATCAAGGCTAGAGGTTGTTCAAGGTATGATTAGTCTTTTTAGCAGCCTTATTTTGATTTTTGTTGAATTAGGAGATTCACATTCATTTGTTTTCCCCAGTCTAGCCCATGCATTGGTTCTATAGGCAGATAGACTTCCCGTTCAACTAGCATTGAGAACACAAGTTGGAGGTTAGAACAGTTTGTTTGATGTAATGTAGGTATGTATACTGATGTTGGGGACGCATCAGTCTAGTGGTGATATTCTTATACTACAGATGTGGTCATCTGGTTTCATCTTAGGAATTGACTAGTTCTTTTTTTTGAATGATTTTATAGTATTCATCTTGATAAGAGTCGTGTTTTTAGGTGTGGATGTCATACATATAGTTTTCATTTGTGAGAGGAATAGTCAGGTGGGTTGTTAGTGTGTGGGGCATCTTCTCTACCAATCAGCCAAGCTATTGGTGGGATTAATAACCATAGAGATAGTGGAGGATCATGTGTTTGTCAGAGAGTTCATGAATGTATTCATATAAGAGGTTGTGACCCTCCCCCCTTGACGTGACACTGAGTTTGGGATAGAAATATAACCCAATTCCCAACTTATTTCGATGGCCACCTATTGGATGACACCATCTGAGTTACATGAGTGGTGGATTTAGATCTCCGATTAGATAAGGAAGGGATTTATATGGTCCACTATGTATCCAAAGTTTTCTCCAATTATGTTTCGAAATGAGTATGATAGTGGTCTAAGGATATACATAAAGTATCAGAGACTGAATCGTGTAATAGTCAAGAACTGTTACCCCCTTCCAAGGATAAATGATCTTTTTTAGTAGTAGAGGAGATAAGTTCTGTTCTCTAATATTGATATGTGTTTTAGATATCACTAATGTAGGGTGAAGGATGTTGACAACCCGAAGACTAATTTTAGGTTCAGATATTGGATATAAAAGTTCATGGCCAGGTAGTTGGGTGTGACAAACACACTAGTAATGTTCTTGGGACACATGAAATCAGTTTTCGATGAATTCCTGGTCAAGTTGGTCATCGTGTTCATCAAAGTCATCCTGATCAACTGCATGTTATAGGAGGAGCATACCTATCATCTGAGAACTCTTTTCTAGGTCCTTCGACACCACTAGCTCTATGGGATGTTTCCCAAGATTATGTTATGGATGTGATAAGTGCATTTCCAAGGGCATGTGGTGTCTCATCAGGGGATAAAAGTAGACGGGCCAACGGTAAAATTGGTTGTTTCTTGGGAAGCACAAAAAAATGTGGAGGTGGTTCATACCTTCTTGGATCTAGAAATCTATTACGAGAGGTTGGAACCCAACTTATAATGAGTTGTAGCTCCATTGAAATCCTTGACTAGGAATGATCAGGAATTTGTGTGGAGTGACCAATGTCAAAATACTTTCATCTACCATAAGGGGAGGTTGATCATTTCTCTGATGCTTAGGTTTCCCTAGTAAGGGGTGATGTTCATGGTGTTTTATGATTCCTTCATCTTAGGAGAGATGTGTGTGATGATGTAGTAGTGAGGAGTGATGTCATATGTGTCTAAGATGTTACATCCCCATGAATTTAACTATTCTAGCTTATATCTATAGCATATATCTGTCTTGTATTCACTGAATTTGGGGTGGAATCACCTTATCAGGGAGCACATTGTGGTCCTCACGGATGATAAGATCCTGAGGTATATTTTCTCCCAATGAGACCTAATGATATAGTAGTGGTGGTGGATAGAGTTTCTCTAGGACTACAACATCGAGATCTCTTACACGATAGGAAAATGGAATGTGGTGGTCGATGCCTTGAGAAAGAAGACATATAAGAAGGTAGTCCCAAAGTCAGTGAATTATTTAAAGGTAATAGAGGTGTTAGACTCTTTGAACATGGATGATGGGGCGGAGAGTGGTTGAGGCTCTCTATTTTAGATGACAGTATAGTATTCCTTGATACGGCAGGTAAATGAGTCTCAGTGGGGAGATATAATGACTGAAGTTACACATGATTGCGTTGACTAGGGTGATGCTCCCAAAGGAAGGTTAGAGGATGTTCAAAATTGTTTTCTATTTGGTCAGAAGATATTTTTCCTATTGGATATTCCTGATGGTGTTCTTTGTCTGCTCCATATCTCACCCCTATAAGATCACCCAAGAATTTATAAAATATACTAAGGCCCAAGGGAATTGATTTGGTTCCCGAGATGAAGTGCTCAATGGAAGATTTTGTGGAAATGTTTTTAGTGTTCCCAAAATTGAAGGGTGATATATATGTTCCCAGAGGTCTATTTTAGCCTTTATATGTCTCCTAGTGATAGTGGGATTACATCTCAATTTATTTCATCCTTGGACATCCTAGGGATCTGGGAGACTATGATACTATTTGGGTAGTGGTAGATCATCTGATGAAATCGAATCACATCCTGGTGATCAAGGAATCCAGCACAGTGGATGACATAAAAAGGAGGTATGAGGACATGGTGTTGTGGTTGCATGGGGTTCCAAGATCCATCATGTCACATCAAGAAGTATGGTTTACCTCATGTGTTTAGAGGTGACTATAGTATACTTATGCCACCTAGTTTTTCCTTAACTCAACATTCCCTGCTCAGATGGATGGACAAGCATAGCAGACCATCTAGAAATTACATGATATAATATAAGAATATGTACAGGACTTTAGGGGGTCTTGGGTATACAATTTCCCCTAGTAGTGTTTTCATAAAATAATATAAATCACTATACCAAGAGCATGGAACCATTCGGGGATTTGTACGGAAGGCCGTGTCATTCTCCATTGTGCCGGACATAGGATATGGAAGAATCCTTTCTTGGACCCGAGGTATTGAAGGGCCCGACAGAGAAGGTTCAGGTTGTGTGTGAGAGGATAAATATGGATCAATACTTCCAGAAGTCATATGATGATCACCAGAGCAGGACCTAAGATTTTGAGGTAGGGGAGATGTTTTCTTGAAGGATTTCACTTGATATGGGTAGTAATGGTTCAGTAAGGGAAGAAATATATCTCCCATAATCATCAGGACCTTCAAACTATTTGGAAACGTTGGTGAGGAGGCATATTAACTGGTGTTTCCACTATATTTTGGGAGGGTCCACAATGTATTTCAGGTCTTGTAGCTTTGTCGGTATCAACGTGATGTATCCCATTTCATTAACTGGAGAGATTTAGATATTGAGGATGAAAGGATGTTCGTTGAGTAGTTGGTGGAGATGTAGGGCCATCCAGAGAAGGTGATTTTTGGATGAACCATTCCCATGATTCGGTTACTCTGAAGGTATGGTGGCATTGAGGAGATTAATTGAGAGAGGGAGGCATAGATGCATTCTCAATACTCAGAGCTTCTTTTAGTTTTGATCTTGTGTTTTTCTTTATTATTTTCTTATGTTGTAGTTCATGAATTTTTTGCTATGAAATGCTTTGTTTACTTCCCTTTGATGTGTGATAAGTCTTGTCATATAGGGATGGGTGGAACTAATCCCTAATCAAGATGAATTAATACAAATACGATTAAAAAAATTTGTGGGTGAGTCAGTGCCTCCCAAAGCAGATAATATATTGATATGGAGGAAGGATCTCCCTAATCCATGTGTTGAGATTTTATAATATTTGTGGTTCATGTGGTTTTTTGGGGCGGTATCTATTAGGGAGGTGTTCATGGATGTCATGTTTTTCACTATAGTATTGGATCAACATAGGGTGGTTTGTCCTTCAGAGGTATCATTTGGAGTGGTCATTCCAAAACCTCTTTCCTTTGGTTTGATTTTGAATTGTCAAGGGAGATAATAGTTTGTGAGGTATCTATTGTAATTAATTAGACCACTTCAGGCCATTGAATTGTCAAAATCTTGTGCTTTGGGGGTTTTGAGAGGTGTGAGAGACTCCTTTCTAGAATTTTCTAATAAATCTTGTGTTTCTATCAGTGATTCATTTTTTACTATTGGTTTTGGTGAGTCATTTTGAACTGTCAGTGTTGGAGAGTCATTTTGAACATTCATTGTTAGCATGAAATTTTGAACTGTCTGTATTGGGAAGTCATTTTGAACAATTGGTGTCTGGGATTCATTTTTAACTATCGGTGTTGGCGTGTGGTTTTGAACTGTTGGTGTTGGCGAGTCATGTTGAACTGTCTGTGTCAGCGTGTCATTTAGAACTATCAGTGCCACCATATCATTGTGAAATATCAGCTTCAGTGAGACATTTGAAACCATTGGTGTCAGTGTGTCATTTCAAACTATCAGCATTGACTTTTCATTTTGTACTGTTGGTGTCAGCATGTCATTTTGAACTATTCGTGTTTATATGTCATTTTTAAATTTTAGTGTCGGTGAGTAATTTGAACTATCAGTGTCGGCATGTCATTTTGAACTATTAGTATCAACATGTAATTATGAAATGTCGTCTTCGGCGAGTAATTTTGAAATATTGGTGTCAACATGTTAGTTTTTTACTTTTGGCATCAATGAAATAATCATCTTCAGTGTCTATGTCAGTGTCAGCCTCATTTTTCCTTTTTTCCTTATTTTTCAAGTTTCTCCCCTCTTAAATTTTATTTGACACAAATATAGTATAATGTCTTATTTTAGAATTTATAATGGTATTACATAGGATGTTTATTATATCAGTAATATCCCAATGAATCCCAAACATTGAAATAGTCAATCCATATAATCATAAATATGATCTGACTTTAATGGCCCTTGAAACCTTCTCCCATTATGATGATATAGGAAATGTTTTTTATTAATCCAAGGTATTATATTCAACTTTAACTAGGTCCACAGAGAATTTTTCCCCCAGAAGAGTCTTGATCTTGTGCTAAAGCCCTTTCCAATCCGGATTGTCTTTGATTTTCCTACTTCTCATGTGACCCCCTTTTTGGTTCATGGAGGGGATCTGGTTTCCTGTAATTCTATGTAAGTATTTTTCCATTATCTTTATATTAATTATTCATCATACAAGGTTACTATAATGACACCTCTTTTTGAGAATGGCTGAATTCAATTTTAAAAAAGATAATTAGAGGTGATAAATGGGGGACGGTGGAGACTTTTATGTTTTGTTGTTTGTTTTAATTAAAATATTTTTTGATGATGTGATTTAATGTGTCAATATGTCTTCTAAAAATCAATTTTTTTTTTAATTTGTCTATGAATGGGTGAGGCTTTATGAAAATTAATGTTTCATTTTGAATAATTGGTATAAATATCAATCTGATTAAACACGTATACTCGATTAAATGAAATTAATTCCTATGATGAAAACCCATGTGTGATCGCCCCCATTTTTCAAGTGGATTTAAAGAACAATGTTTACCAAATCTGAATACATCATATTTGTATGGTGTGGAAATGTGATGTGTTTTTTTGGGTTTTGTGACCTATGTGGGTTGTGTGGTGTCACTGTTTGGAGAGAAATTGTGGGTATAAGGTTGGGATGATGAGTTGGTTATGTGACTTGCATTGGTATGTTTGTGCGGTGGGGATATGTTTTTAGTCCTGTTTTTTGTGGTATTTGCGTATGATGTGGGGTAGGTGGTGTGATGATATATTAATTGGGAGATTTACTGATTGCAGAATGGATGGAAATGTCATGTAATGGAAATACTCATGAGAAGTAGTTGGGTAGGGGGGATACAAGGCTAGTTTTTTTAGTTACTTAATGTTTGAAGGTGGGATGGGTGTGTTCTTGTTGTGCAGTAGGATGCCTATTCATGTTTTGGGAGGATGATTGAGCGGGATAACATTGAAGAATGGTATTTGACCATAATGGAATGAGTGTCCAAGAAAAAAGGGGTTGTGTAGTAGGACTTCTGGTTGGATTTTCATTATTGATTTTATTAATGGGTCTTAAAATAAATTTATTTACCTTGGTACATACTTCTTTATTTTCCTTGGTATTTTTTAGTTTTTTTAGCCTTCTAAAAATGGTTTCAGATGTTGTGTTTGTTAGCTTCCCAGGTATGTATGGAATAAATAAATGAATAAGTTGATATATACAAAATTGAAATTGGTTAAAAGGATTGTATAGGGGTATACTTCTACTTACAAAAGTGACCATTTTTCATAGTGATACCTTCATGTAAGGATAGAAACAAAGGTCGTTTTTGTGGGTTGGTTTCTTGTTTGGGAACCAATAGCTTGGGATGAGTGCCAATTTATCTATATGTATAAGTATGTAGTTACTTGTGTTTTCTATACACACCCCACCCATGTTGAGCACTATGTCCCACAAAACCCCATTTCATGGGAGAGGGTGTCATTCCAATCATCCTTATGGGATGATGGATGGATAATTACTGACTTCTTTTGTGAAACCCCTTACGGGTTATTATTGTTGGAGCATATATGGGAAGCCTTTAATGGATTGAGGTTTACTATATCCCAAGACCCATTAGGTAATATGTGTTGTAGATGAGGGGCCCATGTGTTTTCTTGCCACGTTTGTTTCCAAGGTGTCTTCGAGATGAGGCTTAGTTGTTTTCAAGCAAGATGTGTGGTTGTTGTGACCTAGGTGTATATGGGCGGGATATTTGGGGTTTGTGGCCCCGGTGAGAGAGAAATTGTCGTTGTGGTACTGAATTTGGGGAAGGGAAGTAGCGTCAAGATGTTATTCATTAGTAATGACACATTAATCAGTGGAAAAAGTTGTGTGGGAAACCCAAATCATCAATGTGATTATATTAATAATTTTTTTTGACTCTATTATATGGGGAGTATACCATTTTGAGGCTGGAAAGGTTATATTTTCTTTATTATGTGTTGCTAGAATGTATTGTTTCATAGTGGAATTAGTATGATTTTACCACTTGTGGATGAGTGACTTTGGTTTCCATGCTCAGTATATTTGTAAGCTCACCATACATTGTAAAACTGTTTCCATATTTCCAGGAATACTTTGGGGGCTATGTAAGACTTTACAGACTCTAATGTTAGGATAGTTATTATGCTAATTCTTAGTCTCTTTCTTTTGGTACTTTATTTTTTATTTGGTTTTAATTTTTTCATCGTTTACATTTAAATCATGCATGGGTTGGATGTTTGTTTCCTTTATATAAATTTTTGGTGTTGCTTGGGATTTTTACCATCTTATCTCCCAATCATATTTTCATTAAACATGGCAATGCCTTTCATTTTTTGTGAGATTCTATAACATTGGTGATAGTGACCACTCTAGGTCCAATTGAATGTGGGACTCGGGGGGTCATTATCTCTCCATCATCTTGAAGAATGATGGGCATGGCACATTTCTATCACTTCATTTATCTTGAAAAGGTGGTTAATGAAAACATTGGTTTTCAAATGTTACGGTTATGTTCTTATACACTTATGTTCATGTAATGATTATTTGATAATTGGTATCTCCCTTTTTTCCTATACCAAGTATCTAATCTCACCCATTTAATATGTTTTATTTTACACAAGTTATGAAGAATGGTTTTAAGTATTATATTTCTATGAAGGCTTCAAATTATGTTTAAATTATTGGAAAAAATGTTGATATTTTGTGAACTAGTTGTTTATGTTACCATTTATCCAAGGATAGTAGAATTAAATTTTAGAAACCCTCTATTTTGAAATATTAACATTACACATAATTTTAAGAATACATAAAACCACATAAAAATAGGCACTGAAATACCATAATTTGTGTAGTGCCTTTGTAAACATTGAAACACGAACATTGGTACATGATTGAGATATATTATCTCCCAAAAGGTACTTTTTGACTAGAAACCTTCTTAGACTCGTCAAAAAAAATAACTTCATAACCTGGGGGAAGGAAACATAAAAAAGGGTTGAGCTTAAATACCCATTAATGGAAAAAATTGAGATATGTAAGTATAATCAATAGAATAAGGGTATGAGAAAGGAAATATAAGATCAAACCCTACATTTCAATGTTCCTATACAAGAATCATAGAATAAATCATGTAAATTCATAAGACATGAATCATAAGTAAATAAATATCATAATCCCTGAAAAAAATATGATTAAAAATGTTATTGTGATGGAAACATAAGAATATAACATAATTTCAATAGTTTCGAAGGCATCACTTCCATTCCCATGTTGGTAGTATGGTTTCACTCCCCATACCATTTAGGTAGTCATTGTTTGCTACCATATCTATCTTAGTAGAATGAGTTCACTCTCATACCATCTTGGTAGTCATGGTTCACTCCCACTATCATCCTAGTGGTCAAGCTTCATCCCCAGATAACCTTAGTCTGTCTCAAGAGATATAAATATTTACCCAAAGAATTGGAGGGATATATTGGTCCCACTAATCTCATAATTAAATCATATATACAGGTTCTAATAGATCATAAATAATAATATCTTAACCCATGAAATTATATTGGTCTTATAAACATGTAATTAGATCAAAACCTCTAAAAAAGGCATGTTTGAAAATAATTTCATCAAAATCATAACCCATGAAAGGGAAATACATTTCATAAAAATAAAACTTGTGAAAATGAAATAGGTTTCAAAAATATCATGAAATTAAGCATAACCCATTAATAGAAATAATGGGAAAATAACATTTAGATCATTTCCTAGAACAAAAAGTTTAAAATCAAATGATGTCATATTATATAGAAATCAATTTTGAAATATATGGGAAAAACATTCTTGAGGAAGATATACATTCTTCTTGGAAATAGGTTTTTAATACATGAAACCATTTTAAATTCATTTTCATATTAATTTCCATCAAAACATATGAAGAATACCTAAAATAGTTTTTTAAATATTTTTCCTTGAAAATTTATAAATTATAATAATAATATTTTCAAAATAAATTTTTCCTTCAAAACACATTGAAGAAATATTAACAATTACTTAAAATGTTCTGAAAGCCTTTTTTCTTGAATAAATATGAAAAAATATTATTTTTTTAATATACATTGAGAAATATTAAATAATTCTTGAGAATGATTTGAAAAACATTTCATTAAAAACACATTGAGATCACACATAGAAAGCTTGAAAATATTTTGAAAACCATTTCATTGAAAATAATTTTAGAAGACATAAGGAAATATTGAAAATTTCATTAAAATAATTATTTCAGAAACCCTTTGAAAATTTATAATGAAATATTGAAAATATTTTGAAAACCATTTCATTGAAAATACTTTGGAAACTTATAAATATGGCGTGGAATTTTTTTGAAAACAATTTAACTTAAATACATATAATTGAAAGTTGAATATTTTATGAAAATATTATTCCTTGTAATCAAATTTTAAAAAAATTTCCTAAACACTAACCATTTAAAAAGGAAATGGAATATTCAATGAAATGACGGTTGGAAAACCCATACATGCCTTGAGAAGTGAATGGAACATTCCATTTTTATGTTAAAAAGGTTATAAAAATGACCTTCTTAGAATGATACAAAAATATTCTACTCAACAGATTTGTAAAAGATAGAAATAGTAAATGTTTATTAAAAATATTAAAGGATAATGGTACAATATTCAATTAAATCCCTTTCATAAAACAAGGTTTTGAAGGAATATAGATTTCCGACAGAAGAGGGACAACGATAGGATTTCATAAAATCAATTTCAAAAATATCTTATTTACCATTGAGTGGATAAAATGGTAAAAATTTATAAATAAATCATTAATAGATATAGTAGAATGAAAATTCATGAATTTTCATAGTATATGGATCACAATAGTTCATCAAAGGAAACATAATCATAAACAATTTTGTAATGTGATGAGATTTTCTCAATAAACTATTATTACATTGGAACATGAGATTATACTCAAAATGTAAAAGAATTAAATTACATGAATCCTAAAATATCCAAAAATTTATTTTATGGAGGATATAACATGTAAAATTTAATTATATACACCTCAAAAGATAATCTAGCTGCATAGAAAAACATGAGTCTGAAAGAATGAAAATTGAGACAAAAATTATTTCACTAATTTGGTAACTTTTGAAACATAAACCCCATAGAAGAAATATAATTAAATGGATATTTAAATAACCATAAATATTCGTATAATAATAATTTAATACATATATGTGATATAAACACACAAAAATGGAATGGGTGGTTAATAAAGCATGTCTATCACATAAATAAAAAATCAGATGAAATCCCCAAACCTTGTGTCATGACACTCATCGTACTCATTAGATACACATGTATAGTAAATATAAATTCATTATAAATATTTTAATGAACCAAATTCTTATATATAATGCAATATATGGTTTTATCATGACATTAAATGAATTTATTTTTTAAATAAATTTGTTCTAGTTTCACTTTGGGTAATATTCACATTGTTTTTCGCATGTGTCTGAAATGTTTATATGTTTGGTCCTTGTACGTATATCATGATCCCAATATATAAAACATGGTATGAATATTATTAAATTATTTATATTTTTATTATAACTATATATAGAATATAATGGTATGAAATGGAATACTATATTAATGGAGATGGAATCCGTACATACGCATTAACGTTGATTCAATTTTTATTTTTATATTCTAAGAAAAAATGAAAATGATATATATATAAATATATATAATACCATTAAAAATTCATTATAAAGATATATATAGCATATTATTTTTTTAAATCCATCCTTAATATATTTCATGTAGTGTGTAAAGTAATCAAATTGCTCTGAGGGGGTAGTAGTACACATTACCTGAAACGAAATTTTAGTACATACATGAAACGTAATGTAAAAGGATATGGGTTTTAAAAAGATTACAAAAATTTTAATAAATAATAAATATAATATATATATAGTTTCCAACATAATTTACACAGTGATAGGTTGTATGAAAAATTGAACAATCATTGTTTTGTGGGGTGAATGTTCATCTTGCACATAGACATTATGTTCATTACCTATTCGATGGAGGTGTGTGTATGTTTATGTAGAAACATTATCAGAAAAAATAATATTATATTTTTTATATGGGTGTTTTTATAATATCATTTAATAATTAGTGTGGATGGTTTATATCAATAAACTTAAAGAAATGATCTTGATAGAAGACCTTACATCTTAATCGTGTAATTCCTTTTGATTGGTTCCAAAAGGCATACTTGGACTTAAATATTCACTAGGAATGTATTATAAGTGGAAGGAAGGGATGATTTAATGTGGATTATATAGATCTTGGATGATACTAATAGGTTTTAGACGTGTGAAAAAGAGGGAGGGGTGGTGGCCTTTTATTGGGAAGCAAATGGACACACTTGGCAATTTTTAAAAAAGTAAGTTGTTACCATCTTTTTACCAAATATTATTATTACCAAACCAAAATAAAAAATTTATGGAATGTTAATATATTAGTAATGGACACACAAAGGGTGATTTAAAAGGTTATATTTTTCTTTGGGTGATAAATTTATGGTTTAATAGTTAATTAACCGAATTTTTCTCTTAACCGTTTAATTAATTTTAATTACATTTAGTAATATTATTTGTTAAAAACATATTTTACCATATTATACATTATAAATTTTGATAATTTAAATTATGGAATAAATTTTTTCTAAATTAAAAACACATATACCACATAAATTAATTTAAAAATAGTCCCACAGTCGGGTTTCCAATTTGGGGTTTTAAAGCTAAATCATTTAAAAGTTCGTTATGTTTTTATTGCAAAATTCAAGGTGAAATTAGTTACAATGACATAGATTGAATTAATTTATAAAATTATTATCTACTATAAAATTGAAAAAAATTTATAATATAATTCAAATTTATAAATAAATTAAATGAAAAAGCATTTTTGAATTAAAATTTGGAAATTTTTACTATTTATTAAAATTTAGAAACCTTAGAGAAAAATACCAAAAAAATATCTTAAATTACTTTTTATGTCCCTATTAATAATATATATTTTTATATTGAAATATTCAATCTATAAAATTTCGAAAATTTTATCTAAAATGGGTTATCTATTAAAAGACGGTAAAACCACATTTATAAAAATATATATTTTTAAGCATAAAATTGTGTTTTTTCGCATATGATGACTATAGAATCTATTGAATGAATATATAAAATATTTTATTTAATGTAAAAAAATATATTAAATTAATATCACTCATTAATTTAATTTAATTTAATTAATTATGGTAAGAAAACATTGGTGACCATATAAATTATAATATTTCCTTTTACGTTAAATAATTTTTTGTATTAATTTATAATTAATTAAAAACTTATAAATTCATATTAATTTTTTAATACATATATTTTCATAAATTAGTTAATACAATTCATATTGTCTAATTTAACATCTAGTTTATATTTTATTATTTTAAATAATAGTATCTTAATAATATATTATTATTCCATAAACTTCGGTCTTGTTTGTTACATAAGCCATCGAGGAAAGTCATTGTTGTGTGTAATAGAAGAAAACCATAATGTTCTGTTTAGAGAGATATAATCTTAATTTTATATTTTGATCATGGTTAACATGATTTGGAATTTAACGCAAGCCAAATATTATTCATTAATATAAAAAAATTTATCTTTAGTGTTAGGAAAAATGGAAAAAATCAAAAAGAATTAATTAATTCAAAAAATAATAATAATTCAAATAATGTCATGGTTTTACAAAAATGATTCTATTATGGATTGAAATTTAATATAATTAATATTAATCTTTTAAGTTATAATTTCAATATATTAAAATTATGGTTCTATATTGTTCATATTATAGTAGGGTTTAGTTATCCTTTTTAAATAAGGCTGAGAAAAATTTAGTAAAAACGCTTAACACTAAGTATAGGTGAAAAAACTAATTTTTTTGGAAAAAAAATTAATTAAATTAGTTAAACCTAAGGTATAGTAGAAGAATATTTCATGATTCAGACCTACTATACAATAGTTTTCACGAATAGATGGTTTCTAATTACGCATATTTTTTTCTCAAACTATGTTTTTTTGATTTTTTCAATGTGTTGAACCCGAAAGTATCATGTTAATATTTAATATGATGCAAAGTGAAATGATTTTACTCCTATGAAAAATAATTTTATTAAAGTTGAAATAAAAAATTTTGTTTCTTTGGTCAAAAAACATTATCAACCTATAAAATACGTTGACCATACAAATTAGAAAAATTGGGTACAATGCTAAATTGATTTCTTTATTAGGTAATGACCACCTAATTTTAGTTGATCATTTAATCAACTATTTGATGGTCAATGGATCACTAAAAAAAATATTTTTTTCTATTATCTAGTGTTCAGAACATAAAAATGTTATATTCTTTATTTATCATTTGGAAGGACATAAAGACCTGTGGTGGACACTTATCAAGAAAAAATGAGAACAAGAGTAAATGTATTATATGGAGTGTTTGAATTTAAAAAAGTATATTTCTACTATTATTTGAATGAAAAGGGAAAAATAATTCATTGAGTTTAGGATATGGATGATGAATCTATTGTTACTTATGATCCATATTCCGTAAGAGTTACTAGGTATGTATATGGTATTATCATTCAACTTATATGTAATATTTATCGATTATTTAGTTCTATATAAACAATTATCCCATAGTTGTTACCCATATGGTTCTTTAGTAGCTATGATAAAATTGAGTGATTTTTTGTCAAGTTGGATATAGAGATTTGGGTTACCAATCACTATCATTTTTTTGAGCAGAAAATAAATATGGGATCCAATAGAACTCATAAAAATCAGGGAGAGAAAAGTAAAATCTTTAAATTATTCTCAAAATGTGGAGGAAAAAATCAAAGAAATATTTTTAATGGAATTAGAAGATGTTTTATTGGATGAAAGGATGATCAGTAGGTAATCTAAATGAAATGATATTGGGGAAGTTAGCTAATGATTTGAATTTATAGAAAATACAAAAGTATAAACCACCCACACTCCAGTGTATTATTTAAAATAAGTATGAGTACTTTTCTAACAAATTCCCAAATATAATGGTTAGTGATGATGATGGATGTCATAAACCTATTAATCCCATAAAAAAGTGAAAAATCATAAAATTACTATTTATAATGAGAATAGATAACAATGTCTAGAAATATACACTTACCTACCAAAATAGACCAGATAAAGCCTTATTTTATTATGGATCTACCCACTCATTTATATCAAAATACTTCTAAAAGGCTATCAATGTACGACCCAAAAAATTATATTTTGTGTTTTTAGTAAAAACCCTAATGGTATGATGTCCACATCCAAAATCTATGATTATTATCTAGTTAATATTTTAGGAAATAAGATTTTTAACTCATTATTATGGCTTTTGTTGAGTTCAATGTACTTTTGGGAATAGGTTGAATTTCTTCTTAAAAACCCCAAATCATTTTTGAAGGAAGAGAAGTCACAATTGATAATAAAAACCAACTTATGATCAAATATGAGTGTAAAAATAAATAAGAAATTATGGTAGAAAAGTAATACATTATATGGTCTTTGATTCCAATTAAAAAGTTACATTTATCTCCTCTGGTTGGGTGGAAACAAAATGTCAATGATATGAAAATTGTTCTTTAGTTTATTGAATTTATTCTGGAAGAGTTTACTAGTCTTCCCCTGAATATTGAAGTTTATTTTTCAATATAACTCATGCCATGTGTTACACCTATTTCCAATACTCCATATTGGAGAGACCTGATTGTGTTGCAAGAATTGTAGAATAAACTACAAGAGACTCTTGAAAAGATATTCATTTGGACCAGTGGATCACCTCGGGGTGCGGCTCTTTTAATTTTTTAAAAAGAAAGTTAGACCAAAGATGATAAAAATTGATTTTCAAGAAGTTAAAAAAATCACTATAATAAATTATCCTCTACCCTGTATTGATGAATTTTGTAGTCCACTATATAGATCACAATTCATTTCTAGGATTTTTATTCATTTTGGACATCGTCAATTAAGAAGGAAGAAGGTGGATATACTAAAGACAACATTCCATACAATGTATGGAACCCATGAATTTATTTATCTTATTAACACCCTCACTATCTTCAGGAATATAAAGAATATATTATATAGATATTACATTGATTAGTTTTTTAGCCTCTATAGATGATATTATTATTTATTTAAAGAGAAATGAATATCATTATCTTATTTTAGAATTATTTAGGAGACCCTAATGAATGATATGATTTTAAAAAAAAATCCATGGGTGAATTTTTTCTTTATAATGATTAATTACTGGGTTATATAATCTCATGTAATGGTATATTATAAGTCCCTTAAATAATAGAATTATTTAAAATTTTCTAAGCCAAATCACTGGGAAAAATATCCATACTTTTCTTAGCTTGGGTAGATATTAACGGTTCTTTGTAGAGAATGTTTATTGGACATCTACTATATTAAAATTGTTAATTTATAAGGGAGACACATTCCTTTGAATATATTAAATTGAGTAATGTGTTAAAGAACATATGACAAGGTTAGTTAGTGAACTTATTCTTAAAATACCCTACTGTAGAGAAGGGTTTGTAATTTATAGTGATGCATCAAGAATGGGAATGTGAATCATCCTTATAAAAAACAATAGGGTTATAGATTACAACACACAAAAATCTAGGTCCATGGGAAAAATCACACATCTCATGATTTAACGTTTGTTTCAGTATTAATTTTCATTCATGATATAGGGGTATCCTTTCAGTGGAGAAAATTGTGGAATCTATAATGATCAAAAAATAAAATGAAATTATATGTTTATTAGAAATGAGATAAACATGTTCCAAATAATATGGTTAGAGATAATTAATGATTATGACATATTAATTCATTATCTCCCAAGGAAAATGAAATAAAAGGTATCTTATTTGAGTCAAAAGGATGAGTCTATTTTTTAATGATGAGGATCCCAAAAGATAAGATATTTCTGAACGTACAAAAATTTAATCTTGAAATATTGACTAAAGGGGAAATTATATCTTTATAATTTTTTTTCAACCATCAATCATATTTAATACTGAACAAGAGTTTAATGTGAAAAATGTTACACATTTCCACCATGATTTTGATGGAATAACAGTGATCAAGACCTATGTTTGTGTCATTTAGGTACCTAATTTGAAGGAGTTGATAGATTAATCTCACATTTCATCATTATATATTCATCTTCATAGTATGGAGATGTATTAATATATAAAAGTTTATTTATAGTAAGATGTAATAAAGAGAGAAATTGTAGATTATTTTTCATGATGCTTCTAATAGTAGTAGGTTAAGGCTGAGTGATATTTGACTTTGGGGATTTTATAACTATTGACAATAATATAATGGAAATAAGAAAAAATGAAGATTAATTTTTTCATTAGAATAACCAAAAAATCGAAAGGGAACAAATGCCATATGGGTTTTAGTCAATATATTTATGATTTCCAAATTATTCATTTCTATTTGAGAATAATTCCCTCTTGATCATATTACTAAGATATACATTAGGATTCTGGTAATATTTTAGGTTGTACAATAGTCAATTGAATATTATTAGGATATATAAGGATTACAGAAATGTTAATAAGAAGACATATATATGATCTAGATAAAGATTTAGGTTTTGGAACTAATTATCATTATTAGAATGATGGACTGTCTAAGAGGACATCTCAAACTCTTTAATGCATGTTGAGTTCTTACTCAATGTATTTCTGAGTTGGTTGGGAAGCACACCTTCAATTTGTTGAATTTTATTACAATAATAGATTTTATTATACCATTATGATATATCAATATAAATACCTATATGGTAGGAATTGAAAAGAAAAACAATATAAAGGAATGAATTTAGCAAAAAATATATTGGGTTGTGATCTAGCTAAGGAAATAAAGTATATGTCTAGTGCTATTCAATAACACCTAAGAGTAACTCATTATCGAACAAAAAGTTATGATGAAAATATTCAGAAAGATATATAATTTAATGTTGGTGAAATTATATTACTATGAAAAGGTCAATAAAATATGTTGATGAGATTTGGAAAGAAGGGAATGTAAATCCCTAGTTTTATCGATCAATTTTAAATTATTTTTTATATCAGGATTGTATCTTATTGATTGGAACTTCTTCAATATCTCTATTATGTTCATGATGTGTTACAAGTATCTCTTCTGATGAAGTACATACCGGATCCTTCACATGTACTAAAATCAGAGGTCATACAACTAGAGTAATATCATTCTTATTAATTGATATCAATAGATAAAATTATTATTATAGGTGATATTCCTATAAAAAGGTCAATAAAATATGTTGATGATATTTGAAAAGAAGGGAATGTAAATCCCTAGTTTTATCGATCAATTTTAAATTATTTTTTATATCAGGATGGTATCTTATTGATTGGAACTTCTGCAATATCTCTATTAAGTCCATGATGTGTTACAAGTATCTCTTCTGATGAAGTACATACCGGATCCTTCACATGTACTAAAATCAAGGGTCATACAACTAGAGTAATATCATTCTTATTAATTGAAATCAATAGATAACATTATTATTATAGGTATTGTTTAATGAAATAAGACCACTCAATTGGTCAATGTTTTATTTTAAAACAACAATTTAATGTAGCTATGTGGGAACCAGAGGATGCGAGGATGCGACCATGCTGAGGTATCATCAACTATTTGTATCATATGGTTTAAATTGTAGGGGGAAATTATAAAAAATATATGGTTTTATATGTACCAATTTTTTTTTTCAATTTATCATAAATGATAATAAAAAACATTTAAAAGAAAAAAAATATGTTTCTTAAAAATATATTTTATGCATTTAATGTATTTTTATCATAATAAATTATTATAATATATATTTTTAAATTATTTTAATTAAATTTATATATTATTTACTTTTTAAATTCAATAAATAATCAATAAATATTTTAATAGGCATTTGATATGAATAAATCTAGTTTTATAGTTAAAAATATATTTTTATGTAAAAATGATGTTTTTGATTTCAAATGTTTTTGACTCAAATTACTATTAATTTATTCCATTTATTTTTATTTAATTATGTTACATAAATTAAATATTTTTAATATGTTTTTTCTTTGTTGGTAAATATTCCCCTTTTATTTTTAGTCAATTTGAATACTAAAAGAGGTCAAAATTATAACACATATAAAGGGTAAAGCGGGTTAATATAGACTAAAAATTATAGATAAGGATATAATAATGAATTAAACTTCTTATTGGATGAAATTAATTATACCCTTAACAAATTATTATCCATATTGAGTTTTTTAATGGATACATTTTCATTAAAATGACATATATATTTTTTGAAATGAAAAATGTCACTCTTTTTTTAATAAACATTATGTTTCCATAAAGTGGAAAAAATATGTTATGGATGATTAGTAGAATTTATTTGTATCTTACTAAAATTATTTTGATGATAAATATTTATTTTTAATATTTTGAAATTAAATAATTACTTAAATTTCTTTTTAAACACTAATGTATTTTATATCCATTTAATAAAAAATATAATAAAAGAGTTTAGAAATATAAAAAGGGATATTATTTGAATATGTTAATATAACCCAGAAATTTTATATATCAATAGGATATATTAAGGAAATTTTATTTCATTCTATTATAATCCACCTTTTCTTGGAGTATTAAAAGTAAAATTAAATGAATAGTTTAAAATTGGGAATAATGATATTTTATCAAAGTATTAAATTATCAAATTATTTCAAAAACAAAAATATATATAAATAATATAATGTGTAAATGATATGGTATTAAGGTTATAAATATTTTTTTATTGGATAAATTTACCCTTATATATAAAAATACAGTTTAATATTGAATATAGTGGTACTGCTGTTTAATTTAAAATTCGTTAACAAATTGTTAATAAAAATTTTAAGGATTTAAATTACACCAAAAACATGTAAAAATTCTATTAGTTTATGGGAATAAATTCATATCCTACCTTTTTATAGTATCAATTCTAATTTCTAATTATTTGTTTTAATTTAATTTTGTGAGAAATTCCAAAAGTGCCTCTAAAATTTATTATAAAAGGGAACTTACTCCCTCAAATATTCACATCTCTTTGAGCATTCTAGATTAACAAAACTCATCTAGTTTTCCATCTAAAATTAACCATACACATTATGTAGGTTATTTTATATCCAAAAGACCATCCCCAGATCCCTTTAGAGGTGATTTAAAAGAGTTTTTTTCCTAAGAAGAGGTAATCTCCTTAAACGATCACTTTATTTTATAATCTTTTTTACCTTAGATATATCTATTTTATGTATCATAACTTAAAAACATAATTATACAAAATTTATTTAATATTTTTTTATAATTATGAAATCAATATTATTCATCCTCTTTTCTATTTAACATGAAGTGACAACATCTCTCGTGAATTCATAGAGCTTACCATCTCCACACTGTGATACAATTCATTTTTCATTCTTATATGTAATGGATTATATTATTAATGGTTTAATAATTTTGTTTGTTATTAATAACACAATTATACCTTTTTAATAAAAACTTAATGTCTTTCATGTTACCATATTATCCTTCGGGAAACAATAACGTCATGCATGCGTACATGTGGAATACCAATTCTATGGATTATTTAGATTTTTTTTATTTATATGTACAAGGTTGGTAATGCAGATGAATTTGATAAATATATATGAAATAATTGATATATTAGTAACCTTTTAAATTTTAATTTATTAATCTATTTAAATCATTCCATCAACTAGGAAATAAAAAAACCTTTAAGTATGACCTCCTGTCTCCACGAATGTTGTAATTTATTTTTATCTATAACCGTTATAGGGAAATATAAATATGTATATAATTAATATATGTTATATTTATATCATGATAAATATTATAGAGATATTTTAACCTAGATTAATTTCCAAGGTCCATAACTACTAAATAGTTATAATCGTGATAAAACTAACTGTTAATGACCTGAAATAGATCTTTTAATAATGATATATAGGAAAATGGGAGTGTTAAAATTTTAAAAACTGATTATATATGATAGTATAAATATGAAAATGATTCTAGTATAGCTATATAATAAATCAATTTTTTATACATGTTGTTATAGTGCATTTAATGAAAGTAAAACATGAGGTATATGTTTTATTTCAAAATCTCATCAAAATTTTAAATTATTTATCATTAAGTATCCACTGGGGAATTTTTATATTCCCAATAAATATTCACTAATATGTTTATTAGAAATATTTTTTTCCATTATCCTCTTATTTTTTAATTTCATTGTTTTCTATTTTTTACATTTTACAAAATGGGTTGAAATGAAAAATCTTGTATTTTTTCTAACCTGGTACATTATGGCCATTCTAACAAAAATACTTCATGAATGTTTTTTATCTTATTGGGAGTGAAAATATTTTCATACTAGAAAGAATAATATTATATTATATTCTGACTTTAGATGATAATATGGGTGTTTTAAAATAATATTTTTTATAAGTTAGAATATTAATGAACGAAAAATTTCAAAATGGAATGGTCTTTTTCTTGAAAAATTATTCCACGTGATCAATAAATTTTTTTACATATAAAATATCAAAATTTGAAATTAAATAAGATTTAATTACGTTATTATCTAAGGATACCCTTCTTATTATTTTTTTAGATTATTTATGTTTATTATGAGAAGTTTTCTATAAATCATGCTTCTTTCAATGGGTTCTGATATGATGAATTATTAATGTCTCAGGAAACATATATATATTATTTTTATTATATTATGGTTGGAAAATATATATCCTACAAATGAATTGGGAAGAGATTGATATCTCAATTGATAAATAATAATATAACTGGGAGTGGACCTAGTTCATTAGGGAACACTGTCCACTGTGATAGACTTGTGAGTATATCTTGACTACTATGATGGAATGTGGATTGAAACTATTATACTATGAAAAAATTGGAAATTATCCTTGAATAATTGGGAAATAAATTTTGATGAAAAATTTTATACCCTAATTTTAGTTTTTATTCATATATTACGATCTTGTGGTTCATTTTATTTTATTCTATTATTATTCTTGTCTTATGAACTAATTTTTTTTCCATGTGTTAAGATTATGATCTTTGATATGTAGGGTATGGTTTTAAAATATTATTATCATGTTCTTATACACTTATTATCATGTTATTATATTGTGATCCTAGATATCAACCCTATTTACCCTTACATAGCATATGCAATAACCCAATATTTATGTGTCTATTTCGTAGGCTATGGATAATGATATTATGTATCATATATCTAAGAAAATTGATGTTTATAGAGTAATAAGTGGGAGAAAATATAGTAATTTTATGAACAAATTTATAGGTTTCTATTTTTCTAATGATACTAGACATAAACGATTATTTCATGGGTCAAAATTTTATGTAATTAATAATCATACCAATAAGGCTAGCCAGAGGTAAATCTTCTGACCATTTATTAAAATATAAAAAAAATTACAGATAGGAGGAAGATGATATCATAAAATATAAATGACCCCATCCACCTAACAATAGGGGTAGATATCATAATATGACATATTATTTATATAACCCGTGTCACTAGCACCCCCCCAAGATTTAGATTTATCCTAATTTAAAATCATTAGAATGTATATTTCCAACATCATGGGAATATTCAAAGATTGTCTGGTAGAAAAGTTTATAGAAAGGTTAGAATAATCCATGCATGGTTACAATTTGGAGGGAAAAGTGGTAAAACACTCACTACTAGTTATATTTTACATGCCACCCTAGATTATGTCCTTGAAAGATTCACACCCACTACTACCTAAATCCTTTATAGGGGTAATATTCCCCATTTAATCCTCAGAGACATTCAACCACTTCATAGATAATTCAGATGATTGAAAGAGGTTTTGGATTTTCTAGTGGAAATCAACACACAGTTTTGCATCAGTTTGATCAGAGACATCCACTTAAGAGTAATTAGGGATCAACAATCCCAAAGGCTATATAGGGATTTCCCCACCTGAATTATTCACTTTATCCAAATAAACTCGATGGTATGAAAGGCCACTTTGTGCTTTCTCTATAGAAATATCCAATAACAAACCCATTCCTTTTATCTGGGACACATGATAGTCATATTTCCCTGATAAAATCACATCATCCATAGTGGAAATAGTCTCCATGATTTCATCAAAATTATACACAATAGGCATTGAAAAAGCTACATCTTCCATCCTTTAATTCCTTTGGAAATGTTTTTTTGAATGAAATATCATTACACATTTCTTACCTGAAACAATCCTTTTGTGTGTCTCCAATGATTTAACAACATTCATAAAATCAATATAGAAAAAAGGTATTTTTTCATACTCAACATCAAATTGAAATGAAGGAAGATCTTTAGTCAAAATCCACCAACATCCTGTTAAAGGGACCAAACCGAGAATTTTTGGTCTCCCTGTTGAGCTCAATTGAAGTCCCAATAACTATAGAAATATCTTTTAAAATCAATAGATTTCATGAATCCCAATTGATCCCATTTAGCTGAACCCAGACCTTAGAAAAGGCATTTATTTCACTCGAAATATTAATTTCCAAAGAAAATTCATGTAAATAACGCCAACCTGATTTCAGAAAAAGTGTCCCCGTGATCCACGCATGATGTTTCAAGTCATCTGAAAGAGACAAAAAATTAAAAAATCCTTTACCAATAGAGACTCAATTTCCATTAGCAGAACCCCTTAAGATAGAAGTTTAATGAATCAAATCATCAAGATTCCATGGCTTTTCACCCTTACGTAAAACAACGTGTGCAATCATGGAGTTCTTTATAATTTAATGTCTCTTTGAAAGAACTATAGTATTAAATATAGTAGAAAAATATACCAATTCATCCATAATCACATTAATTTTCTTGGACGAATAATTACATTTTTCACTTGATATATTTTAATAGTTATTGAAGATAAAGGAGAAAAATATACCAATTCACCCACATTTATTTGTCAAAATAACTATTTAATATTCTCTCACATTGTATAAGATTACTAATTAATCCATATAAACTAAGCATTGTAAGATTATTGGTTTTCTTATAATAGAGATCTTCATTTTAAATTTTTGGGGGGATTTTTTTAAGGAAAATATTATATGGATAATCTTATAAATGTATTATGATCCAATAATTTTGTATTAAATGTGTCTGATCTAGTTTGATAGAAGTATTCTATTATTAAGGATGGTATAGGATATACCAATAATATGATACAGGGTTACCAAGGCTATAGGAAATAGAATTTGTGTACGATTATTTTAATTAAGGAATTCTAGTAAAAGGAAGGAAGACCTAATAATGGGGTAAATATCGTGGATACCTAAGCAAAAGTCATTAGCATCCTTAATAATAATGGATCATGTGTATAATATTTATTATATAGTTCCTTATATGTTTTCTTAATCACTTTTAATGTTTCTGGTCACATTTGTTTAAAGGTTTTTATTCCCATATCAATATTATTGGGAGAGTTTTTCTTGTATAATATAAATATTTTTCTAACTATGAATATAAAGTTAATCAGTATGAAAATTATTCAGATAAATTTCTTAATGGGGTTGGTTAAAATTTTGTGTTTTAATTTTTTATAAAATATATTACACTCCCTCTTTTAGTAAACAATGTACTATTTTAATCCCATATTGAGGACCATTACTCATAATTATTTGAAATTTTTAAATTTTATGTTTTATAATGAAAATAGTATTCTGATTGATCCCTATATTTTTGGATTTTACAAGTTTCAAAATGAAATGGTTGTTTATTTCATATTTTATTAATTATATTTTTTATTAGTTTATAATATTATTTTCAACTATTTTGAAATAATTTAATATTTTTTGATTCATCACTAATACATTATTATGATATCATCAACATTATTTATTTAAAAGGGACATGTTAATGATTTAAGGAAATGTAATAGAACCCATCTCATTCCAACAATTTAATTATTATTTAAAGTAATGGAAAAAGATATTATTTTATTATTGAATACATATATATGGTTTACCATTATATAAAGGGTTAGTATGTTATGACCCACCAATTCATTGGGGAATGTTTTTTTCATGTAAATTATTATATGATTCAAGGTTAACATGTGTTTCTGTGAACATCATTTCAGTTATTTATGCTCAAATGTTAGTGGGATGACATGATAGGGGTATCAATATTCCCATTATTGTGGGTGGACAATATTTTATTTATCTATTTTCTAAATTTTATGTTACATTTTTCTTTTTCTTATTTAACTACCATATTCCAATGTTATATCATCCGGGGTTATGATTATTTCCCCATGATTGTGGTTTTACACAACAAAAATTATTCTATGATTTATAATTTATGATTCATGTATTTTTGGGAATTAATTCTTTATTAAATAATGATATAAATTTATTATTTTATCATACCCATTTTATCTTATTATGTTTAGTCATGATATGAAATTATTAATACCTCTAATTGAGAATTTGAGATCACCCTTCTTATGATTCATTTCTCTCGGTTATCGAGAATGATTATTTGTACGATATTTCTAGAAGGGTATCATCTATATTATATTCTTTTTGAGACGATGAAATGTTATGGTAAAATAATAAAATTTTCATATAGTTGAAAATTTGTACATTTGAATAGAAATACATGAGTTTTGTTATGTAATGGATTTTTTATACTCGTAAAGTAATGATTTAAACCTAAAAGGATTTGGGTATGTGAGTAAACCAACATTGATTATAGACTATGTAATAATATATTTTTAAATTTGGGATTCATCTTTAGATATAAGAGGTAGTACGTATAAAATATGTTTTCTTCAGTAGATATATGTGTATGGTTCTAGGATGTCTTATTTTTTATTTGAAATGGGTTTAAATAGGCATAGTGATTTTGATGTTCTCAAAATAGGATAATTTAAATGTTGTGGGTACCATTTTTGTTTGTTATAGATAATTAATATCAAAATTTAGAAGGCATATATACCAATTTTAGGAATTATGTAATCAAATTTTGTAATGATTAATTTCATTTTAAATGTTATTATTAAATTTTAGGAATAATATAATGTTCAGATCATAACAATTATTTTAGGATTTACCTCAAAATGGAGTTAAGTAAGGTTTAGTTTTTGGATACTCTATTGCAATCCTACATTATATGAAATCCCATTATTTTCAAGTGTTTGGAACATTGGATCTCTTTGAAAAACCTCAGTAGATGGGTTTTTCTTAGCGCCTACCATGGTTATAGTGACATTACTCTCTAGTCATTATTTATAATTGGGGGGGGGGGATTCAGTGATGGATTTTCTCCTTTCATGATTGTCATAATTGTATAATAATTATTTCAATTTGATAATTCCTGCACAAAATACCCTCCAATAAAATATTAATTGAAATAAAGAAACAAAATTGAAATTGAAATTTAAAACCTAAAAATTGAAAATAACCATCCTCGGTGTAGAACCCTTAAACTAGAGAGCCGAGAGCTGGTGTTTAATACAATTAAATTTTCATGATTATAATAAATCATATACTAAAGGAACTAAGAACTTTGCAGTTTGGTAAAAGTGATACATATTTGATTATTATATTTCAAATTAATACACTTATTACATTAAAATTTTTTCAAAGGCGATTACTTTTCCACATCTTTCATATACTTTCATTTATTTCTTATTACACATCATGGATTCCTAGAGAAAGGAAAAAAAATAAGGGTGAGCTCAAATGCTCCGTAAGGGTAAATTATAATGGAATAAATAAAGAAAAAATGAGAATAATAATTATAGAGTGGTAAATAATTGAACACACATACCATTTAATAAAAAAATAAGAAAGAAGTGAAAAAATAATATGTCAAGGTAACAACTATAAATAAATGTCATTAAAATTACTAAAATAGGGAAAAATAACATCGAATGATAGGAAATGAAGACACATTCCATTTAATCAATTAACTAAAAATAAAATTTATCTATAGATATGTCGACAAAATATATCATGGATAAATAAAAACTAAAACTAAATTAATAAAATTATTAATTATTTAACCCAATGTTACCTTGGTACCTAGAAAAATTACCGCAAGGACCTTTCACAATATAATTTAGCATATCGCCTAGTAACCCAACTAATTTCCACAACAAATTTGTCTCATGATAATATCAATGCATAGATTGGATATATGTAATTATGCCCCACCCATGTCAAATATTTCCAACTAAATCCTCATATTCTATAATAAAAATAGAAAATACTTTGTATAAAATATTAACGTTTAATACAATATATAAATTTATCTATATTTCCCCTAATAATAAAATAATATTCAAAGTGAATCCCATATGAAAAATGGTATACAGTTTAATTAATAATCATATACATGAAAAATGATATTCATACATAGGGTAAATATAATGTAAAATGATGATATAAAATTGAATATTTGAAGTGGTATAAAAGGAATCAAGGAAGAGAATGAGAATACAATCCTTGGAAAAATCAATTATAGACCATCCAGAGGATGAATAAGGATGACATCAATAGAAAATCTCCCATCCGGAATATAAATAAATGTTTACTGTTGTCGATTAATAGAAAATGATGAAACAACTATTAAAAACAATTTTGAGGAAAATATATTTTTTATTTCGAATTTTTTTTGAATATATATTAATTTGAAAAACATTTTATCAAAAATTTATTTTAAAATGATCCTTTTAAACATTTTAATTGATGCTTCGAATCAATAAATGAGGGTAAATACTTAAATGTCATAAGAGGTAAAAATAACATTCCCATTTCATTTGAAATTGATAGAATAATTCCTTTTTTGGGAAGAGTAATGAATATTAATTTGAAAACATGGGTAAAAGATAAAAGGATAAAAATTAATATACTAAATCCTATTCAAATGGTTTGAAACATTTTTGAAAACAATTTAAGTAACAAAGAGCATAAAATGATACTAATACTTGCAAATGGTCATGAAAAACCATAAGAGAGTTAAATAAAAATATTTTTTACAAAATGAAAAAAACATTTACTATAATATAAATTCATGTGTAAGTAATACCAAACAAAAAGGTATTTTAATGTAAACCCAATAAAAGATTAAAATGATGCAATGATAATTAATCAATGAGTAGATAATGTGTATCTACTTTAAATCTACATAACGAAGATGAAGTATATAAATATTTTTTTAATTCATTATACACATAATAATAGAATATTAATGAATAAGAGGATTTAATATAACCCAATTAATATAATTTGGGTTATAAAATTATTTTCCAATTCATAACCATTAACTCAAATACCTTTGGATGAAATAATTCAAATTGTAACTGAAAATATCACCAATAATGAATGGATCATGATATTATATGAAAACATGGAAACATGTTCAAAGTATATAAGAAATTAGTTGTACAATAATAAAATGATTCATTCAATAGAATTTTAACAATAAAAAAGTAATTAAGATTGCAAAGATAATCATTAAAAAGCATTCTTGAGGAGAATAATCTTTACACAATCACAAGTGTCCCATACCACTTTCAAACTTTTGAATCATAATCACCAAAAATGAATAACATTAAATGAAACATATAATATCAGGAAATTAAATATATTCATAATAAATCATATTTAACATTTAGACTATCCATCATATAAAATAATGTAGGTGCATAACCAGCAATAATTCCAAATGTAATGTAAATTGAGACAAAAACATTTTCGTTGCGTTTCTTTTCAAGTGAATGTAATTTAACATCCAGTATATGGGGTTTAATCATTTTAATAACTTATATAAGAACCATATTCATATTTATAACATCACATGTAGTCTAATATTATTATATTATTAACCATTTGATAATAAGCATTCATAACATTAACTATTTCGGGTATTAATTTCCTATTTTTTCTAGTATGATTTGATTTTTTATTTGTAGTTCTACGAATTAGATCATGCGTTAATCATCACTAGAATGTAAAATAAAATTAAATATAATATATTTCAATAATATATGTAGATTAATTAATCCATTATATTTATGGATATGAAATGTAATGTATTCTTCATGGAGGTGATAGGTCGTACCTAGGCATGAACACTACTTTCATTTCGTTACAATTTTAAAAGATTGAAAATAAAGTTATATATATTTATAATATAATTAAACTATAATATATATTTCATATCTATTACATATTTTTTTTAAATTATCCTTAATATTTTACATGTTTATCATGAATGAATCACATCACTTAGAGGATGTGGTAGTCCACACATCCACAAACTATGATATCGTATTCCCACAAAATAGAAATTACAAAGGTATGTGTTGTAAAATAATTACACAATAATAATGGAATATTTTATATCATATATATTATATATAAACATATTTTCCATCATAATTCATTTCCATGAGAGGTGGTAGTGGAAAAAGGAACAAATTCATTTCGTGAGGTGGTAGTTCTCCATAAAAAATGGTATTTTCAATAGACATTAGATGGAAGTGCGTGTAAGTGTAGGTAAAAACATTATAAAAATAAAATATTAGTATATTTATGATACTGGTGTTGTTATATAATAATATAAGACTAACAATTTATATATAGGAGAATGAAATTAATCTAAAGAATATGAGTAAAGTTGTTACATCTTAATCGAGTAACTCCTTTTGGTTTCAAATAATAGTATTCCATGGATATATTTCTGCCCATGTATAGGATTTGAGTTTTAGGGGAAGTATGTTTGGGTTCTATTTTAGAAAATACATTTAGATCCAATGTGGCTTGTGACATGTGAGGAATTTGGAGGTGATGAGTCCTTTTTATAGTGGAAGAAGAGTGGTATAGATGTAAATTATTGGAATGGCTATTCCAACCGCGTTTTTTCTAATGCGTGAGGCTACAATAATTGTATTGATTTAATAAAATGGGATATAGTCTCCAAATATGGCTATAAAAATTTGTTTTGGGAATTTTTATAGGTCATTTTGGGCCTTAATGTTAATGTTTAGTCCTTTATAACACATAATTTCACCATAATTATTGTAATTAATTTAAATTAATTTTACTAATATTTTTTGTTAGAATTAAAAAAAAGTTATTATAATACAATTTTTTTCCAATTAATAATATGGAATCCATTTTTTAAAAATATATTCCTAAACTTTTTATAACATAATTTAAATTTAATCCATCATACGGGACGATAATGCATCATTTTACTATAAAAATGTTCAAATATTTAATATGATTTTATAATCAATTTTAATGTAAAATTAATTCCAATGACCTAAATTGAATAAATTTATAAAAAATTGATCAAATTTAACATAAAAAAACTTTTTAAAAAATTATTTATCATTATAAATAAATTATATAAAATATATTTCTTAAATTAAAATTATGTAGTTTTCATTATTCATCAAAAAAATGTAAAATCAAAGGGAAATTGAAAAAATATGCCTATCCAAATTTTATGTCCGTGTTTAAAATATTATTTTTATTTTATAAATATTATGTTTATATATGATCTAAAATATGTATTCAAAATCTCTTCTCTATTAAATAACAGTAAAAGATAATTTATAAAAATTTAGGGTTTTATATGTAATATTCTGTTTATTCTAATATTATATCTATAGATTTTATTAGATAAATGTAAAATATATATTATTGAATTTAAAACTTATATATTTCATTAATATCATTCACTAATTGTGATTAATTTAATTTACTAGGATAAAACATCTTTGTGAGCATAAGAATATATTTCTATAAAAGTATTACATTTTTTTTGAATTGGATCATATATTTATTTATAATTAATTTTTACGAAATTAATGTTTTTTATATTTAGTAAACCAAAGAATTTAATAATTTATATGATAATATTAAAAAAAACTAATTTAATGAATGTTATGTCTTATTATATTAAATTATAATATTTTAATTATTTATTGTTGTTTATTAAAATTCGGTCTTGAATTTCAAATAAGCTATCAAAGAATGTCCTTGTTTTGTGTAAAATAAGATAACAAAATATTGATTGCATATAAAGAAATACAAATTCCAGAATTTATCTAAAATGTTATATATATTATAAATTGTTAGGAGATTATATACCCTTACATGCGTGGTGTTACATGTCATACACACTATCAAATATAATGTTCGTACTTTAAAAGTTATAGGCTTTACATTCTCCTTACATTAATTAAAAGGTGCCCTATCAATTTAAATGTGATCTTTAAAATATAGTGTTATTATTTAGGAATTATTTTATTAAAATCCCACTTCATGAGAATGGACCATAAGAAATTCTCCTGAAAAGAGGGAATGTGATGTAAAAGGCCAAATGGAATTACATAAAACTAGGCCTCTGAGTAAAAGAAGATAACTGGCATGTAGAGGGACACACATGGAGTAAAAGTGTAAATATTTATAGGGAGTGATTGAGTTTATCAATCATAATTTTTTTAATGATCAATATAATGTTGAGGCCAGCAAAGCCACAAATCTGGGAGGATTTATAATACCATCCATTTAACAAAAATTTACGTATTATGACAATATTATTTTGATCATTCTAATAATGCTGAGTAACAATTTTAATACCTAATAATATTATAATGTGTAATTACATGATATGTTTGAATTTTATAAGAAAAAATTAATGTTTTGGTTATGTTTATATCATATTTTAATTAATCACTTAATTCCATAATATTACTATCAAAAAATTATTTTCTATGCCGGAAGAACTAAAATAAACACATAATATTTCTTAAGTCCCATAAATTCATTACATTTCACAGTAAATATTCACCAAATACAATATTATAAATATATTAATCTCTAAACCTAAAATATAACTCTACTGGTTCTTCGGTAATATTTATTCATCATATTATTTAAAAAAAATTATCTAGGACATTACTTAAGTCAGAGGTTAGCATTAAACCATTATCATCCTTCAGTCATGGGTTCAAGTCCCATGTCATTGATGTACATGATGGGTTGTAAACCTACAAACAAGTTGTCATTTTGTAAAACCATAATAATATTATTTCCAAAATAAACATGATATATTTCATTGAATTAATACTTACGGTTTTCAATAAAACATCAACAAATAAAAACTTCATCCATTTATTTTCACATATAACCATCCAAGGAATAATTTTTAACCCAGGTCATTCATTTTCATTATATATTCAAATCCTTAATAATGGTTTGTAAGGAAAATATGAATTATCTAAATAAAATCCCCTTACAGTGTCAATCAAGGTTTATAGTGAGGCCTATTTTCATCATCCAGGTTACACCGAGTTAGGCTAGAAACACCTTTTTAGAGTTATTATTCCTATGTATAACTACTCTAGAACCACATCCACTTCTATTACATGGATAATGATGTATTTATTGTAATACTAAAAAAATCTCTACATTACCAAAATTCAAGGATTCTCTTCTACAGTATCCTCAGACTTTACTTTATAAAAAATTTCTCTAATAAATGTTTTCTAAAATATATTTCCAATGGTTTATACTAAACATCATTTGATTCAAAATATACTTATCTAACCCTAGAGATCCCTGAGCAGGTATCTATTAACATTAAATTTCCATTAGTACTAGTAATCAAATCCCTAAGAACCTACGAATTTATTATTCTTGGTATACATGATACATACATGAGTCTTGTATAACAAATTAATACACAAACTACAAAATTTTTTTATGAAGAATAATGTATTTATTTAATATAAAATATCATTTCATATATTTAACATAAAATTTAATGAAAAATGGGGAAATTAAAAAAAATTGTGGTAAAAAATTACAAGTAAGGGTAAATTATAATGGAACTAATAATGAATATATCAGAATAATAATTATTCCATGGTAAAAAACTGATCACACATACCATATAACGAAAAAAGTGAGATGAAATTTTATAATTAATTTTATAATATAAATTTTGGAAACACACACCATTAAAATAACTAGATGGAGAAAAAAATATGGTAATGTTAGAAATAGAAACACATACCATTTAATCAGTGAATTGAAATTGAAATGTATACATTGATATGTCAATGAAATATATCATGGATAAAAAATAACATAAACTAAATGGGAGAAATGATTAGTTATTATATGCCATGTTTCTTGGGTATACAGAACCATTACCATTAATACCTTTCAAATGAAGTTTTAGTATATTGGGTAGAAACCATTCAAACTGGTTAAACTAATTCTTCTCATGAGACAACTAATGCATCCATGTGATATATATAATTGAACCCAACCATGTTGTAACAATCCAAAGAAATCCTCATATTGAACAATTTAAATAAGTAATATTCTTTATCAAATATCAATATTGATTAAAAGTTATATTTATTAATATTTCCCAAAATAATAAAATAACTTTCAAAGTGAATAGCTTATGAAAAATGGTAAATGGTTAAGGATATAATCATATCCATGAATAATGATATGGATACTTAGTGGAAATTCCATGTCAAATGATAACATTAAATCCAATATTTCAATGGGACTATAAGGAATATAATAAGTTAATGTGAATACTTTCTATATAAAAATCAATCCTAGCCCATCCATAAGTAGATTAAGGATGATATAATTTTAACATTTCCCTAGAATATTACAAGAAAGGGTTTTTTTCATTAATGAATATCAATACTATAAAATATATGTTAAAAACATTATTGAGGAAAATATCGTTTTTATTTTGAAATTATATTTCAAATTATTTTTATATCGAAACAAATTTTTTTAAATTTTTTTTTTAAATATAACAATTTGAACACGAATGGAACCTTATATGAAATTATGGTGGGTAAATCCCTACATGTTTCATGACATAAAATGAACATTAATATTGCAAAATAAAAGGACAGAAAAAATCCTTATTTTGAAAGAGACAATATGAGTACTTTGAAAACATGCGTTAATAAAAAAAGGGTTAAATATTCATTACCCTAAAATTATTAAATTGATAAAAAAATGTTGAATTTATTATAAAACATGGTTTTAAATTAAAATATGTTCTCTGAATAAAGAGGGGAATAATTTCAAGTTTTATTAAAAACATTTTAAAAAATATTTTATGTACCAAAGTGTTTCAAATGGTACTATTAATTTATAATGGTCTTGAATGACCAAATGATATGAAAATGAAATGAATTATTGATAATTTTCATAAAATTTCAACAAATGGAAATTATATTGTAAAAAACCCTAGTGAAAATGATATAGTAAATTAATCCCATTAAAATAATTTATCGTTGTTGTGATAATTGATCAATGAATAGATTATTAGTATAAACTATAAATCCACATATAGAACTTTAAATACATCCATATATATTAATTTAAATTATATAAATAATCATTGAATATTAATGAAAATGATGATGTAATATAACCCAATTAAATTAAATTGGGTTATGATATTATTTTTCACTTGGTAACATTAAACTTGAATTCCCTCAACAGAAATAATTCAATTTGAAACTCAAAATATCAGAAGGTGTAAATGAATCCTAATATTATATGAAAAAGTATAAGTATTGAAAACATATATAAGAATTTAGTTGTTTGAAAATAATGTTATAGTTTCATGTGAATTTTAATAACCATAAAAGTAAAATATATTACAAATATAATCATTAAAAACATTCTTGAGGGGAATTATCTTCAAACACTCAATGTCACTCGTAAAACATTGAATCATTTGAATCATAATACCCATGATGTAATAATGTTAAATGAGACATAATATATCATGATAAGAAATAGAATCATGATATAACTTGTGAAGGGGTTGTATATTCAAAATATTAAATAAAGCAGGTTCCTAACACCAATTAAGTCTCAATGGAATGTAATTCGAGATGAAATCCTTTACATTTCATTTCCATTCAGGTGAACATAAATTAACCATAAGTGTATGGGGTTAAAAAATGTTACTATATTATTCCACAACCATAAAAATATTTATTATTTCATACATAATATTCTTTTAAAATATAACTACCTATTTTTTGACAAACATTCATTATTTTAAATATTTCATATGTCAATTTCCTAGTTTTTGAGTAATTTTGGACTCCTTATTTCATTTACATATTAATTAGATCACAATTTTATCATCTGAAGAAGATGGACCATGATATAATCATTATATATATCTAGTATATATTTATTCGTAATAATACTTAATATTTGTAGATAAGAAATAGAATGCACCGTTCATGGAGATGGTAATCCATGTGTACGCATGAATTATAATTTCATTTATTTTTCATATTAAAATAATTGAAATAAAAAATATATATATTTAAATAATAATTCAGCATCATATATATTCCATATATGTCAAATACTTCAATTAAAATCATCCTCAATACAATCTAGGTATAGAGTGAACAGATCACATCCTTTTGAGGAGATAGTTTCCAAGACATCCACAAACGATGTTATACAATTCCCCAAAAAAGGAAATTTATATAATAACGTGTTATAAAAAAATTAAATAATAATAAATAATTAATAAATATCATATATATCATATTTTAACAAATTTTCTATCACAATTTCAAACCATGAGACATCGTAATGAAAAAAATGAACAACTTTTTTCGTGATGCTGCAGTTCACATTATATATAAATGGTATAGTTATTTACCCTTATAAGAAAGTGTGTGTGAGTGTAGGTTGGAAACATAGACGGAAAACATATAAGTATATCGATTATATTTTTTCATTATATAAGGATGTTATTATAAGAATTCAATGAGTGTAGAAAGTGCTAAAACAAAATCTCTAGAGGAATAATGTTACCTCTTAATTAGGTAACTTCTTTTTGTTTGCACCAAATGGATACCATGTATGACTTTCTTTCCAAGTTTTGGATTAAATACTTAGTTTAGGGATTTGAATTATCTATTTTGGATGAAATTAGTTGATCCAAAGTGGCTTGATAGGTTTGAGTAAGTGGTTGGAGATGAGGAATTTTTATAGGGGAAGAGGAGTGACATTCTAGTATATTTTTGTAATGGAAATTGCAACAATGTTTTTCCCCATTTAATGTGGATCTAATAAGGTTAAATATTAGACAAAATGGAATATAGGTTCTAAGAATGGATTTGAATTGGATTTTTTAAATGTGGATCGGTCATTTTTTCTTTATGTTTTAGGTTTTTTCCCTTGTTAAGCTTAATTTCACATTAATCATTTTAAATGATTTTAATTAAATTCACAAATAAATTAGGAAAAAAACAAATTTGAATAGAATATAAATTATAAATATTGTTTATTGCTATAATCAAATCCATTTTTTTATATTAATTTCATATAGGAGGAAAAAATAATTTTAAATTTAATCCTTTTAAGGGGACGACAATGCATGTTTTTAATGTAAAAACATTCACAAGATTTCTATGTTTTAATTTAATATCAAAGTAATATTTACTAAAATGATCTCAATTGGAATGATTATAAAAATGGTTCTATTTAAACTTCTCAAAATAATTCAAAATATTATTTTTTGTTATAAATAACTAAGAAAAAAAGAATTTTTGATTTAAAATTCAATATTTTCTCGATTCATCAAATAATGAAACATCACATAAAAATAAAAAAAATAATATTTAACTTATTTTTATGATTTTACTTCAATTAATAATTTTATTTTTTAGATATAATATTTATAAAATATCCTGAAATTGGTTTTAAAATAGGTTTACCATTAAAAGGTAGTACAATTGCCGTTATGAAAATGTAGTTTTTTTTTGTATTATTAGGTATATTATTATATTATATCTATTGAATCTGTTAGACAAATGTCAAAATATTTGACTGAATATGTTACAAATATATTTAAATAATATCATTAAATAATTGTAATTTATTAAATATATTAGGTTGAGACATTTTTTTGTACACAATAATAAATGTTAATAAAAATTTCTCCATTATTTTCAATTGGTTCTTATAATCATTTATAATTAATTTTTATCCAATAATTTATATTTATATTTTTAAAATATCGATTTTTTGTGTTACTTAATATTATTCATGAACTCTAATTTAAATTCAAGTTATATATTATTATATTAAATAATAATTTTTGAATAATAATTTTTTTTTCAGTAAAAGTCGATATTGTGGGTAGCTTAAGCTATCAAAGAATTTTTTTGATCCTAGCAATGCATGTTAAATTAGTATAAAACACATTAAAAGCTATATCATAGATTGAATTTATATAAAATATTAAAAATATTATAATGTCTCTGGATATTAGACCCATTACACTCATTGTGTTTCATGTCATATGAAATATATTTTATAATGCTCGTTCATTAGAATTTTATTGCGTTGCCCCCCAAAAAACATCCAATATTGATAGGCCTGAAGGGAATTTTTAGTTCCCTTGGGCATAATCAATATTTAAAATTTATAAAAATTAAAACTATGCTACTCAATTAATTAACATTTAATATTAATAAAGTGCGAGTTCTAACTCACAAAGTTGTTGAATTAGTGGGATTAGGTTATAAAAATATCTGACTTATTTAAAATGAATAAAGAGGTGAAAAAATATTTATTTTATTATATTTTAAAAATATAATAATTTAATAACAATTGATTTATTCATTTCGAATTAGATTTAGAAGCCTTTATGGGATTCATTGTTTTAGCGTTTAGGTGCAATTGGATTTTAGAATATAAATTTATTAATCCATATTTGGTGTCAGAGTTGATATGAGGGAGATCCATTGGTAATGGTATCACCTCCATAATAAGGAAATACACTATTACACTTATTCTAGTAATTTATGATTTCATCATATCATGTTTTTCTCAATACTATATTTAAAACTGATTCTCTTAAAATAGACAGTGGTCATGCCTCATTTAGGGTAATCAGTCGCAGAATTATAAATTTGTTCTTATACTCAAATACAAATTGAAATGGTAAAAGTAAAATAATTTTATTGAGATTTTAGTGAAAATCAATGACAGTACAAATACATGAATAAGGGAAAAGGAATAAATCCAGTAATAACAACCCCCTTGGGATACATACCCCTAGAATATATAGAGTTTACAAAATCATAATAGTAATGATAGAATTATAGGGAATGAAAAATAAGAAGGAATATTGGGAAAACTGAGATGAAATGTTGATGACCATGCACAACACATCTTACCGATCATAATATTGATAATAGTGTGATGACGTTGGAGTTCCTCAGTCTATGATTTGGTCTCTAGGGTCAAATTGATAACATTGTTTTAGACTACTATTTATATAGTCCATAAGGATTGTGAAATAATAATTATAATTTAGATGAGTGAAATGCTATTCATAAGTGGGTGACAGGTCATAGAATAAGAAAAAATCCCAAAAAATCCCATCAAAGGCTCCTAACTGGGTATTTATGACACCTAAATATCAATGAATGATTACACTACACATAATGTTGGGATTTTTCTCAGCACATTACATTAATTCATGTCTTGTATTGGGTCTATTCCATGTAATTCTTTTCTGATGCGTAATGATTAATCAATGTGTAAATTAATTTTCCATTATTGAAAGCTCCATTTTTCCATAGAATTTCAATTTCATTTCCTGAACGTGTTCTATGATAAATGGTCATCATAGAAGGATTCTATTTTATTGTTTTATGCCGTGGGAATATGTGTCTTTTTCACCTCATATTCTCCTTTTGTCTCATTTTCCCCTTTTCCATATCTTATAGTATTTGGAAAAAAAATAAAAAAAACATTAACTATATGGTCTTATATTAATAATGAAAATCATCAAATTCAATGCATGTTATTATAAAAAATGTTAATAATAAATTCAACTATCACTGGGCCCTCACCTAAAACAATATGTATTATTACTATGCCCTTTGGGAATGATTTAAATTTCTTCTTCACTATATCCAGAAGTGAAGGTGTAATTTCTAATTTTTTATGGTTAAACTATCTGTAATGATCCTTGTCCTCTAAATGCATCTCAAAAACAAGACAATCAACTGGAACTCATTACTAGCCTTCTCTAAATCAATTTTATGTGTACACTAACCAATAGAATCATCCACATAAAATTTATAAATTACCGTACGGGAAAGCTCAAAATCTAAAGAGTGGAAAAATTGAACCCAAATTTTTGGTTTTTGATTAAAGTCATGTAGAATAAAGATGTATTTGAGAATTTTTTTTCTATATATCCCAAAAACTATTCTCAGAATATATATATCCCTCAACATCACAAGTCGAGAACCATAGATGCTAACTCGAGAGCATTCTTACGTAATTCTTCTCATGCACCCTCAACTACCGAGACTTGTACAACATGGCATGGTCTCCCAATATATCAATTCTTTCCAATCATATTCCTAAAGAATCATGGTAAACTATATTGTTTCGTCCCAGATCATGAAAATTTTGGATCTACATTGATGTTAATCTTTATATTATTTGTTGAATAGGGTTCACGTATACTTAAAAATATACAATATTATCACCATATTTAGTCAATCCTTTAAGAGAAACTACTAGGTTTGAGGATCATAGAATAAAAACGATTTAATAGAAATACATCCCCATAAAACTCTATGTATCAATTATTTTCTTGGGATACTCTTTGAAGACTATATCTCTGACCTTATCTATGTCAATCGATGATACTTTATTTTTGATGATGTGATTGAGGAAAAAAACCCTGACAATCCAAAAGTCAAATTTTGTGATTGTAGTATATATCTAGTGATCACTGATTTTATTCAACACAATCCCAAGATATCAGGCATGGTGTTGTTGAGTATGAGAAAACACTATGATTTCATCCATGAATACTACAATATATGAATATATATACGGGTGGAAAACTCAGTTCAATAGATCCCTGATTATGGATTGTTCATTCATATGACTAAATGTCCTGAGAATATACTCATATATGATATATCAAATATAGAATGTTGTACACAGTATATATGACGATCTAACAAGAACATTATAGTATACTAACCTCAAATTGATCTTACAGAAAACCCTCACTCATCAGATTTAGTTGAAGATATTTTGTATATGTGATAATGGATAATGCTTTTTAACTATAATATGTTTCAACTAACAGTAATCCATAGAAATAATGAGGGTACAATATGCATTCTTGGTAAAAAGGAAAAGGGATCCCTAATGATAATTACTCGGATAGATAAACCACTTCAATTATAGGAACTCTATGTTCCTATTGATTTAATTATGCATGAAAAAAACTCTCCTATTAGTAGATATAAATATAGATTATGGTATGAGAATAGAATCAATAGTAAACACCACCTATATTTGATGTGGTATTTAGGAAAAGTATTCAAGGAATATTTACAAGAATAGATCAAAAAGTTGATTGAAATGAGCCATAATCCATATAATGACTAGCAATATAGGCTATCATCCCACCCATGCCATGATATTCAGGTCCATTTATACTTTCATAGACATCATATTCACCCTTTTGTATTGACTACCTCCCTCTAGTGATGTAAAATAAGAACTTTGGTTATTTAACTAATTGTGGAAATGATAAGAAACCAACTATTCCACCTCAAGAATAATGTCGAATAACATATTCTAAAAGAGGAAGAGGACCCATATTAAGAGATAACTTCCATCCTCAGGGGGAACATTTGTATTATATCTCACTTTCTGAGTATACTCCCAATAGTGTATCGATAGTAATTACACGAAAAAATACTGATTCTTGAAAAAAGGATTTCCATTATAGTTACATAGGCAATCAAATGTTTTTTTCATGAATATAAAAGAAAATATTCTAATGTAGAGGAAACTAAAATCATACATTGTACTATAGATAGCTAGATGACCTGCTCTTTGTGAATATCTTGTACTATATATATATATATCCTGATACAGTGACCTAATATAATTCCTAAATACTCAAACCGAGATTAATTAACTAGTTCTATATATCCTAATTCTGGATTCTTTGTTCAATACCACCTCTTCATCATGTACAGCTAGTTGTAGTCTAGATTCCTACCTAGTGAAGAACTACATATCCTTCTCTAAAATAAAATTATGGCTTGGATACTCATATTCTACAAATATATGGATGTATATGAAAAAACATCAAATGAGGTCCCATTATACTATAGGATCAACAGCAAACTATGTCCCTCTCTCATTAAGGATTTTTGTATCCTTTCCTTACACACTATCGACATTCCAGTGAACTACCATTCTAGATAAACTGGTTACAACTGATATATCTAGAACCATTCTATATGTCATTTCCAGATACTAGATTAACTACTATCCTACATTAATTATAAACCGTCATAAAATGTATGATGCTCTTCCCTCATGATGTACTCAATTATCTATTTATGGTTCACAATTTCAAATATAGTATTCAAATAGAATATATTTAGCTGAGATTATATGGGATAACTAAGCCCATACTCAGTGTTTCATTGTATTGAAATCTCATCACCATATAAAGAAGGAGAAAAAAGAAATCCTCAATAACGAGAGATAAATAATCCATAACTAATAAGAATCATTTCTCAATGTTTAGGAATTCCCTAGCTTGGTCATCCTTCAACAACTATTGAAAGATATAGTCATAAAAGGTATCCTAAAAGGCACCCAGACTATATCCCACTACTCATTTACCTGGGTAAAAACAACACACCAAGGCTTGGAAGAACCATAGAGAATATAAAGGATATGTTTTACTCTCCACTATGGTGGCATCTTTAGGTGCTCAATAATAGAAAATATGGCTTCAAAACATTCTTTAGAATTTTATGTGACAATATTCTTTGAGAAAATTGGTTTATGTAACTATTGAGACTATTTTGTTAGCTCTTATATGGTAGGGTAAGGTCATAAGGCTCTATTAATAGATTTACTAAGTAGTCAGAAACACTATCGAAACTAGGAATCGATTCCCATGTCAAGTATAAATGATGTTGTCCTTGGAATAACTATTTGTGTGTTAGGTCCTACTGACATTGGAGCATGATTGTTTATACCATCATATTTCTTGACTGAAATACATTATGTAGTATTATATATATTATATATATGAAAATATATAAGAACGTGATGAAAAGTAAAATTATGTCATCATAATGAATGATCCATAGTGGGCTTCCCTTCCCAAATGACTCCAACTGAACCACAAGACATCTAATGTTACAATATTGGATAGATTCCATATTTTTGTCACTAAGGTTCTAGTATATAAAGTGTAAAATAATTTTTATAGAGGAAACCAGTCTTTTAGATGTAAATTTCACTCCCATTTAATGATAACAACTTCTATATTATTTTAAAACTCAATAGTTTATGATTGTATCCATATGAAATTTGATATATATATATATAAATATATTTCAATCTCCAATTAGATTTATCCTCCATTCATATGTTATAATCTCTAAAACATTATAAGTTGGATATGGTACTATATGATACTGCACCTAGACTTTTATGATGTTTAAATAATATTGATCACCATTCCCAATTTACATATTCATAAAAAATCATTAAATTTAAGTTGGGACAATAAAAATTGAAACATACTAATAGTTTGGCTCATGTGACCAAGGTTATATGGATCAATATCAGTATAATTCGATAATTAAATTTCCATTGTGAAGATATTTGGTAAAAAAACATTTTGGTTAATGTAGACAGAAAAATAAATCCAATTATTTATGTAATTTATCCTTTATAGATGTTAGTTTTAACGATGATATTAAAATGAATAAACCTCTAAATGAAACAATAAATACATAAAATAAAATAAATATTTCATTGCATATGCGTGAAATTTGAATCTATTTGTCCCTATAATAATTTATGATCTATACCACATTACTGTACATGGAAAAGGGAAAAATAAAATCCACAATAGTAATAAAGGCCAAAATTCACGTGTTTCACCCAATGATGAAATCAGTAAAATGGTAATTAGAATAATATAGAATAATAATATCCCATCATAGTGAATTTGTATTTTCTATGTACACTGATTATTTACTCCATGCTATTCGATCATTACAAAATACAAACTCATTTCTAGTATCATATGTATCATCCCAAATAGTAGGACACAAAGGAAATGAAAACTACTATGATAAAAATTTGTGATGCCGCAAACCCATTTCACTAAACAGAAACTAAATCATATTGGACATAGGGCCAAAAGCATTCCACTCTGCATACTATAGGTTTTTGACTAGTAGTTAGGACCATGGTTTTTTCAATCTGAATAATACCAAGTTTTGTCAGCGTTTTAAACATCGACATTATAAATTAATAAAAAGATGAATCAAATAATGATTAATGACCATTTTTTCTTATTATTTAACTATCTATATAAGGAAAATTTACTAAACAATTACAAATTCATTATATAGAAAATGGTGTTAATGATATGATGTTATCAATAACATGCAATAATAAATGGTATTATTCATACATTAATTACATATATATCAAAATGGGAAAAAAACTATCTATAATATAATCGAGACACTAAGCTTGGTCCTATGCTAAAATCTCAAATGAAATATTAAAATCATGAATCCATGATAGGGCCCTTTCCATTGAAACTACATGCATCTGTGATGTCATTATGGGTACCTATTGGAATCCTGAACAGGGTGTTAGATATTCCCAGTATGACACAACAAATAGTGTCTATATAAGTCCAACCAATGTTTATAATTTTAATAGAGTGAACATAGGAAAAATAAAGTATAATAAAAAGTGAGATATGATTAACATATTGAGCTCAAATCCATATGGGATACTCTAATGTCAAAAACTTATTTGGACTAAGATAGATGCATATAGGAAAATGGCATGTGAATGGTTTGGTAATAATTAATATATCAACGGTGAAAAGTATAAGTAATATACAAAGTGGAAAAAGGTATAACCAATGAAACCAATTAGTGATAATAGGAGGATATGACCCAATCCATAAAAAATGGATCCTTGACCATAGAAGGATGGTCATGATCACAAAAAATCAATGAAACCTTCCTATAGAGGTCTATGATTAATCAATGGTCCTCTGTAAGACATTAAACAAGAAATTTTCAAACTAATTACATTGAGATTTTCCAAAAAAAATCCATTACTCAAGTGGATAGGGTCCTTGGGAACAATCTATGGAAACTATTTTCTAAGGACATCGAGATGAATCCATGTAGTGTATCCAAGGTATTGTTGTTTTTTGATATGAAATGAATGAACCATCTGTAGTACACTAATTATTTCATGTATAAGTAATACAAATACAAAATTCCATAGTCGGTTTCTCCCTAGAAAATCAGTTCAATAAATTGGAGTGGCATCCTCTAGGTTCTCTAGAAATTCCCATAGAATGCAAGGATGGATCCAGTGAATAAAAAAGGTCCATAATCAATTGGAACCATGTGTATATAATAGGTAACATTGTCAATGTGTCATGCATTCCAATTTACCATTCAATTTAATTCATGAAATTATCTTTTCATTTTTAAATGAAAAATATAGATATGTGGTTTCATACCATTGGATTATTTCATTAAAAAAATTAAGTGGTCCCTAGTGAATCATAAATTAGAAATAACATTGTAACCATTCATACATATTAGAAAAAATAAATAATATTTTTATATTTTACAAAACTCCAATGAAATTTTAGTTAATAGAAGTAAAGGTTCATATATGAAAATATAACACACACCCAACAAGTGCCTCATGTTGAGTTTTTTGACCCCAATGATAATAGGGGAGTCTATTAGAGAGTTTCTATCCCAATCACGGAAATTGATATATGTTATATTTATTTTATGTAAAATTATTAGGTACACCTTACCTTCTGTATTAACAAGAAACTGAAAATACTTGATCGAATGTTATTTACTACAGATATTGTAGGGGTTGTAGAATGTTATTCCACTATCATCTCCCAATTTGGGATAAAATTGTAAAAAATAATGAAATACATTAAAATAATACTTATTTTATCAAATGAAAGTAACATTGTTGAGGGTAAGATAAATGATATATGGATGGTAATGGATTTAGACTCTTACCATTGGTGATCCAATGTGATCAGTAATTTTCCAAACATAGATCAATTGAAGGAGAAACATCAAATCATTTCGTACATAAGGATGCAACTCTCTTTGTGGAGAAGAGACATATCATGTAGATCAGAAGATAAATAGAGGTAAAAATTATATAAATGAATAATAAAAATTATAGTTTTCTTATTTTAAAGGGCGTGTAGGAGTTTTACACATGGTTGGTCCAAAAACTCCATTGATCGAGCAACACAACTTCCTATGTGGAACTATAAATATGTATTGGGTGTACACTATACCCAACCATGTTCATCCCACAATGTTCGATTATATAGTTTTTCTAAATTTTATCACATTTCCATGGGTCCTCCTCCACACATTTTTTCAAACATTTCTCCTTTATATATTGTTTACATGGTTACTAATAACTATATTCCAACCATATGCCTCATTATTGTTCAAAAAATAGTGGTGCTTTGGGCTTTTAATGAGCACCAAAATCTCATGGGCCTTTCGTTAAATTATTAAAAACTTCCATTCAGTGAAGAAAGAGATTTCAACTTAAATGTGAGGTTTATTAACCCTTTAGATAATATATTATCTTTTACAAATGAAGTTTTTTAAAAATTTTATTTCATGAAACCCATTATATTACTATTTGTCAATTAATATATGAATTAGTGATGAATTCACATATATTATTTTACAAAAACTATTTATTTTTTATGATTATGGGATTATTGGGTCTATATTATTTATCATTTTCATTAAGGATTAGTTGTGTGTGTGTGTGTGTGTGTATAATTTCATCTATCTACTTTCACATGTTTGTGCAAAGAAATTATTGTAATTAGTTAGGATAACAATTTGATTGGTGGAACTGATAATGTGTATCTATTTTCTTGATTTTGTTGGTGGACATGATTTTAATTTTTTTGATAAAAATATTATCATTACCTATGATGATGTTTTTGCTACATTGTTTTCCACTTCATGTCACCTATGTTATTTTCCAATGCAATTAGATTAATGAATTATGAGTCATGTTTATGTGTAAAGCCACATAACATGATTTTTTATTTGTGATTCATGTAATATTGGTTATCATTTCCTAATTATATGACCATATACTTGTATATATTGTCAAAACCATCTTATAAATTTATACTAACTTATGATTTATTATTTTTAATTCCTCTATTTATAAATACATGGATTTAATATCACCCTTATTATGTTTCCATTAATGTTCATTATAAGGAATGATGTTATATAGTATATGACAATAACGGTATAGTGTTTTGGTAATTTTAATTTAGATGATCAACAATGTTGGTAATGTTACAAATTCTTAGTATTGTAAAAAAATACCAATTTGGATAAAATGATATGGAGTTTTTTTGATTTTTTTAATAATTATCTAAAACTCTAATCCTAAAAGCTATTGGTTATGTATGTGAGTCAATGTGGGTTATTAATCACATAATTTTGTGTGGATAAATTTTTTTGGATTCTATTTTTGTCAAAGATAACACATACATAAATATTTTTTAACTCCACATATATGGTTATGGGTTTTGCAAATAAAACACATCTTAATCTACCAAGAGGATTGTTTCATGTATAAAAAATAATATACTTGTGTTATAACTGCAAAAAAATGAATTCTACAAGTAATCAGCTCACAAATACACCAACCCCCTAAAACTATTTTTAATCACACCACTTCTCGTTGATTGACCCAATTATCAATAATTCATTGTTGTTGGTCCTAACCCTTGAAAGGAACCTCCACTATTGGATCGATACCCTTGGATAAAAGTTGTTAAAATTTGAGTAAAAGATAATAAAAATATGTGGCGGAAAATTCCTCCTCTATCACATATATGACTCTTAACATATTATAAATGCCCAAAAATATTAAATACACATTAATCATTGAGATCCCTACCCAAATAGGGGATTCCTCACTCATTATTTCATTCATGATTTTTAATATGATCAAAAAATATAAAGCAATATATACCTTTGTATGTAAATTAAATATTCTCCACTATCAGGAAAACATTTCATCTCCATCACCATATAATATTTGGTGATTAAATAAAATTAATATTATAAATTTTATTTTTTAATCCATCTACTACGTCAATTTTCCTTATAGAAAATACTCCATAAACGTAGAACCACTACTTTGAGATTTTATTGCATAACTAATATTATAATTATATAATTAAGAAAACATCTAACAAAATAATAAACTAATCCTCAAAATGAAATATGAAATTTTTTAGTTTATGTTTCTTATAGTTAAAGTATCGGTTTTCAATATTCTAGAAAAAATAACCCAATGTATGACTTTTTCCAGAAACACCTAAACTAAAAAAGAAAAATTCATGATATATCATTTATTAAGTTTTATTAAAGGTAAAATCAGGAGTCAGTATTTAGAAGTGATCACTTATTATTCCACATTCAAAAGAAATTTACTTTCTACAAAAAAATATAGCATATATTTTCATTCTTAGCTTCAGATAGTTTTGGACCTGTAACTTCTTTGAAGAAAGCTCTAGAAAAAATCTAACGCAATCATACTCAACAATATATATATATCATAATTTAATGAAACAAATCTGCATTTATTACTATAAAAGGGTAAAAAGCCTATTTATATTTTATAATCATGATATATAATCTTCACAACGTGGAAATCTAAATAATAAGCTCTCCCTCTATAAATAATAAACTTCCTACAACTAAAGAGGTGAGTAAAAGATAGTCACGATTAGTAGAAACTATATATTTATGAAAGATGAAACTTAGTGATATATTTGGATCTAAAATTCCAAAATTAATTGTTTATAAAGGATATATTAAATTTGTGTTGTCTAGTATAAGGATTTGTAAATAAAGGAAATGTTTTATAACTCCAAATGTAACAAATTTCACATAATAATAGCCATCCAGGACACACAACAACCCATAGATCATATTATGATTACAAAAAAATTATAAAAACTAATTAAAGTATTTTATTTTGTGAGTATATCATCATGTCAACCATCTCTAGCTACACTCATAATATACAAGCTTTAATTAAAATTTTCGTGGTAGGAAACCATGTTATAAATTTGGGCCTCTCTAATATCAATGCTACTATAATTGTAGTGGTGTTTCTATGAAAATAATAGTGTTGCCCAAGATAAAAACCTATTTTATTCAATTTTTAGGATTAATACCTTTTAGGAATAATCAAATAATAATTATTCCTTTGTAGGGGGTCTGATAAAGTTATTATCACATGAAAACATACCCCTAAATCAAAATATCTCGTTCAAGAGGATCCAACCACATCACTAACTTCAAAAAAATTCACTCTGAAAAATTCATGGGGAATTTCTTATGAGGATAGTAATCCTCAAATAATATTGAGATATAATCATGCTTCTGTATAGAGGGTTTAAAAAACATAGCTAAATATCCATCCTAAAAAATAACAAAATATGACCACAGTATAATAGGCCCGATATGATTTCATGGAAAACATACCTATAATTTGTTTTACATAATGTGTGATGATATTAATGCATTAATAATCATTTAATCTATGATATCATATACTAGATTCCAATTTGAATCATATATATTTTCAATCCTCAATCTATCAAGGATGAATTGTACATATTAAACTCATTTGGCCTCAATCATCAAAACACATGTGTTATATTCATTATATGAGTAATATTTCATAGTACATTGGGTAATATCATCCATATTTTAATAAGATATTATCTAAGAAAAACGTTGATGGAATGAAAACATTATCATGCGGAAAATATTTATCTTAATTTAAACATTGAAATAAAGTATAATGAAAACATGATAAAAAAAGGTGCCCAAATTCATGTAGTAGCTCATCACAACATAGCTTCTAAATACATATTCAAAATAATGGATCCCAAGGATAATTAGGAACATGAAAAAATTTCACTTTAAAATTTTGGTTTTTGATTCATAATAAGAAAAATGAATTCAAAAAACACCATGTAAGTATTTCTCAATGGATGACATATAATTAAATTTAAGCATGAAAAATAAAATCAAATGAACCTTAAATGATACATTTTTCATTTGAGATATTGGATTTGATTCTCTTAAATTTGGTATGTCATTGAAAAAAGTTTCTAATATAGGTTTTCTATATATCATCCACACATGTATCATATAGAATGAATAATTGATCTAAAATTCCCTAGAGCTATTAAGGAAAATCGATGAGCTTAACAACGTCCCTCAAATAACAAGGAGAGCATGGACTCTTTAGAGAATGCTAATCTATCCATCATTGTTTTCCCTTTAGTTTCACAATCTAAAAATTTATAGGGATGTGTTTCAGATCCCAAATTCATAGATATGTCTAATAAAACAATTCAAGAGATTTTAAACATGGGTTATACTTTTTTAAATTGTTCTTTTTTCCAAGAATTGTAGTAACATTCATATCAGAACATTGTGCAAGCTTATGAATTTATAAAAAATTTCATAAATGAAAAAAATATTTTAACTATTACTTGAATTAATTTAACATATTAGGATATAAAATAAATACAACTAATACAACCCATAATCTCTCTAAATAATATTATGATTCCTGAACATGTTTTTTTATTTCAGAAAATTAGATTTTATAATGTTCACATTAATTATAAAACAAATTGAGAATACCATGAGAAGTAAAATACATCTTCATTAGACTAAATATAAATAATATAACTAATTTATTTTATTATAATAAATCAATATCCTATGTTCATAATCCCAACACAAGTGGCCCAATTCCACCTAAACTCAGATTCATACAAATATGTCATCTTCTGGATACAGAGTGTGTGACCCTATAAGTGGTATCTCAATAGAAGAGTGTGTAACCAAATGACCCATAGTGGGTTTTATCAACCCATTATAGCCCCAAAAATATATATAGTTTCACAGATATGGATACCTCATATTTACTAATTTTTTGAAATATACTCTCTCTGTCCCATGATATCTCATAAATTTGGTTTCACATGTTTGTGAGGAAACATTTTATACTATATATTTTAATGACCCTAGTGGATGAATCAACCATATCAATAAAATTTCTCGGATTTAATGAATATACTACCATCCTAAACCAACTTTTCCCATTAGATATAACTTTCCCAACATAGAAGTTATAAATGACATCTTTATCATTCATTGAAATACATATGACCAAATACAAACCCTTCACAAGCTACATCACCTGGAATTAAATTTCATGGTTTTCTATTTTTATGAATGTATTTGATAAAATGTTACACATCAATAATGACAAAAAATATGGATATGAATACACAATTTAGTAGATATGATCAAAAAATGAATCTTGAAATATGTGGTGTTATTATTGATTGGTAAGTCCTCATGATATTATGTACTTGAAATCACTAAGTGTGAAAATCATTAGAATAAGTATCTATGCTTATAATCCCAAAACACTAGATTGTAATATATCATCCTTATCCCATATGTATGATGTATCCAGACCATGTGACATATATTTATTTATACCATCAGTGAATAAAATGGTTATCATTATATATGGAATCTATTATAAACTTTTTATATGATTAATTATATAAAGAAATTACCATGTTAACAGTGGATATATAAGTATCCACACTATTATCTAAAGAACAAAAAAATGCATATATCAAAATATATATTTATAATGGTAATCAAAGCACATAAAATAGTTGGTTTATGGACACCCACTTACAATACTCACACGTTCACTGGACACAACTACCAATAAGTCTTAATCATCAATCACTCACATGAGTATGATTATTCTACTGAGATAAGTATTTAGAAATGGGTAAGACGTGTTATCCTCTATGGAAACTCTACTGACCACAACATCCCCTCTCTACGTAAAATAATCAAGAGATAATGATTCAAAAGTATATTATTTTTCATCTAGTGTGACATGATCGCCTAAGTAGGAACCACATCCACCGTATCATCCAAATATATATTAATGTGTATTTCATTTCTAGGTATAATACCAAGATCAGAAATAAATTTTCATATAAAAACTATATCATTAGATATATCAAAAAATGTAATATAATTGGACTTTTCAATATAATAAAAAAACCGAAGTCTACTTTGAGCTCCCCCATCTCACTAAAACCCAATTCAAGAAAAATTAAATCCCTTATTCTTATTTCATATTATCATGATATATTTATAATATATAATAAGTTTATCACATCATGACTAGTTTGTCATATTTTCCATACACTAGGATTAAATCCTTTTAATGTTTCATGTACAATAGGATAATGTTTATAGCTACCCAATGCATGTCTCGTATATTGAATTTATATCATCCCACCATATTTTAAATGAAAAGGAAACAACAAATATAGTATATTTTTGGTCATACATGATTTATCTCAAATTTAGAACAGAAGGGATTCTAATCATTCTTTTAATCTCATCTTGTATTTGTGGACACATTTGCATGGGGTTATTAATTATACATGACACTGGAATTAATGCTATCTAGTATGATTCCATATGGTAACATTTGAGTACCATATCAATATATGTAATTTAACTTATCCCAATGATTCTATAAGACATGTCTTCACAGATCATATTCTCAATAATGTAATCTAATTCACCTTTTCCATTAATGTGCAATCATTAATATAGATTAGTATTCACTAACCATAAGTTACGATAAATATTTAGCATTAATAGTGTATCGTCAACATAAAATAGCAAGAAAGAGATGTCACTCCCGCTACCATTATTATATACACATGGATCATATTCATTCTAAATGGAACCAAATTCTTTTAAAAATGCATAAAAAATGTCATTGATCATGATTCCTGATAGAACATATAAATGGATATCGGTAAATTTCATAATTTATTATCACACATAGACATTTTAAACCCTTTGGGTTATATCATATAGACATATTCAACTAACATACATTATAAAATTAATTTTTCATCAATTTTCATAATCTCTTAACCAAGAAGGATTATAGTTCAAGTAATATTTTAATGGATTTTAGCGTAGTTATTAGTTAGAAGGATTCATCAATGTAGATTTCTTAATGTTTCCTAAAACCATTTACGTATTGTAGTGCCTTATATATGGTCACTTGAACATACATGTTCTTATTTTTAATAAATAAAAATTCACACCCAATAGGTTTTACATTATTTTATGGGTCTAAAAAATTATGAAATTTATTTCTTTATAGGGACACAATTTCAAAAGAAATGAATTCATTCCATTTTTCAGTATCCATGTCTTATACTTCATCCAAGTAGGTTAATGGGTCACAAATTACAAGGAGTAATGATTCCCCTAAATCAGTTATAATAAAACCATATATCTCTAGTTATCTTACCTCTATAGCATATCTACATAGTACAAATTTCTTGGGAGCATATTCCTTTCCCATTGTATCAAGGGTAGATTTTCCTCATACCTTATTATGCATTTATAACATCCAATTCATAAATGTCAATATTTCATCCATTATTTTCCTTGAAAATGTGTTCCCTTTCTATAAATGTGCCGTGTATTACAACAATACTCTTTCTATATTAATATTTTTATTAGTAACATCCATTAATATCCTTAGGAAAGCATATATAGTTTCACTACATGATCTAATATTATAATTTTTCACTAATCATAGTCTTGCAAAAAAATCTTCATATCCTCTCACACATACATGTGAAAAGAATTTATTTTTTCAATCCCATAACGTTTGTGGAATCTTATATATTACTTTTTCTGGTACACAATTTATTGTATCAAACATAGTAATCAATTTATATGCCCAAAAATATAACGGTATAGTTGAATGACATATAATTAATCATTCCATGTTAATAATTGTTTGATTCTTCCTTTTATAAACAATAATCCACTAAAGTGAATGAATTGTAGTGAGTTAGGAAAAAATCCCACACTCCAATAGATGATTGATGAAAACTTGGTTAAGATATTCTGCACCACATTCTAAGTGTTCTTTCTTAGTCATTGTACCATGTACATTTTTTACTTTATTATGATATTCTTCATGAAAGATAATGGAATATGACTTATAATTAATTATGAAAAATATTCATTTGTATTATATTTATATTTTACAGTAATTAAGTAAAATAAAACCTCCTCAATCTATAGTAAATATATCAAATACATCATTATAATCCAATTCCAATGGTTTTATGGATTGCTCACCTTTACCATTAATCATTTGATTCGTTATTTTTCCATATAAACAAGTGTGACATGCATCCGATGGTTTTAATTCAATGGAGTCAAAATACCAAACATGGTGTAGTTATATTAAATTATTATCATTTACATGACTTATATTGAATTCACATAGGTTTTTAGGATATCAGTTATTGATGATATATTTTTAATTGATTATATAAACTAATTTTTTAATTCATGTATATATTACCCATTATTAATATCTTTCATACCATAACATTTTTTATCTTTATAAATTTGGAAACATTTATTTTCATACATGAAATTAATTCCCACAGTTTCAAAAATCAACACTGATATTATCTTCATTTTAAAGTAAGGGCCATAATAACAATTATTTATTATAAAAACCATTCCACATGGAAAACTAAGAATATAATCTTCTATAATTAATTTTTCTAGTCTCACACCATTTATTACTCAAAAATTTGATTCACTATTTATATATTTAATAAATATACTTGTTTCGAATATTTTTATACAAATTTATGAGTGACATGTTGTATATAATACATGACTTATAGAAATAATTGATCTTCATTAATGGAAAAATATTCTTGAAGTATAACTGTCAAATTTTCCCTTCTACCAAAAAAAAATATTTTTCCAGTAGAATATTTTTACACAGGTAAAGAAAACTAACAATTTCTCATTACTACCCAATCTATTTCATTGTCTTCTATAAATGGATGTATAGATAATATAGTTTTTTTGGAAATACTTATAGAATATTTTTATAGATATTTATGAAGAAAATTACTATGTTAGTATATAATTATGGGGTCCAGAAATCCTAGTTGAATTGATTTTAATAATATTTATTATTTTATATAATGTGCACATATTTTTTTAATGAAATGTGGAATGAATCTTGATCAGTGTCTCAGATAATAATGATGAGACTATAATTGAGTCGAAAACAATGGTTTTACCTTTGGAAGAATATAATTTTTGTCGACATTGGTCACTTTGTTGTGGGTATGTGATGGGAATTGTAATGATGGTATAATAATTTGTTTAATAAATTAAATAAACTAAAATATCATCCCCATAAATTTTTTATTTGGAGATGAAAGTGGGGTTTTTTTAACCATGGATGACTTGAGGATGAATTAAGGGGGGTGAGGCATTGGAAAAATCCATTATTTATAACGATCGACATGAGATCAATGTTTAGCTGGATCTCTGTTTTAATTGGAATCGATGATTTGTTATTTCTCAAAGGGTTAGGAATATTAATGTGTGGTATTAATCGATCCTCATATATGAAACTTTTAAGGTTTTAGAGCCATATTATTACTGATGGTGATGCATTTGGTGTCTATTTGTGGAATCTGTTTGAAGATCAACTTTTTTGGGAGCCACACAGGGTTTTACAATTTGAAAATACTTCTCACATGACATCAAGTATTTTAGAAAATCCAGTGTTTTGTTTCTATATGGAGAAGATAATATATTTAGGAATACACACTATGTACTGGGTGTACTGGTCGTGTAGTATTCCATGGCCACTTGGTCAAGAACATTGACAAATGCACTGTGTTAAGGGAGATTGCCATGTGGTAGAACACAACCATATGAAACAGGAATGGTTTGACATACATGGGAACATGATGAAGGGAACTGGTTTATGCCCCATGTAGTAGTACATGGTATGTAGTAGGGGTATAAGTTATGTATGGTGACATGGACAACCGAGATATATATCGAAGAGGACATTCCTTGTTGTTCTACTGGGGTTACAAGCTATGTAATTATACGCACATGATTTTTTAATATGATACATTCTAATTACCATGAGGTGATAAGACCAAAGGTGACCTCTAGAGATAATCTTTATACTATAGGATGATACCCCCTGTACTCCCCTTAGAAAATATCCCTCATGCTTCTTCATCTCTAGGACATTGATAGAGTCGTTCAAGTGTCCAATCAATAGTGGCATTCCATGGAGAACATGTTGTTGGTACCAAATTTGGAATTAGAGATTAGAAATGATATATTTAGTGTGAGGAGATAATAGAAGTATGATTCTTATAGAAATGTATAGATTAACACCAAGTGAGTACACTTTCTTGGTACATCCATCAAAAGGATTGAATGTGTCCTTATGTCTTGAGAATCGGATTTTGATCCCCTCTATGGGCCTGTGTTGGATATATTTTGGGTATCACATTATGAATTTCCAGGCGAGATCCTCGATTTCATCATTTTATCTATGTGGGGGTTGTGGTATCGATGTGAACCTATTTCATTGGTGTTGATCTCCTATGTAGAGTGTTGTTCTAGTAGGGTTTGAGGTATCATTGTTCTTGCTATCTAATACAGGATGAGGAGTTCCATACAGTGGTTTTGGTATCCCCACAAGGTAATGTATGAGATCCCCTATATGTGCTTCCTAGTGTTGAGACTCAATATGATTTTGGTGTCCCATAGATATCATCGATGTTATCCTATATCTAAGAATTATGATATATGTAGTTCTAGATTGTGAGTGTGGTTTCCACTAGTGGTCCCATGGGTGGTAATATATCTATGAGTTTAGATCTTCTAATTTATAGTTGGGTACAAGGATTCCCTATAATACATGGCTGAGATCCCATATCGGTGTATCATAATCCATTGGGAACCAACAAGACTTTTATCAATGCTAGATCCAACAAGTGATTTATCGTGGATTATTTCCATCATGGATATTAGGGATTTCGTATTATCATAGTGATACCCGATGAATGAAACCACAATGATTAGTACCATTATGGATGGCATGGAACATAGAGTGATTACTTCCAGATAAGTGATACCTTTGAGATTCAAGTAGAATCTTGTGGATTATAGTGAGGTTAGGAACTCTTGATACTCGGTATCTATGATGAGTTTATATGTGTTATTTTGGTATTTATTATGGTGATGTCACATATCTAGATTAACATGATTTTTGGAGACGATATGAATTATCTTGTATATATGGGGTGTGGTTGAGAGGAGGATTCTTATTATCTCTTATTTAGGTTTCTTTACTCTTTAATTGTGGTTTATGAAGACTGTTTCCTTTATATTACTCTATATTTTTGTGGTGCTTACTGGGTATTTTTCTAAACCCATCTACAAGTGATCTACCTACACATTTCATTTTTTATAAAAAATTAATTCCTTTTAATTAATTCCTAAGTTGACCCGGAGTAGGTATAACATTTTAAGCTAGATATACTGAGCTATTTTTGAGGGTTTCATTGGAAACGGTACCCTCCTAATGAGTAGGATGTGTTATTTTATATTTTCATATAGGGATTGTATTTTAAAATTATTATTAATGGGGAAAATTTTATATACTCAGATTTTGTGGTAAATATATGCACGTATTTGGGAATCAATTTTATTAATATCTATAAACTGCTGTATTGGGTTGTTTTTGTGAGAGTGTGTACAAGTACCATATGCTATGGCCTGCCATGTATTCTATATTCCTACTCAGTGCTAGTCACATGACCTTGGACTTTGAGAGGATTTATTTGGGTATTTACACTTGGATCATTACTGGAAAGGAGGTAACTATTGGGTTTAGTTGTGATAGAGTGGAATCATCAGTCATTCCAACATTGGTACTACTGTGTTGAGATTTTATAGTTGTGATTTCGATATAGGATTTATGGGAATGGTGTTAAAGTGTCTTAAGTTTGTCTTACTATTTAGGGAATCTAGTATTAGTGGAGTGTCCTATGTATCTATCTAGAAGGACTCTGATAACCTTGTTTTTGATTCATAACATATAGATACTGGTTACAAGGGAATATTTTTACATGAATCCTATAAGTTTATGTTGTGGTTTCCATGTCCTTACTATGTCAAATATCTACATATAATGTTTGAATGTGGTGAATATTGATTTTATTATAGGATTCCACTGTTATGAAAACCATATAGGGTTCAATGGAGGTATTTTGTTTATGATACACCCTGTGATAAGGATTTGGTGTTGGGGTCTACCAAGGAGGCATAACCTTTGAGTGTTGTGTCAGTCGAGATACCATCTATTGAGAAATAATTTTCTCTAGAGATTCTATCAATGGATGCACATAATATGAGAGGGATTTATGTTTTTAGATTCATAGAACTATATTTTATCAGGTTGATTTATAGCCCCAGACATATGATGAGTAACTTGAGGTTGTCACACATGTTTTCCACCTTGTGAGGGAACCACTCGATCAGATGGTGGTCCTAGGAGAAGGTCTTTTCTAGGGATATGCTAGGAGAAGGTGGATTCTAATGATTTAAACACCTGATAAGGTGGTTATCAATTCAGAATAGGCTGAGAAGCCCTTTATAAAAGAGTTTTATCATGATAATTTTGATTTGTGTGTATCCTAAAGATTCAATTTCTTTAGTTGTGTAGCAGGACTGCAGAAGAGTATTCGGTAAGGACCAATGAACATTCATGACACTCCCTATATATGTATTGAGACCATATTTTATGAGCATAAACCTTTGAGTAGGGATAATGATTATATATCAGCACTTCAGTGGTATCTCTATGAATTCCCACATTTGCCGGAGTGTTGTAGAAAGCCTAATCAATAAATAAATTTTTGGATGAGTTGGTACTGAATGATTATCCTAGTTTTGGTCACTTGAGATTTGAAAACTCAAACTTTGGTATCCAATAATAGGCTTAGGGAATTGGGTGTGTTAGATGCTTCAAGTGATGATATAATGATGAAGGATCATTGGTTAAGGGATCTTAGTCCTATTATTGTCATCCTCAAAAGAGGAGTTTTTTTTCTTATGATGATTGAGGATATCTCATATAGGATTGATTGGGATATTTTGAAGAAGATAGTGAGTAAGTCAATGGTATTCCCTATTAGGGAAATTTTTACAAGCAATTAGTTATGTATGACAGAATATATGGTAGAGGAGGATGAAGAGAAGAAAAAGGTGGAATACAATTTAATTTTTTCCCCCACCAGCCTATGTTGGTCCATGGCAGTCTTAGAGAGATGGAGGGAAGAGTCATGGAAAAGTGAAGGCAGAAGAGGACTATGAACTAGATTGTCCAAGGATATTTTGATTTATGATCTGTGTTATTTATAATTCTTTAGTAGTACAATTTGATATAGTATTCACCAACTCTATTCCTTCAACGGATTGGTTGATGCTTATAAAGGGTGGCGTGGGGAGGATGGGATCCCTGGGATACTTATGAATTATATATGTTTAGGCTCGCAAGAAAAAGGAATGCTTCCCCCAATGAGTAACGTTCTTGTTACATGATTAAAATAGTATATTAATGTTAGTTCCAGCCAAAGTGTACAGTGTCGCGATTTGGTGGATGAGTCCCTTAGACTAGTGTGATTAGAGACTATTTTTGTGTGGAGGTGTCAATGTAGTCCCTAGTTCCGATAAACACAAGGGGATTGGAAAGAATGAAGTTTAGGCAGGAGGTAATTCTATATTGGATACTCATGTACCACTTGAGGTATGATATATTACTTTTCTACCAAATATTATGTTAGAATAGTGTCATTGTCCACTTTTCCAGGAACATATATCTAGTTAAAGGGATATAGATTATAGATGATCCATTTTCTTGACCCTTATTCTTAGTTTCTATAGTAGAGAGTTTCTAAGGCTATTCACTCCTATCTGTAGTGTAAAATTAATTTGGATGAGATAGAGCCTCATATGAAAACATCATGTAGCATTAAATATGGAGAATATGATGTGTTCTCTATTATGGATTGTTTTCCTACCATCCATGCTTCGATGATTTTCATCTAGTTGGTTATGAAATGATTTTAGATTGTGGGATGGATTATTCCTCCCATATAGATCAGTGATCATGGGATGAGGTGGAAGAGCTCATGTGAAAAAAAACATTACTTTTATCTGTTTGATGGTATGAATCACGGAGTAGTGGATGATACGAGATTTAAATTCCGAAAAATGATGGTTGAGTGAGAGGTTATCATCTTGAGGATGTTTCAGGCTTTTCTATCCATAGAGAGATGGAGTTATTCAAAGGCTGACACCTTGGGAATACCTTGTTATTTTTTCTGAATAACTATTTGGATCCTATGGGACTTCATGAGATGTTGTAAAATTGGAGGGTTATAGAAGGTGGTCCTAGTAAGACATAGTGTTTTCACATTGGCAGCACTTTTTTCAACATGGAGGTGAATAAGAGACATCACGATCCAGTTTTAAACTATTTTTTGACATATTTTTCATAGTATTATTTATTATTACCCTCATTTATTCATCATTAGAGTTTCATGTGAGATAATTCAAGATAAATATTAGAAATTCACTTTGAGTATCGACTTTCAAGATAGATCTCAAAATGAATTTGATTCTGGAGGTCCACTTCTTGTGTTATATCATTAGAAACATGGTTGTTGTAGTATACCTAGTTGAGGTCGAGTAAGTTCCAAATTTTGGGACACCATTTTATGTGGCCCTAAATGTTGATGCTCACAATAGGGGTTCATATACACTTTTATTGAATGAGATAACAAATAAGTTGACCTCTTTATAGTTAACCCATGTGTGTGAGGATTGTGCACCGTATATCCTTTATATTGTTGTTAACCCTTCACTTTTCTATGAAATATTTAAGTAAATTTTAGGAATAAAATTCATGAAGACTCACTAGAATAGATATCCAAATAAAATGTTCTTGATGTCTAATGGTTGACAGTACATATTAATTTTGAGGTTTGATTATGAGACCTATCACATTAAGAGATGTGGTAGTGATAATGTTTCATTACCATAGTATTAAACATATGAAATGTTTTTTTAATTATTTCCTTTGGTGTTGTACATGGTGTCTAGATAAATCAATACCATTATTTTTTTTTGTATAATAATCTTCTTTTGTTCACATTGTTATAGTGTAGTAATCACACCGCTGTCGTATAACACCATTTGAGGCCATGTTTGGAAGACCTTGTAGGTCACTTTTGTATGTGTTAGAACCTATGGGAGATATATTTTGTGGGCCTAATGTTAGTTTTTGTGATGTATATTGGGGTTTCAGTTCATGAAAGGGTGGATGAAAACTATTGGGACACAGTAGCGCACCATTATGAAATGACGACTATGGACTATGAATGGAGTGTTATCCAGTTGGAAGGCTACCAATAAAGACTATGATTTCATTAAGACCTATTTCATTGTGTTTCCACCACCTATATTTGATGAGTCATTTTCATGGCTCATTTAATGACGTTGACACACTTGATATAGGAATTGGGTGTGGAGTTGAATTTTTAGGAACCTTGAAGGGTTTGAGATCTAACAAGTGAGAACCCTTTATGGGAATGTGGATCACTAAGGCATGTGTTTATTGGATGTATGATAACCCTCTAGAGAGATCCCTAGTGCGGACCTCCCAGAAAAGATCTTAAGATTTACCCTTGGGAGTGGGATTTCACTTATCATGGTGAAAATACCTTAAAGTGGGGATTGTGTAACAACTCTAGCATTATTGTTTATGGCTTTGGAAAACATATAATATTATTCATGATGTTAGTTGCTAAGTTGACATTGAATAAGGAGGCGTGGACTACCTCAATGAAATGATATTAATTTTTTTAATAATTTGTATCATGTGTACATAGTGTTTTAGGTAATTTGAATGAATAATAAGGGGAGTCATTGGTAATAAATATGAGACTATAGTTGAGTCTAGAACACTTTGTTTCCTTGGTGTTGACAAATTCAGTTCAATGATGTATACCTAGTTGATGGAAATAATTTATGGACCTTTTGATGATATTTTATATTAACTAATTAAATAAATAAACTAATAAATAATTCGAATATAGCATTCACATGAAGAAATAATGGGTTTGTTTTTTACCTTGTGCGACAGATGACATGAGAATGAAATGAGTACGATGTGGTGCTTCACAAATCCATTCATGATGAGGTTGAATTGTTGATCAAAGTGAAATAGTTTCAAAGAATAACATTTGATCCAAAGATGAAGTATTTACCCATAATGTTGTATAATTTATGTTATTTACCTCTTGATTCACACATATTCATATTTTATGGTTTTAGAGTCATTTTCCAACTAGTAGAAATCACAGAAGAATTAGATATGTGAATTTGGTTTGAAAATAAAGGTTTGGGGGATCATAAATATTTTACATTTTGAATTACTGTTCATATGTTTTATATTTTAAGAGAACATCCCATTTTTTCTTCCTATTTAGGTAATATGGGTCTTTGGGGACTGCAAACCTTGTATAGGGGGTAAAAACTATCCAGTGTTCCTTAATTGCACATCTGGAGACATTTCCAGACTCACTGTGTTGAGGGACCTGGTTGTGTAGAAGTACATAGCTAGATGACATGAGCATAGTTTGAGATACCTAGGCCCAAGATAAATGAAATGACTACATTACCCAGGTCCAAGATATGATGTGTCCAAAGGGTATATTCCATGTATAGTGATAGGGCCAATTGGGCCATGTGCAGGTGATGAAACACATAGGTGATTTGGTGGGGTTACACCCCATGTAAATCAATATCCATTCTAGGCACTATATTACACAAAGAGTCCCATTAGGGGAATTTCACATGAGTCTTTCTCGAGAGCTACATCATATCATATAGGAGGACACAATTTGTATTCCTCTTATAAATATCTTCTTGAAACATCTTCTTTTTTAGGACTCAGATATAGCACCGTACGTAGACTATCTGATGTGATTTTATACATAAAACATATTGGTGGAAATGGTTTTGGGATTTGATATTCAAAATGAGTGATGTAAAATGAATTGATTACATCGGGATTCATCTTATTTTGTTGCATATATTAACAAAATGTGGGTGTACATTCATGGTCCTTCCCTTATAGTTTATAGTGTGGAATCATTTCTTGATAATAATATTGTTATGCCCTCAATGAAACTATTTTAGAAATATTTTTGGTATACCTCTAGTATTCCAATGGTGGGATCCTCTATCATGTCATTTTACATAAGGGGGGTTTATGGAATCAACATAGCCATCCTGAACATGTATTGATCACTTATATTAAGTGTTTATCTAGTATTGTTTTATGTGGAATTGTGTTTACAATACCTTACATGGTGGGTAGTTTCAAAAGGGTGTTTTGGTTTTCCCTATTAGTCCTGAGTGTGATCCCCTATCATTGTAACATAATAATGTGACTCAGTGGGGTTTGTTGTGTCCACTGATGGTCTTGGGTGTTACTACCTATCTGATAATTTAAATCTTAAGAGTTCAATACTAGGTTCGTGGTGCCCCCCTATATTATTAGGTGTGATCCCAGATCTGTGATTCACGATCCTCTGAATTCTAGTAGGGTTAGTTGAATCCCCCACAAGACTTTGGTGAGATCCACTATCTGGGTTTTGTGATCCACTAGTCACCAACATGACAACTCCAATTGGTTTACATTAAGATATTAGGCACTCAAATGAGTCCCAAAAGGGATGGTAGGAAAATGACATTAAATTAGTTGAACCAAATGTTTATGATCAATCTTATTAGTTCATTCCGGGATGGATGGGCATGTCGATTGAGTATTCCACGAATCATGATACCTATGATCCTCAGGTCTAATCTTGTTGGGGGAAGTGTTTTTTGGACTTCTTGAGACTAGAATAATATTATGGGTATATATTGGTTAAACTATGATTCCTTCCCAATATTTCATATATCTTGATTGGCATACAATTTTGATATGAGATGACTAATAATGTATAGTTGAGGATGGTTCAAGATAGAGATTCCTAATCTCTATCCCTTGGATTTATGTACCCTCTCATTATATGTGAAGTATCCAATTTCAGTTTTGTTCCTTTATTTTATTTTGGGGTTATGGGGGTTCCTACAAGGTATTGTTTTAATCAAACCAACATGGTGTCTGGAAAAAACAATTATCCATTTTTTTGAGGAAATATGATTTTATGAAGTCCTAGGAGGACCCAGAGTAGGGAGATAATAGTGTGTTAGATATACTGTGATATGTACTGGTGGTTTAATATGATAGCAGAACCCTATTTTGAGTAGGTTATATTATTTTATTATTTTTTGGAGAGATTTTTTTATCCCATTTCATTGTTTTCATTTTTTATATATTCTGATTGTGGGATATATGTATGAATGAATTTTGGTATCAATTGTATTAACATGTCTACACTCTTTCATAGATAGGAATGTGTGTGTATATGTACTTGTACCAAAGGTTATGGACTCCCATGTGTCTATTATGTCAACTTAGTGATCCTAACATACCATTTTCATATTATAGGAGGTCTTGAGGTAATAATAATCAACTCATTATCATCCAAAAAATCCCCTTTGGGTTGGTTCATGATAGTATGCGCATTAGTGCCTTTTACTGGGACTTAGCAATCGAAACATTTTCTTTATTATTATTATTTTTCACCATATATAGTAAAGATATATAATTATTCATATTTTTATAATCATGGAGAACTATATCTAGTAAATCTCAGATTGACTTAGTCAGATTATTAAAAATATAAATAACAATGAATGTCAATAAGTTATATAGTAATGAGGGAAGAAAGAGATCTGTTGCAATTTATTAGTTTAGTTCAAAGAAAAGGGTTATAAGTCTTCTATTTTACCATATCGTCTTGGATACATGAGGTCCTACCTAATTCAATACTACTAGACTACATATATATATAACATTATGTATCATATAATTCCTACTTAGTTATCTCCTAGAATAATTCATGGATATTTTATTTAATTTGGATAACATATTTTTCCTCAAGAATTTTATATAACTCACTAGACATAAATGAAAACATGATGTAGTGAACATTTTTCCAATAATATATATTTTTCGTAAATGTATATCTATCTTCCTTATTTTCTCTCAGTAGAGGCTCATTAGGAAGTGGGAAATGTATCACATAATTCTTCCTATCTTAACGTTTTACTATGTGCAACTGCAAGTTCCATTCATATATGTTATGGCTAGCTGGATATTTTCTTTATATAAAATTGATCATGTTGGATGGAAAATTTTGTTCCAACATATCCCATATACATTATGTATTCATAATCTAAAATACTATTTTTACATTACTACAAATTTCATTTTTAACTGTGTTTACAAGTATTTATCATAAATTAAGGAATTCAGTTGGTTAGTTCCATATAATTCTTGATGTTTTCAAATATAGTATAATGTGTAGAGAATTAAATACATAGGGAAATTTTTTAAAAATAGATTCATCTAAGTTTAGAAATAAAGAGCATGAATATGATATGTGAATAATTCACCTACATGAATCAGCTACATCAAAAATCCACTTATCTGAAAACTACATTTTTCAGTGAATCACTTATGTGAGAAAATAGATATATCAATCAAACAACTATAAGAATAATTTACATCGAGTAAACAACATTGTGATTTCAATACATTGTAAAATTAATTAAATGGTTCTAAATGTCTATGAGATTCAATCATGTAAAATAAATTCTTCAACATTTGCATGAAGGCTTTTTGATTAATTCATCTATGTGAATAACTCCAATTTAATTTGGCTACAGTAGAAAATTTCATAAGAAATCAACTATTACATGAAAAAACACAAAAATATGAACTAAAATTAGTTTGATACACCAATGTATTGATCCAACATTAGTTATGGTTTTTTTGCACGAAATATTTATTACTATTATTGTACTTTTACTATAAACTATTTCTTATATGCATGCACTATGTAACACCCCGAGATTTTATGAGAAATAATACTTTTAATTTCGTTGATGTCTTGTGTTGTACGCTACACCAAAATTAGATTACACTATATACAATACCAAGTATATATTTTGATAAATGTATAAATGTACTATATTTTGATTATGTTATACGCAACACCAAAAGAATCTTGCACTACATGCAACCCTGCATTGGCTTGCATTACTCGTAATAGTGACCTACCTCGATAGTGTGTGTTGGACGCAATATTGGGTTTTACTAAACAACAATATATTGTTATAATATTATTATTAACTAGACTTTATGAATATTAGTAACTAAATTTTTAATTTTATTCCATTATAATTAATCTTACACATTTTATAGTACATGGTATGAGAACAAAATAAAATTTTCAGGTAAAATAATTATTTTTCAAAAAAAGTAGTTTTGTCGGCTTCTAATAATGAACCCACATTAAATATAGTTTTTTTACACATTTATAAGATCAATTTGACGAAGTGAAATTATTAATTTCAATAAGGATATTAAAATTAAATTTGGATAAATTTTTAATATCTTTCTGTCCACATTCATATTTTGATGAATAGTAAAAATATGATAAATTTTGATTAAAAACAAATTTTTTCACCGAGATGATTTATATGGTTAAATTATAATATTTAATTATTTTGAAGTATAAATAGAATATTTTTTACCATTTAATATAATTTAAGTCATTATCATTAATTTTTCATGGAATTCATAGGTAAAAATATTTCAATCTTTTACAACGTTTTAACTTTTAAAACCCGTTTTCTCAATAGTGGGATTAATTTTAAATTAAATACTACTACTTATAGGTTTGGAATTGGGAGAAATAGATTCCATAATTGGAATAAGTAGGTCCAAATTATTGTAATAGTCTACCATTTTTTTGACATTGTGAATATGAACTACGGTAAATTTTTATTTACTACAGTTAAAGTTAAATTGGGTAATTAATGGTACAAATAAGATTATAAAATTACCCTAACACCATACAAATTTATTTAGGATGAATTAAAGTCGACCCATATCACTTTAGGGTCGGAATAGTGTCTTTTCATGGAATTTTGACCTTGAAAATGATATAATTATTATTAAAACAAAAGAAGGTGACAACATGTTGCTATCTTATATCTTTTAAGTCTTATAATTTTAATTTAGTGATAAACCTAATAAAAAATAGAATATAAATAGTATCTAGAAATAAAATAAAATTATCTACTTCATTAGAATTTATTAAGAATTTTTAGGGATTAAATATTTATCATTATTGATGACACAATAGAGATATAGAAATTATTTTTTTGATTGAAATATAAAATAAATGGTTTTAACAATATTAAAATACATATTATATGAACTAATTAATATTCTACACAAGATTTATAGATTAATATGACATTTTAGGATTCTATAATATATTTTTTGTGAATATATCCTCTGTGGGTATTTTATTTAAATTCAAATAAATGAATAGTGTCATAATTGACACTATTGTTATTTTTTAAAAATTACATATTATAAAATTGTTTAAAAAGCACAAAAATATTTAATAATTATAAATTGAAATATATATGGTCCAAAATGACCTAATATATCCAATTATGGACAATTCCCAACATATAAATAATTATTTATAACAATTTATAATTTATAATATTATTACCACAAATAAAATTAAATAGATTAAATAAGGATAAATCATGTTGATAAGGTTTAAATTAAATTACCAACTTGTCTTAATCTTATTGTTTGATGAGATTAAAACCATATATCATATAATATTTGGATTTGAGTCATTTTTTCGGTTTTTATGTGGGGTTTGAGTTTATTATAAATTAATATTTTACAGGTTTCCAAAAGTGCCCCACTCCTCTCTTATAAAAAGGCTCCTCCTCTCTCTCCTTCTCACACCATCTTGAGAATTCATGCTCAGAAAAACCCGAAAAATTTCTCTTATCCACTTCCCTATAAACCTACTAGAGGTCCTGGTATTCTTCACAGACTATCTCTAGTACCCTAAGAGGTGGTTTAGAAGAGGCACGTCGAAGAAGAGGTAATATCCTTTACCAATTATTTCAAATTTATTTCTTATTATACTTCCTATTCTTTCTTTGATTCATTATAAAGTAATGAAATAAGTATCACTAATGTACTGATATGTTATTATAAATATTAAAAAACCATATTTCACCCTTCTATCCATCCTACAAAAAATGAAATCATTGGGGTTTTATTTATCATCTATTTAAATGTTTTAGATAAATGTATTCATAATGTATTTAATATTCTTACATGTATTTTTAATTTCATGTTTACCCCTTTTTGACCTTTACTATGTACTATGGAAGGAATATTTCTTTTTCTTACCATACGAGGTACTTTTTTACTTTTCCAGCAAAAGTACAAGAATAATGTTTTTTTAACTTATACAGAATGAATGGATATTTACGGTTTCATAATGCCTTATTTCCATGGAGCTTCCTGATCTATATTTCATGATTATTTTCAACAAAAATTATTTTCTTTTATGATCCCATGAAATTTTGAGAAAAGAAAATTATTTTGAAGAAGAAAGGATATTTTCCTCAAGAATTCATTTCAAGTGTTTTATCAAAACTATTTCCCATCTAAGATGAAATTATTTAGTATGATTATGTGTCAAGCATAATGTCTCTATTATTTAACTGGTTTGATTTTTTGATAACCATTTGATTTATATGGATTATGTTAAGATGGGATGGTGTTTATGAAACCAATTTTTTTCATTGGGTTATGATGAATGATTTAGGAGTGTTTTGTGGAACACGTAAGAATGATGACAATATGTGATGGGTGGGACCTATATCTCCCTAAAATGAATTGGGTAATGATTTATATCTCATGATATAAACATGGATATAATGGTAAGTAAATCTGGTTCAGTAATATAGGGCTGGAATGACAAGTAAACCCGGTTCAGTAATGCACATTGTCCACTATGATAGTCTTGGAAGAAATGATTTCTCTACTATGGAAATCATATCATGTGCTTAATGGTTTTCCACAATTAAATATTTTTATTCCCATGCTATTTAATGATGATTAATTTTATTTTCTGATCTATGACTTATGTATTTCCACAATTTATATCATTACTCATGTTTTATGTTCTTGTTTTTACGTTCAAATGTTTATGGATTGTTTAATGTTATCCATGTTTACCCATACTGAGAATTTGAGCTCACCGCTTTTATTTTTTCTTTTCCCCAGGATATAAAAAATGGTTTTAGGTAAGAAAAAAAGTGGAAGAACTTTATGAGAGATGTTGAAGATCTTGCACCATGATTAGAATATTATGTCTCGAGATTCCAAAGACACTAAACTATTACGGTCATTGGGTGTCTATTTTTGTTATGTATTAAGTATTCCAAAAAGTGATGCAATGTCCATGTATGACAATTTTGGTTCTCTACACACTAAATATTAAATTACCTCATTGATGAAACTTTTTTATGTTTTTTTATTAATAATGTTTTAAATTTTTTGGCATCTAATATTTTTTAAAGGTTTTTTTTATTTAGGATCAGATCCAGTACTTCATAACTAGTTTTTCCAAAGAATGTTAACAATTTATATATTCCTAAATCCTAATATAAATTGGGAGAAACGTTTTATCTTTAAGAAATTTGTTTTCCATCTCATTTTCTAGAAACAACTTTTTAGACTAAGAAAAACTTGGCATTAATGTTTTAAGGAGAATGGATGTTAAATGTTCTATGTGAGTCATTGATTGGATGAACCATCAGACTTAGATTTATCTAAATGATGTTTAAAATTATCTGGACATAGTGCTAGAAATAAATTAAGAAGATAATGGAAATGAATGTTTTTGAATGTTTTTGATGAGGTTGAATGAAGGTATTAATGTTAGGAGTTAGAAAGTTTTCATACATTCTAACCAAGGTCAGTAAATGCTTTACTGGTTATGAAATTATTATAAAAAATTATATATTCTCATGATAAAGGATTGCAAATAAATGGAGGAATTGTAAATATTGAATCAGTTCGAGAAACCTAGTAATAGAAGATCAAATCCAGAATTACAAGACATAGAAGTATGTCAGGAGTCTAAATTGGTAATGTTGATAAAGTTTGAATAAGTTTTCTGTTGGTAAGTGGAGTGACCATAATATATAGAACATAAGAATGATAATTTCACCATAATGAGAGTTCCATCATTATGAGGACTCTAATGATACAAACACCGAGGGGGATGATAAATCTGATCAGGAACAAGCACAGATTCATCAAAGGGAGATTAATCATGAAAAAAAATATATATTCTGAAGGAGTTTATTTTTTTCATGGGAAGAAATAGATTAAGATAGTTAGATTGTAATTTTTGGTGGAATATGATGCTATGTAAGTTCATCAATTTGAGATTGATATAGAAAGGTCATAATGAGATAAAAATTTATAATTGATGAGATTCATTATAATCATTCAAATCGGGAGATAGAATGCATCGAAAATGAGTTTCTACAAATTGTATTCAAATCATTATTATATAAAATCACTATAGTCCCATGTGAGTGGATATGGTAAGGATGTAGGGTCTCCCACTGAGGGCTCACTTTGTAAATATCTTATTCTTTACATTATTTTCTACTTTTACAAGAATGAGTATTTACTAAAATATGATAAGGAAATACACTATAACATGTATTCAGGGTTATTTTTAAAAATTATTGAAACTAAAAAATAGCGAATAAATGATTCAACCCCCTTCCTAGATGTCATTTTTTCTTTTGTAACATAAATTGGTATCAACTGTAGGGTCCCTCATTTAATCCTAGTAATATATAATTTCAGTTCGATCAATAGTAGTGGAATTCCTACATTTGATGGTAAAAATTATTATAGATGGAAAAAATGGATTATTTCTTATCTTATAGGTCTTATTATGGATGTTGTTGATTCTTATAAAATATGGTTCCCTCATATTAAGAAGCATTATTTGATGAGTTTTTATGATAAGATAAATATAAAATATTACCAAAAATCTAGGAATTTTATCCTTATGTCATAATCAAAAAAATGTTTTTATGAAGCTGATGGGACAAGAAACATAATATAATATGTGGGAAAATTTGGAATGTATTTTCTAATTTAATACTAATTTGAAGGTTGAAAATAAATAAATATATCATAGTAAGTATGAATACATCAGAATGAGATACGAAAAAAGGATTAATGAACAATTCACTAGTTGAATTGAATTTTTTGTATGATTAGAGAATTAAGAGAAATCCTTCAAATTATTCCATTGTGTATAATCTTATAAGAAACAATCAGGATAGATTGGATTGAAAAATTTCTTATTTATTAGATAAGGGTGATTTATCTCTTGATGAATTTCATAACTTTAATATATCATATGAAATGAGAAAAAATTCAATTTTCAAAAAATGAATAATAAATACTAAATGGTTTTTTAATCTATGAGAAAAATGAAATTTAAATATATTAAAGTTATTGCTACTTTTGACTTTGAAGAAAAAAGTATTATTAGTTGAATGAAATAAAATAATGACTATTATATCTAAAAACTATCAAAGAGGAAGAGGAATATATTAAGGTAATCTTCATATAATTTTCATGAGTGTGGTGGAATTGGAAACATTTTAATAATGTGACCTAAGAATAATGATGGCTAAAATAGAGATTATTATGGTGAAAAAGTATATGTATGAATTCGATGAAATGTTTTAATGAAGAAATTTCATCCACGAAATATAAGAAGAAGTTCACTGGAGAAAAAAGGAGTACGTTAAGTTATGAAGTGGAATCAGGTTTAGTAGAAAACAATTACATAGAGGATGAAAGTTCATAAATGTTTAGAAAATTCATTGAAAAAGTCAATAAGGTTGTAGAATCCTCAAACAGATAAGAAGAAGCTGGTGAAGAATCACATATAGTATCATCTCAGAGTACAACTTTTTACTCATCTTGAGATAAAAAATACTCTCAAGAAATAAATAAAATAAATGAAGAATGATTTTGATCATTTTTCATATTTTTAACAGATCTCATTAATCATTAGAACCCAAAAATTATGATATCTTATGCTATAAACATTGAATGTATGAATAGGAAAATATTGTTTAAGATATCATTAAAAACATGGAAGATAAGGGATTTTTTTTGCAATACTCAATTAAAACATCTTGATAACTAAAATACCTTGACTGAGGTGAATGATAACATTAAATGACCTTTGAAGTACAATATGAGAATTATAATGTTTATGAGAAGAATAAAATAAAAAATTAGGTGATATCTTAACCCACCAAAAATAGTTATTCTTCTAAGGCTTCTGACATTTCTAGATTTGGAAAAGGTATTTACTAAGACTAGTTGGAGAAAGGATGTGGGGATCATATGAAATATTCAGAACTTGGAAAATCACTCATAATTAATGATTCTCCACGTATATAGTATGATATATCAACAGAAAATTTTCAACCTCAACAATGTTTATATAGTAAAATGTATTTATTTTGTACAATATTTGGATTTTATGGCTATTACTAGTGTTGTGGAATCTGTGGGAGAATATCTTATAATTCTTGGAATAAACATATAATTATAGAATGAGGTTTTGAACAAATATAATGAAATTTTTAAAGAAGGATAAGTAAAATTCCTAACTGATATGAAGTTAGAAAAGAGAAAACTCAAGAGGTTATAAAATTTATAAATAAAATTGAATGTATAAAAAAAAATTAGAATATTTTATTAAATTGGACATCATTTCAAATGATGCATGAAAATAATTCTAGAATAGGTTTCTTATGGTAGAAAATAGAATGAAGCTGGAAAGTGGAATGTCGAATAAAGGGCCTTTATTGTAAAGAAAAATATTAATGAAATTAAAAGGAAAAACAAGAATATTTGAGAGTGGTTTTTTTACAAACATGACAGGTTATATAATAATATTTAAACATCATGAATGTAATTATGGACAAGTATTTACATTTGGTAAAGATAGTTCTCTAAAAATTAGAGGAATCCAAATGAACGAGATTGATGTATAAAAGTTGATATATAAGGAAGTAATATTTGTTTAGGGGATAATGACTAACATACATTCTGTAAGTTTAATTTATAGTAATGGAGTTTAAGTGAACATCACAAAATATTCTTTTTGAGTCAAATATGTGGGAGGTGGAAATTTTTTTATAAATTTATACGTTGGAATTTCTTCCAAATTGGGGATTTCAATAAATCAGGTTAAAGGAGTGATGGATATTGAAAAAAGATGTTGCTCAGAAGGCTTGGGAACCAAGGGACAAAAAAATATACAAAATTTCTAAAACTGAAGATGTCTATTATTTTTAGGAATTGAAAATAATAAATGCACATGTTTGTGTTACGGGTCCAAAAGTGAATATGACTCACAATTTTCATAATAATATTGAGATTAAATTTACCTGGCCTATGGAATTTATTCATTATTATTTATGTTGACGGATGAGACTTCAATATAAATTGAGATTTATACATAGCCACTAGTATTAGTGATTTAACATGGATGAAAAGAGATCATGTTTATGAAACACAATTCAGAGGCTATGGAAATGATTAGGGTTTTTATTGAAATGATGTTGTTAAATAAATAGGGGCATATATAAATATTTTAATAACAGATAAGGGTACCGAATTCATGAGAAATAATTTTAAAACATATATATGAAATAATTTTATCAAACTAGACTATATTTCTCCCAATACTCCATAATAAAGCTGAGTATCCAAAAGGAAGAAAACATGTTTTGTGGAAACCAGAATAATAAACTCAGAAAATACAAACATTCAGTGTGCTATTCAAGAGGATCTGTTTAAACTACAATACTTGTTCAAAAAATGATTTATGAAATCAAGAACTGACATCACTTCTTATGAAATGTGGTATAACAAAAAACATTCATATAAGTACATGTTTATTTTTTTAATTCCATGTTTTCATAAAATAAACAATCATGATATGGGATAGTTTGATGTGAAATCCAAGGGAGAAAATATTATGGGGTATTCAACATTTAGATGAATATAAAAATGTTGGAAATAATTTATACCATGGTTGGTGGAATCATATGATGCAAACGTAATAGAAAATACACATTCTTTAACAAAAGTTGTCAAAAATGTTCTGGAGGATAAACTAGAGATTTCAAATAATATCGAGTCAAAAAAATATATAAAATGATTTCAGAGAATATACTGGTGAAGAATGTTTATATGGAAGAGAAAATTTTAAATTACATACCTTATAAAAAATTGATGAGTTTAAAAAAATTATCAGAAATCAAATGGATCAATTCTAGACTAGATGAAGGTTAATATTATAAAACGAGTCTTCATTTATCTCAAAAGATGAACCAGAATAAATTTCAAAATCTATTTAATATAGAGTACGAGTTCGTTAAATGAATGAAGAGGTAAATCATCTTGAGAAAAAAAAATCATTGTGTCCTGTTCTACAAATGACAAATAAAAATGTTATCAGATCAAATCAGTTTTAGAGAAATAATTTGAATGAGATTGAAAATTTTCAAGATACAATGCAAGACTTGTTTGAAAGTTATAGTGAAAGGAGTATGGTACATATTTTTAATTTGAAATTTATTTCTATTAATTATTAGAATCAATAATAATGTTTATATTTGTGGCCACAGACTAAAATTACAAATTTTATATGGTTTTTATAATGTATGATTTAAAAAATAGTGAGATTATGGATGATGTTTATTTTGAACAAACATATGGTATTCATATTGATAATGATTATAACAAGTATGGTATATTGAATAAACCCCCTTAATGGTTGAATAAATCCCCACGTGCATGTCATTGAAATCATTATTGTTGTTTGAGAAGGTTTAGTTTTTTATAGGAACTGTTGATTGTAAGTTATATATCGAGTAATTAAAATCTAACACAATAATTTTTATTGTGTAATTAGATGATATAATTTTTTCTAGTGAGGAATTAACAAATTTTCATTAATTATCTGAGGAAATGAAGAGGAATTTTGAAATGTCAATGTTGGAATAATAATGTTCTTCCATGTATAATATTTTTTAAACATAAAATTATATTTTACTATTTCAAGAAAAGTATTCTCAAGAATTGTTAAGGATGGTTGTGATGTCTATATTTAATGAATTTTATACCCTTATATCTGTGAGCATGATGTTATGGAAATATGGGTCCAAAAAACTGAGAATCATATTCTCTTTAAGAATTTAATAGAAATTATACATTACCTTATAGCCTCATGACCTGATATTGATTATGATGTGTCTTTTTGTAAAAAATATAAATGTAATCTAAAAGAATAAAATTTGGGTGAAGAAAAGATAATTTTGAGATATATAAAAGGAACAATTTCAAATGAGTTATTATACAATATAAATCCAAAGATGATGTTTCATGGTGATATTAGTGCCGATTGGGATAGAGATTGTAATTATAGAAAATAAACATCAGGAGGAACATATTTCATTTCTGAATGTTGTGTGAGTTGTAATAATAAGAAAAAAATTTCAAGAACATTATGCATATGTGATTCTTAATTTTTTGTAGATACTCAATTTTTTACTCAAATGTTTTGGATGAATGTTCAGCAAGAATAACTAAATGTAAAAGATACTAAATCGTTGAAGATATTTTCTTGACAATAATAGTGCAATTGATATTTATAAAAATCATGACCAAAATTCAATATTAAAAAACATTGATATAAAGGATCACATAATTAAATAGATAGTTTCTTCTAGAGATTTTATACTGAAATAAACTTAAAAATTGTAACAAATTGTTGATATATTAAAAAATAGTTTCACCCAAAGATGGATTTTCATTATTGAGGCTGAAACTTCATGGTCAACCTCCTACCATAGATTCCTAATACCTATAACTATTTCCACCAACCATTCATTTGGTTTTATGGATAAATGAGAAGAGAATTTAATTTTTTACCTTTTATGATGTTTTTTATAATTTTTATTATATGAATTTAATGTTGCGGATATCATAAAATGAGATATAGAGAAATACATGAGAGACAAAAAGGAACATGAGTGGAAAAGATTAAAGTGGTTTAGAGTTTATCTTTATATTCCCAAAAAATATCATTGTCACAATGGGATAAATTCCTTCAAAACATTACTTTATCCAGTAATTTGGTCTTTGACCACCCCATTTAGAGAAATCATTTGTTTTTGTAAAATTAAACAATTGTGAGATTACTAAAACTTTTGATTTGTGAAAAATATATAAGATTGGAATAATGTTGTTAAAAATTGTTTTTAACAAATCAAATGGAGAATATCGATGATCCTTTGTGATGTTTCATTTTTAACAAATTTCAATATTTTTTTAGAGGTGGTTTTTTGTTAATGAATGTTTCAGTTATTTAGGATCAGAACTTATCTATTGTTATAATTTTTTTATAGGGATATTGAGATTTTATAAATATTTTAATAAAAAATTAAAGGTATAGAAATGTTTTATATTTAAGAAAGTTGTTTTACAGACATTGGATTCTAGAGACAGATTTTCATATAGAGTAGTACCAGACCAAAAAGGCATTAAAATGTTCAAAGATGGATGTTCTATAAGAGTTATTGATCTTATACACCATCATGATAAAATATACTGAGATGGTGTTAAACATTCATCATATTCAGTACTGGAAATGAAGTCATAATTTATAGAGAATGAATGTTATAATATTTATTTAGATGTTGAATGAAGTTAGTAGTGTCAATAGTTTTAAAGTTTCCATACTTTATAACTAAATCTAGATGATAATTTTATGATCATGGAATTATTATAAATCATGAATAATTCCCATGAGTTAATATTTTTATGAAATGGAGGAATCATAATGATTTTATCCATTCTAGAAACAGTAACATAGAAGACTTGAAAAGCAATTCCTGATATAGATATTTTTTTTGATGTTTAAATGATTAATGATGATGAAGTCTGAGTAATTTTAAATTTGATGAGTAGACTCATCATAAAATGGAGAAAAATGTATTGATAATTCCATCCTAACAATAATTCCTTCATTATAAGGATTTTAACCAGACTGACCCTGAAGAGAAAGATTAATTTGACTTGGAAAGAGCAATGATTCATCAAAGGGAGCTCATACATGAATAAAAACATATATTTTAAAAGAGATTGATTTTCATGATGAGAAATAGTTAAGGATAGTCAAACCATAAAGATATAAGGAATTTGAAGTCGAAAAATTACATTGTAATGAGCTGAAGACAACCAGATTATAATGGATTAAAAATAGTCTGATCATAATCAGTAAATTAAGAAATTTAGATCGTAGTGAGTAGAGAATGATTTATTGCACTAAAAATGATAAAGTTACATCATACTGAAGATGAATATGTTATATTGGACTGTAACGCCCCAAAACTAGTTGCCGGATTCGGTGAATTATTACATAACATTGGCATGATCACAAGAATGATCAAGTCTCAAAATACCGATTAGTTTAGTAGTCTTGGGAACACTATATACATTCATAAATTTTACATTACAACATAAATTGAAAACTACAACAACATCTTGTCTCCACACTCATATCCCCTTATACTATCCCGATAAGTCATTCATAATATACTTTTCACATATTGGAAAAAATAAATCATAGAAATGGTTGAGCACAACTGCCCAGTAAGAATAACAATATAGTGGAAACTTTTATAAATAAGAATAAAAATTTGAAGCGATGTATAATTAAAACAAAAGCCTTTTAAACATGAACTTCATCGTAATATAGACAAAATAAAATGAAATTATTCCATTTAATTATTCACATGGATATTCTACTAGTCGAATAATCAAATGCAATATCAATATCCACTTTCATAACGATGGAATGCATAATGCCAGACCATCATAACCTCATAGCCAAGGCCTCGTGCCAGGACTAAAAATACGATTTTGTCAAGGCCTTATGCCAAGACACTAGTTTGTCTCATGAGACCTACCAATGAATCTAGGAGCTATAGCAGGCTCCACCCATCACTTATTAAGTCCAATGCATTCCCTATATGAACAGGTTTAAACATAACATAAGCATTCTTATTAAAACTAGAAGACAAAATGTCAATACTTTATCCATAAACCATGAATGGTATAAAAATAACACATCCATAGTCAAACATATCACAAAACCTTCAATACAATATGGAAGATTGTATCATTGTAAATAAACTTCAAATAAGCTTAAAATCCATCAAAGGATGTTGACATAGATGAAATCAAAAGTAATTGAGAGAAATATCTCTTTTTTGAAATCATTTAAAAGTCACATAATTATAAAATAAATCTTTTACTTTGAAAATATTCGTAGACGCTTGTAAGGGAAGCTTCAATGATTTTATAATGGCGGAAAATAGCCACACCCTCCGTATAAGTTAAAACAGAGACATTCTTACGTTAATTCTGTCGAAAAGGATAAAAAGGACTTTATTTGTAAAATGACTTAAAGATTCCTTTATAAACTTCTTATAAATAGACAAACAAGGGTATAAATGACTTTAACTGATATTCTCTAAAATAGTAAGAATGTTTTGAAACAAATTTTTAAGAAACATGGATGTGTATGATAATGAGGTCCCAGAAGATAATTACGTATAAACAACCTCGGATAATGAACAGATTGTAAAATAAACCCTTACCTTGTACATTTCCTTGGATGAGGGTAGGTTAACCTCCTGTATAATAGTGAAATAATTGTTATTAAATTATACAAGAATCATATACATTAATATGATATCATATATGATCTTTGAACATTTATTGGATAATAATATCTTAGTATTATCGTTATTTCAGGTGTTAACTTACTCATTTTTTATATGTTTTGTTATGTAAGTCATGTTTTTCGTTCATAGGATGTATCTTATTCATATGCAGAATGATATCAAGTCCTTAAAAATTATTTTTAATCATCAAACGATAATTAATATTTAATGAATATGATGGGGAAATGAATCTTATCGCGTTTGTGGAGACGGTAGTCCGTACGTACGCACAAGCGACAATATCATTATTGTGATATTAAAAAAATATAAAATTGGATGTTATATCATATATATTGAATAATTATCTTGTTATATTTATTATTTACATGAATTAAACATCATTATTATAACCATCCAAATAATAATTTATTGAATAACAATTACACTAGGACATGGAGATGGTAAGCCGTACGTACGGACGTACGATGACATGTAAGTAAAAGGATGGATAGAATACTGAATATGGTTGTACCATATTTATAATAAAATTACAATATATATATGATACTGGAGTTATTATTTTAGAATGGGAATAACGAAGAAAGAAGATGATGAAGAAGAAAGGAACTTGAAAGGGGTGGTGGAAACATTACCTTTTCGTCGAGTTCTTCCTTTTTATTTGATCAAAAAGGATCCATAGGTTGCCTCTATGATCAAAATAAGGACACTAGGTTTATTTGAGGTAATTTTAGAGAGCTTTTGGGTAGGGTTTGGCCATGCAAAAAGGCTTTGAATGTGTGAATTAGTGATAAGGGGGAGTTCCCTTTTATAAGAGGGGTGATGGGTACCGTTGGAAAAGATAGAAATATTATTTTATAATAAATTCATATTTGGTTTATAATGGCTCCAAAGTGTATTAATTAAATTTTAAGGTTAGTATGTGTCGAAAATCACTCAACCAATAGAATTTAGTTAGGTTTGGGTTATTATATTAACAGTATCTTTTAGATTTAATTGTTAATTAATTAGCTTGACACTTACCATGTCACTTTGTATTTTTATATTATATAGTTAATAAACATACTATATACAACCAAGAGACCTCCAAGTGGTCCATTAATGATACACCTATCATGATACAAGTCCTTTGGCCGAAAAATATATTTTTAGGAATAGAATATAAATTAATAATATAATATTTGTTTAAAAAACTCTTTTATGTAAATTTGGACACTATTGTGTATTTTGTTTTTGACAATTTCATAACAGCATTATTACTTCGAAAATAATTTATATAACCAATAATAAATTGTCATATTAACCTATAATATTAGTGGAATTCATAAAAAGTTTCAAATTACATATATTTTTATATTTATAATATCAATTATTTTATTATTTCATTAATTATGGAATTACTGCATCACCATTGTCTCATAAATAAATTAACTTATTTAATGTCTAAAATTTATAAATAAAATACCATTTTTTAGGAAATATTTTTAGCTTTCTAATTAATATTTACAATAGAATTTATCTTTTTCATAACCCTATATTAAAAATGTTTTAGTAAATAACCCTTGATTTTAACTTTTTTAACTCTTCTTTGAATTAAATAATAATAAATGTGCTAATCTAATCCATGTGCACATAAATGATAATATTTTATTCCTAAGGTTGTTTTTCGTCGATATAAACTTGTCCAGTAGTATTAGGACATGTTTTAGAGTAATATTAATATCATTTTTATCCTTAATTACCATATTTACTTTTAACCGTGGTAAATAAAAGTAAAAAATTACTATTCACCAAAAATTATTTTCATCCCATTGAACCACATTTTACTCCATGATATTGACGGTGTCTCTCGGATTTTCGAAATTCCACTCACAGAAGTGGTAAAATTATGTTTTTTGTGAATTTCGAAATTCTCCTAGGAGGTGGGTAAAAGATAGTGAAAAAGTTCAATAAAATTTATATATATATATAATTATTCTAAAATAACTTCAATTAATTACTTTGCAAATATATAGGTTTTATGTATCTATTTTGACCTTAATTAAATTTAAATAAAATAAAAAATTATTTAAATAAAAATTCGGTTTTAAACTATAACTCAGTATTTTTTCACTATTCATCAAAAATTGATAATTTTTAGAAAAATACCAAAATTTCATTTTAGGATAATTTCGATATTACAAATCCAAAAATGAAGATAATTTTGAATAATAAAATGTATAAAATTTCAAAAAGTGGGTATTAATTTTCATAACGGCTACTTTGATTGGTCGCAGCTTGTTAGAATCTCGAAGTTGCATACAACACACGCTGGTGTATTATTCAAAGAGAAGCATACCGTGGAAGCGTGGGGTGTTACATTATCCCCTCCTTCAAATAATCCTTTCCTCGAAATTTATATAATATTACTGCATAAAAAGACTTGGGTGGTTCTTCATCATACGTTCCTTGGGTTCCCACGTTGCCTCTTCCTGTTTATGGTTTCTCCGTAGAACTTTTACCAGACGAGTTGTCTGGTTTCTCAGAACTTGTAATCTCATATCAAGAATCCTGACGGGCTCTTCTCAATAAGAGATATCAGGTTCCAGATATAATTTGTCATAGGTGAGTGTATGCATTGGATCAGACATGTATTTTCTAAACAGTGATACGTGGAAAACATCATGAACTTTGGAGAGATTTGGAGGCATTGCCAAATGGTAAGATACAACCCCAATTCGTTCTAGAATTTCGAATGGACCGATGTACGTGGGAATCAAATTACATTTAATTCCAAAACATATAACTCCCCTCCATGGATATACCTTCAAGAAAACATGATCTCCCACCTGAAATTCAAAATACTTTCTTCGGTTGTCAGCATATCTCTTCAACCTACTTTGAGCTACATTGATGTGGTTTTGGATTACCTTCACCTTTTCCATCATTTCCTCCACCAGTTCTAGGCCTATAAGTTTTCTTTCGCCAACGTCATCCCAACAGGTTGGTTTGCGACATCTATTTCCGTATAACGCTTCATATGGTGCCATCCGAATACTTGAATGGAAGCGATTGTTATAGGAAAATTCTACCAGAGGTAAATATTGATCCCACATACCCTGAAAGTCAAGTGAGAAAGATCTCAACATGTTTTATAAGGATTGAATAGTCCGTTCCGATTTCCATCAGTTTGATGGTGGTAAGAAGTTCTCAAATGATGATCATTATCCAAGGCCTTTTCTGTGGTATTTTCCCCTAATTCTTAGGACATTCATTTTCATAATGTCCCATCTCACTACAATTGTCGCATTGGACATCAGTAGCTTCCTTCTTCCCCTTGCAATCACGAGCTTGGTGTCCCTTTTCACCACACTTGTAACAGACTCCCATTCCATTTAAGCAAGTACCGGGGTGTTTCTTCCAACATTTACCACAGGATGGATACTCAACCTTTCCCATCATCCCCTTATTTCCATTCCTAGATTGATCAGAAAATCTCTTCTTCTCTTTCTTTGCTTTAAAGTCATAAGACTTAGAGAATTCTTTTTTTGTCTTGAAAGCACATGAGACAATATCTTCGTACGACAAGAAGGATTATGACACTAATACTCGACAAAAAATTGTTTTAACCCATCAATGAAATGATCAATCTTACTTAATGGGTTACATATATAATCTCCAGCATACCTTGATATCCTTGTAAAGTTAGCCTCATACTTTGTGACATTCTCATCCTCCTTTTGTCTCAGACACATAAATTGCCTTTCCATATCTGCTCGACGGTCGTGAGGAAAGTATTTTACTAAGAAAAGCTATTTGAACTCCGTCCATTCTATATTTGATACTTTATAATCTTCCTCCATGTTTTGAATCAACGACCACCATTGATCAGCATCTCTAGTGAGGCGATAAACTGCCATGACAACCTTTTCCCTTTCACTACTCCCCAAAGCCTGAAATATTTTCTCTAGGAACCATTTCCATTGCTCAGATACAAATGGATTTTTACTCCCAATGAATTTTGGTGGTTTCTGCCTCATGAAGAGATCTAACATTGATACTCCACACTGTGGATCAGGGTGCTCCATACAAGTAAGGTTATTATTCATAACCTGAGTGAGTTGTCTCAGTATGGGGATAAGTTGATCAGCACTAGTTGCATCACCAATAACACAATAATTATCTTGAGCAAGAGGGAAATCCCTACATGGAGTGTGTGCATTGATACGGTTTCCATTTCTTCCACTTGGCACCATTTCTAAAAAATGGTATAAACTAGATCAGTTTATGAATCAAAATGAAAATTCCATACTTGTAAAACACTTAAGATAAATTTAACTATTTATAGATATAATACATAATCCTAAAAATGTTTTCTTTGTGGATGTATATACTGATAAACCCTTCATAAGGATTTTTATAGAAAATGAGAGTTATCCTAAGCATATCCCTCGGGAGTGTCGTAACCAAGAGTGAAGCAAGGACCGTTGTCGTGCACCAGTTTCCGTTCGAGTCTAGCTCAAAGCGGTGTTTTCTAATTCTACCCCTAGGTACATCTGTTCCAGAGCCGCCTCCACCTGCTCGTATCCAGATAGGGATGTATTTCTCGAAAAACTCCCAAAATATCTACAATACCAAAATTCTAGGATTTTCTTCTATACTAATTCCCAATGTCCATCTTAGATCTATGTTCTATAATCAGAGTTTATCTAAATCTAACTTCCAAGGTTTGTACTAAACTTCCTCTGATACCAACTGTAATTCCATGACCCCAGTTGCCCATAGTCATTGAATTATTACATAACATTGGCATGATCACAAGAAATATAATGTCTTTAAAGACCGATTACTTTAGTAGTCTTGGAAACACTAGACACATTAATAAAGTTTACATTACATCATAAATTGAAATATCATAACCACATGGTCAAGTCCTTGTTCCAAGACTACAAATAATATTTTTTCAGGGCCTTGTGCCAAGACACTAGTCTATCTCATGAGACCTACCGATGCATCGAGAAGCTATAGCGGGCTCCACCCATCACTTATTAAGTCCGATGCATTCCTCTCATGAACAGGTTTAAACATAACATAATCATTCATATTAAAACTAGCATACGAAATGTCAATACATTCTCCATAAACTTTGAATGGTATAAAAATAACACATCCACAGTCAAACATATCACAAAAACTTCAATAAAATATGGAAGATTTTTATCATAATAAATAAACTTCAAATAAGCTTTAAATCCATCAAAGGATGTTGACATAGATGAAATCAATACTATTTGAGAGAAATATCTCTTTTTTTTGAAATCATTTAAAAGTCACATATTTATAAAATAAAACTTTTACTTTGAAAATATTCTCAGAAGCTTGTAAAGGAAGCATCAAATATTTTATAATGGCGGATAATAGCCGCACCCACCGTATAAGTTAAAAAAGAGACATTCTTACTTTAATTCTGTCGAAAATGATAAAAAGGACCTTGTTTGGAAAACGGTGGAATGATTCCTTTATAAACTTATTTTAAAAAGTCAAAAAAGGTATAAATGACTTTAACCCATATTATGTAAAATAGTAAGAATTCTTTGAAACACATATTTAAGAAACCTTGATGTGGATGATAAAGAGGTCCTAGTAGATAATTACGTATAAAGAACCTCGAATAATGAAGAGATTGTGAAATAAACCATTACCTTGTACTTTTCCTTGGTTGAGGGTAGGTTAACCTCCTGTACAATGGAGAAATAATTTTTATTAAATTATAAAATAATCATATACATTAATATGATATCATATATTATCTTTTAACATTTATTTGTTAATAATATCTTAGTATTATCGTGGTTTCGGGTGTTAACTTTCTCATTTTATTTTATATATTTTGTTACATAAGCCGTGTTTTTCAAGGATAAGATGTATCTTATTCATTTCAGGAATTATATCATGTCCTTAAAGACTATTTTTAATCATCAAATGATAATTATAATTTAATGGATATGATGGGGAAATTAATCTCATCGCGTTCGTGGAGATGGTAGTTCGTATGTACGCACGAGCAACAATATCATTCTTTTGATATTAAAATATTATATAATTGGATGGTATATCATATATACAGAATAATTATCATGTTATTTTAATTTTTTACATGAATTATACATCATTATTATACCCATCCAAATAATAATTTATTGAATAACAATTACACCACGACGTGGAGACAGTAAGCTGTACGTATGCACATATGGTGACATGTAAATCAAAGGATGGATAGAATAATGAATATGGTTGTACCATATTTATAATAACATTACAGTATATATAATATACTGGAGTTGTTATTTTAGAATGAGAATAACAATGAAAGAAGAAGTTGAAGAAGAAAGGAACATGAAAGAGGTTGGTGAAAACATTACCTTTTCTTTGAGTTCTTCTTTATGATTTGATAAAAAGGGCTTCTTAGGATGTCTTTATGATCAAACTAAGGAAAATAGGTTGAAGTGAGGGAAGTAGAGAGTGTATTTGAGAAGGGGTTGGCCGAGCCAAAAGGCTTTGAATGTGGGAATTAGTGAGAAGGGGAAGTTCCCTTTTATAAGAGGGGTGTGGGGCACCATTGGAAAAGCTTGAAATATTATTTTATAATAAATTCATATTCGGTTTCTAATGGCTCCAAAGTGGATTATTTAAAGGTTATGGTGGGTCTGGGTTGAAAACCACTCATCCAATATAATTTAGATAGGTTTGGGTCATTATATTGACCATATCTTTTAGTTTTAACTCTTAGTTTAATAGTTTGACACTTACCATGTCACTTTGTATTTTTATATTATATAGTTAATAAACGTACTATATACATCCAAGAGACCCCCCAAGTGGTCCATTAATGATTCACCAATCATAATAAAAGTCATTTGGCTAATCTTTATATTTTTAGGAAAAGAATATAAATTAATAATATAATATTTGTTTTAAAAACTCTTTTATGTCAATTTTGACTCTATTGGGTATTTTGTTTTGGATAATTTCATAACAACTTTATTACTTCAAACAAAATTTATATAACATATAATAATATGTCATATTATACTATTAAATTAGTGGAATTTATAAAACGTCTAAAATTTCATTTATTTTGATATTTATAATATCAATTATTTTAATAATTCATTAATTATTTAATTACTGCATCACCATTATGTCATAAATAAATTAAATAATTTAGGGCACTAAAATTATAAATAAAATACCATTATATAGGAAACCATTTTATCTTTCTAATAAATATTTACAATCGAATTTATCTTATGTATATCCATATATTAAAAATGTTTTAGTAAATAATATTTGATTTTATCTCTTTTAACTCTTCTTTGAATTAAATAATAATAAATGTCCAAATCTAATCCATGTAAACCTAAATGATAATATTTTATTCTCATGGTTGTTTTTGGTCGAGATACACTTGTCCAGTACAATTAGGACATGTGTTAGGGTAATATTTATATCATTTTTACCCTTAATAACCCTATTTACTTTTAACCGTGGTACATAAAAGTAAAAAGTTACTATTCACCCAAAATTATTTTCATCTCATGGAACCACATTTTACTCCCTGATATTAACCATGTCTCTTGGATTTTATAAATTCCACTTCCAGAAGTAGTAAAATTATTTTTTATGTGAATTTCCAAATTCTCCTAGGAGGTGGTTAAAAGACGGTGAAAAAATTCAATAAACTTTTTATATATCTAAAATTATTCTAAACTAAGTCCAATGAATTACATTGAACATATATAGGTATTATTTATCTATTTTTACCTTAATTGAATTTAAATAAAATAAATAATTATTTAAAAAAAATTCGGTTTTAAACTATAATATAATGTTTTTTCACTATTCATCAAAAATTGAATGTTATTAGAAAAATACCAAAATTTAATGCTAGGATAATTTTTATATTCGGAATACAAAAATTAAGCCAATTTTGAAAGATAAAATGTATAAAATTTCAAAATGTGGGTATTACTATTCATAAAGGCTATATTGATTGGTCGTGGTGTGTTATAATCTCAAAGTTGCGTACAACACTCGCTACTGTATTATTCAAAGAGAAGCATACCGTGGAAGCTTGGGGTGTTAGAGGACTAACAAGAAGATAATTTTTTTTGAATAAAACCGATCTTGGATATATCATCAGGAGGTTTGAATCTATAATTCTTGTAGTTAAAATTTGAGTTTTTTAGAGTATTGAAATTTTAGTAATATTTGAAAAGTGTTTCAATTTCCCTTTGTTCCATTCTTATGTTTCCCACAAATAGAAGAAAATCAGATACATAATTTGTATATTTTCCTGAAAATAGAAAATTTATAGCAATGAATAATTCAAGATAAGGTTATTTCTAAACAAGAATCTTATTAGTATATCATATAAATATTGTTTTGATATCAATATTGAGAAAAATAATTTTGAAGAGATAATATTGAGTCAACCAGACTGAGGAATATCCGAATATTTTTTGAGTAGTCATTGATAAATTTATACTATGAAATGGAATATCATATTGATTTGATCAGAATAAGTCTATTGTATTGCTTTCAACAAATTTAAGGTTAAACGAATTAGGTTCATCAGACCAAATTCCATTGGTGGGGTGTTCCTAAAAAAGAATTTATTATTTTTTATAGATCAATTGTTTAGTTAGAAAATAGTATAAACTGATGGAATTTGTCTAATCCTTCATATTAGGAGATATAACATGTTTAATGGGATTTGGATCATGTTTTTTTCACTTCACCATAATACTGAGTTTCGATAGACCCACGGGAGTGGCTATGGAAAGGATGCATGTTCTCAGAATGAGGAAAAACCTCTTAAATATCATTTTAATTAAATAATTACCTACTTTTTCAGGCATGAGTATTTACTAAATGTTGTTAAGTATATAAACTAAAATAGGTTCCGTGGATTTTGTTTTAAAAGTATTGAAACCCTAAAAAATTGAAAAACAGATTCTAATCACATTTTAGCAGTTATTTGATCCTTTGAATGTTCACTATTTAAGGTAGAATTGATAATAAAAATGATAAAAGTACTGAGAGAATAAAATATTTATTGGATAATTTAATTGTCAATCATATTTTTTTTGAAATGTTTAAAGAAAATAACATAACAAATTTCATTTGGTGACCAGATTTTTTGGATTTGATATTATAAAATTAAACCGGAATATTTTCATGTATTTTCTATTGTCTAAAAGTAGTGAAATTTAGTTCTGATAAAAAATAAAATAGAAATAACCTTCACTCTCTCTCCCTCTCTATAATGGATATGTTTTAGCTAATCTATTTAATTAAAATGGAGAAGATGTTTCATATTATATATATTTACTATCATGATCAGATTTTCTATTATTTCAAACGACTATACTTAAATAAAATTTGTTTTTTTTGTTTTCCCCAATAGATTTTTTATATTTAATTAACTATATCTTTAAAATGTGAGCTTTATTTATAATATTTTATATTATTTCCTTGAATTATATGTGTAATGATACCTAGTAAATGATTCATGTAGAATGGTTTTTGGGAATGCATTGTAAGAAAGAATTAAAATATCATGGTATGTTTCAAAATTTTGAATTATTTAAATCATTCACATAGTGCCTTGGATATGGAATTATAATCCATAGTAAAAATTGTGTTTTAGTGAATGTCAAAAACCACTAGGAGTTGAGTAATGTTTGAGTGGACTGGTGGATTTCAATTCTTTAAACCACTAAAATCTTCGATGCTTATTTTTTTATGATTTTTCCACTTATTTCATGTTTGAATAAAATATTAGAAATTATCATACCATAAAGTCGGTGGTTTTACAATATAAAAAAATTTAAGAACTCAGTTCAACCCCTCTTGTGTATAAGTGCATCTGGTTTGTAGCCCACAATTTGTATGAATGTAATTGAAATTTTAGTTCATAAAATTAAATGGTTAATTTATTTTATTAATCATGAAAATTAATTACATATTTAATAATAGATAAGCCATTCCCACATTAATATCTCCTTACATTAGTTGTTAGAACCGTGGTTAGTGAAATTCATGAATGATAAATAACTTGAAGAACCTTGGATTAAATGTTTATCTAATAGCCTTGAATCCATATACTATTCCTAAAGGAGAAAATATTTTGTTCAATTCTACAATAAAAGGATAATATTAAATAAAATATAATCCATGAATGATATAATACATGGAATAGGTCTAGATCATTTGAATAGAGATTCATAATGTTCAATAGCACAAGATATTTTGACTACCATGTCGGCTGATTCTGAAGAAGTTAAAAACATTAATTATCTAATATATAATAATTCCAAGATTATGTTTGATACTTTTAGTATTATTGATATAGAAATAATTCCATAGTTACGTGGATTAATTGATGAGGTTTTAAATAATGTTACACCTTTATAAGTAACAATTCATCAATAGGATAATGCTTTGAAAATACTCATAATTCAACCACCGAAATGGAGTGGAATATCAAATTCCATTAGAAAATTAAAAATGATAAATATTTAATAATAAAATACCATATTGGTACACTTATGATGTATGAAAATGAAATATAATTTATGTCAAGTGAGTGTTATATTGATAAAAATGAAAATGAACTATGAAGGTTTTTACTTAGAAATATGATTCGAATAATAATAGTAATTTTATTGAATCATATAGAGAAAGAGATACCTAAAGGAACTTAGGATCAAATTATTAACTTAATATGTTCGAAATAATTTTCAAAACGTTTTAAAAAAGGAGTGGAGGTTTCATAAAACCATTGAAGAAGTACATGGATCATATGCGAAACTTTAAAGTGGTTAGACGATACAAGGGTAATAACATTAGACACATTAATCCTACCCACCCTCAATTTCAAAACAACATGAAATATTAGTTGAATTATTACATGGAGGATGGATAATAGGATCAATATATGAATGACATGAAAACCACATGCATTTACCCAAAAATAGTATAGTGATGATATATATTCACATTTAGAATCATACATTTCTTATCAATAGGAAAATATTCATTTCATAGGAATCTTTGATGATGTACATTTTTTTGTTTCATCTCACCATGAATCTGATTTAGAAAATAAAAACATTTATTTATCATAATTAAAATAATACTATAGAATGATTGAAACAAAATATAATTTCAAAATAAATATGGATAAATATCCAAAAATTTTAATGATAATATTCAAATTGAAAAAGTTTACATAAATAAATAAAATATTATATTAGAAAATATGGATGTTAAATTCTATAGTTTCTTATATTTAACAAGACAATATGATTGAGGGTATGTAAAAATACGGTTAGGATCATAAGGATACTAGAAGTGTTTTTAAAAAACAAAAAATTACATGAATCAAAATAATAGAAATAAAAATATATAAATATTTGTTTGAAATATGAATCCATGTTGAAAAAACAAGGAATTATAAATATATTTTTTTCTATTTGCTAGAATATAATATTTTCCCAATTTAGTTGTTATTTATATTGTGAATTTTGGTATTATGGAAAAAATTTCCTTTTGATAAACCAATTGTTTTCGACGTCATACATTCTTATCAATAAACATTTTTTCCACAATTTAGTGTTGTAATTTCGTTATAGTATAAATTTATTTGGGTTCCTACCTCATTTATTTATGACATTTCTCCATGTTAGAAAATATGTGAACCAATAACAAATTATTGTTAATTTTTTTATATGGAATATGGTCCATGTGTATCAATTTATATTTCATATAGACAACAGATTCACAAGGTTTATGAGTTGGGATATCTCTAATTTCATCTCTTTATCAAAAATTGATTGTAGCAATGTCACTATTGGTGGAAAATGAAAACGGAAATAATTTAGCAATGTATTAGATGAATATCCAAGAACATTCCTCATCAATAATGTTATATATGTGGGAGTGATGAATCATAATCAATTATGTATTTCTATATATTGTAATGAATTCTATTTTTATAATTTTTATACAAGAAATCTTCTATTATCAAAGATAAAATTCATAAATTTAAGTAAACTAAAACTGATAATTTCTATACAATAGATCATAATTATTTAATTAGATAATTGGCTCATGGATTAAACTCTAAAACAAACGAATCATGAATTTGGAAATAGGGATAGAGAAATGAAATCTCTATTAATTTTGAATATTTTCTAATAGTAATTTAGTTTCTGATTTATCTTGGAATATATTGAAAAAAAAGATATAATATAATACATTCCAAATGGGAAAACAACCCTAATCGTTTTATATTCCAATTATAGAGGTTGATATATATTGAAACCTTGAAATTATTGACATTTATTTATTTGGTCCATCTAAAACAATGAACCTAAAGGTAAAATATTTTGTTTATGTGATAGATGATTAAAAATCTAGATTGACTTGGTTTTTCTTTTTTGATTATTGAAATTGATTCTTGTTATGTGATTATATTATTTTGTAAATTCGTTCAAATAGGGAAAAATTAAAAAATTATTACTTTAAGAGGTGACCATAGTGGATAATTTGAAATCCATGATTCCAATTTTTATTGTTCAAAACATGGTATCAATCTTACGTTATTAACCTTTTGGAAACCTACACAGAATTCAAATGTTAGAAGAAGGAATAAGAGCTCATATGAACTGTATGAGAAAATGATATGGGAGTATAACATACCCACTTATTATTTATATGTATATATATATATATTGTATGTTATTTCCAAAAATCATTTCTAATTAGTCAAATTTTTAATTAAATAAATAGTGAGGTATGGATTAAGAGAAAACAAAAGTTGGGATAAATGAAATTGTTTAGATGTAATTCTTACATAGTGAAAATCAAAGATAATAATTTTAAATTTGATCCAAATAATGATATAGGAATATTCTTAAGTTATTATAGTAATTTTAAGGAATATATAGTTTTCAATATATGGTCAAATATTGTTTAAGAATAAACTAATGAAAAATTTCAAAACCAAACAATTTCTTTTCATCATAAATTTACTCAAGCCGCTGAGATAATAGATTATTTTAGAAAAAAATAGACATTGATGTCTCTTAGATAATAAAAATGTGGATGGTATGGTACATGGTTTTGGGAACCAAATTGTTAAATTATGTTTAGTAGGAAACCATAAAGTATGATACATTGATAACCTATTACCCATATGAATCATTGCACATAAACAGTTATATGAAACCTAGATAAAGGCGTTTTTACTAGGGTGGTAGGAATTATTTTTTAATTTTATTCCTTCTTATCTCAACTATAACATAAAACTATAGAATTAGCATTAGTTAATTTCTGTTTTTACATACGAATGATGATTAAACCCATTCAATAGGAACATAATATTTTAATTAGTTAATAGATCCCCTAAATATCTAGTTATAGTTTCAAAAACGTTTTCTATGAATAATCAGGATGATCATGGTGTAATAAATATGAAAAAATCTACACTTGTAGCCAATGGGTATAACCAAGAGGAAATTATAGATTATGAAGAAATGTTTACACCCATAACAGTATTAGAATCCATTTGGATTATTCTATAATATTCATAACATTTTAATTTAAAATTATATCATATAGATGTAAAATCATTTTTTTAAATGGTTTTCTTCTAGGGGAAGTTTATTTGAACAGTCTTATTATTTTAAAAAAACTCATTTTCAAATATGATGTTTCAAACATACCAATTATCTTTATGAATTTTTACAGGAACTTATATTATAGTATGGAAGATTATGATATTTTATATTATGAATTAGTTTTTCAATTTGAGTGGTACATCCAAAAATTTTCCTGAACACATTATCTTATTCTAGTTTTCTAGAACATATATATATTGATGATATAATTTTTGGTTCAATAAATAAAAAATTATGTTATAAATTTTCAAAAATCTTCTGAAAATAATTTTAAATGTGAATTATGGGTGAGTTAAAAAAATATATTTTTAGATTATTTGATTAATTATAAAGACACAAGGAATGTTTGGAATCAATGTAAATACATAATTGACCAACATACAATGTTTTTAATAAAAAATTCAAAAATAAAGTCTACACTTATGAATTCTACTGAAACAAATTAGTTTGACGATGTTGGGAAACAAGATAAATAAATAAAAATGAGTAATAAATTGGAGTATATTTTATTTATCTTCTAGTGGACTAGAAATTATGTTTTCTATACGTTTAGGTACAATATTCTATGATAATAACAAGGTATCTCATTTCTAAGCCTCAAAAATAATTTTAGGGAATTTAAATGGAAAAATTTCAATTTTCTTACTTATCAAAAACTTATGCATTGAATTTGAATTCATATTCAGATGTTGAATTTGGTGGTAGTGAAATAGATAGGTAGAGAATATTTGGAACCTACTATTTTCAATGTAAATTGATAGTATCTTGGTCTAGAAAGGCACAATAATACATTTCATTATTTTCAAAAAAATTAGAATTTATAGGTGCTAGTAATTGTTCTACACATGTTTTTTGGATGAAGCAGACCATACTTGATATTATATCCAATGATAATTCAGTCTAAATAAAATTTGATAATTGTAGTTCTTTACATATTTTAATGAATATGATAAATAATTAGAGAAAAAATATTTCCAACATAAGAAAAATACTCTTGAGTGTTCATGCTGACCAAAGATATCAATCTCTTAGATTCACCTATACTAAGATAAAATAAGTGAATATCAATACTAATCCCTTTCCTTTAAAGTATTTTTATTTTATTAAATGGGAATTGTATTTTTTTTAATTTTAAACAGCTAAGTTTATTTTATTTCCTATCAAAATATTTTATTCATTATTTTATTAATAATTGTAATTAATTAATAAAATAATGAGAAATTATATTATTTACTTAACTAAATGCATGATGGATGTCAATTTTATTTATTTTTGATAATACCTCTTTTAAAGGATGAGGGGAACCCCTATCCTGGCCCATCGGGTAAGACAAAAATTACCAGACCTAAATTCATTAGACTAATTAATCCCAAAACAAACTACCTGAAACAACACCTTCCCATAAAATATCTTGATGTCCACTGACTTAATTCACAAGGATGTTGGAATTGTTTTCTTTTGCCGAGATGTATAGGCCTAGTAATGATGTTGATTCCATAACCTATTATAATTCTAATTATTGTTAGCACTACTCTGGTTAATGTGCCTACCCATGAATATTCATCCTAACCATTATTCCTTGATGAATTCCTAGTTAAATCTACATTAAATTAGGCCTAAAGTACTTGAGGTGGCCCAAAGGCCACGAGGTGGCCTGAAGGCCTTGAGGAGGCCTTAAATCCATACTAGCCCAAAGGCCTTGGGGGTCCGAAGGCCTTACAGGACCCGAGGATGAAACCAATGTCCTTATGTCTAAGAAGGGGGAATAATTTGGACTACTCCATTACTGAACAATACATTATATAGTACCTGGTATAGTTTATGCGATGTACCTACAATAATACTACTACCCTTACACGAAAATATGCATCTTCCCTAAATTGAACTCGGGTCTCTTAGATGCACTTGGAGTGTCCTCACTAACCAGGTAGAGGCTCATGTGCCTATATTATTTATTTTATTTTTAAAATTTATTCTTTTTATTTATTAAAATTGAACCTCATGCGATTATTGAAAAAAAAATTTAATTTTTTTATATTTTATGTCATAAACAACTCAGAATACAAAATTAGGTATGTATCCCTTTAGTGAATATGGTATGTGACCTAAAATCCTAAATTGACTATCACAAATTTTATGTTTTTCATACATTACTTCCTATAGAATCCAAAACATCACCCATAGGATTTATCACTCTTGATTCCCTCTTTCCCTTATAGAATCACTATGTAATGAGAATCTATATCCAAGGAGATTTCAATAGTTATTATTAATATTTGAAATATAATTCAGCTGATGTACCTGATAGAGTATAAGTTTCGAAAGCCATAGATATGGAATGGAAAAAATGAACTTAAATGTTTATGAAGAATGTATTTTACATTACGGGATGAGTCATTAGGTTTAATAAGAAGAATTTCAGGTTCCTATTTGAGGTGGAGGACACTCAGTTTATAAAGAATTGAAATTTTTTATTATGTGAAATAAGGATGTTTTATCATCAAATGTGAATGAGAAATCTATTAAAGTTTCTTCATCCCCATGAGGATGAGTATATATTTTTCTAGACTCCAGTTAGTATAAATATAGTGTGGCCAAATGAGGATTTCATGTTCATTTTAGGAACAAATGTTTTCGAGAATAAAGTAGTGAAATATCTAGAAGATGAATGAAATTCCCTCTATATTTTATTTCATAATAGGATTTCCTAGAGTGTTTGTGAAATACATAAAATTATCTTGTAGTACATGTATATCTTATGTGTAAAAATTATCAATGTTTACAATAATTTGGCTTTTGATGTGATTTGTTTTTTGAATTACTTCTATCAAAGGAAAGGGAAAATGAAATACTATCCCTATGGAAATATTTTCTACCTATTTATGAAAATTAAAGTATAATTAATTGAAGTATTGTATGTAATATTTTAAAAGAGTATTATCACTTAATATGTTCTCTTAATGAATTTTTACTTCCACAAGGATGAAAATTATATATCTATAAGGCCAGTAGGACATGAAAATTCTACTGAGGTGGTTGTACAACCACTTATTTCAACTCATGGGGATCCATACCAAACCTCACAAACATGGGATGATGAACCTATTGATATTTTACCTTCTAGGTAGGTGTAAGAGTATGTTGGTGGTGTAATAGATACTTATGTGCCATAGGTAAGACTATGTGTGGAATCATGGTTTAAAACTCAAGGAGATGAATCATCTAAGTGTGTAGATCTTGTAGAGCCACTATTAGCAGTTGTTGAGATTCCAAATGTATCTTTTTTGGAGAGGATAATTAGGGCCATTTGTAGGATAAAAATAGGTAAAAAATTTCAATGTTTAGGTTGAGAATCAGATAGTTGATCAAATTAATCTCGACTCACACAGTATAATATGTGTTTCACAGATACAATATTATATTAAAAGGATTTATTTTTCATAATGGAGAGATTGGACAATCACATCATTATGTACAATGGGATACTACATACATCAATATAAATTTTGAATGTTCTGGTATGAAAACCATTTCATATTGTATTGTGACAATATATCATAAATCATATTAGATTATATTGCATTGAAAAAGAGACAAATATTTTTTTTTTGGAAAAATTAGTAAATAGAATGAGAATTCAATTTCTACTGTCTATTTTTACAAGTTGATTAAGATCATGGACATTTCAGTAGACATGATAATGAATCCACATCATATTCAACTAGTGAAACTTGTTTCCTATATTTTGTATTGTCAGGATGTTAATGTTTTGAGAGATTAAGGAAATAAACTCAGAAAAATCTGTTCAACTAAATATATGGGGATTGTTCTTATTGTTCTTAAATAATTTAAAAGGGAACAGATTTTAAATATAAAATTGGTTAAATCTAACAGGTCTTAGGGTGATATTAATGAGATTCATCCCTCTTGGAAGATGATTTTGGAGATATTATAAACATTATTAAGAGTTTATATAAGTAATTTTGATTTTCTTAAGAGGGTTAAGACAATGGTCACCTCAAAGTATAATCCTTCAGAAATTAAAAACATTCATAATCTATTTGATCATATATAATATATGTTTCAATCATTTTCCTATAAGATTTCACAACATTAGTGTGATATGATCCCTTTTTTCTAATGAAAAAATTACGGAAAGATCATTTTGATGAGTTGTTGGAAACAAGAGAAGAAGTTATAAGAAATGGTGTTGGAAATGATAGGTCATTTAAAGACATGTATGGAAATATTTATTGGTTAACATGAGATAATTTAGAAGAAAACATGGGAGTTACCAAACATGTATGATATATAATTTAGTCTCCATTATCCCAATCAACAAAAAAAATCAACATCATTCTAATTGGATGAATGAGATTTAAAATGTGATTGTAGATATGCACAATAAATATTTTGATGAGATTTATAAACCATCAAATTTATAGGCAACCCTAGTTTTAGTAGATAATAATCCTAAAAGGTGGATTATTTTATGGAAAACACTATGGTTTATCCAATCAGTATAACCAACAACTTCTACTCTAGTAATATCTTTGAATGATTCCTCTGTACTAATTTCACTTTTTCCTGTTGCTAGTACCTTGGTTAGTCAATATCTTCATTGTTCTATTAAATTGGTATCTCATATAATGGTAAAGAATAATTCCAATTTGGATTTGAAGTTTTAATTTGTATAGGGGAATATAAGTCATTTTCATTTTTCTATAGACCCTATTTGGGCCCAACTACACCAAGAGCCTAATGTTGATCAATCTAGTCCTCAATCTACTACATTATAACCTTGATAAACAAAGAGAGTATTTTATAGATATACTTAGAAATTAAAATGTGTTATAAATAAATATATTTCAATTATTATAATATTAAATGAAAATATTTCAATTTCATATTAGATATATGTAAATCAGATATCCACCAAATGGTCCATATTTGTTAAGATGGAATATTTTATCTCTGAAGAGGATGAAATTTCGGTCTATCACCTCAAATAATTTAAGATATCATAGGAAATTATTAGACACTATTTTTAAAATGGCCATGATCTACCGTAAAAAACAATCTAAGGTGTATGATCTCATAGCCGTCGAATGATATGAATCAGGGGATACTTAATCAAAATCTATAAAGATGTTGACATTTTTCACTACTAGTTTCAATGATTTCAATTTTTTTTAGAAATAATAAAAGAGTTATGAACATGAATACTAAATTTCTAAGAGATATATTAGAAAATTTATTTAAATAATGTAATTATATAGTGTTTGGGAATCAATTCTTCCTCCAATGATGGATCCTCCCACTATAACTTGGACCACTATAACCATCAAAAAAGCCATTACAGAAACCACCTTCTAAGTTTTACCCATTAAATCATCAATGGTCCTTTGAATAGGGTGTTATATATATATATTTATATAATGTTTTCTAACATAAATAGGTTTACTTTTTACCAATATTGATAAACAAAAAAATCATTATTTATCAATTTTTTTAAATGTTTCTTAATGATTTTTTCCATTTAATGTTCATTATAATTTTGAATATTTTTATCTTAAAAAATGTTTTTAAATTCAATGTTTCCAAATTCAAAATTATGTTTTAGTATTATTATTAAATATTTAATCACTATATGTCTAAACTAATAGTGTTTATTCTACTCCTGATTCGTCCTTTTTAATGATAAAAAATGGGGAGAAGTTTACCTGAGTGGGTGAAGTGTCATTATTAGTATAATTTTGTGATTAATGTGGAGAATAATTTATAAAAAAAATTAAAAAGAATTATATATTACCTATATTTTCTACCAAATCCATTAATTTCGTTAATATTTAATGTTTATTTTTATTGGAATTTAGGATAATAAAAAGTGGAATATTTTTGGAATACTAATATTGTTTGAATAGAACAAATATAAATTGTGTTTAGATGATCTGAAATAAATTTCTTATATCTACAGTGATTTTAAGTGTGTTTATCATGTTTTATCATTATATAAGTCATTATGTATTTTATTTCTACAAAATTATCTATGTTTACTGGAATAATTTTCAGTAGGGAAAATAAGATATTTAGGTAAATCAGGTACATGGATATTTCTGTGAGTCACACAATTTTATACATTATTTTTCTATGTTAAGAGTTCACATAGCTAAATTTTTTACATCATAAAACCAACTATGTGAAAATTTCCTTAGTCGATGAATATACTACCCGAGAAAACAAATTCATTATCAAATATACAAATAAATATGTTCCACGGTGTAATCTACTATGTGATTTGGATATGTTGAAAAATATTATACATGGTTCCAAATATTTGTGTGATTCAGCTATCATCATTAAATTCTTCATCATGGGAATGAAGGATTTGGGAATAATTCAACTATATTAAGAATGCCTATATAATGAAATATTTGTCAAAATTGGAGTACCTTCTATATTTATTAGTGAAATCATTCATGAATTAAAAATTTTATTACCTCTTTATGGAAGAATTGATAATATAAATTTTACAAGTATCTTGAGAAGAAAAAATTATAAGTATAATTAAATCATAGATCATGTTACCATGGTATTCTTCATGAATAAGATATCTAGAATATATGGCCTTGACCGGATTCTATGATTCTGACACTTTATAATTAAAAGAGAAGAATTTATTTTATTTTTGATTGAGGAAAATGTAGTTAAATCCATAGAATATAAAAAAAATTTGAACCAATGACTTATTCTCTAACTCTCTCTATTAATCTAAATGATTTTATAAATCTATATTAATTTGAGATAATTAAGATGATGTTGCAAATTTTCTATCATTTTTCGATAAAAATCATCATTGAAATGTTTTTTGAATATTATCCTTGAATTGTTTTTATTCTTATATTCCACCATTGATATATCTTATCATCTATTAGTTGCAACTTGAAACAGTCTTATACTGCTAATAAGTAATTGATATAATTAGTATGTTACCTCTAATGTTGGAAGAAGATAACTATGGATACTCATTTTCTCCCCAAAATATTTATGTCAACACAAAAATATCACATCAGATCATTGATATTAGAGAAACCCTCAAATTCTCTTATAATCAGATCAGAAAATCAGTTGTGTCCAAATCAAAATGATTGATGGAATTTACGAACGTAATATTGTTTTAAGGGTTTTGTTAATTTAACCATGTTGAAATAAATCTTTTTATATTTAACATTATCATTTTATATGATCTCACTCAAAACCTAACCATGTGTTCAGATAAAAAATACTTAAGGCTCATGATCATTTTATCTATGAATTATTTTATATTAATATACTATTTTATCAATCAAATAAATACACATTCATAAAAATAATAAGCCATATATACAATGATATTAATAAATAGTTATTTCATTATGATTAATTATATATTTTCCAATCCATCAAATGAGTAATATATTAACTAAGAACATATGGTAGTTCCTTATGTTAAAACTTATCTTGAATTGCACCACCCACAACACTGATGAACATCAATTATTTTATTTAAACATTATCTGGACTCAAAGAGCATAACCATGAACTCCAAATATCATTAATGTTTATACTCAAATGTATGTAAGGGAAACATGGTGTGGAAAATTACATTTTATTACTTAAATGGGAACACATACTCCCTTATGCAAATTAATGATTGAGTTATGATTCATATATTATCAATATAATATAGTTTTAATATTTTAAATCATAAATTAATTAATTATATTAAATAAATAGTGATCCAAACAAGAATGGGTCAGTATCAATTAATAATTAGTCAGTAAGAAAGCATGTTTTATTAGATACATTAAAATATTTAAATTGCACTAAAAGTTATTTTTAAAGATCTAAATTGTATTGATATAATTATAATTAATTATCAATACAATTTATTCTATCCAAAACAATTTAATTAAATACATGAAAATAAAATTGAATTTTTTAACATTTTATATATTTCTTCCATTCTATACAGATTTAATTAATAACCTCAGATATTAATTTAGGGCTTATTATGTGGTTTCCAGACTGGGAAGGAATTATCTGGTCTATATTTGTTTGGCCAAAATTTAGTTGTAACATCCATTTAATGTCACATATATATAAAATACACACACATGAAAATATTATTAAAATATATATTTTATATAATATATATTATAATATATATATTATAATATATATATATATTATAAAGACATTGTAAAAAATCACCATCCCAATAATTAGGGAGGGTAGGAAAGTCCACACCTATTAAATAGGGTAGACAACCATTTATGTTTTTAATATTTTTTACAAATTATTTCTATCTATGGAAACAAACCCCTATATTATTATATGAAATTAAATACCTGCTTCACACCATGTAATAAATCCAAAGGATGACCCTTGTTGAGAAGACTTATTTTCTGATATCATGAAATGTACTTCTGACATTACATGAATGATAACTCACTTTATATATATCCATAAAAGTTGGATTACAAAAAAAAATTATTTAAAAAAAATTATATATAAAACCTAAGAAAATTAAATCAAACATATCATTAAGTTATAAATTGGATCAACATGATGTTAGTTGCACAAAGACCATATCGATACGCTCTTTATGAATCCATGAAATAGTAACCAAAATTTAAAAAAATTCAATATAAATAATTTCTTGTTTTCTCTTATACTAATTGTAGGAACCTGGGATGCCATGGTTGTGTAAAAAATAAGTAATTTTAATTTTTGTGTTTTTCTTCATGATAATTACATGATATCCAAAAAACCATGTTCCTTATTTTCTAAAAATATCATATGAAATTTAATATAATAACAAAAAATAAAATTGCGCGATTCTATAAATAGATCCTTATTTATTTGAAATATTTATTTTTAATCACCCACCGTCTGTGTGTCATTGATAAAATGTGAAAATATATGCATTCAATAGATCATCTAGACATGAAATAAAAATCCTTAATCATCAGTATGTGATTACCAAGTGATTGACTGGGAAATAAAAGAGATTTTTGACATCACTTATATCCTAAAAAAAGGAACAAATCCGGAAGGAGGGATTGATCTAATTGTTTTAATAATATAGTTTTTCTCTCTAGACCATTAGAGGAGGAGGGATTATTTCACATTGGATTTAGTGTATCTTTAAATGAGGTTGATTTTTATAACAAAAAACCTATAATAGTTCCTGCATCCATGATACCCACCGAATTTAAAATGGTACGAAATCACTTGATTTTTTCTAACTATGCTTATGGAATAATGTTGATCAAGAGGATGAGAGGCGTATTTCATCACACAATGGTGGCATGAATAATTTCGTATTTTAGGACACTCATATAGAGTTAAGAAAAATTCAAAAATCCTTCCAGAATCCTATTATCGAAGTTTCTAACCATGTGTAAATGATATGATCAAAACCATGATGATATGTGATAACCATTGTATATTACATATTTGAGATCTTTAAATTATTAATTCATGATGGGTTAGTTTGAGGATGACTAGCTGGTATCTTTGGGGTTTATTACTATCATGGGATGCAAATTGTATTTTTGAGTTGGGATATATTCTCAAAGATTTATTCTATGTATCATGTGAAAATATTAATCCATACCCATCTAGTTGGATTAAATGGTCTAGGAATTCACCTCATAGGGTCTCCTATAGTGGATGCACATTCACCATGGTAATGGGATGATCATCATTGATATATTTTCCCATATGATTCATGATCATGGTTTGAAAAAAGGGAATTTAAGATATGTTACATTTCATGAGAGCATAAAATTATATTTTATAGGAATTATTATGTTCTGAGGATAACTTGAAGATATTTTTATGCCATGAAAAGGGTAAATTTTTTGGAAATAAGGTGGAACTTATGAATGAGCTATTCTGAGATATTAGACTGACTTGGTGGTTTAGGTGAGAGTATATTTTGGGAATTACACCTATGATGATATCGATATAGTTGAAACACATAGGATTATCCCATCTCAAGTTGAATAATGATTAAAAAATGTGGATTATATATTGTTAATGGTAATTTAATGTTTTCTTGGGGATCACAACTATGAGGATTACCATGGAGTGGAGTTGGCCCTTACAAATTTACGGAGGTATAATAATAGTTTCATCCCCATAGACATCTTATGGAAATAATTTATTTATGGGATATTGATATGGTTGTGGCTTACACCTCATTATAAGGACCATGTGTAGATATTTTCAGGGATAATCACATGCTCTTCTAGGATTGTTCGCATGATGCTTCAATATGAGGATCCCTTATATGAATATTGGTAGCCATTTATATATAAGGCTATATTCATTCAAGGTATGCATCAGGGTGTTTACATTGAGATTCACCTTGGGGAGTCCATATTTCACTTTTTGAAGGGGATTCCACATGGGGATATTTACATAGTGGGTCAACATAGGGGAATCCACATGGAAATGGCTACATAGGGTCCCCAAAAGGGATTACACATAGGGATATCCAAATAGAATTTCATGAAGATTCCATGAGGTTAGAGTGTATTTTAGAGTGATTATATTCTTTAGTACATTCATTAAATTATATCACAAAGTCACACCCTAGTTTAGAACTCAAAAATTTTACAAAATTGTTTCCAATAGAGTGAGTCTAGCCCATTCCTCGTAGAGTGTCCTTGGTCTTTCTACCGCAATCCTGAATAGTATGTTGATATATATATATATGAATTTATAAATAAATTCATTCCCAGAATAGTTATACAAGTGACAATGGCCACATAATATTAGGTGGTCACATAGTGCATTCCAAAGAAGGGTGGCCACATAAGATCTTTAGTGTGACCATGTTTTGGAAGCATATGAGCTTTATAATGCAAACATTTCTCTATTTATTTGTCAAAGAAAATTGTAACTTTGACCATAAACAACATAATTTTGTAGGATGTGTGTTTTTTGAACTATATTTAGTGTTACATGGTTGGAACAAAGCACTATACGACGTAAAAAATTCACTACTCTTGAGAAATAAACCAAAATAGATAAGAAAATTGATTGACATGATATAAATTTGATGCAAAATTAATTGTTGGATTTTCAATTTGTATATTCTTATTTTGGATAAAATGAACCCCAAATTAGGATAGTCATAAATTTTGATCTGTAAGTCCATCTGAGATTCATGAGTAGTCTAATTGAAGTTAGTGAAGTGAAATAATCCCTTGAAATGGTGTGCATAAAAACAAGAAGGTACATTACTGTTTCTAAAAATTTCATGGGAGACCCTCAAAAATTGTTTTTAAGTTGGAGAAGCAATTTTATTAATCATTTGTGAAATTCTTGGCCCAATTCCATAGGGACATTCTCACACATGCATCACGAAAGCATGAAATGTTTCTAAAGAGTCTTCACAATTTATTGCATGATCAAAATTTTATTTTCTGGGAATCCAATTTAATTATACTTCCAACATTGAGACACATTGACACTCATTAAAGGACAAATTTTTTCAATGTGAGGATAATATAATAGGTCGTATAGAAATAATTATGGCTGGAATTTTTCAATTACAAAAGGCCGATCACTAAAATATCATCCAAATGGTTTAGAACACTATTCATGTGTCTAAAATGAGCATTTATACCTAGGTTATACTTTAGAAAATTACACACTGGTCTATGAGAATTAATAACACTAATTTTATACCTGTTTTCACACTTATGATTGAATAAAAGTTGTCATAAATGTAATGGATATTTTATCACTCACTTTTAACAATTTTACATGTATGTTGATAAAATAAAAACCATCAAATTGATTTTTATGCTCCACCAATATATTAAATAACTTTTAAATTTTTATGTTCATTAAGAAAATGTTATTTCTCTTTATCAATTTTATTATGATCCAACATATGGATATTTTGAGTTATAAATTCATCCATAATTATTTTAAACATGAATAATATATCTGAATTATTTTACTTATAATAAATATTACTAAAAAACTCACCATCCCAGCACATGGAACCTATATAATATTAAACATGTATTCATCTAAATATGTGAAACTTCTGTATAAACTTATTGTGTAAACGACTAGGTCCTTATCTCAGTAATAGTGAGTCCAACCCACATACTAAGGAAAAAACTAGTAACCCTAATTGTCCCCCAAGGAGATAAGGTATGTCATAGATATTACTATATCCTATGAACACATTTTGTGAAACATAAGATCATAGTCTCATTATATATAATAATATAGGGTGCATAATTTTTTCATCACCTATTTGAGGAATTATATATTTTATGACCTGGATGGGATTACCATTTTATTTAATGGTAATTAATTTGATGAAGGAACTGCCATCTTGGTCACCCTGGTCCCATTATATATCTATTCATCAACTCAGAAGAGAGAAATTATATCTTGATCATTCAACTAATTTCATGCCACCAATGACACACCCAACACAAGAAACCACACAAATACATCAATGTAATTATTATTTTAAATTAATGAATGCAATCAAATGGAACACATTGATAATGATATTATGTATGGAGATCAAACCACGTGTTAGTAGATTGTAATAACCAATTAAAAAAGAAATATTATATGTTCCTATTAGAGGGACAGTCCTCACAATCGCATCAAATTTAGATCACAATGTGAAACATAATGAGAAGAAATTCAATGAAAATAATACAAAACAACAGATTGGAAGAAATCACCTTTTCCCCATAAGTGTGACGTATCTAGTCTATAAGAAATATATTTTAGATTAAATTTAAAGTATATTGAGGTTCTTGTTATAACTATATACATTTATAACATTTTTAGATGATATATAATCTATGAAAATTTCCATGTAAATAGTTGATGTAGAGGTATCAATACTATTATAGAATGAATAAACACATGAATATGTAAAATTATATAGAATTGAGATAAAAAATGTACATAAATGAGTTGGGTATAATTCATCCACTAACAAATAATATGCAGGTATAACAATAAATTTAACATGATGATCCAATTAAGATTATAATAAAAATTGATGAATTTATAGAAGTTGTTTTTTAAAGATCCAAATTATCTAGTATTTGATGAATGTAAACCCTGATTTTACACCCAAAAATCATTTATTAGTTATCCATATTGACTAAAAAGTTTTAAATGTTATGGAAATAGGATTACTTGATCACCAAACATATACTATTCTTTGTTGTTTTATAATTAAATTCTTGATCACCATAATACAATCTCCATTATGAAATCTCCATTAATTCCAAAAAAATCCTCACAAGACTTATAACTCCAAGCTCTATCCCTATGAAAATATTTCTCCAACTCCACTCTAACCTGAAATAATGCATTGAGGCCCCACCGAGGGTAGTGGTAAGCGAAATCTTTCACCTTTATCACACAATTAATTGGCCAAGGACAAGCGATTCACAATTAGAATTAAAAAAACACAATTTAAATGGCCATAAATTGTGTAATCCTAGAACAGAAAAAAATTTCTATTACACGAAATAAAATGTAACATTAATAGAATATAAATATATATATATATATAATGGAACCATATACAATTCATGCATGATCCATCACATGGTATATAAATTTTCCCATTAGAAAAAAACATTTTTACATTATAGTATAAAATTTCATAGAACTAGATTAATTGGAAACATAAGGAAAATTTTAAATTATATAAGGACTCCCAAATCTTTATAGAACTATAATAGTCATTACCACAAATATTTTTGATAACTACCTTGTGAGCACCAACAAATATTAACTTTGGAAAATACACACCACCTCTATATCAACTGATTCTACCTTTTAACATTACATTGTATCTTTAGATAAAAAACACATTGTAAAAAATCATGAGCATGGATGAGTATATACATACTCAGTAATAAGCCTATTAAAAATAATGATAAGGCTAAGAAAAATGTTTTCATGAACTCTAGAATAGTATGGGTACATAAATTAGCATTAATAGTAATCTTGGTATTATTTATACAAGATGTATCAAGGATAAATATAATTATCATTCATCTCACCTATAATCCGTAAATGTATATATCTCAAAAGAAACTAGTGATTCCTAGTGTACTGAAAAGATCATAAATTCATAAGTGGGTTACCTAAATACATGCATTGTCTCAATGGGAACCATATGGTGTCTAACATCTTATATGTCTTGATGTGCCTAAACTACATAGTAATTAAAAGTTCCACACTAACACTAGTAACCATAAAGGATGGATCACTCATTTTTGATGTATGAATTAAAGTAAAAGGAGTTAAACAATATAAAAAAGGATCTATAAAAAATAATTTTAAGGTTTCCATTGAATAAAATAGAGTCCAAATATTTAAATAATATCTAAATATATATTTTTCACATATAACTACACAAAATCACTTCAATGAAAATATAATTGGGGTCCTCTTCCCAACTGAAGTGTACATGTTTTTTTGTGAATACCAAATACCCAATAAGAAGTTAATTTTAGAAGGGAGAGTAACTAACTCCATTGTTATAAGACCCAAAATCCAACTATATGTCATAGTATTGAAAAAATTAATTTTTTTGGGTGAACTAAAATGAGTTGGTGCCAATGGTGTAGTACCCCAATGTTGATCTGTATGGAAAATGACCAAAATTAAGGGGAGATTATTGAATTGGGGGGGGGGGGGTAGTAACCCGTCTTCTACACCTGACCAAGGGAGATCATGATCCAATGTACACTCTATTGAGTATAATTATTGTCCATATATATCTATAGATAATTAATCTACATGAATTTATATGTTTATCACATTTTATGCTGAAGACTTATATACCATATTTACCAACGTGAAAAAATGCTTTAGAAAGGATGTACAAGTTCCCAAATCCAAGTCCCAAGAATAATGATATGATGTTGCACTAGGTATGGTAGAATACATGGGATGTACTCTGGGTGTCCATAATATGTTTCTTCATATCAATATACTTGTTAGGAAACAATATTTACATAGTGTATATAGTTTTACCTACCCAAAGTGTTTATTCAGGTACATTTAATTTGAGACTTGGGTGGTGAAAAAATTAAAATCATATTATTATAATAAATTTAAAATTATTCATATACAGACCACATGATGTGTCCTAGGGAGGGTGAGACACATTTAGGCCTAACCATATCACATAGAGTGTACTATCACGGAGGCCAAGCCATTTACAAGTAATTTTAGAAGTCTTATGGAACAAACCACCCATCGTTAGTGTTGGTGTAGAATGAAGGTAGGTTATATCAGTACATTACATGATCGATAGCTTAAGTGTCATGAGAAAACATAGATAACCCACCTAAATAATACATGAATAAATCATAACAAGGATTCATGGGTGTTCCTAGTCCCCACAGGTTGGTGACTAGAACATAGACATCAAAAAACATTAAGGAATGATTTTCTATTAGAGTAACTCAGCAAGGAAGAACATCAGATACAATGAAATAAACAGACATAATTCTAAATTTACCTAATATAGAAAGCAAAAAAAGTAAAATGATACAAGAATAAAATTTTTTCGTTATCTAAATTCATCATATGAGAACAAAAATACATCATCCTAAAAACTACATGAAACAGTTGATCAAAACTTTACCAGTCACTGACAAATACCATTTGTTGACAATAAAGATCATCCTATACTACCAATCTATTCTATTCCATTCTAAAAAATAGAATAATAAAATCAGAAAATTCAATATGTAAAAGTTATTGTGTAAGAAAAACATCCCAATAGGATTCCACCAAATCACTTCATAACAATTCCATATCAAATAATCAAAGTATTCTCAATTTAACATAAAAAATTACATGAAAATACTTTCATATATCATATGAAAAAATGATTTGTAAAAAATTTAGTGGCTATAATAAAATAAGTATACAGAACATTTTCATCAAAACAATCATGGATATGAATACCCATAAAAATAGACTTGTGTAATTTATTTACAATATTATATTATATAAAACATTTCAATTATCAAAAACCAATCAAATAAATATGGTTATGACACATAAGGATAGGATTGTATAGGGATTCCTAGACATCTCAATGATGTATGGATATTAGTGTACACAAAATATGTGGTCCCATGAATTAGGATAAAATGATAAATGCCATATAATAGACTCTCATACCCTAATTAGTTCAAAAATAATTTTCAAATTCAATCCATTTCAAGGTATAGATAATACAGACCGAACATGTGTTCTTCCAAACAAACTACCTTTGATACCATGTTAGTCATAGAAAAAAACATACAGGGGATATCATTCCTTTCAGTAATTATCATATCATATTATAAAATAAATAATTTAATCTGATCCATGTTTGAGTTTCAATATCACAATATAAAATTTCGAAAAAAGAATATAAAATGGGTTTTTATAATAACTCATGTCTTTAAAAAAATTCATTCTAGTATCATATATCATTTCTTTCCATAAATTAGTAGTTTTTTTCACTATATAATTTTCTTTATATCAAATCCTTTTTCCAGAAATGAAAATGTTATTTTAAATTCCTTACCCAACGTGGTTAACACACAAACACACATCTTCATTTGGAAATACTCCTAAATTCTATATATTTTAATATTTAATTTAAACAAATAATTTAGTCAATAAGAAATTCTGTAGAAAATTGGAAACATTATATCTTGATCATCATTCACCCAATTAGAGATCCAATAATCTTGACTCAATGGATATAATTATCAAGGAAGAATCATAAAATTATAATCATCATGTGAACTTCTATATCAGATATTTAAAATGCAACTAACCACACTAAATGATTATTATGACAAACCTGCATTCATTACAAACATAAACATGATTTATTACATAAAACATCACTTGATAAAACAAATAAGATCGAGATGTTTTGTGTATTTGGGGATTAGGATCATTACATAAAAAATTAAAACTTGAAATACAACATCTTTATTGAAAACTTCCTTTACATGACCACTACATTCCATCATACGTAGCATTGCATGGGATAACCTGAGGACATGCATAAGAAAAGGGTGAGCTATAAATCCCAGTAAGGGATTACACATGTAATAACATGAGGTGTACAATACATGGTAGAAAATATGCATATAAATAGAGAATAAGAAGAACATTAACATAAAGGAATGATAAATCATGATAATCATAACATGGAAATGTGGGAACAACACTTAATATGGAATTAGCATGAGCCAAGGCTCATTGCACATGGGGAATGAGTAAATCCTCATTTCACATAAAGCACAATTAAACCCTTATTTCACTTGAATTAGAATTAGTAAACACTCATTTCACATGACGTATCATGATACTATACATTACCCAATGCATTGGAGTTCTATAAGGGAACACCCTTCTTAAACATTTCATTTCATGCATAAGTGTGCCACATGGATCATAAAACATGGATTCATAAAACATAATAATTTATTCCATGATAAAGGAATGTGGAATTCATACATGAAAATTTATAATCAATAAGTAAATGTGAATAAAGGTGAATACCCTTGATGGATAAATGGGCATGTTATTCACTACACAGTGACATTGGCTTAGAAAATTGGTGCGATTTCGGCAGCGTAACGGCATGCCATAAGAATTAATAAAAATGGTTGATGAGAGAGAAAGGGGTTCCTCATCATATTTACATGTAATGGACTATAAGGAGGTTATATAGATACATGTCCCAACAATTGTAGTGGAATTCTGATTCATGATACAAAAGTATTGCTTGAATATAAAAGAGGAGAGAGAAGTTCTTTTTAGAATTTTGGCATAGTAACCGGTGTACATTGGAGGCATTTAATGAGAGATAAAGGGGTATCCCATCATTAAAACATAAAGAGGGATGTATGAGGGAGGTGTTAAACCATACCCCAACATTCATAATTGAAATTAGAATGGCAAAACAACTTAAATAAAATTGGACAAAAATGAGAAAGGAAGAAAAACCCTTAATTGGAAGTGTGCTTCCAAAGGATAGAGATAGGCTTGTGGGAGCCTTCTTGGGATATTGGGGAACATTGGGAGGATTCTAGAGAGAGTTGGGAAGATGTTGGACGAACTCCAATGGCTTTGAGTGAGGAGGAAGTGGGAGCATGGGTGGGTTTATATAGGAAAGGTGAGGGAATTCATTATTATTTAGGTTTGGGACACTTTATATTAAATTCATACAAAACACAATCCATCCCATGGTTTTTGGAAAATGGAATAGGAAAACAATATTTTATAAGTCCATATTCCGAACATCTTAAAATATTAGGGTTGCTTATGTGGTGGTGAGTCACAGTACCATGGAAATTAATTTCAAAAGACAAGGTGTTTAATAAGTCTTGAGGGGTCCATTAAGGCTTTGAAAACTAATCCAAATAAACCCAAAATAACATTATTTTAATGGTAAAAGATATATTGGATGAACATAAAGATTATAGTATTTTATTACATCACTATTGTGTCATTATGATGTAATAAAACACATTATATATTTAAACGGAATTTAATTTTTACTAAAACATTTGACAATCTCAGAAAATTATGAAAAATTCACCATTAGATAATTTCTATGTCTTGATTCCAAAAATAACATTTATTTTATCTAAATAGTTATTTAAATAAGTTAATTTACACTTTTAAAATAAAAACTGACATTTATCGAAATTCACTGGTTTTGAAAAAATGGCTTTCAAACCATAATAAAAGTTATAATTGCATTCATACAATTACATGATAATTTATATATAATAAAATAACTCTAATAATAATAATAATATTTTATTAAAATATTATTTAATTCAAAAATACCTTAATTTAATAAAATATATTTCTTAATTATATAATAACTAAAAACACCATTTGTACTTTAAAAACTATTTACAATGTATCAATAATGACAAGAAATTATATTCATTATTATATACATAAAAAATATTGTACATGAACATAGTACTATCGATTAGTTACATAACCCCTTAAAACAGCCGTATAAGACTTAAGGGTAAGGTGTGCGATGGTGACAGACTCTTGGGGTGGCTCAGAAAACATCTCTCGAGTGGTTATTTCTATTAACTTCCACTTTTCCTGTAGACGGTCCCGTTTGAGCTTGAAATTATGAACCTCATCTTGGGATTGGTCAAGAGCGAAGCCCAATGATGCCACCTATTTTCTGAGCTCTGACAAATGGGCTTCGTATGGAGGAATTCTACTAGATGAGGCCATCACTTCTTTTGTCTGTGTAATTTTGGATTTGTTAAAGCCCTATATTTATACTAATCATGTGATCATTATTCAACAACTATATTAGAAATGTTCAAAATTCTTAACATAAAACCAATGAAGTTGAAATTTTATATAAACATAAAGAGACATTTAATTAGATCAAGAGGGATTTCCAATAATGAAATTTTGGGTCGTTACAGTATTCCCCCTGTAAGAAATTTCTCCCTCGAAATTTTCCTTTTCCCACACAAAAACAGATGTGGGTAACTTAGCTTCATCACGTCCTCATATTCCCAAGTCACTTCTTCAAACTTGTGGTTTCTCCACAAAACCTTGATGAGGGGGATTGTCTTATTTTGAAGAACTTTTTCTCTATGATATAATATCTTCACTGGTTTCTCCTCATAAGAAAGATTATCTTCCAATTTTACCACCTCAATAGAGAGTAAATGTGAAGGGTCCAGTATGTACTTCCTTAAGTGGGATACATGAAAGACATCATGTACTTTGGGCATTGTCGGTGGAAGTTCTAGTCGATGGGCCACAACCCCAACACGATCAAGAATCTCAATGGGGTCAATGTACCTTGGACATAACAACCATTTCTTTACAAACCTCATTCCATTATTCCACGGAGATATGCGTAGAAAAACCATATCTCCAACTTTAAACTCATGGTCTCGTCGACGATTATCTGCATAACTCTTCTATCGACTCTGGGGTGCCTTGATATGCTGCTGAATGGTTTTCACCTTCTCCACTATTTCCTCGACCATTTCTCGTCCAAGCAGCGTACGTTCACAGACCTCATCCCAACTTTCTGGTGTTATGCACCTTTTCTCATACAGGGCTTCATATGGTGTCATTTGGATGCTCGAGTGGAAACTGTTATTATAAGAGAACTCAACCAGAGGAAGATGTAGATCCCATCCTCCATTGAAGTCCATTGAGCATGCTTTCGACATATCCTAAAGTGTTTGAATAGTCAGCTCGGATTGGCCATCAGTTTGAGGATGATAGGCCGTACCGATGTTCAGTTTAGTATTCAGATCATGTTGAAGACTCTTCCAAAGCATAGAAGTGAATATTGGATCTCAGTCAGACAAAATAATTAGTGGTGCTCCATGCAACCATACCACTTACCTGATATATATCTGTGCCAGTTGATCTACTTATAAATCCTCCCAAATAGCAATGAAGTGTGCAGTATTTGTAAGACGATCCACAACAACCAAGATTGCATTGTTGCCTTTGGATGTTCTCGAAAGTACGGTGACAAAGTCCATGGTGATGCTTTCCCATTTCTATTCTGGTATGGAAAATGGTTTCATTATCCCCTTAGACTTCTTCCTCTCTGCCTTCACTTGCTAACACACAAGGAACTTTGATGTATATTCAGCAATCTCCTTCTTCATATTATCCCACCAAATGTTTTCTCGGAGATCTTGATACATCTTTGTGCTCCCTGGGTGAATAGAGAAATTTGAACTATGTGCATCATCCAAAAGTTCATTCTTCAGCTCTGAAAATTATGGATCACATAGTCTTTTCCCAAACCGCACAATTCCTTCATCATTATCATTAAAATCCTAGGATTTCCCTTTTTTGATAGCTTCCACTTTTTTATGAATTCCCACATCATCCTTTTGAGCATCCTTTAACCTTTCAAAAAGAGACGGTTGAAAAATCATTTGTGAAATGATTGATGATGTTCCCTTATCTAGGATTCCCATGTCCATTTTCATCAAGTCTAAGATGATTGGATCCTTTTCAATTCTCATCATTGATAGAATCGCTAGATCCTTTCTACATAGGGCATCTGCCACCTTGTTCACTTTCCCAGGATGGTAATGGATTGAACAGTCATAATCCTTGATGAGATCTATCCATCTTCTCTGGCGTATATTAATCTCGTTTTGTGTGAATATATATTTAAGACTTTTGTGGTCAGTATATATCTCACATTTCTCTCCACAGAGATAATGCCGCCAGATTTTCAAGGCAACGATCACCGCCGACAACTCTAGATCATGTGTTGGATAGTTTCTCTCATGGAATTTTAAACTTCATTGAGGCATATGATATCACTTTATCATTATTCATCATCACACATCCTAAGCCTTTCATCAAAGAATCACTTAATACCACAAAACATTCCCCACTTGTGGGTAAAGTGAGCACGGGCGTAGTGATAATCCTCCTTTTCAACTCCGTTATGCTTTCTTCGCATTCATCACTCCCAGAAAACTTTATTCCCTTTCGAGTTAACTTGGTAAGAGGGTTGGACAATCATGAGAAATTTCTCATAAATCGTCGATAATATCCAGATAATCCCACGAAGCTATGAATATCTGTTACCGATATAGGCCTCAGCCATCCCTCAATTGCCTCTATTTGGAGGGCTCCACTGATATCCCATTGCTTGTGATGATATGGCCCAAGAATGAGACTTCCTTCAACCAAAACTCACACTTGTTGTACTTTGCATAGATCTTCTCATTGCGCAAAGTATCCAGTACAGTTCCTAAATGCTCCTCATGATCCTCTTTGGTTTTGGAGTATATTAGAATATCATCTATAAATACTACCAAAAATTTATCTAGGTAAACTCTAAAGACTCTATTTATTAATTCCATGAAGATTGATGGAGTATTAGTGAGTCCGAAAGGCATTACTATGAATTCATAGTGCCCGTATCTTGTGTGAAAAGCAGTCTTGGGGATATCTTCCTTCTTTACCCTTACTTGATAATATCCCGACCGCAAGTCCACCTTGGAGAAGTAATGTGCTCCACAAAGCTGTCCGAACAAGTCATCAATTATTGGGGGAGGATACTTGTTCTTTAACGTGATTTTGTTAAGTTCATGATAATCGATGCAAAGCCGCATTGACCCATCCTTCTTCTTGATGAAGAGGACTGGTGCACCCCATGGTGAAGCACTTGGGCGTACAAACCCTTTATCTAGATTCTATTGTCATTGTTTCTTCAGCACTTCATGCCCTACAACAACCATTCATTATAGAGTCTTGGATATTCGTAAAGCCCTAGGTATAAGTTCAATTGAGAATTCCACATCTTTTCATGGAGGAAGACCATACAGTTCCTCGGAAAACACTTCAGGAAATTCCCTCACAATAGGCATTTATTCAAGGGTGGTTTCTTCCTTGGACATAATCATCTGATCCAGATACACGTGCTCATAAGGAAGTAATATCCATACTTGAGATGATGGAGCTAAAGGAGATTCATCTTCCTCCTTGTACTCGTAATGAATCGGGAGTTCGATTCTCCATATGGAGTGTGATTTCCCTCTCTTGACAATTTATGTTGGCTCTATATAAGGAAAGCCAATCCATGCCATGAATTGAATAAGATTCCCCTAGAGGGAATATTAAGAGGTTAGTTGGGAAATTCAATCCACAAATTATAACAGGGGAGGACCAATATTCATGGGATGCAATGATTTCCCCATTTTCCGTACTCACTGACATCTTCACTTCCATGATTTTTGGTGGTACTGTTATTGTTCTACTAAACTTTCGAGATATAAAAGAATGCATAGAACTTGAATAAAAAAGTACGTTCACTATTCCTGAATGAATAACTAGCGTAACTATCACCACTTCATTGTAGGGGTTCACTTCGGCAGAAGTGATGGAAAAAGTTCTTCCTTTCTGCCTTGGAGGTTGTTGGTTGTCTCTGAAAACCCTTGGATTAGGGCACTAATTTGCAAAATGACCTGGTTCTTTACATTTGTAGCATTGAACAATGCGTTGAGGATCGAAAGGAGTGTTCCTCTCCTCTGTCGCAGCCACGGGTCTTTCATGCTGATAGTTAACAGCTAGGCACCCTTCTCTTCTACACCTAAAGCATTTCCTAGTCCCCTTAAGGCAATTTCCAGGGTTCTTCTTTCCGCACTTTTGGAAAGTGGGGTGCTGGATCTTCTTAGCCCCGTTGGATTTATCCATCGAACCTCTAGAATTTAATTCTACCTTACACTTCATGTCCCCATGATACCCATGCGATTCTTCGATGTCCATTTCGATCTTGAGGGGACATTAGATAATTTCCTCATAGATGCCGAAGTCACGGATCGCTAATTCTTTATGCAGGCTAGGCTTCAGGCCACTAAAGAAGTGGTCAACCTTGCATTCGGGGGTAAGGAAAAAGCCGGAAGAATATCGTACAAGCCTTGTGATGTTTTCCTCGTACACTACAATAGATTATTCGTTTTTTTTCTTGAGGGAATGAATGCCCATTTCCATCTTGAGACGGAGGGTGCACAGAAAATATTTATCGAAAAACATCTTCCGGAAATCCTTCCATTTCAACACCTCAATCTCCTCCTCAGGATTATTATTTTTGATCAACCTCCACCATTGATCAGCTTCACCCTCCATACGATAAGCCACTAGGAGAAACATCTCTTGTTCAGAACATTGATGGATGGAGAAGATCATTTCAATGGAGTTGATCCATTTTTCAGCGATCGTGGGATCAGATGATCCACTAAAAGTACGAGGCCTTTGTCTCCTGAAGCTCTCAATAGTGACTTATTCTTTCTTAGGGGGGTTTGGACGTTCCTCTTGACCCATGTTTCTATTCAATTCTTGAGTTAGATGAGAGATAAGCATGACAAAGTTCGCGATTCCCGCTCCCATTGGATTGTGCATCTCATTAGTACAGTCATCACACTGATCTTCACATCAGTTGTTAGCCCGAGTCCTCCTATTACCGGCCATTGGATAGAATAAAAGTAAAGTTAGGGGGTAACACATAAAGGGTAATCCAAAGAAAAAAGTTGATGAATTATAAATAAACTTATATTTCCTTTACATATGAGTCTATAGGCTTAAATCTAGGCTTTTCATGATCTACATTCTAACATATATTACGAGGGGCATTTTTTTAATTCCCTTAATAAGGGTTCATACTAAGATTTCTAATTTATCAAAACATATCCCCCTGGTAGTGTCGTAACCAAGAGTGCAGTAAGGCCTGATGTTGTGCAGTAGTTCCTATTCGAGTCTAGCTCAAAGCGGTGTTTTACGATTTTACCCCAAGGATACATCTGTGCCAGAGCCGCCTATACCTTATCGTATCCAGATAGGGATATATTTGTTTGATAAAACACTTACTTAGTACTTAACAAAAATTAGGGATGTTTTTATTATACCTAGTCTTGTCTCTAAGTCTTTACTAGGGTTTTCTAATCCTAATCCCAAAAATAACTAAACATATCCTCTGATACCAAGTATGACAACCCTGCTTTTATTACAAACTTAAACATGATTTATTACATAAAACATCACTTGATACAACAAAGTATATCAAGAGGTTTAGTGTCTTTCTGTCTTAGTATCATTACATAAAAACTTAAAACATCAAATATAACATCTTTATTGAAAACATCCTTTAAATTACCACCACATTCCTTCGTACATAGCATTGCAAGGGATAACCTGAGGACATGTATAGGAAAAGGGTGAGCTATAAAGCCCAGTAAGGGAATACACATGGAATAACATGAGGAGTAAAATACATTTTAGACAACAGGAATATCAATAGAGCATAATAAAAACATGAACATAAAGTCATGATAAATCATGATAATCATAACATGAAAATGCGACAACAACACGCAACATGAAATTAGCATGAGCCAAGGATCATTGCACATGGAGCATGAATAAATCCTCATTTCACATAAATCATGAGTAAAACCTCATTTTACTTGAATTTGAATGAGTCAACAACCATTACACATGATGTATCATGATACTATACTTTACCCAATGCATTGAGGCGCTATAAGGGCACACCCTTCTTAAACATTTCATTTCATGCATAAATGTGCCACATGGATCATAAAAAATGGATTCATAAAACATAATAATTTATTTGAAGATAAAGTAATTTGGAATTCATACATGAAACTTTATAATAAATACGTAAATGTGAATAAATCTGAATACCCTTGATGGAGAAATGGGCATGGTATTCACTACACAATGACTTTGGCTTAGAAAATCGGTGCGATTTCGGCAGCGTAACGGTGTGACATAAGAATTAATAAACATGGTTTATGATAGAGAAAGGGGTTCCTAATCATTTTTAAATGTAATGGACAGTAAGGAGATCATATAGATACATGTCCCAACAATTTTAGTGTAATTTAGAATCATGATACAAAATTATTGCTTGAATGTAAAAGAGGAGAGACAAGTTCCTTTCAGAATTTCGTCATAGTAACGGGTGTACATGGGAGGCATTTAATGAGAGATAAAGGGGTATCCCATAATTCAAAAATAAAGAGGGAAGTATGGTTGAGGTTTTATACCATAACCCAACCTTAATAATTGTAATTAAAAGTGCAAAACAACTTAAATAAAATTGGACAAAAATGAGAAAAGCAGAAAAACCCTTACTTGGATTTGTGCTTCCAAAGGCTAGAGAGAGGATTCTGAGAGGCTTCATGGGAGCTTGTGGCACCTTGGGAGGAATCTAGAGAGATTAGGTCAGAGGATGGACAATATAAAAAGGAATTGGGTGAGGAGGAAGTGCGAGATTGGGTGGGTTTGTATAGGAAATGTGAGGGAATTCTTTATTATTTAGGTTTGGGACCCCTTATATTAAATTTATCCAAACCACAAACCATACCATGGTTTTTTCCCATGTTTTTCGGTAAAGGGAATAGGAAAACAATATTTTATAAGGCAAAAGTCCTAATTTCTTAAAATATTAGGGTTTCTTATGTGGAGGTGAGTCACACTCCCATGGAAATTAATTTAAAAAGACATGGTGTTTAATAAGTCTTGAGGGGTCCATTGATGCTTTGAAAATTAAGCCAAACAAACCCAAAATCACATTATTTTAATGGAAAGACATATATTGTCCGAATATAATGATTATAGTATTTTATTACATCAGAATTGGTTCATTATGATTTCATAAAACACATTATATATTTAAATGGTATTTAATTTTTACTCAAAAATTTGATTGTCTCAGAAAATTATGAAAAATTCACCGTTGGATAATTTTGACATCCTGATTCGAAAAATAACATTTATTTTATCTAAATAATTTTCTAAATATGTTAATTTTCACTTTTAAAATAATGATTGTCATTTATTGATAATTCACGTGTTTTGACAGAAATGGCTTTCAAACCTTAATAAAAGTTATAATTGCATTCATACAATTATATGTTCATTTATATATAATAAAATTAATATAATAATAATAATAATATTTTATTAAAATATTATTTAATTCAAAAGTACCATAATTTAATAAAATAGATTTCTTAATTAAATAATAACTAAAAACACCATATGAACATTAAAAACTATTTACAATGTATCAATAATGAAAAGAAATTATATTCATTATTATATACAAAAAAATTAATGTATATGAACATAGTACTATTGATTAGTTACATAACCCCTTAAAAAAGCCGCATAAGACCTAAGGGTAAGGTGTTCGATGGTGACAGACTCTTCGGGTGGGTCGGATGACATCGCTCGAGTGGTAATTTATATCAACTTCAACTTTTCCCGTAGACGGTCCCGTTCGAGCTTGACATGATGAAGCTCAGCTTGGGCTTGGTCAAGAGCGAAGTCCAAGGATGCCGCCTCTTTTCCGAGCTCCGAAAAATGGGCTTCATATGGAGAAATTCAACTGGATGAGGCCATCACTTCTTTTGTCTAAGTAAATTTGGATCTGTTAAGGCCCAATATTTATACTAATCATGTGATCACTGTTCAATGACTATATTAGCAATGGTCGAAATTTTTAACATTAAACTAATGAAGTTGAAATTTTATATAAACATAAATAGACATTTAATTAGATCTAGAGGGATTTCCATTAATGAAACTTTGGGTCGTTACAATTATAAAAGGGAATGAATATTGGAACTAGGATGAAAATAGGCTATACTAACGAGAACAGATACAACACACTAATTAACACTTTTTTCAACAAAGAATCAATGTTGGGAGAGTTAAAATCCACTCTAGAGAGCCTCAAAGGACCAATAGATCAAATAATGATTTAATAGTGAATTTTATAATTTAAATTGGGTTTTCAGAAGTTAAATTAAAAAATTTTGAGAATTAGATTCCCACTATAGGGTATTAACATAAAATTTGGAAAATTTTGCACCAGCTGCATTCCACATACAAGGATATATGAGAGTGTTGCATAATTTTTCCACATAGTCTGAAAACTCATGAAAAAACCCTGAAACCCCACTTAGGCCACTAAAAGTGGTTTCATAGTTTTGCCACACACTATGATAAATGTTTCACCAAATGCTTTTCACCTATTCAATGCCGCATAGTTCACTGTAAGGGACGCACAATCTCCAGTATCCATGTGCCTAACTATGTCTGGTACACTAGAAATAAAAAATAAGACACACAGTTTCCTTGGATGACATATATAATTTTTAATAAATACGTTCAAACAATACACATTACCAAAAACTTATTAAAAACGCCAAAATATAGAAAAAACATCTCATAAAAGTATATCAATGAAAGATGATCAAAACAAATGGATAAATGGAACTAAATGCGAGAATTCAGGTTTTACAAGACTCTCAACTATAAATCTTTTCTTCCCCTAGAAATCCTATTAAGAAGATTCCATAGTAAAGAGGTGAGGACACTACTTTCCCATCAATGGCTGATGGTTCCACAAATCAGAGGAATCAGAACAATGATTCCATAGCAGTTAAACTACAATTATAGACATTCCATTGATAATATTTATTTGAGAATAAATAATATAAATTGGCTTCTTGTTCATAGATAAATTAGGTTACATATCATTGTCATCCATTCTCCAGACATGGGATATGTTAGAGAGATACAATTTAATCTATGTCACCTGGAACACATTATGGATTAATGTCTTTTGAGGAAGAAAATGAAAATGGCATGACACCTTTATAATCCACTAAATAATACCATATGTTTATGTGTATCTTGGAGACGTCTTTCCCAGCATTACAAGAAATTTTTGACCCTAACAATATGGAACTCTAAAAAAAAGATCACCAATGATTTACTCCATAGGGAACCAATAATGAGAATCATAAGACATATATATACACTATGACATTACCATACCATGAAAAATCAATTCAATCTTATGAATCATCTCATAGAAAAAAAATGTTCCAACAAAGGAAGATTCACCAGTCTCTAACAAATAGAGTATATATTTACACCAACAACCCTACCAGGTCTCAAATTTTCTATATTTATTGAAAAATATAAAATATTTTTATATGAAAAATAAACTTAGCTAAGTGGAAATCCAATTATCTTCCTATTTCAAGGAAACATTCACTAAAAATTTACACCCAAATTTTCATAACCCGTTACATCTGAGCATATATGGGAGGATGATATAACATCATCAACATTAAATGGGTTCTCTTTTCCAATTTGATGCTTGTCAAAAAAAAATAAGTAAATTGGAGTTCAATATAAAAAAGAATTTAACATGGACCTTCATTCAATATGATGATCTCTTGAAACCATATATTCAAAATTTCTTCAAAATTGTTTAAATAACATGTTATAATAATTTGAACCCATGAGGTCAAATTGATAATACCCATGAAAATAATACTCTTTCATAGTGGTGTATATGGAATCTCAAAAATTATCCCTTGATATCTCATCCCATATCCAAACAAAAAAAATGAATATATGATATAGTATTAACGCTATCTGATGCTTAGCCATAATCTACTGACAAGTATATGTGGACAAAAAAGAATAGATATTTCTTGTTTTATACATATCCACTATAATTTTCCCCTCGAATCATAAAACATTTTCATTGTACCAGGGTGCACAACCTAATGGGAACGATGGAAATACCCTATAATAAATATCCTCAGTGGTTGAAGAATAATGAACTTGTTCGTGATGTAGTGGATACACTTAGAAGATAGGGTCCATTTACCGATGGAATCCACAACATATAATGTATCACATATTCTGTATAAATAATCATCAAAATACTGATCCTAGTGAATCATTTCAAGAATTCATGATCCAAACAGCACGTTAATCATCATAACCTCAATCTCATCCCACCAAACTCCAAAAATTAATTGAGAAAATGGTGGAATTAGATTCCACTCATATAAATATTATTTCATGTCATAGGATAGAGATTTTTCTCTCAATGAATATTCTTTGACATTTCCATTAAACGAGGTGTAGCTAATATAATATTCAAAAGAACATAAGCACATTGCAACACCATTTTATTTTTTCAAATAAATTTTTTCAACTTAATTTAATATTTTATATATTATTCGGTACATGTCACACAAATTATAACTTCTATTACATGCAACACCGAGTTTAAATGAAACATGACATATAATTAAAATATTATTAAATAATAGTTATCACCAATAACATAGGAATAAATGGTATGAATATGATTTAATAAATTATTAACATATAATTATTAACCATGTTTATAAAATCAAATATTTTCTAACAAATTAATTGGTAAAAAAATAAACAAATTTGAAAATATATTAAATATTTTCCTTCAAAATATTTTTATAAAAAAACACATGTTTTACCTCAATAAATTAAATAAAAAATTTGGATAATTATTTAAAATAATTATTTATATAATATTATTAATTAAATATTTAACCTTCATTATATGTTTTTTTCTAAAGAATAGATAATAATAAATCCAATATTATGCTTAAAAATGTATTTTCCAAAAAAAATATTTTCAAATATTGTAAAATTATTTTTCTATTAATTTTGGAAAATATTATAAAATATATTTGATATAATAAATTTAAAATATTTATATATTATATCAAAATTATCTTAGACTGAATTTCTGAGGATTGTCTGCGACGATTTATTTTTTGGTGTATAGTGAAAAATATTTTTTTTATTTAGAATTTTTATTTTTGTCGATTTTATAAACATTAAAATAGTGTTAATATAGTCTTTAATTAAATATTCATATATATATATATATATATTAATCTAATATAGGTTATTGTAATCATTTTCTATTTAAATTTTGAAATAAATACAATTAAAACTTTTGATCATTTTCTCTTTGAAAACAAGTTCTCTCATATCATCTTTGAGTTTAATTTTAAATTAAAATTTTACCCTTATTTGATTGGAATTTGGAAAAAAGTATTCAATATTTTGATTTAGTATAATTTTTATTATATAATATGTACTAATTAATGTTTGACACAAATGATTAATAAGAACTATAAATATAATTTACCATAGTTATTTTAAAATTGGATTTTTCATCAGGTGAAACAAAAATGATAACAGTGAAAAGTAACAAAAAACATTTAACAACCCCACTTCCTTGAAATAGTTTTTCCATATCTCTTTTAGATTCAATTATTACTCATATTATATTTTTTTGGAATGTGAAAAACATTGGTACACCTTTTTCTTTTAAAAAATTACACGTGCACAACTCACCTAACTTATAAATGGAAACCAAATATACTAACCTATTCTCACATATAAAACAATTTATATTTTAAAATACCTAAAAACATTACATACATAGTTCCCCCGATATTCCTACAATCTTTTATTTGGTTCTAAATAAATCCTTTTATGTTTTTTTGTACAAACTAATATAATTTTTCTAAATAATAGGTCACATCCATAACCAAGCATTTTATTTTATTTCATCAAAAAACACCAAAAATTATTATTTAAAATAATTATATAACATCTTCAATATATTCTAGATAATGGGATATTATAATATTAATTGAATAAACTTAATCCATGTACTCTTCTGTCAGATGGGATAAAAAAGATAATTGGTGTGTAAGGTGGACTACCGACTCACGAACTAACGTTATTATTTTTAAATATAAATCTCTCTTAGATGGATATAATGATGGATTTATTTTTTATTTATGATATTTATGATATTTTTTTGGAATTCTGATTTCACAATTTACTTTCACCCATTCATAATAGGGAAATACAATAATATTGTTCTGGTGTAGGACAAACAACCACCTCACAAAGTGATATGATTTGGTCATGCCTTAAATGAAAGGAAATAGTAATGGATTTAATGAAAATATATAAAATATATGAAATAATAGTGATTTTATAATGTTAACAGATTATTTACCTTTCATTATTTATTTACATCGGTAGAATGGAAATAACATTCTTATGTACGTACGACCTACCAACTCCATAAACAGTGAAATTAATTTTCTATGTCAACATTTTATTGATCAATATAAATAAATGTTTAAAAATATATCTTATATAAATATATTGTTTAATGTTATGGATATTATTGAAACCTGATCAATGTATTTGGATTAAAAAAATCAAATCATGCATGAAAAACATATCATTTTTTGTAAAAGCACATGATATTGATAAAATACATGTAATAAAATGATATTAATAATTAATATATGGCATTATATATATATATAAATTTATTTCTTTGAATATAATTATCATTATATTATATTTTTTATATTGGATTATAAAAGTTTCCTGAAGTATGTCAAGACTTATGATAAGGTATTTTTGTGTCACATTTATTTTCAGTGAGACACATTGCAAATTAACTATGTATTTAATTTGTGTGTTGTATATACATCACATGAATTTGCATTGATATTATTCTATTGAAATTAATTTCTATTTATATATCCAATTTGGGGTCTCTCTTTCACTAGGATTACGATACAATAAGTACCAAAGTTGGAAGGCTGTTATGATAAAGTCTCATTGTTTATTGGGATTGATTATGGTTATGCATCTGATGATGAAATATAAGTCTATCTCTGAATAAACTCATTAAATATATTTTCCTAGGTATATTTCATGAGAATTCATAGTTTCATTTTAACTTACTCTCTTTATGTTATCAAGAGATTAAAATATGATTTCAAAAAAAGATTAATTACTTCTCTATTCAGTCGATAACCATTTTTCATATAATCCCATGCATTTTAAGAAAATTCAAATTTTTTTTAACATTTATAAAATTATTTATTAAACATATTTCTACCCATTTTTAACTTTTTATTATATTTTTATGAAATATTCCTGTTATTTTAAAAACAATAATATTTTAGATTTTTTTTTTAAAAAATTCAGAGGAATCATTGTGTAACATGTTCTACATGAAAAATATTTTCATTCTTTATGGGATAATTATTTTTCAAATTTTTACATTATAAATTTAAATGTTTTTTAATTAAAAGTATTTTGAAAATTTTCTTTGTTTTAAATTTTTTTTCAATGTGTAAAATATTTTTCCACTAGTTATTTTTTAAATTATTTGTAATGTTCCATTTATATTTTTACAATATTATATTTATTGAAAATTAGTTTGAATTTGTTTTCATGTTTAAATAGTGATTATAAAAGCTGAAATCCTATAATAATCATGAATTGTCCCATGTGATATTTGAATATCACTTTCTATCTAAAACATGCCTGAAGTATGTCCAAGACATTTTTCAATAAACTAACTCATCATTATTTTTAGTGAAATGTGTGTTTGTTCTGTGTTGGTGGGTTAGAATTTGTATAGTAGAAAATTAAGGTTCCTTGGTGAAGGAGGTATTGATATATGGTTAATATTTGATCTTGTGGAATTGTTTCCTTAATGGATGATTTAGAGGGTTTTGAGCAAGAATCACATATAGAATTCTACAACAAAAGGGTTCAGGTTTTGCTTCATTCTGATATACTACAGTGAAATAATTTAGTAGATGATCAGAGAAGGTAGCGTTCACCGTATATGGGTATTCATATTTGGATGTTTGGGAGAGTAAGGGGCTGCCATCGGTACCAGGCGTTTGCATTTCGGCATGGGACAACTTTCAAAGCAGTCATGCGATTTTGGAGGCATTCTATAAGGATTTTGATGATGGGGAAGGGTATTACTTAATAGTCTTTTTCAAGGATTAATGTGTCCATTTGGACCATTGGGTTTTTTTCACTATGTATTTGAAGTCTATGAGGTTTCCCCCATTGCCAATAAAAGGGGGTTTATCAAAAAATGAATAAAAATTTAGGTATTTAGGCCTTTCTGTTAGTAATATTATTATATGGATGGATAATGTTTAATTTGATGAATTTTTAGGAAAATAATGATTTTTCAGAGGATTTTATATGGTGAATCGAAGAAATGTTTATGAAAACCATTTTCATTAAATGGGTAATGATGTGAAGATACAAAAAATGCTTTATGATTCTATTTCAATGATACTTATGGTTTTCATTATAATGTGGTTGTGACCTATATCACACTCAAATGAATTCTACAATACTTTATATCTCATGAGATAATAATGGGAAGAAATTCAAATGGATTTAACCACTATGGGAAATTGTTCCATCCTGATCTAGTTTGGGAAATAGGTACATCAGGATCCAAAATGGGAAACATGTGATAAGTCCAGAAGCACTACATTGACATTGTTGGTAGTTAAACTCTAGATAGGAAATGTTTATTTATATTTTAATGATGGTTACCCAATTTTATGAAGTTAAACATTGGTTAAGGGGTGATTTATGATTATTTATGACCCTAATAAACCATGTTTTATAAAATGATAACGTTTTATGATATGAATCATGTTAATGATCTACAATATGTTCGGTATGAACATCTTATGTTATGTTCGTAATCACATACGCTTATACAAATTATATGATTTTATATTATCATATATTTATTTCACTTATGTTTACCCATACTGAGCATTTGATAACACCCTTTCTTATATTTCCTTCCCCAAGTTATGAAGAATGGTTTAGGTAGGATATTATTATAAGGAGTATGATGTGAGAAGATCATTTTTTAATATGTCAAATATATTTGATGAAATAAATAGAATGTGTCTCTAGTCTTCGAAAAAACTAAACTATTAAAATCATGGGTTATGTTTTTTTTGGATTTTTTTGAATATTCATCTAAAGTGATTATATATTTATAATCAATGTTATCTATAGTTAGTATCAAAGCAAAAGTTTATATAAAATTTTGATTCTAGGATGATAAAATATTAATGTAGTATGTATGGATATTTCAATGAATATTTCTATGGAAATATATATGGAAAAGTATAAGGATGAGTTTGTGTAGAGGATAATGTCTTGGATTTTTTGTATTGGATGGAGAAGGTGGTTTCCAAGAAATTTCATTGACGTTTAGATTTCACAAGTGGATATTATTATGTTACTCAGCTTCAAAGGAGAAATAAATTTGAAATGGGTGCCATTACTTTTCACAGGGTGTAAGAAAACTGGCTTGTATGAAAAATTAGTTTAACTCTCACATGAGATATGGTTTGTAAATTCATGAATTAATTATGAAAAATCATGAAGGATTAAAATAATCACTATGAATCACCTAGGATGATCCTAATGTGTCATAGATTAAAATTACTATTTTGTGTCTTAGACATCCAAGTATTTTTTTATTATGCTATTTCCACTATTAATACTATTAATCACACTAGATGTTTTGGTTTTAGTCAATGATGGGATCCTAAAGGGAATGGATAAAAATTAAATGTTATAGATAATTTTATTATGAGAAAAAACTGGGATGAAAACTATAGTGAAGGAAATTTTTTCACTAATTTGTTACCACATAACATGATTAATAAATTGCACCCTAACTAACTCTCAGACTCAATAAATATGATAAGGGTAGAGTTTGTTACGTGATCACATAGTGGAGACCATATTAGAAGAATGATTTATTTTCCAATATGTTTATAATGTGGGGAGAAGAACCCCAGTGGATTCATTATACAAGTGGGAAGATGTTTTTTGTATAAAAATTAAGGGAAAAGGTAAGTAATTATAAGGGATAAATGAAATATTTGGTTAAAAATTGATGAGAATAATGGTATTAATAAGATATCATTGAGAGTAACTTTTTTTTCAATGTTGAATATATAGGAATTTTTGTAATCAATGTACTAATGGGAAATATCTTAAATGGAATTTTCAAGGTTGCATGATTAATGTTTATACTACTAATGATTTGGGGACTAAAAATGTCATATGAAAGGAGTTAGATGTTTTAATATTTTTATTTATGTATAATGTGGGAAGCATGTATAAATAGAGATTGATGAATGTTTTGATATTATTAATATTTCATATCATAGGAAACATATATAAAAAATATGATAATGAATAATTCTTAATGATTTGAGATGGAGGTTGAATTATTTAATAGTTTATATACTATAATTAACTAATTATGTAATATAAATCATGAAAAATATATGTATGGATCTGGATGAGTTTTTTTAATGAATTTAAAAAATATATTGAATGGTGTAGACAACCTAGAAAAGTTCTTAAATGGAAATGAGATATTTTTAATAAGGGAAGATAAACCTTAATATGTTCACGATGTTAGGGAGATTTTCCATAGTTTGGATAAAGTGTTTATTAATATGAATAATGTAAATTGTCTATTATTGAGGGCCTTGTAACTAATTATTGATCTAGAGAAAATGGGTTTATGTTATCATTGATTGTGTTTAATACATTATTTTATTTATGTAATATATTCAATAATATGTTTCCTTATTCAATGAATGTATATGTATATTTGTTTTTATTAAGGATTAATGGTAATCATTGTTATTAACATGATTCTTTAAAATATATAACTGTGGTATTCACATATTTGGTATGTGAAAATAATGTGATACATTTTGATATTTGGGATATCATTGTTATGTTGATTTTATGAAATTTTGTATACATTTTTTTAAATTTTTATTTTTGAAAGGTTATAATGTCATCCATTTATAGAATTGTTTAATATGAAATTTATATGATATTTTAGAGATTAATGTATTCTTTGATGACATAAATATTTATTCGTAATGTGTTTGAACAATTTTATTTTTGATTATAACTAGAGATTTAGGGAATGACTTATCATTATTTTATCGATAATATTAAATACTCAAGACCTGAGTAATTCATCTATTATTGTAAGAGATAACATCAATGTTGATCAAGATAAAACTAAATGATGTGATTGTGCTGATGAAAATTAATGAAATATTGTAATATATCTTCTAATGAAAATTATTCAACATTTGGAATTTGATCGTGAAATAAATTTTTCCAATTATCATCATTTTTTTTGATATCAATTATATTTTTAATAACCCATTAGTTTATAGATATATGATTGTTAAATTTATACTTATCATGTTCTCTATCACTGTCCATCAATATTTTTATATTTTTTCTATGTCAATTTTATTAACACCAACCTCAATTATCCTATTTGGAAACCTATTATGTGTTATTCAAGATGACTGTCACACATCTCTTTCTCAATTTTCAAGAGTAAATTTTATTGAACCATTTTATTATGTGGTTTTACCATAATGAGAATTTTAAATGAAAAACCATTTATAACTAGGACCATTTTCATATTATGAGAAGAAATTTTATTTAAGGTTGTAGAATGTAACCTGAAAATATTATAGAAAATAATTTATTTTTTAGTTTAATTTAATATTTTTTATATTTTTAATTAGACACAACACTGAGTGTATCTTCAGTTACATGTAATAAAACGTTAATATGAATTGTAATATATTATAAAAATATGAATATATGATTGTTTTGACCTAGTAGTGGTAGTTATTTGTTTGAATAATAACATCAAAATTTTGAAAATAGATGTCATACATATTTATATAAAATGAATTAATTATTGAATAATTAATTTTAAATATCAATAAAACTAATTTTTAAATAAATGAAATTTTTTTTTTTGAAAAAAAATTGTCTTCTAACAAACACAATATTAGTGAATATATATTTTTAAATTGTAAAATGATTTTAATATAATTTTAATATTATATATTAAATATTTTTAATAGTCACCTTATGGTGTTTCTACAAAAGGGACAATAATAAATACGATTTTCGGATTAAAACCTCCGTTTTTCAAAAAAGTACTTTCGTCACCCTTTTTGAAATTATTTTAGTAGTAAAATTTGAAAAATATTTTTAAATAAAAAATTTAATTTTTGAATCCTATTTTAAAAATTATTTATTATTAATTCATGATAATTTTAGGAGAAGAGTATTTTTTTGATGAACAATGAAAATACCGGTCCTTATTATGAATTTTTATTTATTTTAATGCTTTTAAATACCTTCAAATATTTTAAATATAGTTTTAAAAGGAAAAAAGTATCAATAATATTTCTATTAATCCAATTTAGTTCATTGTAACCAATTGAATAATTTATTTTAATATAAAAAACATTTAAACTTTTGAAAATTTTGTTTTAAAAAAAAGATTCTCATCATATCTATAAGATTAGTTTAATTTTTATTTGTCCTCTTATGTGAATTGAAATTGAAAAAATGGATGTTATATTTGGATATACAATAATTTATATTTTCTAATTTGTTTAACATATTTTTTCCAAAAAATCAATAGTACAAGTAGTTATAATTATTTACTATTGTTAAGGTATACATGTGCATTCAGGGGGTGGGTTAAAATAAAAAAGATAAGGATAAAAAATGACACCAAACATGTACAAAACACAATACATTGATTTATTTAGACCTTATATATTTTAGGTTCTATAATAGAAAATTCTTTATATCCCTTTATAATGTTAAAAATTTGGGCAAAAAAATTTATTTTCAAAAATTAGAAGAGTTCAACTCACCTTAGTTATTAAGGCTAACCCTCCCCTCTCATCAGGATACATAAAATCCACTTCTCCCTAGAAACATCCAATAATATTTATAAAATACCACAAATAATCATATATTCCTTATTTTTTTCATAAATTCAACATAATAATAAGATTTGAGAAATCGAACAGATGTTGTTTGAAAAATAGGTTACATCCTAAACCGAGTGATTTTTTATTACAATTTTCACCCAATTGAATTACTGTTGAAAAATTATTTTAATGTATCCTATATAAATTAAATATATTTAGATATAATTTTTTAATGTAAGATATGAAATAGTTTTACTCTTTCAACAAATGGGTTATGAAATCATCATTCACCATTACGATAGACTCTCCCTTCGCGAACCAATGTTATACGTTTCATGTAACCACATCTCATGTATGGATATAATAATGTATTTATTATACATACACACACACACACACACACACACAGATATATATATATATATTATTTTTTATATTTTAAGTATTATGTAGTAATTATATCCTATTTTTCGTCCTACCTTCTATTATGTGGAACATGATGATGTCGTTACTGTGTAAGGTGAAGTATTGCCTCATGAAGCGATGTGATTTTTTATCATTATACATAGAAGATAATAGGTGTGGTTCTAATTAAAATATTTGATATATATGGAACAAAAATTATCCATGTATGGAAATATATTAATTAAATTTATTTCATTGTCTCCTCCTGGAAAATGGAAACAAAATTCAATCAAATATAAGGGCTACCATTTCCATGAATGATATATATTTTTTCGATATAAAAATTTAATACATAACTATAAATTCATGTTTAATTGATATAAATTATATTTATATCATGGATAAAACTATTTATTTTATTTAACCATGATCAATATATGATGAAAAAAAATCCAATCATACATGAAAGACAAAGTAGTTATTGCCTAAAAACATCATTTTCCTAGAATTGATAATTAATGGGTAATGAAAGGTCATAAGTAAATCATATATAGTGTTATATATAAATGGTTTATTAATAGCTTTATAGTGATCAAATATTTACTATAAAGAAGTTTCAAATATTTATAAAGGATTTCGAGACTTATGGTAATAGATTTCCATCTCACATTTATTTTATATGAGACACATCCTATATTCCCCACTTATTTTTTATATGGGGTATATACATAACATGAATTTATTTTGTGATGATTAAATAGAAAATTATGTGGATTTACATATCCATTATAGGATATCTCTTTCATGGGTATTAGAGTAAATAAGTTACAAATTTGGTAATTCTTGTACGATATAATCTCATCATTTATAAATATTATTTATGTTTATACTTTTGATGGTGAAATATTGTGATCCATATCTCACAAAACTCATGAAGTTTATTATTATATGGTCATGTAATGAGAATACATGGTATTCCTTCATTTCCATCACTTTATATAATCCATAGTTCAAAATAATGTTTTTATCAAAAGTCACCATTATTTGTTTCATTGAAAAATCCATTTTCATCAAAAACTATGTTTCCTAAAGATGTTTAAAAAAGTGTTTTTAAAATTCATATAATTATTTATTGAGGACATTTGAACCCATGATTTAATTTTCATAAAAAAATTTCTAAAGGAATATTCATGTCATTTTCCCAACAATTCTCATTGTATTCTACCAAAATAGAGGAAGGAATCATTACATTAACATGTAAAACATGAATGTTATTTTCCGCCATCATGACCAGTATATTTGTATAAGTATTATTTTATATTTTCGAATGTTATTTCTTAAGAAATTTATTCTCAAAATGTTATATGTTTTAAAATAAATTATTCATTTTGGATAAAATATATTACATAAAACCGTTTTTATTGAAATTTAAAAATTACTTTATATGATTACAAGGTTATTGAAAATAATTTTTTTTATTTTCTAATTTTTTTTACTGTGGAATGAATATAATCCTTAGGAAATTTTATAATTTATGTTCATATATCATCATTCATCTATGATTAAATCCTTTAATGTTATTATTTACTAGGGATAAGATTGAATGATATTATCCATATTCATTTTTGGGAAAATTATTATTTATATTGATTAAATGTTTATGAAACCCATCTATTTTTCATGGGTTGTGATATGGTCAATCGATAATGTATTTAGGGAACCTATTTTACTTATAAGGGTTATAATTGGATGAAATGTTTAATGGGTTGGGATATTTTTTCACACATAATTATGGGTTTCATTTTGAGTTGGGGGACTTATATATCTGTTCTATGCATATGTTAATTATTTATATATCATGAGATAACATGGGGATAAATATTATTGAGATTTACCTACTATGGAAAATATGTCCCTCTATATACACTATTTAAAATACGATTTGTCATATCCACAATGAGAGTTAGGTGTAACATCTAAATCCACTAGTTTTATAGTATTAGTAGATATCATTGACATTTGAATTATTTTTTATATTTATTATGGTTCTAAAATTTTAAGAAATTATGTTAGTGTTAATGATTCAATTCTGATGACATAACTCTCTTACGGGCCATGCTTTTTGAAAAGATAATGTTTTATTCCATGAATAATATTTATTATCTAAGAATGGTTGGGTATGAATTTCTTCTGTTGTGTTCCTAATCACATACCCTTGTGATTATCTTATAATTTCATATGTTCATAGATTTATATCTTCATTGTTTAATGTTACTGAACATTTAAGATAAACCATTCTTATGATTCCTTCCATAGGTTATGAAGAATTTTTTGGGAAGGGAGTTCATAAAATTATTATTATGTCATTGGATCATTATGGGAGATGATGAAGAGTTTTTATGAAATAACAATATTGAGTTTCTAGTATCTAATGACAAGAAATTATAACAGTCACATAACATATATTTAGGAAGTTTATTTAATATTCTTCTAAAAGATGTAATATTTATATATAAAATGTCAGGATTCTATTTTCCCCACCCATATCCAATGTAAAAAGTTTAGAACATTTTTTGAGAACCAATAACTCAACCATTTTTTTAGTGTTGATGGTAAACCTCTATTCAAGAAGGTAATAGGTCCATCTCTTTAGAAAATGAATCACCTATATAAGTTTCGGATCATTTGTGCAAATGTTCTTCTGGTAAAGTAAAATATTTATCATACATAGAAATATAATATATTAAGATTAGTATTAAATACATTAAACACAGACTTAATATATTATCATAGAGGTATAACACATTTGGAAACATGGACACATAAAAAACTGGTCTATAAATGAGCTTCATAATCTCAAAATATATTATTCATAACTTGAACCCTTCGTCGAAATATCATACATAATAACTTTCAATATAACCACAAGAATTAAAAAAAAAAATTGTGTAAAAAGATGTTCAATTCGGTTAAATAACTAAGGTATCAACATATAATGGGTATAGGGCTATGTAAAGATGAGAATAATGTTCTTAAACTATACTTCACATATCATAGATATTATACCTAGTTTATGAAATAAATCATAGTTTTTTATATGACATGAAACATAATGGAATTAATAAACATGAACCATGAGATAAAAAATCTAGAATAAGAAGAAGATTTTTGGAATACACATAAGTGGATAATATAATTTTCTTAGTAGTTCAAGGCTCATTTCCAAGACTATCCATGTTGATTGGATTAACTCTCATAAACATCATAGTATTCAAGGTTGAATAACATGACTATCATTGTGAATATACTCCCTTACCAGAATTGGTTCACTCCCCTTTTTAGTCATCTTTATCTCATGAGATATGATTATTTACCCAGTTCATTAGTTGTAGATATAGGTCCCACCCATAATGTAATGAAAATCATACTAGTTTTTACCACAAGATAATTAAGCATTAATCATATTATAAACATTTAAATGAAATGGATTTCCTAATCATTTTATCAAAACATAACCTATGGGAAAAAATTAGGTTTCATAATCATTACAGGTAACATCCTATTACCCTCTTTCAATTATTTCCCATATCTTTTCAACCATTAAGCTTGAATTGGGTGTATTTTGGTATTCCCAAAGGTAGAGAACATATTATTAGAAAAATTACCTAATGTTTGGGGAAGTATTTTTTTAATTAATTGATTATGGGAATAAATGTGTTAATGTATTTGAGGGGTTTTCCCTAAGGATGGTGAACACCTGAGAGTGTTTTGGCTTTTTGTATAAGAATTCGGATTTTCTAATGTGTTACCTAAAATTACATGGTGTGAAAGTTAGTTATACGACATTTATATGGTCTCCATAAATAATTCGCGAACCATGTATAAAGCGTTATAGGAGTTCAACACTTTTAATATTTATAAAATTATTATGTTAAAATATCATGTATTAATTAAAATGTGGATGTGTTTTTTTGTACATGAGCACTTTTGATTATTAGATGTGTAAATGGGTTACATTCTATGTAACTATCAATAGATATTATTTTAGGGTGATTCCTCTATATATTTTTCATTCATTCATCCATAGATTTCCTTGATATTGACCTAGAGCCCTTATCTAGAGATTTTTTGGGCCTCTTTTCTATACATATTCGTCCATTTGGTGTGTGATCACCATTGTATAAGGATTATATCTTTGGGAGAGTATAAATTTTTTATTATAATTTAATTTGATCATGGTAGAAAAATTTCATTGTGTTTTCATATCCCTTACCACGTTGTGATGTTTCATTATCCTTATCTCTAGATCTATATTTTGATTTCGTCCTAGGGGCCATTTACTTGCTTGTTGGGGTTAGGTGAGTGTATGTTCTTGAGTTATCTGTTGTTTCCTCTTTTACACTGACCATATTAATATTTCAATCAAACATGAGATTTTTATATTGGTTATATGGCCACCCTTGTCATTGTCTGTTTCATCTGTGTGGTGTAATCCATTACAAGCATGTAAAACCTATGTTTTTAGGTTGGTGGGTCCATATCTATCAAATTTTGGAGAATTTTATTGAATATATTTAGATAAATTGATTTAATAAATAATATTGAATGATACGGATTAATATGAATGATTTTTTTTTTTGTATGTGGAACTGGGATTTTATAAAACATGATTTCCTCTGGTTTTTGTGAATCAATTGTGTTTTAAAAGAAGTGTGAAAGGGCTTTGTGAAATGGTTTCAATGAATGAAATTATTAAATGGTTTGATTAATTGATTTGTAAATTATATAGAAAGGGAATCCATTGGTACTTAGGTTGATGGTATAGTAATAGGTCGTGTACACTATTGAGGGGGTTTTCTCATAGGGCTTTCCTCTATTGTGTTGGATTATTGTTCTATAGACTTGTTAGTCCGGTATAGAGTTTATGTTTCTTGTTTGTTTATATTATCTATAGACTCATTGAATATGTCTATTATGTTGATAAATAAATGATTTTTTGAATTAGGTGTGAGGATCCTTGATATTATGAATGTGTGTGATCCTTGGCATGATATGAAATATTCATCCTTGCCAATATAAAAGACTTTAGGGTTGTTGTTATTTGGTTATATTTCTATAGATTTGATATTATATTTTATGAATTCTTGGGTTTTTTTTGAAATGATATAACTTTTGTGATATATGGATATAAGATTATTTGAAATAGATTTACCGATTTTATTGAAAGTTTTGGAAAATAGGGAAATTAAATTTTTTTGCATGACGTTTATTTAAAGAAAACTATACTATTATCATGATATTTTTAAAGTTTATCTTTATTTGAATATTTTTTAGAGACTCAATGTGTAACACCTGATTGATACCCTGTAGATCATGTTAGCTTACACCTTACATACCCCTTTGATAATGAATATATCTTTATATTTATTTAGATGCAGGGAATGAAAATACACCACAGTGAGGCTATGATATTTTTGTCTGTTGAAATGGGTAGTTGGTGTTGAGATGATAGGATTATAACCATGAAATGAAATGGATTATTAGGTTATTATGTTTTATTATTTATTTATGGATGTACATGAAAATTTATAATGTTTCTATATTTGGGCTATTTGGTTTTTTATATTTGGTTTTTTATTGTGGAATATATTTATCTTTTTCACTATTGTCTTGTTTGTATATACGTTCCATGTTTTGAATTCATGTAGGGAGAAATCATGCCCCTTAATTTTTCATTGATTCAAAGGATCCGGTCATCAACCCATGGGGATCAGGTATTACCTACAAGTTTGTGATGGACCTATACTGGTAAGAGTTTGATAAGGAATTTGGGTCATTTTATTATATTTTTATATCTAATGTTGTATGTCCACAAGAATCGTTGTCTTGGGACACCTGGTAAAATAAATATAGGATTTTTAGCACATGAGCGGTATATTACAATGATTTCCTAGTGAGCTATTTCAATAATGATAGTCAAATTATCATTGGATGTTGGGATGTGTTTCTCCACTATTTTGTTATTAATGATATCATCAGTTTTTTCTTAATGGTATTTTAGTATAACTATGATTTTTCTATTTTCATGCCATTTTAATTTTTTAATGTTCATTATTATTCCTCCAAGATGTGTTTTGTGAGTTCATTGGTATGGTTCAGCTGATAAACCTCAAGGGAATACTAAAATAGATCATATGTTTATTGTGGATATTTTATGGGATGCTCTCACTACGGATCGGGATGATCATAAATAATTTAATGTAGTTATTTAGGTATAGCCATGATATGTAAGAGAAGGAGATCGATCATGGTATTTATTTTATGAGAACCCACTATTATTCAATGTTACAATTGAACCAAAATAGGAAGAAGGCTTGATTGAAAATAATAATCAAATATTTGACTTTATAGATACACCATAGAGAGCTTAGGTGAAATTACAATCCTACAGACATGAGGGTCCTAGAAATAGATGGTGGGAACCCATGGTTTAAGTGGATAAGAATGTGGGAATGGATTGGAAGAGTTTGGAGACTTTATTATTCTATTAGTTATATCTAAATTCACTGTTTATGGAAAAGACATTGTAATTACACTATTTGTAGCAGAGAGAGGGTTCAATGTAAGATTTTAGTAGTTAGTTTACAGAGATTGTTCATTTTTTCGCCACAGGTGTTGATGAATGACTAGTTGAAAACTCAGAAGTACCTGTAGTGTTTGATAATGGATATCAAATATCATGTAAATATAATGAATCTTTCTAACTATGTAATGATATTGGATTAGGAGTTGATGGAAAAACTAAATACATAAGTAATGGATGGAATTGTTCCCCTTCTCTTCCTCCAAGTGGAATATTTAGTTTAACAGCAGTGAAAAAGGAAATATATATTTAATATTGCATTATATTATGTGGTAGTACATGGAAGAATGACTCTTAGATACCTCCATTTCACTATGTGGTGTTCCTATTACTTGATATTATTGTGGAATGTTCCGACACACCAGATGTTCTTGTCATCCACCTATAATGATATTTAACATTTGTGGATTTGAGGGTCATTTGCATGGATTCCATCAGGATATGTCTACACATCGATATGGTCTGGGATCATCTCCTACAGGGTTCATTACAGTGAAGTTAGATACTTCAAAGACTAAAGGGATCAAGACCTCATCATTATGAATGAGGAAACATCACGTAGTAGATGAGTTTATAGTGGAGTATCTGTGGGTCCACTAACATTTTGAGGAACAATATTTATTTAATCATTGATATTCATTTATTTAATTGATATCAATGATTCCAACTTATTTATATCTAGAAGTTTTATTATATTATTAATTTTACAGTGGATCTCATGTACATATGTATATAGTAAGAGACACCACATAAGAAGTGGAATTATCATGTTTTTTGGTGACCTACGTGTGCGCTATTGATTACTCTGGAAATATTATTCTGGGATTTCCTTGTTCTCAATCTAGATATATTCAAAATCATCATTAGGATTGACTAGATTTTTTTCATTATCCTAAGGATTATTGTTTTCATTAGAATAAATTGTTTCTTATGGAATATGGAATTTAACATGTGTTTCAGGGAGAGTTTTATTCGAGGTCTGTTTTTGAATGAACTTCCCACCTATAGATCAAGAGTTCTTTATCCACTATAGTAGTTGTTTCTGATAAAATTTCTTCTATTAATGATATTCCATCCATTTTTTGGGGATTACCTGAGTTTTTTCTAGGTCAACTATTTAGCTTCCTTCCTGAGAGTTATATAGTTTACTCTATTGAACTAGTTCTACATATGTATATAATATTATAACATATTATCATATGGAACCGGTGGAATTAAATGTTGTTTATATTTATTTGGATGATCTTGTGGTGAAGGACTCTGTTCTCCATAGTGTTTCACATTATGTTTCCATGATACTTTTATCCAAGAATGTACATGGACTACATCTTTTTTTTTTGGATAACCAGATACCGAAATGTAAAAAATTTAATAACCCCATCATTTCCCAAATTTAGTCCTTTTTTTATTAGTTAATAGTTGAAAAGTGGTTTTTAGTATTGATCAGTTGATATTGTTATCCCCAACATAGGTTTTAGGAATATGATATACTAAATATAACCTTGAATAGAGTGCGTGGACATTAATATTATATTCTGACATGTTTTGGTGCAAAAAATTACATTTCAATTCTCATGGATTTGACAAATCATATATTCCCTCAGTATGTCAACAAATTAGTTGTAGTGTTAGTGGATGATGTTTTGGTATATTTTAGATCTGAGCATGATAATGAACACTATATGAGTTTGTCTTTGGTAATCCTATATTGTCACTATATTTTTATAATGCTTTTGAAATTATATTTTTGGATCCAAGAAGTGAATTTCATTGGTAATATGATTTTTTATCATGGATTATCAGTTGATCCTTTGAATTTAAAGGAATTATTTTCATCAGAAGATCTTTGGATTTTCATTGATATTTATTATTTCCTTGGACATTCTAGATACTATCAAAAGAGCATCAAGGAATTCTCTAATTTTGAATCACCCTTGATTTATTTTACTAGGAAGGAGGTGAAATATATATTTGATATTATTTAAAAGTTTTCATTCAACTTGTTGAAAACTATTATAACATCAAATCCTATTCTTATCTTATATGAGCTTGTAGGGTGTATGTGGTTTGCTATAATTTTTCTAGCACTGTTTTGGGTTGTGTTCTCAAGGAGGATTATCATGTGTGTTGTAGAATTCATTTCATCATTGACAACATGAGAAGAATTACACCAATCTTGATGTAGAGATTTACACAATCTCCATGGGAGTATGTTTTGGAAGCATTATCTATTACTATAATGGTTCGAATTCATTTATGACCATATGAGTTTCAGTTATATATTTTCTTCAAAATAATTGATTCAAAGAAAGAGATGTAGGTTGTAATTATTTTAGATGTTTTAATTTGTTATCAACTTCACCCTATGGAAGTGGAATTTATTTTCTAAAGATCTTAGTATGAAATTATTTTAAAAACTATTTAGGAATCCTTGTAAAAAATAGAAACTTATGGGGTTTTTTAGTGGCATCTAGATTCTGAGGAGGATGTTTGTGGAATTATTTTTCTAGTGATTTTTTTTCATCATATTTAGTTGAATTTATTTCATAGAGTCAACAATATCGCATTGAGATTAGAGGAATTTCAGGAACCCTATATGATAGGGAGGCCATTTTTGGTAGGTCTCCCTATTTAAATGGTAGTATCTGTTTTTGGGGATAGTTTTTTCATCCCTGAATTTGTAAGGATATAATTTTTGTACTGTCATAGTTCATAATGGTTTATTCACTTGTGCATTATAAAGATTTAATATTGCATGGGATGATGACTATGGTGGCTGTATATGAAGGTGGACATTGCTGATTATGTGTCCCACTATTATACATTCAAATACTAAAATATTGTGTATATAAATCATTCTATTTTTCCTCAACATCTTTCAATTCATGTTTGGGTATTGTAGGTTTTATCCATGGATCTTTCAGTTGTATTACCATGAATTTTTTTATAGGGGAATCCAATCTCAATTGGGATTGATAATTTAAAAAATTCATATAATTTAATTATTATTAAGGGGAACCACTAAGTTGAAGATCTTGGTAATATGTATATGAATGAAATTTTGAGGATACAAGGGGTTACTTATTCAATTTTTTTAGAAAGTAATCCTTGTTTTTATTTAATGTTATGAATGAGTCCTTATGAGGTGATGGAAACTCAGGTAAGGTAAAGTAAACATATCATCCGTATATAGACAACCATATTACGCATGCTATTAAAATTTGGAATGATTTGATCAATGCATGTGTCTGGGATTTATGTGGACAGTTGTATATCCATCTGGGACATGTTGATTTTTCATCTAAAATATTTTATTATTCCTTGATTATAATGTATCCAATTGGGGATCAATATGGTTGCCTGTATAGATGACCACTTTATTAAGAAGATGTGGATGAAGCTTCTCTAGTGGGACTATGTTTAGTTCAGGAGATGACTATGAGGATTTAAGATATACATCCGGGTCTGGTTATAATGCAATTTTGGAATATGTCTTATAAGAATTATCAACATCATACTTTTGAGTTTTATATAGGTGACTACATTTTCTTGATGTTTTCTCCTCAGTTGGGTCACCACCAACTTTCAAAATATGGTTTTTTGGCTCTGAAATACATTGGACTATTTTATGTCATTGAGTATCAGAGGGAGGTTTCTTATCATTTGGAATTATTGGATCAGTAGTCATGAATTCATGATGTATTACAAATATATAAACAAATAAATATCATCCTGACCCCTCTCATTTGACGATTTAGGAGGATACTGAGTTAGAGAGAAATGGATGTATTATTGAGAATATAGTTTAGATCATTGAATTCTATGTGAATGTATTTCATGGAAGTATATTCTGTTGTCCACATTGTTATGGAATCATATATTAGATTATCATAAGGCTTAGGAGAGCGAGTCATTGATGAGGGAGTAGTGCCCTCACCTCTTAACTAGAATTAAGTATTCAACATGACATACCAAGGATGGAAGGTCTTTATGTTTGGGATTTGTATCATATTATAACACAAATTTATATATATCCATTCTTTTTTAGTTTTCTTCTTGAAATACGGGAAACATGATGCTCCCTAATATTCATAATCATATCTAGGAAAAATTATCTCATTTTTGAGGATGTATATTTGTTTAAATTAATTGATTATGGGTAAAAATGTGTTAATGGATTTTTGGTTTCCTTACATGTTCGGAGAATACCCATGTTGGTTTGGGATTTTTTGTTTGAATATAGATTTTTTTTATGTGTTGGGTGATTACACTATGTGTAAAGGGGTTGAACGATGTGTAAATGGTTTCAAGAAACAAGTCATGAACATTAAACATGCTATGAATGGAGTACACACCATATAATGTTCACATAATGTGTAGTGTTTAAATATTATTTTAAAAAAGGAATAAAATTAATAGCTTACATGATCCCCATGGATTTCACCACATGTAATTGTCATTGACACTATGTAACTTTCAGGAGTTTATCTTTTTGGGATTTTCCTTGATGATTTTTTCATTCAACTTACATATCCTCTTTGATCTCGACCTAGGGATATTTTGTGTAAATATTGATATCCTCCATTCAATATAGATTGATTTGGTTGACATTTTATCATTGTTGGAGTTGGGTTTCATCCTTCTAGATGAGTAAACTATTCAGCATCTTCATTTCATCCATCACAGTTGCGTGATTGCATTCTTTTTTTAATATTTTGACTATTGGTGATTTTTCATCTTGATATTCTCTAGATATATTGTATGATCTCATTCAAGGGGATATTTACTTGATGCTTATGTTGGGGGGGGGGGTCATGTTCTTGATATATGTATCCTTTCATCTACTATTCTAAATCATTTTTAATTAGATCTATCATAAGATGTGAATATTGGTTATAATTCCTCTATTCTATTTTTTTGGTTTAATTTTTGTGGTGGACTACATTGAGAGTATTTGTAGCCTAATATATTATGTATGTTTTTTCATTTCAAAACTATTTAGGTGAACTGTATTACCCCAGTTTTGAAAAATTACTTTAACAAATAAAATTCCATGATAGGAATTTTTTTATGTTGGTTTGTAAAATGTTTTATTTTATTAAAATATGGTTTCCCATAAATTTCGTTAAAGGAATGGGTTTTAAAAAAATTATTAAATATTTTTGTTAAATTTTCCTCAAATAATGTAATTTTAAAATGCTTTTGATGAATTTATTTAGAAAATAGAGAACATGAGAAGCATTGGGTACCTAGGAGGAAAGTATAGTAATATGAATAATCCATAATTGGAAGGGTTTTTAATGGGTATTTAGTCTAATCTATAGTTCATTTGTTATAGGGACATCCTAGACCTATTGGGTGGTTCATATTCTAGGCTGTTCCCTAATACATAGACTCAATCCATATGTCTAGTGGATTGATTCGTACACAATGGTTTATGTTATATAAGAGTGTCCAAGATATCTTGACCTAGTGTTATTGTTGGAGTGTTGTGACTTGTCTGGTTTGGATAATTTGGGATTATTTTAGATTGTACTCGTTTTGATTTACTACCATGGATTTTATTTGATATCTGATGCATGCATTAGTTTTTTTATATGAGATATCTTCATTTTCAAATGGATTTGAAATTTTCTGAAACTGATTTACCTATTTTATTATGAAATGTTGAAAAAATTGGAAATTAAATTATTTTGACTTCAATTTCATATATAAACTGTGGAATGGTTATCAAGATTGGTTTTACATAAAGTTGAGTATGCAATGATTATTATTCTGAGATTTGATATGTAACACTTGGATGAGACGCAACTGAGCTTGTTATTTTCCACCCCACATACACATTTGGAGGTGCTTATAACATTTTATGTCATTAGATATAGTAAAACTAAATTAAACACAATGTGGTACTGATGTTTTCTCTCAACGGAGTTGTGAAACTAGTGGTGATATGGATGGTCTTCCAACGCTAACACATGGAGAAGTTGGTGTTCCAATTTTAGCAGTCCTTTGTAGTTTGATGTGTACATGGATATTGTTTCTACTATTGTGTTGTTTGGTTTTTTTGTTAATTTTCAATTATGGAATACATTTTACTTTTTTGATGTGTTCTCTATTGTATTTCCATGCCATGTTGTGTCATTATTTTGGGTGAAATCATTCCTTATGATTATTTTTTATTTCCCCACTTCTAGTCCAAAACCCATGGGTATCAAGAACACCATTTGAGTATATTATGGTTCAGTCTGATTTCATGTTCGATATAGTATTAAGGTTGGATCATTACATTTAAATATTATAGAACTACACAACTAAGGGAAATAGAAGTGTATGTCCTATGATTTTTTTATCACGGTAAAACCCATGGATGTAAAATGGGTTGTATAAAAGATCATTCCATATAAACATAGACTATTCATTGAATTAATACTAATGGTATCCTAGGATCATATACACTGTAAATCATATGTAACATCAATTTATTTTTTATAGATAAGGAATTAATTTGAATGAAAATCCACTTAAAACATTTTTCAGTTAAAATATTCTTTCCTTGAAATTAACTTTTTTAAAATTATAAATTCAATGATTATTTTGGAAATAAATATATTATAATTTAACTATAAAAAACTGATAATGGAATAAAAATATGTCATGACATTAAGATTTTTTTTTTCGTACGCATTAGAAAAATATTCCTTTCATATTTTCTGTAGAAACCATGTGGGATTTATTTAGAAAAAACATGAAGATTATTTAGATTTTTTTAGAAGATGTATTAAATTAGTAAAATAATAATAAAATATTGAGATATTTTTAAATAATTTTTGAAATAAAAATTACAAAATTGGGGGGATCTATTTTTGATTTAGTATTGATATAAAGATGAATATTCTTGATAATATCATTTTGAACTATTGTGTGAATAAAGAGTGGATAATAAAGGGAAAAATGTATTCTAAAATATAACTAATGTAAAATAAAATATCTAAGTTTCATGTTAGATAGATTATAAAATCTCATCATTGAATGTATAATTATGAACAATCCCAATAAATGATGATATTGTAAAATAAAACCCAAACCACTTTGGTATCTCTGAATTGTATGGCCCAAGAATGAATAATATTAAATGAAATATAGAATTTCAGAATAATAAAAAAACATAATATTTCACATCAAATGGGATTTGTATTTACCTCATTAATTTATATAGGTTCATAATATAAATTTGGTCTCATTAAAGGAAAAGTTTGAAAAAAAATCATTTACCCTGAGTCTTGACATCCTTTATATACGTTAAAACCTATATTATAATAAATATTAATTTATTGTAATTATATTACAGAAACATACATACATACATAAGTATATATAATTCAATATATTATTTAATTATTACCTTTTATATCTTATTTATTTACAAATCAAAATAATGTTATGTATCAGGCAATGACTATATTGTTTCTTGGCAATGTTCTTATTTTTTAATTTTCGGTTCTTGTACATTGATCATGGTACCATCATCTCTTGAATATTAAAAATGATTTAAAATTGTATATATTCATTATATATTTTTTCATAATATTCTATAAATGTTAAAGATATAAATCGATTTACACCATTCATGTATACGTTATGCCATATATACACACAACATTGCCATCATTTATCAAATTATTAAAAGAAATACTGGTAAATAGTATATTACTAATAAAATAGTTATATGAAAATAACATCACATATTTTTATTAAAATCATATTTATTAACTACAATTTAAGTAATTAACAAGTAACATTACTCCGCGAGGTAGTAGTTTATCATAAAAACAAGTGAAATTATCATATACCCACAGAATGGAAAGTCAGAATGTGTGTGTGATATAATAATAATAATAATAAATGGTTAATAATATCATAAATATCATATATAAACATTTAATCTAACATTATATCCATCTATGAGAGGTAGTGATTGAAAATTAAAAACATCATCTCCTGAGGCTTTATTCCACCATACACTTGATTGAGGATTCCTGATACCAACTTATGGATGTTAACATGATTTTAGGAAATTTGATTAAAATAAAAAAATCATATTATATGTAATATAACTGATATATTATATCATCCTGGTATAAATATAATTTATGTATTTTTAGGGTAATATAAAAAACACTCATCCAATATTATTTCCTCTTCTTCATGAAATCTCCATACAGATGCATCAAAAGACATCCTAGGATTGATTTAGGGTAAAAAAAGGAATATAGGATGAGAATTGGTATGTATGGAATATATTTGTTCATTTTACAAAAAAACAAAATTTTATTGGAATTGTTAAGAGTAGAAGAGATGGGGTGGAGTTTTATAAATGATGTAAGTGAGAAATTTGTATTTTTAGTAATGAAAATTTATTACAAACGTTTTTCACATGTATCAAGGCACCAAAATGAAACATTATTGAAGATAAGGAACTATATGGTATAAATATTTTTAAAAAATGGGTTTTTGGTATGTTTCAGCAAATTTCCCCAAATATATTTGACAAGCACCCCTATGTAAACCCATTTTACCATAACTACTGAAAATAAATTCTATGATTTTTTCTATTTATTATGGTTAAAAATTATGTTTTTATTATTATATAAAAGATATTATTCTCATTCAAAACTTGGAATACATGTTTTTAAATTCCACTAAAATATGTAGACAAATTTTGCCCAAAATTAAACACACAAAAGTAACAATAGACTTGTTTTCCAAAGTGAAATGGAACAAATGGTTAAAAAAATTAACCAAAAATTCAACATTAAAATTATTCAATGAACTAAATAAAAATAATTCAAATAAAAATAAATAATTTTAATTTAATACAAATTTTATGTCACAAAATTTCCTTATAAATTCTTTAAATGAAAATAATTTTTCCAATTAAAACCATTATTTTCACTTTTTGTTGAAAAATTAATCTCATCCAAAAAATACCAAACATTCACCCAAAAATAATTTTATAATTATTATTTAGAAAATATTTTTTTTATAAAGTTCATTTTATTAATTTTCAATCAATTAACATTATTTTTGTTAACAAAAATATATAGAAAAAAATAATTTTTTGTGAAAATATTTTTTTCGGAACATATTACGACATTGTCAAGTATTAAATATGTTTTTTTAATATTATTTCATTATAAAAAACCTTTCAAATTTATATTTTAAATGTTTATATTAATATCCATTCAAAAATTTATGATGAATAGGTAATTATTTCATTTTTTAAAGAATAATAATATTTTTTTCTGGTTGGTTAATAATCGATGTTGCATGGAACAAAAGAATTCAAATAAATTTATTTTGTTAAAAAAATCCATAAAATCTTATATTTTTACATTCATCCCAAAATAAACTGAATTTTTACTTTCATACTATGTCACATTTATACAAAGATAAGAGGACTATTATTCCTCATCATATCCACTAGTTCCTATGTAGCTTCCTTAAATTGGTGGGTTCGCCAAAAATGTTTGACTAGTTGATTTGTCAAGTTCAATATAAGTTTATCTCTATGTTTAAAATATCCACATATTGTAACTCATAGTATATATATTTAACTAATGGTATAAACACTATGTTTAGTACATATGAATTATCAGATATGTACATCCTTATTAATGAAACATTGAATACATCATGAACATGAGAGTGGATTGGTAGATGAACTAACCAAAAGGCTACCATTCTGATATGATCAGAAAATTTATTAGTAACCATTTTCATAGGGATTATTTTTCCATTACATAAATTGTTCATTACCTTATTGCATCAATAAATTATTATTAACAAATTTTTATAGACTTTAAACTTCAGATCACATAAAATATTATTAATACAAATTTTCTTTAAACATTGTGACCCTTATTTATTGTTGAATGGATCTAAAGTTTTTTTCCACTTCATCAGCTATTTCACATATTATCAGATTTATATCTCCAAAATCATTCAATTACATTGAATGTCAATACATGTTTCCATATATGGATTTATGAGGATACATCTGATTTCTTTAGTGGTAGTTATTAATGTAATAAAACTCAACTAGAGAGAGATATTAATCCCAACTACGATTAAAATACGTTGAACAAGATATCAAAAAATCCTCTATGGTATGAATGGATCTATCATACTTACCTTATTTTTTAGGATGATATGTATTAATGAAACTCAATTCCATAAAAATTTATTTCTAAAGAGATATAAAAAACATTTATCCAATCCTCAGATATGGAACAAAAACAATTGAATGTGGTACTCCATTCAACATTACCTATTTCTAAATGTATATCCATGAACACTGACAGACATATAAATTATTTAAAATTTTATATAGTGTGATGAATTTATAAGTATATCGACTACAAACCATATATAATTTTTATCTTTTAACATTTTGTGGATTCCAATGATTTATTTGACAGTGTGGTTTTCCCAAATCCATCCTCGTAAGGGTAATGGATGTATGATTCCCTTATAATTTTCTCTCTAACCATTTTCTTTGTAATTAACCAAGAACTGATATATAAATACTAAATAACCCTCATCATTCCATCCCATAAAAAACAATCTATCAAATATCTCTACATCAATGTACAACAAGGATAAAAAGATAATGATGTACTATGAGCATCTTGTACCAAACAATTCTTCTAATATGGTATGGGTGAAACACATAAATGATTCTAGAACATTGTCATTACATAATCAACATTTATAAACATAATAACATGTCTAAAATTAATTTTCATCGTTTTATATTCATTACACTCATATGTAATCATCATTGTTAGACATGTATGGACATTTAACTATGAATTATATGATTTATCACGTTAAATTTGCATTTACAGATCCAACGATTTATTTTTTTTGGATATTTTATAATCCCCATTTTGGAAAATATTATATAATCCTATCAACTTAATGAATCTTCCACCTTTTTCACATTCTCAGGGTGGTTATATATTGAGCAGTCATAATATTGAATCATCTGTAACCATATGTTGTGGTGCATGTTCAAATCCATATATATTAATATATAATATAAACGTTTGTTCTTTGTCTACATATCACACTTTCCTCTAGAATGGTAATGTTTCCATATCATTAATAAAAATTACTGTAGATACCACAAAATCATGAGTAAGGTAATTTTTCTCATGAACCTACAATTTTATTAAGTAATAATCGATAAGTATATAATTATCCATAACAACACATCGAAATGACTATTTGGATGTATCACTATAGATTACAAACCATTATCCAATGTAGGGTAATGTAATAACATGTATGATGACTAAAATTATATTCATTTCCTAGAAATGTTCTATAGATTAATCTATCCAATGGAAAGTTTCATTATTCATAGTTCGCATGGTGAGAATATTAGATAATCATGAGAAATAATTCAAAAAATATCTAAAATATCCAAAAAAATGAGGAAAACAATGAATTGAGGTCACCATGTTAATTTTAGGACAAAATTATACAATCATGATTTTGATGGATCTACCGATATACCCTATCAAGAGATTTTAGAAACTAAAAATGAAACCATTAAGATCCAAAATCTATATTTTAAAATTTTTTCATATAGTTTATCTTTCGTAAGGGTCATTATTACAATCCGCTAGTGATCTTAATTCTCTTCCTTTCTCTATGAATATATAATAGTATCTTCTATAAGGAATATAAAAAAATTGAACATGGTAATATATCAAGACCCTATTAATTATGTACCTGATGATAGAGGGGTAATTATAAATAGATCATATAATCACTATATATTCATAGTGCCTATACCATGTATATAATGAGTCTTTATGAGGTCTTATTTCTTGAACCTCAATGGATGATAACCATAATGAGGTTCAATCATGGAAAATTATTGAAATCCATATTGTTGATAAAATATGTCATCAATAAATGGAAGATGATACATGTTCTTTATTTTGATCATGTTTAACTCCAAATAATAAATATTTAGTCACATGAAACTATCATTATGTCTAAAAATGAGTATATGTGCAGCCAAAGGGCACAAACATGGATGAAATAATCACTTGTAATAGTTTTTCTAGATTTTCTTATACATTTTTTAAAATAAATTTAGGCACATATATTGGGAGTTTTTAAATTTTTTTAAAACATGGTATGATTTATATTGAAAAATAATCATCATGAATATGTTGAGGATTAATAACCTCTTTTGAAAAGGTATTAAAAAATATCCAAAAATTTGAATTTATTTTTTTTCATGTTTCTACCCAACAATCTGAGATAATCAAAAATATAAAATGTTAATAAAATCCAATTTAAATAATTTCATCTAAAACAGAAGTTCATACATATTATGAAATTTATAGAAAATCAAATTGTGGGGTTAAAAATGAAAAATGACATCCCATTCGTGAAAATTATTGTGGGTGTTTTTGTTGGGATATCCAATCCACACCTATGATAAAATCAAATTCAACCAGATGTTGAATTAGAAAATTTATAGGAAGAACACCACCACAAATTTCAATTATACTAGAATCATATACATGTGATGTGATTATCATAACATTAGGGGTTTTCACATAATATTCTATATCTAATCATTTGGGTGGCATCCTAATAACCATAGAATTGTTTTCACATAAAACAAATCGGTATTTCAGGAGTCGTAATATATTCGTTGTTCCATATTGGATGGTAAGTTTATATTTCACAATGTCAATATAGAACCCCTCTTAATAAATAGTGATCACATGATATTCCCCTTTACCAAAATATTAAGAGGTTGTTAATGTTGATCATTATTAATAACCTTTGTATTTTGGTATTGGTTACTATAGTTCCCACACTCCTTTCATTTGAAATGATAGATAATAGGGAGTGCATTCTAGGTGGCTATATCTCAATTCCCATCATTAGATGGATTAAACGCGTAAATTCAGAAATAAATTTCTTGAGGACCTTCCTTTTAATACGTGGAACATTTACTAGTCCTCTTATTTAAATTTCCGCATTCTTTCCTTTCACACTTCACAAATGAATGAATGATCATCTTTTCTCTCAATGGTTTTTGGAGTTTCTTCTAAACACTATCTTTTATTTATTGTTAAAACTATGATATTGGTGGGTAACTATGATATAAATATCCACCATGAATGAACATATAATGATTTGTTAATATATAATGAATTACCTTATGTAGAACACATTTTGGACACTTATATTAAATTCATTTAAGAGTCGATCAACAATACATTGAGGTTGGATGATAATTCCATAAGCATACATCACATGTTTGGTACAATTTTCTTCATTGGCCGTGACATGTTATTATTTATTCATCTTTAGAAAAAATAATTTTTTCCCAATTTAAAAAAAAAATTATAATATGGAATTACTTATTAAAAATAATATTATTAAATCATACCACTTCATGATATCAATTTTTTGGTGTTCTAATTTATTATTTATGATAGTCCCCAATTGATCACCTCCTCCTTAAAACTGATTGAAAACAATAAAAAACTATTTCTTGATTTGAACCCTAGAAAATGGAAAATATAATTTTAGTGGTTTTGATCCATATCTCAGTAACTAGAATATTAATGGGACCGCATAGGGAAGGTGTATGTTTTATCAATATATAATAAATAGAACATTCCCCTCTTTTATTAGTTTGTATGTTTAACATGATTCATAATTTGAGATAGTTATTTGAGCACATCAATGATCTTTTGAATTCTAACACCCATGAAATTTGGTTTCTCATGTAGAAAATAACTTCATTATCTATTTTACTCAGCATTAATATATATTATATAGGTTTTTACTATTTAATAAAATTAAAATTCATTGTTTGATAAAATATTATTATTATAGGGAACCACGTAACAATGAAAAATTACTTATAACATGTAAAAATCTTGTAACTTTATTTTTAATCAATGAAGGATTAGGTTTATCTTTGGTTTTTCATAGTAGTAATATTTTGAAATAATTAATGATGGTTTGTAAATTATCTATTAATTATTTTGGAATAACCCCTAGGAGTTTCAAACCATGTGTTCTTTATTTCACTGTATTTTTTAAAATTTGAGATGATCATGAGAAGCTCAATGTACCCTTTTTAGTGTTTGTGCCCCTATGTACCAATCTCCTAGTGCCACATTGACATATTGTATCTAGAAATGGATAAAATTTCAAGGAACCCACTCAGTTTATACTTTACCAATATTCTCAAACATTTTCCTATAGTTTGACATATCCTTAGACATATCATCATACAAATCCTAAGAAGTATCATGATAGTTCTATCTAATGTTTAATATCCCAATTTTAATTGTCAAATAAACCTATCCTATATTTCAAACTATATATACCCTTACTTATCATTCATATATATTGAATATTTTTAAAAGAATATTCATTTCATTACAAAAATACATTCCTTTGAATAGTAAAGTTATAGCACCTTCGGAAGTATGGAGATATAAACAAGTTGTCCATAAGTGAGTGACGACATTTCCAATGAAATTATTCATAACTACAATCCTTCACATAAATATCAAATATAACACCTTTAATCATGACATATAGAAAGGAAATACATGTAATGTAGTGTTCAGATGCCCAGTAATGGTAAAAAGGGATACATCAACATATCATGAGCATAAGGATTTATGAACATGAGGATAAAACATTTGAACCCTTACTTTAAAATACTTGATAATAGAATAGATTCATGGAATATGTTTTGGATAAACATATTATACTAATCCTAATGAAAACAAAAACATGATCCATGAGAGGGTAATATTGTCATAATACTTAGATTCTTGGAATACATATAAGAATATAAAATAATTTCCTCAGTTTTTCAAGGCCTGTTGAGAAGAATATCATAATGGATTGAGTTCACTACCCAAACCATTATAGAATTTAAGGTTCACTATAAAAACTTTCATAGTTTATAGAGTTCTATAATGAATTCAGTTCACTCCACATTCCATTATTTATTATCTTTAGAGATATCAATTTTACCCAATGCATTGAAGAGATATATAGGTCCCACCAATTATATAATGAAAATCCTACAAATTTGTACAACAATATCATAAAAGAATACTTATTTTAGACCTCATTAAATTATGTTGTTTAATAAAAATTAAAAATTTACATAAAATATAGAAATGAAACTAGTTTCATACTAATTTTTTTATTCAACAACAAATAACCCATGAGAAAATAAGTTGGATTCATAATCATTTTATCATGTGATAACTTGTGGAAGAACCCAAATTAAATAATTCTTTTCGTCATTTAAGAACATAAAATCAATAATAATAATACTATACTTTTATTATATCCACATAAAATCACATGTAACATCCAAATTTATCATATTTGATAGATTTTTTGATGCAAGGTCACATAGATGTTTTATTGAGGAAAATATCATTTCATTCAAAATAGAGAGTCTAAAATTGAAAATTCATAAAATATTATATGAATAAATTTCATTGAAAATAAAATTGAAAAGTAACATATGATGTAAATAATGGTTATAAAATTAGGGAATTTACATTAATGCCATGAACATTAAAACAATACATATTTCACATACTCCATTAATGTTAGACGTTCTTTTTTGGGAAAATGGCATGATTATTCCATTGAAAATATTTTGTAAGAAATTATGCATAGGTAATAATACACTCAATAAATAATTTTTTGAATGTGAAGAAAAATTTTGAAAAAACTTTTAGATAACATAGATTTGGAAGAAATACAGTTTTCATCATAATAGATAAATAAAGACAATTTTTATTAAAACAAAATTTTGATATCATGGGTACTTAAAGTGAGAAAAATAAATGGAAATGGGTATTTATGAAAAAAAATAACTATATTATAAGATATGAAATTAGTATCTAGATATATAGATCCTAATATCTTATCATTTGAAGCATAATCATGGGTAATCTAGATAAACAATGAGATTGTAACATAAAACCCTTATTAATTTGGTAATATTTTTATATAAGCACATGAAAGAAAAATGATAAAATAAACTTATAAATATAAAAATAGTATATAAAGTCATGATATTTCATATCAAAGGGTATGCATATAAACATAATATAATAGGATATGTTATTGACATAATATATTTCTCAAAGAAGAAAAATTGAGAAAAAATATGTTAGCTTAAGTCTTAGATTAATTTTTACATTTTCAAACCTCATGTATAATAAATATAATATTATTATATATCATTTATATAAAATTGAATATATATATATATATATATCAAACCATATATTATTTTATTATGTCCTTTTATTACCCATTAACAAACAATTTTATGTAAGATTCATATTTCTATTAATAACGACTTTTTCATGTATGTTTTGATATTTTATCTATTTGTTCTTAATAATTTGATCATGTAAATAATTTTAATATAATGTTATCTAGGATATAAATATCACATATATTCATCATATATGTATTAAAAGTAATCAATAAATGTTTCTATTGAGAATTAAATTCATCATTCATGGAGATGGTGGGACGAACGTCTGCCTGAACATTTCCTCCTTTTTCTAAAAGGATTGACTGAAATAATAGTAAGTAATAAATTACCATTACATAATAATTTTTATGCTATATATATATATATATAATATTATAATTAAACTTGTCATTATTAATTTCTATGTTATGTTTTACCAAATAACATTTCATTGCATGTCAGTATTCTACTGTAAACATGAATGGCCATATTGTATTCCCATCGATTGGAATTTCTGAAAATATATGAGATATAATAATTTAAAATGTATAAAAATATACCTAATATCAAATATTAATATTTAATCTATCACAACATCAATATGTGATATGTTGTGATGGAAAATGAATATCATTGTTTCACAAGATAGTAGTCCTTCATACACATGAATGATGAATTCCTATCACTTTCAATTGATGGAAATATGGTTTTTTTTGGAACATAAAATGAAAAATAATTTTATATGTAAATTAAATTGGTTATCAGATAAACATAATTTAACAATAATTTAAGGAGATATAGTTATAAATAAAATAAAAATTCTGATTGAAGAATGTTTCATTTTTTAATGTAACCTCATTAGGTTTTCACCAAAATCCATCCAATGTTTGATTTATGACCCAAACAAAGATATTATGATGATAGTATGAAATTAATTAAGGTATTGTTTTATGTAATGGAAGAATTGTATTTTTTTGATGTATTAATTGGAGAAGAGAATGAGTGGCATTTTGTAATTGAGGTTTGTGGTATACTAGTAAATTTTAGGAAGGAAATTATGTACCCACATTTTTTAAAATAAAATATAAAAAAATGTAACAATATGGATCCTACAACATGATAGTGCATAAATATTTTCATAAAATCAGTTTTTTAATTTCTTTGTAATTTTTATCATATATATATATATTGTTTAACCCCCCATAAACCATACGATTTTTAGGATTTATTATTGTCAAAAATTATGTTGAAAATAATAAATAATATTGTGTAATCATATTGAAAATATGTAATTTATTTTTCCAAATTCTATTTTAATTAGTGGAAATTTTTTGTTTAAAATTAATCATGTAGACAAGATGGAAATATTGTATCTCAAACATTAAATTTTCGAATGTTTTAAAAGATTTTATTTGAAAATTATTCCAATGAACAATGTTGAACTAAAAGATATATATATTTTAACAAATGATACATTAATATCATTTTTAATAAAGAAAATTATCCTTTATATTCTATAAATGAAATGGTAATTTTCTACAATACCATTTATTTTTTAATATTCATAAAATAATTACTCATTTTGGAGATGTTTTAAAAATTATACCCAACATTATTATGAATTTTAATTTTAAAAATGAAAAATAATTTTCCAAATTGTTTTTCTAATGTTTTAAAAATTAATTTATTTGTCGTTTACGAAAAATAATTTATTGAGAAAATATAACCTTCATAATTTATAAATAATTTTCAAAAAAAATTATTTAATTTTTTATGAATCTGTTTTCTGTATAGAAAACAATTTTATTAAAATTTTAAATTTTTTTATAAATATTCATTGGATGAGGTTTTACTTCTACATAATATTTATCTTTTTAATTAATAGAATTAAAAGTTTTTCATCGATTTTTAAAACACCTTTTTTGTGTAATTTACACTATTAAATAAATTTAATTTATTTGAAAATTATTTTAGAAAATCATGGATTTTTATAATTCTTAAGTGAAAAATTTTAATGGGAACTATAAGACCCACATGATCATCATATATAAGAACATAGCCGAATTTGAAACCTGATGTACACCGATGACTTTATAGGCCAGCCTTAACATTTGGAAGCATCAAGACATTGATTATTGTAAAATTATGATTGAACTCTTCAAATAAAGTCTATAATTTCACTTCCCATTAGATCATTTCTCAATTTTATAGGATAATTGTCAATATTGAATCCATATTTGATAAATACATTACAAACTGGTGTTTATGACATTAAAATACTAAGAAATTAGCAATCTCAAATGTGTTACTAGGTACACCCCATAAAATAATAGATTTACTTTTTTGGATCAAATTAAATATTTTATTTTGTAACCATTTTCCCAAAGAACATATCTACCTAAATGTAGAAGTTTATTTTTTGATAACATGTAATGAATTATAAAATTCCTTAAGAAGTCCAAGACCAATCACTAATAGAGAAAAATATACTTCTATATTTTAGAGTATACCAAGATGAAATCCACAAAAATCATAATGAATATCATGAGGTTCTAATGTAAAATAATTTTTTTCAATCCCATCAAAACTGAAAGAGCATTGTCTAGAAAAAAAGGAATGACAATGTACTCTTATTGCCTATATGTATTCATGAGATGGTCATTGGGATATGAGGCTCCTTGATCAAATGTTGGAGCTAACAAGAACAATGAACAATATTTGAGGATCACTTCACCAAATCTCCTGGTAAAACAAATATCCAATATAGGGTAATAGATACCTGTTATTGATCATGGACCCATCGATCATTTGGTAGTCAACACATAGGTGAAGTTTTATATCACCATTCATTGAATAAATTTTTAGCTCTTCCCAAGGAAGAACAAACAGTCTAGTAACTCCCTAGGAAAATATGTATTCTGAATAATTCTATAACTCATTTAGTATTGTAGATTCCATTCAGTAATAGAAAATAAAAATTTGATGGGAACCTAGAATAATGTAAATAGTGAACTTTACCTATCTCATTGGTATAAAGCTAGAAAATTATAATTGAAACACAATATGAAACTAATACTCCACAAGTTGAAGATAATCATTGAAATATTTCCCCTCAAGTTCAAAGGAAAATATAGAAATCATCTTACCCCACTCTAAAAGGGGAGTTAAACCTTGAGTCTACCTCATGATGAATTATCCCAGTAATACATGACACTCCAAATCAAGGGTATCAAAGTATAACCTCTTAATATAAAACTCAATAAGAAGATTTATTTATTATCAACCATTACATCCAGATGATTAAATCGAATGGTTTAATATCTATAAAAAATATCTAACAAACCACATCCCAAAACCTCTTAGTTCCCTCCACTCTAGATCCGACCAAGATAGGAGAAGTGGAACTTGAGGCTAGAGCTGTTTAAGGTGACTATGAAAGGCCATTGAGGAGTTGAGGGTGGATAAATATGGAGATGGTACTAGGAACTATTGAAAATAAAAATGGAGAAGACTATGATAAAGAGAGCCCCATCAAAAACCGACACCTTAAAAACAAAATAATCAATACTGAAAACTTTTTAAAATATAATCACTATCAAATAAATTTTTTTTGATAAATAATATTAAGGATTTGATATTCCAAAATCCTCTAAAGATATAAATTACCAATAGTATGAATATAAGTATCCAAATGGAATGTAAAAGAAATTAAATTGATAATTAAAATATGATATCATCCTAAAAACTCAATGAATAATGTGGATCCCATGTTTAACTGGTAAATAGTAAATAAACATACCTAATAATGAATAAAATAATCCCCTTCCAATTATGGTATTTTCATTTCCTAGAACATGTAAAAAATATAAATCCTTAAAGGAAAAGCATGGGTAAGGGAATCAATGCTCATAATGATTCCAAAAAATCATTTCATAAAAAATCCAAATAAAATAAACCATTCATTGAAATTTTCAAATATAATATGGAGTGATAATCCTTTTATAGTTCACATCAAGACATGTTTTAAAAAAGATTTACTGGATAGATTAAAATACAATCACAATGGAATTTTCTTAAAATCATACATGAATTATAATTTTCCAATGAATAGACCTGGTTAAAGTGTTTAATAACATTTACTTGTTTAAATCATTTCCATAATCCATAATAAATCCTTACACAATGGTAATGGGGCTCAGAGACTAGTTTTATAGGTATTCATACATATCGCGATGAACTAAATCACATAGTGTGCACACATTCCTTCCTCATAATCCTTTGGGGAATTGGTGGAATGCCTGAATAATATAATCCTTACCCTAATGTAGTTTTTGCATCATTTTCATTATAAATATATTTCTATTTAGTGATAATACAAGAGAAACATGTTTTGTTCCCCCAAACTAAATAATAACCCATGTTCATTAAGAATGAAAATAATATAAGGCCTTTTCATTCTTTAATTCATTATAAAATCACTTCAAACAATCAATCATTCAATAATCCCAATGTTGATGTTTAAAAAACACACCATCAAAATTAGAGAACCACAATAGATATTTTTTATTCAAAACACATTTAATTAAATGTAATTAGATTACTTCCAACTATAGAAATAATTTCTTCCCATCATTTCTTAATTTTATTCCTGAAATTTCAGTTTACATAATATATATTTTTCTTAAATAAAACTCTCTTCAATATCATTTCGCAAGTGGTTCAAAAAACATAAATTATTCTATTTATAAATAATCATCACAAATAAAAAATAAAATTTTTTCAAAATATTATAGTTTTTTTAAATTTAACAATCGTAATAGGGTTTATTTGTTAAGAATTTCCATAAAAACCACTTACCTCAAATAAAGATAAAAATGAATCAATCTTATATCTACCCATGGATATTAAATTGATAAAATGATTAATTAATAATCCTATAATTTTATTAAAATTTTAAGATCTAGATATACCAATATCATTAGAATCCACCAATCTTTAAGTGATATATATGGGATAAAACAAATATCCATGATCAAAAGAGATTACCCTTATGGAAAGATATTCAATACCCTAACCAACGAACTGATCTGAGAAGAATCAATGTCTGAAGAGATAAAATCCCATATATAGATTCTAAAAGGAACAAATCATTGAATAAGGATTGACTAGGAGATGTTTAGAATTTATAAGGGAGATATTGGGAATTAATATTTTAAAATTAGAGGTTTAAATTCCCATTACATGGTTTGAAAAACTATGTGACAACTATGTTCCTTTACATAGATAATGGTGATAGATATAAGGTTTGGATTTAATATTTCAAAACCATGATACTAATTTTTACCCCACTATAAATACTAGAATAGGGTTTTATAGTTTTTCCACATGGAATGAAAAAACATTGACCAAATTTTCACCACCACTATCCCAAGTCATGTGGTTATGATGGTAGGGGAAACTATTTTTATTGACTACGCATCATTATATATATCTATTTAATAGGGAATCTAGTTTCTTAAAATAACTATTATGGTTCTCTTTATCATTTTTTAAACCATTTATAATCATTGAACCTTCTATAAAACATATATAATCACCAAAAACAATATAAGGATTGATCCAAACAAATATCATTTAAAAAAGGTATAGAGTACCTAAAAGTGGGAATCAAGATGATACAATATATGCACATGATGTTTTTATCTATTTCACATTCCATGTTATACATAACTCATTCAAAACTACAGACACCACTCCATGGGATATTCATGACCCAAAACATTAATACAGGGTCCTTGGGATAATGTAATGTTGCCAGAGTTTTTGGGAAATTTCTATTGTTATACAATAAACAATATTATATCCTCGAAATGATCTTGTGAGTCCAACTATAGAAGTTTATAATTTACACACATTAGGATACATATTAATAAACTGAATGGGGGGGGGGGTTATTTCCATTATATCAATTAATGGAAAATAATCAATGTTCAATTAAAATAAAGAATATAGTAAAATAAAAAAATAATAGAATCAATTTTGAAAGTGAAATAATATAAATATTAGTGTATAAGAAAAAGTCCTATTAAAATGATTATGTGTTTTTGAAAAAAAATATTGTGCAATTTAAATTAAAATTAAGAATCTATTAAAATATTAAAACATTTATGTGACTATGATATAATTAATTGATTAACAAAATGAATAAAATAATAAAGATATAAATAGATAAAACTAGAATAATGTAAAAGAGAAAAGATAATTTTTATGTAAGTTCATTAGTAGTACCTAAAAATATCCCTACCTCTTCTACCTCAACCACATGAGAATTTAATTTATTTGTCTAATGACTTTATTAGTAGTGATGACACCAAAAAAATCCATTCCCTTTTAGGTTTTACCATGAATCAATAACAGATGTAAACAATTTCTTCAATGGAAATACTATAAACCTCAATAGAAATAGTTCCATGACTATTTATGGGTATTTGTAATGAAAACCATGTTACCTTAATTTAATGGGGGTAGGATCCAAATAATGACGAAATAAAAAATATAATGGGTTTTATTGGATGAAATCACATAGAAAATAAGTCTCAGTTTAGTAAAAAAATATGTTTAATACTTAGAGATAATAAAAATATTATATGAGAGTGAAATAAAATCTCTCTGTTTATAAACTCAAGAAGTATAGATATGATTTATAAATATTGATAATTAAGGGAAATTGTACACCTGTGGGTTTTTATAATCAAAAGAGAAAGGTAATCATTTACTTATTAAGTTGTTTGTAAAGGAAACATAAGGACTTTATTTATAGGAACCCAATGAATATGTAGTGTTCTGTAATCTTTTAAGGACATTATAATGAATAATTACACAATTTATTTACTCTTTAAATATTAAAAATTATATTCTGGTTACCCTGCTCGGTGCCAATAGGTACACGATGTGTTCCTTGAAATAGGGTCTTGATGTCTCCCACCACAAATAAGATTGTCCACCTCTACTATATTGTTGGTGGACTCTAGGAGATTTCATGCTCACTGTGCATAAACACTAGGTGTCTAATACTACAACACTGGGTATCTGATTGTGTTCTATTACATGAGGATGGAGCTATGCATGTCTTCAGTTGGATGGAGAAACTAAAATGGCTAGCTGATGCTTCATGTGTCCTTCCACATCACAATGTTCCTTCTCAAATTCCTTTAATTCCCCTATAAAGTTATTCATGCCTTATCTTAATACATTTAATTATCCATTAAACATATTTCATGTTTCCTTGATATAGAATTATTTTGAGGGTGTCAACCTTGCTACACATCATAAAAATGAATTTTTTAAAATAATTTATGAGTGATTTTATCATTAAAATTATTGAATGATGAGAAGAATAATAATATCCAACTATTTTTATAAAAGAACATGAATAATAAATATATTAAAATAAAAAAATGAAATCATATTCATGCCAAACATTATTTTTAGATTAAAACATATTCACAGATAAACTATAATATTATTATATACATATACTATAATAATTACACCCTATGATATTGTCTGGATGTAGTTAATAAATTCTTAGAGAATAAATAGATAAATTTAAAAACAAAGTTTATCATTAATAATGTTCATTAGAGAAATGGAAAAAAATGTTTTGGAAATAGTTTTAATTTTTTTCAAAAATATGAAAAATTAATTTTAAGTAATGATCCATGGAAATTTTTTATGAAAAGTAAAAATTTAAATAAAACATTTAAGAAATATTTTACAATAATATATATTTTAAAAATATAAATAAATATTAAATTTTTTAAATAGATATTGGAAAACATTTGTTTCTTCTGGGGAAATGTTTTTATAAAAAACGATATGACCCCCTTAGTTAACGCATTAAGACAATTTAAGGGGATAATACCCAATAATGTAATATTAAAATTAATAAATAAAGGATATAAAAATGTATACTTTGGTAAATCAATTCATCATTATGGTTTAGAAAATATTGTGTTAATGAACAAAAGAAAATTCCTCAGGATTAACATAAAAGGTGGCGGTTAAAGGAAAACTCACCTTGATTGGGATATATAATTGGTTAAAACCCCAATATAATCATTTTAGGATAAATCCAATATAGTATATGCGCTAGAACCACATCCATGTTTTTTTTTCAAGTCATTAATGGATTCTTGGTGTATAATACTCACATTAATTTGGAAAAATCTAAAAAAAATTGAATAAATTTTATAATTATAAATCATTGTTGAAAGAAAAATGAAATATTATAATTCATTAAATGTTTTTAAAAAATATGTACCACAAAATAATAATACCTCACAAAAAATTACGAAAGTCAAAATGATAAAGAGGATGGAGTTTAGAGAAGATACTATAATGGTCAAGGATGGTTCAAAAAAATCCATGAATGATATCATCATTTGGGATCTCATATCACATAAATTGGATTATAGAGTTAATTTTCCTAGTACGGTAGTTTTAGATACTATTTTTAAAATTACAAATCAAACTAGAATTTTCACACATTTAGGTATAGGGAAATGTGATCTTCCAAAGTACATATGTATTTGTTTAATCAATGTGACATGGGTTCAACAACTCATAGGGGTTATATGTTCATCATAAAATATTAAAAGTGTAAAATATTTTTTTATTATAAATCTAATTGAAAATGGATATTCATATTATAAAAAAGTGACACTTGAAATTTCACTATCTATTTTGGTTCCTTAAAAATAAATAATGATGAAATGATTTTTTAAAATAAATTTCCATATGATAAAATAATTCAATTATTTTAGTTCCATTTAAATAATAAATAAAAACATTGGGGGATATTAAATTTCATTCCTTTTAATAAATAAAAAATGATAAAAAATGTATGCACAAAACATGATATCTGTATGGGTCACTACTAAAAATAGTATACTTTTAATCATACTTTGATAATGTCTTTTTTATTAATTGAAAGGATTCAGTCAACATCTCTTTACTTTTTATACTCATTGGGATTCTAATTTATTTACTATAATCGATGAAAAAATATTTACAATTTAATTAGTGTAGTTACTTTTTTTAAAGAGGTTCCACTCGAATTTTACGAAATTTTAAAAGCAAGTTGTATTTAATTTCTCTAATAAAAATAATTGGAAACACCTTATTAATTTAATAAAATAATTAATTACAGTGAATCATATAATCGACCAAACATAACTTCATTAATATACATTTTAATTATTAATTTATTATTTATTTTTCTTCGAATATGGTTGGAAAATTATTTTTTCATTTCAAAAGTACTCGATAAAATAAATTTAGTTTAACTATCATTATAAACCCAATGTGGTTCATTTAAATCATATCGATATTTCATTAGCATAATTTTTTGGGTAAATAATGCTTCTTAAAACTAGGTGGTTGGTCTATTATTCATTTTTTTAAATAATTTTTTTATAAAATAACTTTTGATATCAATTTTGAAAATTTAGACATTAATTTGAGTAGTGAAATTGAAAAATATTCTAATGGATATGATTTGAGTTATCCAAGAATATGATTCACCATAATAAATTCCTTATTGCTTATTATATCATTATGAATAATATAAGTCCTTGTTATGGGTAAATTTAATTATTCTTCATATCTTTTTTGAAAAACAAAACTAGTTCCAATAATATAATTATTGTTGAAATAGTAAACAAGAAACCTATTTTTGTTCCTTTGAAATCTGTTAAACTCCTTTGGAATGGAATTTATCTAATTATCATCATTAATTGAATAATAAAGGGAATGTTATTAATGGTGAAACAGAAAATATTGATGTTCATCCTTATTTAATAAAACCCTTCTTGTAAAACTTCGGAAAGATAAATTTATGATAACATTATCAGGAGGATTATGTTTTGATTGAATTCATGAATTGGTTAAATAATTGGATATGGATTCATTATCATATTTAATAAATTGTTAATATTGAGGTTTGGTAATGGTCAAAATTTATTGGTAAACATCATCATAACTTTTTTGATGTGATTTATGATGATTCTAATTAAATATGATGTGAATTTATTATTGCATGGTCTTAATACTCTTACTGTGTCAATTGAAGTATTTACATGATTTTGAGTACCAAATTGTAATTCATTCAACATATATTTTCTATGAAATTATTAAAGAATACATTTTATTAATGATAATATCTTTACAACATGAAAATATAAAAAAATGACTCGTATAATTTAAAATATCTATTGATTATTAGTAGTTTTTTCTGAAATAGAAGTTTTGAATAGCTGGTTTAGGGTAAATAATATAGTATTTACCACCATTTACAAAAAGGATATTATCTTGGGATGTATCTTTTATGTTGGAAATAAACATATATTTCAGGGTCCAATTTTTTGTTTTGACAATCCCATTTTTAGGTGAAATAGGATATGAAATAAAGTAATAATATCACTATAAGGAACAAAAATATTTGTTGTATTTTTCATTAAATTCATTACTACGGTCACATCTAGAAGAAAATATTCTTTTATCCTTTTTTATTTTTGAAATTCATTTAAAATTTGATAGTTCAATTACAAGCCAAAATCGTACAATATAGGAATAAAACCCATGTATATTTTATATTGTATTTCATACTTACAATGGTTTTATTTCAATATATAATACTTAAAACATGAGTATTTCCAAAAAGGTCAATTCTGACCTATTATAATGATTTAGAAGGGTGAAACAAATTTGTTTTCAAATAGGATTTCAGTTACATTCATAGTTAGAAATGCTCACAAAAATTGTTATGAATTTTTTTTAAATCTCATACATGATAAATATGGTTGAGATTGAATGTATAATTAATATTATTATGGACATGGAACTAATGAAAATGGAAGTACTCACAATATTGTAAATATAAACACTTAAAATTTTGATGTAAAATTTACAATAAAAAGACTATATAAATAGTTTAAAATGGGAAGTAGTAAATAAGAGTGTTATTTTAGAAATAAAAATATTAAAAATGATTTTTGGATGTAATTTTTAAACCACAATCACATAATTGACTAGAAAAAGTAAACTATTAATAATAACTTATAAAATAAAAAAAACATAAAGATGAGTTTTATAAATAAATCAATCTAATACAAATAATTATTCTTTTAGAATCATCTCAAAATGTAACATCTCCTCAATCAACATCTCCAAGGTGATATAATTAATTAATATCACCACACACATTCTATGATAACAAAATCAATATATACAATTCTGATTCATAATTTTTTTATTTTATAAATAAATTATTATGAAACCGAATCATTGGATACCCATATCCAGAGTCCTATTATGTTTTCTCATAAGAATGATAAAAATTTTAGTGTCAAATTGCTACCTTTTTTACAACTTCATTAAAAAATGAGTATACATACTATCATAAAATAATTATAATATTTATTCTGAGAAATTTCATTTAAAAAATAGCAAATTAATAATTGTCTAGAATACTAGTTTTTTAATTGAATACTACAGTATTTTTTATTATGTTTTTTATATAGAAATAAATTTATATTTCTACACTTATGTAAAATTTTAAATATAGTTTTTATGATCTATAATTTGAAATTAAAAATTTGTAACATTTATCAATTAATTTATGTTCAAAATGGAATCCTATTTGTCTTTTAAATGTTTACATTTTTTATAAACTACAAGATTGTGTTTATTTTTATAATATTTTAATTTTTGTAAAATTTTATATAAAATATATTGAATTTAATTTTTATCATTGATATGATCCTAATAATATTGCGATGAGGTATAATATGAAGAAGTTTCTAATGAATTAGAACTAGAACATGTATAGTTTAAATCAGTACATACATTGTCATTGGACATTAAGTAAATCAAAATACCATAACTTCATTCATACGATGATATAAAGTACTCACTTATTAATCAAGTTTAGACTATTAAATAGTTCTTATATTTATTCTTTTAATTTTAATTTTGCATCATAAATGGCCAATCTAGTTTGATAATGTCCTTTTTATAAATTTGATGAATGTTACACTGAAATCATTCTTTTTCATTTTGAAGTTTCAATTGGATATCCTTTTTTGTTTTACATGTCCATAATCATTATAATGTTGGATACGTTGGTGTTAATTCTACATGAGTCACTTTTATTCGCCTTAAAATTGATTTTTATTTTAGTTTCCTTAAAATCCATAACATACATTTTGGATTTCTATCTCATAGTAACCACGTATTTCATGGGAGATAAATGTTTTTAAACCTCCATGTTATGTAAATCATTATCTTCATGGATTGTTGTTATATTTGGTAACTAATTTCCTAGAAACATAAAAAATAATTTTTTGACTTATGCTTCTATTGAAAGGGAATTACCACATGATTTTTCCAATGGAAAATATAATCATGATAAAAATAAATTTTAGTGATTCATTTTAAAGATGAATAAAGACATTCTCAATGTATTGTTGAAACGTATAGAAATATGTATATTTTAATGTTTCATATCAATTATTTATTACTTATTAATGATAACAAATTTCACGATCTATTAATTATATATAAAATTAAATTATAATTATTTTTGTATAATCCACCATGAAAATTCATTCTTATCATTACCACCAAATTAAAAATCATAAATATCAACATCTTCCATTTATCTTCATTTTTAGTTGTGGGATTATCACCACGCGCAACAATTTAATATAAATGATATCTAATAGATCTACAAAATTTTATCATGTGATTTTTCTATTAACTATATTTCCTACCATCAAAAAAATAGTCATCTATTATTTTTCTTCCAAACCACCATGAGTTTTTTAAAACTGTATTTTTTAAAAACAATCCATATTTGAAAATATCGTAAAATATTTTAGAAAATAATATTCACTTGAATTTTAAAAAAATTGAAATTCTGAATTCAAAATTCATTTCACTCCAAATATGTGTCAAATATGTATATATAGAAATAAGTTAAGGTTGACTAGCCCTTTAAAAAAATTAATGAAAAAATTACATTTTTAAATAATTATTTAAAATATATAATAGCATATGAAATCTAATTTTTAATATGAAATATCAAATAATAAATGATGAAAAATAAAAATGTGTATTTTTATGAATAATATTTTTTTTGGAAAAAATTAAGAGATTTCAAAATATTTTTTATTAATTGATTCAAATATACAAAATTATGTGATTGAGTGAAAACTTCTGGATTAATGAAATAAATTAACAATTGATGGAAATAAATTTTTGAAATTTTCTAAATTTAAAGAGACAAGATATATGGTATGGGTATTTGGAAATCACTCTTAAAAATAGCCCAAAACATCTAAAACTTCAATCACTTGAGGATTTAATGTATTTGTCCTTTGGATATATTTGTTTCCAAAATTCCAAAAATATCTCTTCCATTTTAGGTTATAATATTAATCATAATAAATTAGACACTAAAATATTAATGATAAATCTAGAATGTGAAAATTAAATAGTACCCTACCTTTTTAGAACGAAATAGAAATAAAACCATAACCCCTTAAAATAATGTTAACAAGAAACAAATAATGAATAAAGGGAATGGATAATGATATTTCTATGAAGAAATCCAGATGGTGGTTAGTCTTGATTCTTATAAAGAATATGTTTTATTCTAGGAGGGGTTATAATATTATAAGATAATAAAAATATATAACCATTTTTAGAAACAATAGAAGGATAGAGAGGATTATTAAAAATATATATTAATGTGAAATTGAGTTCTTTACAGTTTGAAAATATAGTGGGACATTGAGAAATAGTTTCATCGAGTTTTCATACAAGGACACTGAAGGTATTTATTTATATGGTCCATATTATTCAGTAATATTTGGAAATTATTTTTTGGATATTATGTCTAATATATCAGTGTTAGATGCACTTTTTTCACATTTAATGAAATCCTCATATTATCCTACTCAGTGCCACTAGGTACCAATTAGCATATACTATGTAGGTGATGGGATTGTTAAGAGAATGTGAATGTTTTCTACTACCACTAGCTTTCTAGTGCACCTTCACTGACTAGTTGATGAACTCTTGGAGTGTTCATGATCGATATCCATCAACACTTATTATTCATTGCTCTTCAACTGATTATCCAATGATGTTCTCTTATAAAGGTAAGGAATTTATAATTCCATTGGATGGCTGATGGATCTACACCAACTAGTTGGTGATGCATATGTCTATGAACATCAAAATTTTCCTTACCTACTTCGTTCAATAATCAGTCATTATTGTGCAATAATTATTCTATAGATTTTAAATTATCCTTTACTAAAAGTAAATTGTTACTTTAAGGAGTTATATTTTAAGTTTTTCATCAAAGATAAACACCACTAATATGAATGAATTAATACAATATAGAAACATTTTTTATAATTAAAAATAGTGAATATTGATATTTAGAACACACATATAGAATGGTTGTATTATGATCATAAATTAGAAGAAAAATTACCTTGAATTGGTTAACACACATTTCTAACAACCCACTAATCACAAACCTCTTACATACCACTCTAACATACATTCTAGTGTACCACCTTTAGATAATATGAATACTATAAATCCTGATTTTTTATTTATTTCCCAAATATATTAATACCATTTTTGGGATTTTTATTGTTCATTAATTAAGATCATGTTCTCTTGAACCACAGACTATGGTGAAGACCTAGGAAGAAAATAAAATAATGGAATATAATGGGACGATAAAATCATTAATAATTTTTTTAACACATTAAACAGTGTCCAACCATTAAATTTTAGGCATAGAATCACCAAATAAATAGAATAAGAGGAAAGTGTCATGAAATGTGTTTTTTATTCAAGAATTAGGAAATAAGTAAATTATAGGGTAAATAGTTTTTTTCAATACGACAAGAATGATTTATTTATGATAAAAACACAATTAATGGGGCATGTAATTAAAAATATCGGTTCTTACAAAGAATTATTATCTATCAATTTTTATTTTGTGCATGCATTGGATTCCAGTTTCCAATCAATGAAAAAAACATAACTTTAAACTAGAATATCTGGATCTCCCAAGCTATATTTTTCCTACAATTATGGTTAATGTAAAATCTAAATTAAGGGGATATAAATATATTTAAATATAGGGTATATTTTATTTTGATAATGATATCATTGGAATTAATTTTTATTTAAAAAATAGAGAACTATATATATTATCCATGTTTCAGTAGGTGTAAAATAAAATTTTCCCACTATAGTATTTCTCAAATTATAGAATTTACTACATCTTTAGAATCTCTATATATCACTCCATTCAGGTGATATCATACTATATTCTAATTTAATATATATATATATATATATTAAATTAATAAATACTAAAAATAAAAATGAAATTCATCATGCTAAAAAATTCACAAAAACTCATTAGGGTGGTAACTGATGCACCTTGAGTTTAAAAATACCATAATGGATTTCATTCAATGATTTATATTAGGGATAACATATAGTTTTTTCCTTTTTAATAGTTTTTATATTTTGATGCCTCAAATTAACCTATGTCTTTATTAGGAGAAAATAGGTTTATACAATGTTTAAAAGATTGTTTAAAATAAGTATTGAACATTTTTCCTAAATTAGGAACTCCTACATTGAGACCTAATGTTCTTGGATACTCCATTAAAATTGATTTCCATTATAATACTTCCATTGATATTCTACATTGGCATTGAATAAAGATCTTCTTGGAAAACTAAAACATTTTTAATTTCGATATGAGTGTTTTATGATGTTATATGATATATATATATGGATAATATAATCGTAGTGTGAGTAGAACTGGGACAATTATGTATGCTATTCTTAATCATATGAGTGAAGATTTTTAGAAAATATATTGATTAAACTATAATTTTTCATGATACTATGAATTTTATTGATTCCTATGACTATAAATGCTAATTTATGTACTTTTTTTATTAAATAATGGTTTCATAAATCATAATGGATATAATTAACAACATTTTTGACTTATAATTACTAATACAATTTTTTATCAAATTCTACTACTCTCCTCCATATATTACAATTTATGTTAATTACAAAAATATCACTCTTTCTAAAGTTTTAATCATTGGTTACATAAATGACTTTTAATTTTTAAAAAATAAGTTCCCAAATTTAGTAATTATAAATTATAATTCTATTATAAAAGTAATTGTTATGTTATATAATAGAAAACATGATTTCATATCAATATATTTTTTTAATTATGTAATTTTATAATGACTGAGTAATTATTTCATGTAGTTTTTATACTTATAAAAAGGTTTTTAATTGATGTTTAAAATTATTTTGATTGTTATTTTTTCACTCACCATAATGGTAATCTCTACTATTATAAAGGCCCAATTTCACTTCCAACCACTAAATTACAATTCCAATCATCAAATTCCTTGAATCATATAATTTTACACATATTAAAATTAAATATTTATTTAAAATTTATATTTCCAATGAATATCATATCATGATTAATTACATTTTATTTATGATGTAATATTGTTTTTTCTAGTTATTTATTTTATTTTTAAAATTTTATTGATAGAAATTACTGTTTTAGGGAACCAAAGTATACTATAATTTCAAATTTTATGTTTTTCTAACATGTATGTATTTTCATATTTTACCATTTTCATTTTTCATAATATATTTATATCTCATATATACAATTCTATATTTATATTGATAGCAATTCTAGTGAATGTAATATTGTATTTTTTTTATTAAAATGATTAAATATAGGTAAATATATTATAATGGAATTTATACTGTTGAATATTGAATATTAAATCCTTCCCCATTAAGTAATTTCATCATAATGGTTTTTAAAATACTAAAATCCATGAGAAAATATTAAAAATTAATCATTAAATATTCATTAAGATCCACCATAACTTCATCTGACTAATGATTTCCCCAATGTTCATTCATTTGTATCATAGTCTAATATATCAATCCACACTCCCTATTATACTGAATATGGAATTTATCAACATTAACTAATAGATTTTACTTGAAAAAAATTCTTCAATTATTAGTATGTGCCTTTGGTCAATCATGTAATTCATTAAAAGTGAGACATAGATGACATCATAAATCTTTGATTGGTTGTGTGGGATTGAAAACTGTTATTACATAACTATGATTCCTTTCTAAATCCCTTAATATATAATGTACAATATAATTTACTTCTACTTCAAAACAATCCATATATAACCCTTCCATAGGGATAAATTCAATATTACTCCATCTATACATGAAACTATATGTGTTTACTCTAATGATAATCATATAATTTATATCATTATTGATCCATGATAATGTTATTAATGATTATACATACTTTATCAATTATCTCATTAGGATGTTTTGGACCAAATTGATTTCATTCACAAAAATAATCCATGAAAAGTGGATTAAAACAAATTTTATTATAAAAATATTCATATAGTTCAATTTAGATTCTCGAAGGATATGTATTATTTTATAACAATTTATCAATATATAAATAAAATCTCTATGTTATTTATATGTCCTGTGATAATGACCACTAAATGAACTATAATTTTCCAATAGTTATTTTATAGTTCCCATTTATTTAAGTATTATTAGAGATGTTGTATTTTAGCATTTTTATACTTTTAAAGATGCTCAAATATTTTGACATTAGACATGATTTAAAATCTAATATAGTTGAAAGAGTGGTTTCATGAAGCCATAAAAAATCATTAATGTACAACTACGCAAGGTAATGAATAGGTACATCCAACATTATATCTAATAAATGTGAATAACAAGTATGGTGATCCAAGATAACTAATTTTGAATCATTACCCTTTACTTATTTTGGTAATATTGAAACTATTAATCTATTTTTATATAATCCAATTTCCAAAATTATATAAGGAGAGGTTTTTTAAATCACATTACATTTATTCTCCCATCCTTTCCATATTATCTTTCCATCTATCTTAAACGTTATTATTACTTTTATCATTTAAATGTTTCCTAGAAATATTCAATTAAATCTATAAATGTCTTCTTATTACAATAGTGTATAGGGAAATTTGTGGCATGAGATTCATCTAGAAAATCACACTTTATCATAGGTATCAATAATACTATTATCCTATTTCAAAATATTCAAAATTCCTCAATGTAGTTCATGTATACTAGTCTCAAAAAATATATGTTTTCATTTTTCAATTAAAGATTCATTCTATCTTATTGAAACTTCTTTATCAAGTCAGATAAATATGTCTATTAAATTACATATAAAACTAATGATGTCTCACATTTTAAAAAAATATGAATAAAATGAAGATATATATATATATATTAAATCATTTTCTATCCTAAAAATATATATAAGTTAAGGATCATTTATTCTCCATGCATATTCAATTTTATTTTTCTTTCTAGTGTGGTAGTGTAATCCACATTGAATTCCTTAAATAGTTATAACTATTTGTTTTTCCCATATATATCCCATTTCAAGTTAATATATATTTTAAACCAAATTTTCAAACATAAATGAAACATATTTCACTATATTTGTAATGTATATATATTATAATAGAAAATATTAGAGTTTCACACTCAATATCAAGATATTGATATTTTTTTAAATGGACATTATAATTTCCTTGGTACATAAGAAATAAATATATAGTTTTGAATAATCATAAAATTATATTTTTTTTTGGAATTATCAATATATATCAAATATAATTCCCTAATTCAATGAATATTTAAAACCATATAATTGATTATATCATATTTTCATTAAACAATTACTGATAATAACATAATAAACTAAGGATAATTCATTTTTCAATTTTTTTATCTGTGTGTTACATTCTTTTACAACTTTAATTTGGAAATTATTAGTAGATAATATATCCATCATGATAATATGCCATAGTGGAAATCCTATTTAAGATAAAAGTAAATCTTGTTTACTTTTCTATATGAATCAATTCTCAAGGATAATCAACAGATTTTATGATGATAATTAAATTTTTTTGATTATATAAAGATATAAATAATGAATTAGTAATATTATTTACCTTTATAACCATTAAATATGATATTTATATTACACATAAACATAGTGGTCTTGTTTTCTAATCTAAAAGGTTTCAGAATGAACTCATAATGCCAATACCGGGGAAAAAACTAATCCTCTTGTATATAATTATAAATAACATTCATTTAATTGAAATGAGAATAAAAGTAAATATTTTAGAATTATTTAGAACCAGGAATTTAATTTATTAGATTAGCAATGTGTTTCCATATATTCCCTTTTTTAATTTACATGACATTGATTTCCCAGGAGATGATGAAGCACCTCATATAACCATCATTTTTAAATACAAATAAGATACCTGATGCATACTATGAGACACTATGGAATCTAAATCCTTTATCACAAAAAAATTACATGATTATTTAATTTATCCAATTCCAATAGAGCATTTAAATAATGCTGATTGGATATGGACATTTTTATTGGGATGATATCAATTGAGAATTCCACTTCATAATTAATTGGATATCCTTGAAACTCTTTAGGGGAAGCTGTAGTATACTATTCACTTTATAAATATCAATAATTTTGATGTTATAATTCTATTTTATTATTTATATTTAATACTATTATTCTTAGAAAATTTCCTTAATATGATCCCCATGAGGTGGTTCTAAACAATTCCCATGAAATTATTATCTACTATAAAAACAAATGATCATATTCCATCAAAAATAATTATAATTACCTGTTTCACTAAAGTAATTTCATTATTATATAATTAAATTGAATACTTACTAATAATTCTATCAAATTAATTTATTTTTATAATAACTAGGGTTTTAAATTGGATCCTTTTTGGAACATTTATATATAGAACCAAATATTTTTTCTTGTCACAAGATTTCAACTATGTGTTTTCATTGAATAGACTTTTCATAATGAATCAAGTTATTATTTAATGATCTATGAAAATAAAAAATATATAAAATACTATAGATAAATAATTTAAATCATTTATTAGATATCACTGAGTTTATGATCAATGTGTATGTAGTCAAATAATTTATGGCCACAACATCCACCATAAAAATAGTATATTCACATCCTTTTCTACTATGGCCTCTTTGAAATTTTAATGCCTTGGGTATGATAGAGTTAATTATAATTATCATCAATAAATTTATATGTTAATAATTAAAACATAGTTTGTTATCTTTTTTACCCATATACTTATGAAACTCATGACCTTTATCTCCATAATTTTTTAAAAACATCCATTCCCATCAAAAAATAACAATGGTGTTTCCATAAAAATTTATTAAATGATAGATATTATACCATTTACTTATTATTTTTTGCAAAATTTCATTACAAAATAAATCATTTTTCCTATTTTTCTCATTTAAAAATTGAATACTTGGATGCCACATTTTTATTCTTGATATAATTTTAACTAAATTATAAAATGAAAAAAAGTATTTGTAGAGTAGTGCACTAACCTTTTTTGATGTATCCCATAAAAAGAGTTAAAAAAGATTTATATATATACACAATTCCTAAAACATGAATTTAAATCCCCTTGAATTCAGATTCATACTCGAAAATCTTATTCATAATTTTAGTTTAATTTCAATGATGTTCATTTATTTTCAACAATTTTATCTAAAATTAACTTTTTTTCTGGCAAAAGAACAATATATACATTATATAACATGGCTTATATCTATTATTAAACCCTAACCCTTTTAATAAATATATAATTTAATTAGAATATTCCCTAACAAGATATATATAAATGATACTATTTTCCATTTCATTACATCTAAATGTATGAAATGTCTTCTTTAAAGATGTTATCTATTTCATATCCACAAAAGGAAGTGTCAATCCATTTAAATTTGGTGTCACAAACTAGTAAAAAGATCCAACCCTATTAGTCATTTCTAATTGGAAATTTAGTATTCCATATTGGAATGATTATTTTTGATAAATAATTTTAAATACAATAATATATGGGTAACTAAATTAGATCAAAAAATATATTCATTAGTTTTATTAGAAAGTTAATCCCTACAATTTTTATTGGCGTCGACACAATTTTTGAATCTATAATTAGGTAGAATTTCATTACGAGGTCATATAACTAATAATATCATAATTAAAAATACCTAATATGAATCTTATTATATTGATTCAATTCATTAAACAAATTTTTATATATAATATCCCATCCATTATATTATCCTTTCATAAATACATTAACAGTTATTTATAGAAACTCAAACATTTTAAATATAATTATTACAACTTTTTAAATGAATATTTAGTATAAAACATGAAAATCCTTGGTATAACCAAAATGGGTTAGTATATTTTGAGACTAGATATGAAAAATGTATTTGGGTATACTGATGACCATCTCACAAAATGATCTTATCTCTTTTTACCCTTCTTGACATTCCTTTCTTTTAACCTTCCATTATAAACTCGGGAAAGGAAACATTATAATGGTTGATTTTAGATTATGTTTAAAGGTAATCATTAAGATACATGTCAATTATGTATGAAATACTAACATAAGAATTATGATATGAGATCATGAAAATATATTAAAATTTTATTAACAATCATTTTATAGATAATAAAAATATTTCTGGCGTAAAAGTTTATAATTTCAAAATAAAAAAATCATAATAGTGTGGAATCATTATAAAACAATCATGAACCATATAATAAGATTATAATAATAAGAAAATATCATAAAATGTATTGAATTTTCATCAATAATGAAACAAATTATCATATCATGGTTAACCACCAAGTCCATTAAATAAATGTGGACCAGGGATCAATACATGTTTTCTATATCATAATTTATTAGGTATCATCCCTTTTTATCAATAGTTGATATAGAATTAATTATTATTTAAAACATTGGATCACTTTGATTAACTCATTTCCCATAATTATATTAGGATATATAATTATTTACCAAAATAATTTGAGGGATATATAAATTATTTCTAACCAATCAAACAAAGAAACCCTTATATTTGTGATCTAAAGTTCATAAAACATTCCGCATATCATAATATCAAAATCAATGTAAAGAAAAATGTTTCATTAAAATTTTATCATCATATTTATAATCTATTTAGAAATTGAAAATTGATAGAATCATAGAATCATATTCCAGTTGAAATATAAATAACTTGAAAATTTGTTATCATGGATAAAAATTATACTAAATCATCAACTGGAACATTACATGAGAAAAATTAACTATTTATATTCAGTAAATGTAAAATGTAAATATTTCCAAAATATGAAGGAAAAAATTTATTTGAAATGAAAAGTGGAGAATTTTAAAATTTATTTAAATGAATTGAAAATTCGTGATGTGACTGAATATTCCATTCTTATCAAAAATGTTAAAATATTTTTACATTTAATTTTTTTTAAATCTAATGTTCCCCATTTAGAATATGAATTGATTATTAATTTAAAATAATTATATAAAAATTTAAATATTGGTAAAATGAAATTAATCAATAATCTAAGATTATTAAAACATTTATACAAACATTATAGGGAAATCGTGGATTGAAAGAAAAGTATTGTAGATGAAAGATAAAATAATGTATATTTTTCTTCAATATAATTACAAAATCATTTCAATTACCAAATAGTGGTAAATCGTAATACTACATGAAGAGGACATGAATAAATAGAGAATAATAGTACTAAATGCATTTATCATATATGAATGGAAAAATTTAATCAAAATAAATTCATTTATAAACAATCCAAATTAAAATTTCTTTGAAACATAAATCCCTCATGTCAAATGTTTTATTTCTCCATACATGTGAAAAAATATTGTACAATAAATAAAAATATATTATAAATATATTCAAAAACTAAAATAAATTTTTTATCAAACAATATATTATTTACATCTAACATTATATCACCAGTTTATCAATAGTTATAGAAATCACTGTTCTAAATGACAACTGCTTCATTTCTCATTCTCATTTCAGTGCATTTATCTCTCCCTTTGAAGAATGACCATGATTAAATCATCTCAATAAAATTATTAATGATATAAATAATATATATATATATATTTAATGTAGAGATAGGAAAATGAAATAAACTATTCATGGACATGGTATGTCATATGTATGGATGAACATTGTATTCATTTTTTGATATATAGAATGGAAGAAAGGTAAAAAAAATATCTTTACTAAATAATTATTATATATATATATTCATTAAATCTATATTTATTACTATCTATTTATGTTGTAAATGGAAAATATATCACAACACTATGTGGAAAAGGTAGTCCACACGTACCCATGAGAAACCATATCATTTCCCAAAATATGGTAAGGTAAGAGTTTGAGAATTATATTATAAATTAATAGGAATAATTAAAACATAAAAATCAAATATAATCATTAAATGGATCATAAAAACCATATATAAATGATTGTTTCATAAAATGAATTGTTTTTCTAAGTGGAGGATGTTGTCCACATATACACACACATTATAATTTCACTACCCATTTGATTGAATATAGTGTTGGTAATGGTGACAAAAAATCATAAGTATATTTAATTCTTCTTCGGGAAATGATGTTAATTTTTTTGATTAATACTAAAAATTTAAGGGCTATTTAAGATGAAATAAAATGTTTTATACATGAGTATGAGTTATACCTTATCATTACGAAACCTTCTTTGGATTACACCTTCAGAGTTGAAATGATGGAATTTTGTGGTGAAACAAAGATATAATATATTTTTAAATGATATATTTTGATATCATGGTATATAATGGCTGATATTTATTGATCAATAATTTTTAATAATTTTGTTCTATAGTTTTTCTTTTATTACTGAGATGAGGGTTACACCTGGAAATACATGATGTATTAAAATAATATAAATTAATTTTTACAATTAATTAAATAAACATGGATAAATTTTCAATATAATATGATTATATGTATAAATAATTACATTAAATAATATTTATACATATTTTGGTGATGTTTGAATCCTTGTTTCTCAGCATTAAACCCCATTTAACACTTTTTAGAAATTCCATAATATAAACGTTTTATACACTTTACGACCCATGAATCATAAAATAAATGGAAATATAACTTATAAATTTATCATAGATTATATTAAAAAATATATCACATTTACATTGTAGAAGAAATAATTTTCATAAATCAAAAATCATTAAATATAATTAGGTTTATTAAAAAAACATTATGGGTTTCTTTAATATTCATAAAATAATATAACACTATATGTATGTAACACATGTAAAATGGTTTTAAAATTAAATATATCAGAATATAAAGGGGTTATTGTATTAATATGACCACCCAATAAATATTATACATGATTATATACCACTTTATACCATATATTGTTGCTTAACCCTATGGGTAATTTCTTTAACAGTAACAGGGGTAATGAGCTTCTGAATTTTGATGGGTTATAATTTTTCAAATAAAGACCCAAATAGATTATAAATTGAAAAGGGATAAATTTTTATACCATTTATGATCATAATATTACACTTTTAGTTATTTAATATATTTATTAAATATTTTAATAAAATATATTCATCATAAAATTTTATTAATGTCGTTTTAAGAATTATTCAAATAATTGAACTTTTAAAATATAATGAAATGTAAGTAAAATGTAATCCATTAACACATATTTAGTGGGTTATAATTATCTTAAATACTAATGGTAAACATTAATTGGAATTAAAATATTACTTTTTGTGTTTTGAATGTAATTTACAAAAAAAATTATGGTTGCATAAGAACTATAAAATTGTTATGTTAGAATTTGAGATAATTGTTTCATAACTAGAAATTAAAATATAAATTACCATGAAGAAAAATAATAAATATTAAAAATTACAACATATAATAAAAATTATCCCCTTTTACTCCTCTTTAAAAAATTTATTTAAATTAATATCAATAGATTGAACTTTTTGTATTATAATTACACAAATAATATAAAAGTAATTATGAACTAAAAAAAACTATTATGTCATAATTTGGTTGTATATGGTCTAATTATAGAAATTAAGTGATTTAATTTCATATTATGTACAGATTTTGAGACCTTTTCTCCTAGTTTTGGCCCTGTTTTACTCATATTACCCTTACCTTGGTGAAAAATATTTACCGCGATCATTGTCCATAATTTCAAAATAAAAAATATATAAACATAAATCATGTGGAACTATAAACTATTTATAAGGAATTCATTTTTCATTATTAAATATAAAAAATTGTATTAAATTAATTATGAAATATATAAAAAACGTGATAAAATGTAGATTTCATATAAAAATGTTTTCAGTTATTAATTTTTGTATAATAAAATAAAATTTAAAATTTAAGAAAATTAAAATTATTGTATTATTAATAATTTAAATTAACTAGGGTTTATTTTAATAATATATAAAAATATTATTGAACATTATGAATACTTAAAAAATAATATAATATTTCATAAAAATATGTATTTTTTATTTTTCATTGAAAAATCAATATTTCTAGAAAAATACAAACCTTTCCCATTATATAATTATTAAATTATGATATAAAACATGATATTACTTTTTATGAAATAAAATATCTAAAATATATAAAAATTAAATATTATATTCAAATAAAAAAATCAATTTTATAGAAAACAACTTTTATAGAATCAAATAAATTTTAAAAAATGTAGTTCTTATTTACTAAAAATTTAACAACATATTTTTATTAATTATGTAGATTATATATATTTTAATTTTTTTTAATTATATCCATACCATGTAATTAAAAGGCTATTTTAAAATAATCATAAATTAATATTATATTGTAGTTCATTTTAGAATTGTTTTTTGTGTTTTATATGTTATCAAATGTAGTGATATTTTAAAATCTATAGATGTTACATTCACCCAACATTAGAAAATTTGGTACTCATAATTTTAACATAAAAATAGTAATCAAGGGATTGATATTTGATAAGTATTTTATTTAAAACCCCTATAATAAAAATGGTTAATAACACAACCTCTTGAAATGATGTATTGAAAAATAAAAAATTTATATAGAATAACACTTAACTAGGTTTCCAAATAGGAGAAATTTTGTGGGATGAAAAAATATGTACATGGAGGAAAAATTAAATTACCCATTTGTGATAGAGTGTGACATGGAAAATTGACCACAATAATGAGAATGATCTTGATAATTCTTATAACCACAAAATAATTAATCAATGAGATGGAGAAAAGGAAATATATTTTTCTGAAATGGAGGTAATATTATAATATTTTTATTTCAAGATCCTTTTCTAAGAGTTAAGAAATTTCATTTCCATCTATAACGAGATAAGAATGAGGTGTAACTACATTAAATTATAAAATTCATACATTAAAAAATTTTAAATGAAATGTTCTATATTTATCCATATGATGACTATTCAAGATGATTTTCATCATGGCTAAAGATCTAAAATCAACATCTTACAGATCTCATAATCAATAAATATAAAAACATTTGTTCCAACAATATTTAAATATTAACCAAATTGAAATGGTTTTCAAAAGCTAATATAATTACCATAATTTATAAAAAATTATGTGGAGAAATAATATATTTTAATGTATAGTTTACACAAATAGATGACCTATAAAAAATTTATAGAATGCTTAACAATATTTGAAACCCCAAATATTTCATAAATAATATATCTCACAATATAGTTGAAATAAAAATAATGTGTAAACCATAATGATATATTATATGAATGTATGAAAATACATTCTGTAAAATAAAATAACTACTAAAATTTTTGTAATCTTACCAAAATAAAAATAATATTTATCACTTAAATTATTTAATTAAAAAAATTTATTCCAACGAGGACCTCACATTGGCCAGTGGAATGTGTTTCTCCCTCATTTTCTTTTAGTTATGGGTTTATCCCTACAACCTTGTCGGATGTGATAAGTTTTCCCTTGACCTATGAGTTTATATTTTTTAAAATTTATAGCAATATAATTCCTATGAAAATAAAAAAAAGAGGAAAATATAAAAAAATAACAATAATCTTTGAATAAATTTTTATCCTCAAATATTTTCTATTTAATAAATATTATTAATTGAATATTATTACCATATCATTAAGAATATATTAAATATGTTTTTATTCCTAAATAATATTTCCTTAAATTAATTTGAAAAATAATTATCACATTTTTTCTATAACACTTTTCATATCTATTGATTCCACCCGACAAATTATCTCAAAATAACAAAGTTCTATTTAAATAAAATTAATCACATAGTCAAAAATGTAATTATAAATACATTTGTGGTTTATATGATTAACCATATGTTCCCCTCATGTAGTCACCCTTTATCTTTACAAAAACGTCTTAAATTAAGCTCAAACACATATTATGTATAATATTTAATAACATGTTCTCTAAAAATATCACCCCACTACTAAATCCATTTTCATGTCCATTAGTACCATTAATCATACGTTCCAATATACATAAATAAAAAATACATATAAATGGCATATTGATATATCTAGATTCTTATATCTATAATATCATGGAAAAACACTTTTATAACATAATTGTTCAATCCCAATACAAAAAAAAATCAATATTTTCACTTCAAATCATTTGAATTGAATATGTATTTTCATGGTTCTGAGGATAAATCTTATTCTATAGAATTTAATGGGAAAATTCACATATTTCCATTACATAATACATTAAATTATATGTGGTACCTTATTATGAATTTATTATCCTTTTATCTGTAGAAACCCCATCCCTAGTAGCCTAGAGTCAAGGGTTATATTATTATAATGGAATATATAAAATAGATCACATCAACAAGGATCAATCACTTTTGAGGTATTGAAGAACTAGATACAGATATGATTCCCTTATTTAATTGGAAATCAAAAATTGAACATAACAACAGAAAATAAACTTCTCTTGTTTACACTTATTCAAATATTCCATCTTTATAACATTGAGAAGGAAAAAATAAAGGGTGAGATCAAATAATTAATAATGGTAAGGTACAATGTAATAGAAATGTAATCAATAGATAAAATAAATTCTTAATTATTAATAACTAAAAAATGAATTCAAATCAATTAACTATGAATGAAATTTCATCAATGGATTTTGTCTTTATGAAAATAATTTGTATAATAAATACCGAATTTGAAATATAGAAAATGATTAATTATTGGACATCACATATCTCAAACGAGAACCATTATATAGTCAATTACTTTGAAAATATGTTTTATGTGTGTGGTTAGAATCCATTCTTATTCATCTTAGAAATTAATTTGAACGGTTATTTTCCAACTGATTATGTCTAATGTGTCTTCTGATGCATCGAGGGGAATGTATTGACCTATCTAATAACCATAGGTCTTGCATTAAACTATCCCTAAACCATGTCACACTATTCAAAATCATTCCTCTTATAGAAAATCATATATTTAATAAAAAATAATATTCCTTATCATGGAATATTTTTATTAAATAAAAAATATATATTTTTCAACACTTCTACATTTTTTCAAATATCTATTAAGGATAAAAATGATGTAACAATGGTATACATCATTTAAAATAGTCATATCAATGAAATAATGAATTCAAAAAAGAAAAAAGGAAACAATAATCTTAAATTATTAACAAAAGTAGTGAAAACATTTAAAAATATTGTTTCATAAACATTATAAATGAGAAACTTTAGTGTGGTTTAAGGGAAATAACTATGGTGGATTCAAACAGGACAAAGGCATAACTTTTTATTTGAAAAAAGAAATCAAATAAGATTTTTTTTCATGATAAAATGAGAGATTTTATAAAAAAAATTGTTTTAAAATAGTAAACAGAGTGTACTTGAATTTTTTTATGAAATTATAAAGCCCCATGTAATCTGGTATTCTGATTAAGAGTCATTGATATAGGAATATTTTAAAAATACATATTAAATATAAAATAATAATTAATACATCTGGATACATAATTATAAAATTTATAATCAAAATTTGAATAAATATAAAAAATAAAAATAATTACATTGGGGTAAGAAGGGATAATGTTTAACCCATAGGTAAATTTTGAGTTTCGAAGAGATCCCCTAGAACCATTTAATAAATATAATCCAATTAAACATAAAATTTATAATAATAAAATTAATAATTTAATATACTGAATATATATAGATTCATAATATTTTATTTCATGGGTATGTATATATAGAACATACACATGATAGAAGCGGCGAATAATACATATCTTAGAGAAATAAAAGTGAGATGAGAAACCCCTTACATTGATTATATCATTTGAGTGAGAAAAAATAATGAAATAATTATGTGAGACGTAATTAACCAAAAAATAAAATTATAAATAATGTATAAAACAATCAGATTTCATTTCACCCATATACATGGACAAACATAACCAATAATATAGATGTTTAACCTAATTAACAGAAATTGAGTTAAGTCATACCATGCCTTATGTCTGAAAGAATTTAGAGATTGTACATAATTTACATGAAAATAAACATAGATTCATTTAATACATAATCTAGAACATGTTATACATATAAAATATTTTTATTATTTTATTATTTTTATGAATGACCTTTTTGATGAGGTATAATTTTCATTCTCTCCAAGCTGGGAGTGTTGGTTTCTTGGTTATTCTTGACCATTACACTTGTTTACATGTATTGAAGTTCTTTTAAAATTATAAATTTTCTACGGAATTTGAATTATTTTTCATTAATTAAATTTTAGATGTTTAATTTATCTAATATACCATTTGGTTATGTAGTATGAAAATGATCATTAGATAAAATGTTGATGAAAATGATAAAATATTTTTTGATAGTTTTTACAACCATTATGAAATTATATCATTTTATTTGATATGATGGTTATATATTGGTAATATACCATTAAATTACTTATAATATTTATAATAGAATATTATTTTACTATAATAATGGTTTTATTACCATCCTTGAAAGAGGTAATGGAAAATGAAAAAGCATCTTCTTTGATGACGGTATATCGACAAACCAGAGACCATGTATTCATTTTTATAATAAAAGGGAGAGGATAATGTCAATACCTGTCCCCAGGGGTCTGTGTTGTGACTGCCCCATGCCCACCTTCCATTGGCTAAGGGCTGGCGACAAGCACCAAAGGTGTAAATCCCTAAAATTGGGAAGGAATTGCCTTTAAAACCTGAAAAAACACACACACCAAAGTACAAGATGAAAGAAAAACACTAAGTAAAACTGTATAAAAAAGAGTTCTAAAAAGTAAAAGGGGACCGAAATACAAGCCCAGCATTAATGTACAAGAAACTGAAAGTACATGTTGTGGAAAAAGGGGAAACAACTCGAGGATTTTCCACAGGGAAATCCTACCTGAAGGGTAGGTACAGATATTCTCCATAGCACTCCATGTCCACTCGTCTTCTTCGTGGACTGTCACAATGTGTAGTCCACCTCCAGATACCGTCCAGTCCTGGTACACTCAACCTCGGTCAGTGCTATCCATCATCTGTATCCAACACAACACGGTTTGGGCATAACCCATGTAGGGGTGAGTATAACGATACTCATTAGGGACCCTGAGAACCTTAAGGTATCACAAAATCCAAAAATGATGAACCACAAGGTATGAAATCAATGGTTAACCCCACTTAGATATATACCCATACATATAGCTAAGTTATCAAGTAATAAATCTCAATCACGAGGCAGACACAAAAGTTACTGATTCAGCTCACACAGGTATACAACATTTGTAGAGAGTTATAGATGATTTATTTAGCCACTAAATCTTGTATTCTGTCGAACCCACGTAGGATCTTGGAATATAAATCAGATCTGTTGAGCCCACAGAGGATCTAGGAATAGTAGTCTGAGCTGTCGATCTCACACAAGATCCAGGAATAGTAGTCAGAGCTATCGGACCCAAAAAAGATATAGGAATAGTAGTCAGAGATGTTGAACCCATACAGGATCAAGGAACAGTAGTCATAGCTGTCTAACACACACAGAAAATAAGAATTGTAGTCAGAGAGCAGCCATCGACAGGGTTTCCGCACAAGCACGCTTGATTCTGGGAGGGTCACTCCTCAAGACATGTGTCAATACCTGAAATTCGACAAAGTCCTATTAAAAAAGAACCTAAAGGTCTTCCTTGTCATAGGGGTATCAATGCAACAGACAACACGTCAATCAGACGCCCGGTTAGAGAGTAACTTGCCTTTTAGTCCAAGGGGCCTGGTTGGATTCGTGCACAATCCAACCTGGACATATCTCAACTACACCCCAATCTCATGTGGGTTATACTCTAAGGGAACTTCATGTTCCAAGATTTCCAATGACACTGACGGTTCTTCCAACAAACGTCTGGGGCCATAGATATGGGTGACAGAGTGTAAATGGGTCGAAGTGGGCCCGGGTCCGGTTCGACCCAGTGGGACCGACCCGACCAAACCCAGTCGAGGCTGACCTGGTCTGGGTCGACCTAGCCAGGACCACTGGTATCGGCCCTATAGTCCATGAGGAGCACAAGGGCGCGGACCGGTCACGAGGGCGCGGACCAGCTGCGCGTCAGTGTAAAGGTTGTTCGGCCCAGAGGCGGAGCGAGGGGAGCGGAATGCCAGCTCATCCAGGCACACATGGGGCATGGATCGGTGGCTCGGCTTGGATGGTCACGGTCGGTTCGGCCAATGCCGCGAGGACTGCGGCTCGGGCGGCTAAGCCCGGGTGGTCGATGGGCGGTCGGGTGGCCGGTAGGCTGCCGGGAGACATGCAGGCACACAGGAAGCTGGTGGTGGCTGGGAGTCGGGAGGCCGATGGGAGGCCAGGCATCCTGCAAGCGCACAGGAGGCTGGTGGTGGCCGAGAGCCGGTTCATACGAAGAATCGTGAGGGCGGCATGGGTTGCGGAGTCCACGGGTAGCGTGGTCATTGGCTGTCGCCTACGTCGCCTCATCACCATACCGAATAACATCATAAAGAAATCGGTGGAGGGAGTTGGGTCAGGTTAGTTTGGAACACACCCTCCATGTTTAGGATGATAGAGGTCTGTCCATCAAGAAAAGAGAACGATGAACTTCAATTTCGATAGCCTCTGTAATTATTCGTTTTCAATCCGAAAAAGAAAATCAAGGAAAGCATTAACATGCAAATAAACCCCCTACCTTTTTTCGATGATTGTTAACGTTGGTGTAGGGAATAAGACAGATCTTTGGTAAAATACAGATGTTTGTGTCGTCGGTATTTTCCACAATTTTTGGTTTGTGCGCGGTATCATCGTAGTCGAATATGTCCTATGTCGGAGTAGGTTCTGAGGAAGGAACTCTATGTAGCTCCTCACCGACATTCTTCATTGGAAGAATGTGTTCTACGTGGAGGAAGCATAATCCTCCAAGTGTTGTGCGTCTTGTAACTTTACCAGTGCTTTTTCGGTTGGTGAAGTCGTCCCAAATCCTCCTCCCAGGATTCCTATATATAGGAGAGGGACGTAGGTAGGTAACGATCATTGGAATTTATGACGGTTCATTTATTAGGAACCATCCTAAATTTCGACACTGCAGTTATTGAAATTTAAATTGAGCAAGCTAATTAAAAAAACGAGGACACTATTTAAGAGGTGTGTTGGCTATAATTATTGGGAGGATACCAAGAGGCTCCCCCCACATTTAATAGGGACGTTAGAGGTTTCTCCAAATTTAATGGGAGGTTTCAAGGAGGTTTAAAAACCTGGGTGATCCGCACCACCATAACCTCTCATGGGAGGTTGTCGTTCGGTTGGTCCCCACCACCATAATCTCTCATGGGAGGTTAAGGTATGGGGGTACCCACTTCCAACTTCCATGTGGAGGTTTATCTCCGTTGGATACCACCAGAAACATCAACATGGAAGCTCAAAATAATATAATTTCAAGATCATTTTATTTTATTATTTTCTACTTAAAACCCAAAAAATAACATTCATTCTTGGCACACTTCCATCATGGTGGAATTCTTATTAAGAGAATAACGGTGTTGTGATTTCAATAGTGCTCTCAGATTACAATTCCAAGCACAGGTTGGAAAGTTATAAAACCCCACTCAAACTTCCATTGAACGTACCCGAAAAAACTTCATAATATCATTCCGAGCACTCCGAACCTCAAAATTACACGCCGTAAATTTTTACAGACTCATGAAATTCCCATTCAATTAAAAAAATTACATGGTAATTCTAGGTCTTTACATTCTCCTCACCTCAGGGATCTACGTCCCTGTAAGCTAAAAATTGAACTGTGGGAACAAGTGGGGGTTCCGAGCATGCATCTGAGCCACCTGCTCCTATGTCCTCTCTTGGAGGTTCCCTTACTACCAGAAAACACTCACCAAAGGTATCGAATGTCCACATATAACTTGCTCCTATCGATCCTCAATCTCCATTGGATCCTCCGTAAAAGTCTCCCCATCATCGATGTCCAACCCTACATGGTCGATGATGTGAGAAGGCTCGTGTGTATATCTTGTCAGATGGGAAACATGGAAGAGGTCATGCGCCTAGTGCAACTGAGATGGAAGAGCTAAGCGGTAAGCCCCCTCACCAACTCTACTGGGGACATGAAAAGGTCTGATGAATCTTGAAGGTAACTTGTCGCCTCAGCCAAATATCTGTAAACAAGATCGATGTGGGACCCGTAGAAAGTTGTGGTCGCCATCCTCAATCTCCAGAGGTCTCTGTCTCCTGTCAACATAAAACTTATACATGCTCTGTGCAGTCTTCATCCGCTCTTGGAAGATCTGCACCTTCTCCATTGTAGCTCATACCATCTCTAGTTCCACCAGTACTAACTCCCTTGGGCCAGTCCATCACAATGGTGATCTGCAAGGTCGCCAATATAATGCCTCAAAAGGTGCCATCCCAATGGTGGAGGGATAGCTGTTGTTGTATGAAAACCCCACAAATGGAAAGTGATTCACCCAGTTGAGATATAAGTTGAGGAAACAAGCACACAACATTTCCTTGAGGGTCTGAGTGGTCTACTTAGTCTGTCCATCCGTTTGAGGATGGAAGGTGGTGCTGAAACAATGTTGCGCCCCGAAATCCTCCTAAAACCCCTTCCATAGAAGGGAAGTAAAATGTACATCACAATTGGAGACAATCGTCGAAGGTAATCCATGTATCAGAAAAATATCTTGTATATACTGGCATCCCAAGCTCTCTACTTAACCATGCTCTCTGATCGGTAGGAAGTGGGACGACTTGGTGAGTCGGTCAACGATCACCCAAATCGAGTCGTGACCCCAAGATTTTCATGGATGTCTTGTCCCGATGTCCATGTATATCCCATCCCACATCCATTCTGGGACCTCTAAAAGCCGAACCAACCCTGTTTGTACTTGTTGCTCCGCCTTCACTTGCTGACAATTGAGGTATCGAGAGAGACACTCTGCTACTGCCTTCTTCATATATAGACACCAGTGTTATCGTCAAAGTTCCTGGTACAAATTCCCCACTTCTAGATGTACTGCTAGAGGGGATTTTTGAAAGTCTCTCAACACTTCCTCCTGAATTGACACTGGTACCATGGTACGTCCTCCGAAGATGATGACATGTTCCCCACCTTCATAAAATCCATCAGGTGCATGCCCTTTTGATAGCTGAGCACGTCATTTTGAGTAGTCAGCATCACAATTTTTTGCCTCCCTGACTCGCTAAAAAAGTGGCGGAGTGACTGTAAGAGACTGAAGGAAGGTTGTTCCATCACTATCCACAAAGGACATCTTTAAAGCAGCCAACTGCTCTGTTGCCTCTCCTAGTAACTGTATACCAGATCTTCTGTTGAGTGCATCTGCAACAACATTCCACATCCCATGAGTATAGACTATCTCAAAGTCATCGTCCTGGAGGAACTCAATCCAACATTTCTATCTCAGGTTCAGGTACTTCTGAGAGAATATATACCTAAGACTATTGTGATCAGAGTACACGGTAAAATGCTCGCCAATCGGATAGTGCTGCCACATCATCAAGGTGAAGACCACTCCTGCTAACTTAAGGTCATGGGTAGTGTAGGTATACTCATGCTATCTCAGTTATCATGAACCATAAGAGATCACTGCACGCTCCTGCATCAAGACACATCTGATTCTGGTACCTGATGCATCGTAGTAGACTACGTACCCAGCGCCTTCCTATGTTAGCCTCAAGAAGGGGGCACTAGTCAGCCTCAGCCTCAGCTATTGAAATCTCTACTAGCATCTCTCTGACAACACAAAGGGTTTCCCCCTCTACATTCAAGTCTGAAAGTAGTGTTGCAACTCTAGAAAAGACTCATACAAATCTGCGGTAGTATCCATCCAATCCCAGGAAACTTCTTACCTCTGTCACACTCCTGGGTGGCGCCCATGTGAGTACCACCTCAATATTCGCTTGATCCACTGCCACTCCAGCCTCCGAGAAGAAATGTTCTAGAAAGTGAACCTCTTAGATCCATAACTGGAACTGCATGATATTACCATAAATTTGTTTCTCTCGGAGTGTGTCTAGTACTACCTGCAAATGGGAGGCATGCTTCTCCTAAGTAGTCGAGTAGACCAGAATGTAATCAATGAGCACTACGACAAAGCGATTGAGGTACAATTGAAAGATCCTATTCATGAGTTCCATGAACACTATTGGTGTGTTGGTTACACCGATTGGAATAACAAAGAACTCGTAGTGTACGTACCAACATCTCAAGGTCATCTTATATAAATCCTCGTCTCGAACTCTAAGCTAGTGATAGCTTGATCTGAGGTATATCTTCGAGAACTACCATGCTCCCCTCAGAAGATCAAATAGGTCGTAAATCCTCGGGAGTGGTTACTTGTTCTTCACTTCCACCTGGATTAGGCGACAGTAGTGGACACAAAGCCTCAAGCTCTTATCTGCCTTCTTGGAGAATAGAATCAGGGATTCCATAGGAGAAAAATTAGGCCAAATGAATCCATTCTCCTGCAAGTCCTTTAGCTGTACCTACATCTCGCTAAGCTCCACTGGAGCCATCTGATATGCTGGTGTAGATATTGGTAACATCCCAGAGTACAGGTCAATGTAGAAATCCACCTCTCTATAAGGATGTAGATCTGGGACATCATTAGAGAAATCATCCATGTACTAGTCCACCATTAGAGGATATATTAGACTCTCCATATCAACTACTCTGAGAGTAAGTCATGCCAACTGATGAGTGATTGGACGCACCCTCCTCTGAGTAATTCTATCATGTGCTGCAAAGTCTCCCTTCTCTCCAGTGAAGTTAAACCTGGTCCAGTCGGTGCAGAAACACAGCCCTTTGTTCCTAATATAGTCATTCTAAGAATAGATGGTAGATAACTTGTCCATACAGAAGATGACGTCATAAGGCCTCGACCCCGCTACTAGGAGATCACAACTGAATCTCTCACCTCCTAGTGTAAGTTCAAACTACTGGCACTAGTGCGTAATCATCGAATCTTATCCCGTAGGAGTCTCTAGTCATAAGTATTGAGCAGACAGCTCCGTAATAATCTCTAGGATCTGAACGAGGGCAGTGGTGATGAAAGAGTGACTGGAACATTTGTCTATAAGAACTGTAGCTAAGGTAGAATAGAAACAGATCGTACCACAATTAATCTTCGGAGCACCATTATCGTAAGCCTCCAAGTCCTGGTGTTGAGATCTCCCATATCCACCTACTCATTGTAATCAGGGTGGACCTCTTGGAGGCGGTGGCGATAACACCTCCAAATGTCGTCCACCACAAGCTGCACCTCCAGCTCCTCTACCACGTCTTCCTGCTCCCTGTGGACTGCCTGGATCAAACCTCTACCTCTCTCTGGGAGGTCCCTCAACTGTTTAATGAGCATCTGAATGTTTTGTATGACAATCACGAGCCATGTGACCCTACCCGCCGCTTGTGAAACACTACCTGTTTTGCATATAACTGGCTCTATCTCATGTGTCTCGCACAACCGAACCCATGTCCGGAGGTCGTCCACCTATAGGTCTTGTCCTCTTGGACCTCTGTGACATCATTCTGCTACGAGCTGCAGAAGACTCCTCTATGTTACAACTAGTGGTGGATCTCATTGTTGGAGACTGCTCAGCAAGGAAACTCTCCACCATAAGGTCTCTCTCTATCTCCCTTGCCTGCGTCGGGATGTTGAGTGAGATCATCATAGCTCTGATCTCTCGCATGAGCCCCTACCCGAAAGTCCGGGCCTGGAAAAATAGGTCTTGTACCATATTTGTGGATTATCGTGAGAGGTCAGTGAACCTCATTGAGTACAGTGTCACCAACATGCTGCCCTACTGCAGATGAAGTATCTTTTGTATCTGCACAACATATAGGGTGGTTGGGAAAAACTCTGCCCAGAACAGGCTCTCGAAGTATGCCTAGAGATGTTTCACCTCTTCATAAACCTAGAGCATCAATCTCCACCATCTTTTTATTCGATCTTGAAGGAGACCTACAAAAGGAATCACTATAAGGTTGGATGCTGTCCCCACAAGTATAAAGATACTCACCATAGCTTCTAGCTAATAAACAGTTGCATGCCGGTCCATCTCACCCTTGAACCTGGGTAGCCTCTAGCGTTAAACTCATGCAACATGCTCAGGAAACATGCACTCTCTACCGCTGGGGCTGGTGGCAACAGTGTCCCAATGGGGAGTGGTACCATTGGTGACTCCGCTGGAAAACGGACCTACACCGAGGCATCATCACTCGGTGTTCTATCTATGTGTACAACTCTCGGAACATTAGCTGGTTGCCTGCGAGAAGGCATCCTGAAAGGAAACATGTGTTCCATAGTCAATAAGTTATTCCTGGTGAGCTGACTCAAGATATCACAAAAAAACTCTTGAAAACACACACGCAATCACTGTTTTCTTGCACTGATTCAGAATTCAGAAGTCAGGGTCTTGGTGTATGGATACATCAGCCTCAACACCAACACTGGACTCCCTGAACTAAAAACCATACATAGAACCCTTGACACTATTTCTTCAAAAAAAAGGACAGAGTCCTATGTTTTGCGGTATAACTGACTCCACTGATACCAATTTATCATGAACCGTCCCATAGGGCCCATGCCGAGACTACACCCATTCCCACCTTCCATAGGCCAGGGGCTGACGACTAGCACCAAAGGCGTAAATCGCTAACAATGGGAAGACATTGCCTTTAAAACCTGAAAATTAACACAACAGAGTATAACCTAGAAGAAAAACACTATGTAAAACTGTATAACAAAAGGGTGCTGAAATGTAAAAGAGGCCATAAATACAAGCCCATCTATAAATTAGAAGAAACTGAATGTACATGTATATGAATAAAGGAAAACATCTCTTGGATCACCCACCGGTAAATCATGCCTAATGGTTAGGTATATATAGCCTCCACATAACTCCATGTCCATCCGTCTCTTCTGTGTACCATCACACGGTGTTGTCCTCCTCCGGGTACCGTCTAGTCCTGGTACACTCAGCCTCAGTAAGCACTGTACATCATCTACATCCAACACAATGAGATGCGGGCATAGCCTATGTAGGGTTGAGTATAACGATACTTAGTAGGGACCTCGAGACCCTCAAGGTCTCACAAAATACAACAACGACAAACCACAAGGAATAACATCAACAGGTAAACCCCAAAAAGGTATATGACCATACATATACCTATGTTATCAAGTAATACATCTCAATCATGAGGTAGACACAAAAGTTACTGACCCAACTCACACAGGTATATAACTTTTTTAGAGTGTTAGAGATGATTAGTTGTAGCCACTAAATCATCTATTTTGTCAATCCCACGTAGGATCCTAGTATAGAAATCAGAGATGTCGAACCCACACAAGATCCAGGAAGAGTAGTCAGAGTTGTCGTACCCACAAAGGATCTAGGAACAGTAGTTAGGACTGTCGAACCCACACAGGATCCATAAATAGAAGTCACAGGTGTCGAACCCACATAGAATCCAAAAATAGTAGTCAGACTTGTCGAATCCACACAGGATCCTGGAATCATAGACATATCTATCAAACCCACACAGGATCCAGAAATAGAAGTCAGAGCTGTTGAACCCACACATGATCTAGGAATAGTAGTCAGAGAGCAGCCATCCACAGGGTTTCCACACAAGCACACTTGATTCAGGGAGGGTCACGTCTAAAGAAAAATGTCAATACATCAAATTCCCAAATGTTCGATGATGTCCCATGAAGAAATAACTAGATGTTCCACCTCTTCATATATGTACCAATGCAATAGATGGTACGTCAATCGAATGCCCGGACTGGGAGTTATTATTCTTTTAGTCCCAGGGGCCTGGTTGTATTCGTGCATGATCCAACCTGACCGAATCTCAACTATACCCCAAACTCAAGTGGTGTATACTCTTAGGGACCGACATTATCCCTGCTTTTTCAGTGTCGCTGGCGGTTCCTCAAACGGACATCTGGTGCCAAAGATAGGCCCGAAAGAGTTTAAATGGGTTGAAGTGGGCCCAGGGTTGGTCTGACCCAGTCTAGGTCGACCCAGCCGGCTTGGCCTGGCCCAGCCGGCCGTGAAGGCTACGAGTATCTTGAGTGAATAGACTGGTCATGAGGGCACAGACCAGCCAAGAGTTAGTGTAATGGTGGTTCGGCCAAGAGGCGCCGCGAGAGGCACGGAAGGCCGGCTAGACCAGTCACACATGGGGCGCGACTCGGTGGCTCAACCTGGATAGTCGAGGCTGGTTCAGAAAATTCCCCAAGGGGCATGGGAAGGTCAGATCATCTTGGTATTCCATTGGGGGCCAGGAGGTGGGAGGCTGGGCAGCCGTTGTGCGACCAGGAGACTAGTGGGTGCACAGGAGGCCGGTGGCGGCAGGGAGGCGGGAGACTGGTGGGTAGCCGGGAGACCGGCAAGTGCAGGGGAGGCCAGCTAGGGCTGGTAGTCAGGAGGTTGGCGGGTGGCCGGGAGGTCGGAGGGCACATGGGAGGCTGGCCACGGCAGGGAGCCGGTTCGGCCGAAGTGTCGTGAGGGCGGCGCGGGTGGCGGAGTCCTCGGGTTGCACGGTCATTGCCTATTGCCTATGTTGCCTCGTCTTCATGACGAAGAAGATAACAAAGATATCTGCGGAGCGAGTCGGGCCAAGTTTGATTGGCCCACACCCTCTGTGTTTTGGATGATAGCAATCGGTCCATCATGAAAAAAGAACGATGAAATTCAAATTCTACTACCTCCACAATTATTATTTTTCAATATGAAAAAGAAAATCAAGGAATGTTGTAACATGAAACTAAACCGCCTACCTTTGTTTGATGTTTTTCTATGATGGTACATGGAAGAAGATGGATCATTTAGAAAAGATGGATGATGGTGTCGTCGATGTTTTCCATGATCGTCAGTTTTTGCACTGGATTATCGTAGTCGAATACATCCTACGTCAGAGTAGTTTCTGAGGAATGAAGTTGAAGTCACTTATCATCGGTGTTCTTCATTGGAAGAATGCGTTCTACGTGGTGGAAGCATAATCCTCCAAGTGTTGGGTGTCACAACACGTTACCAGCACTTCGTTGAATGGTGAAACTGTCCCAAAACCTCCTCCCTAGCTTCTTATATGTAATAGAGTGTGGGAGGTAGGTAACGATCATTGGAATTTTGGACGATTCATTTATTAAAAATATTCATAAATTCCAAAGACGTGGTTACATAAATTTAAAAGGAGCAAGATAATTATGAAAATGATGGTGCAATTTAAGAGGTGCGTTGGCTATAATTATTGGGAGGATACCAAGAGGCCCCCCCCCACATTTAAGAGGGACTTGAGAGGTTTCTCCCAATTTAATGGGAGGTTTCAAGGATTTTTAAAAACCTAGGTGGTTCCCACCACCAAAAACCCTCATGGGAGGTTATGGTTCGGGTGGTCCCCACCACCATAACCTCTAATATGAGGTTAAGGTGTGGTGGTCCCCTCTTCCAACTTCCATGTGGAGGTTTAGCTATGAGGGACCCCACCAGAAACATCCACATGGATGCTCAAAATAATATAAAGTGGAGATCATTTTATTTTATTATTTTCCACGAAACACCCAAAAACTAACATTCATTCTCAACCCACATCTGTCGAGGTGAAACTCTTCTTAAGCGAATATTGGCGCTATAGGTTCAATGGTTCCATCATCTTTCAATTCTGGGCACTAGTTAAAAAGTTAGAAAAACCTGATAAAGCATCCACTGAACTTACCTGAACACAACATCAATAATTCATTTTGGGCACTCTGGAAATCAGAATTGCACGCTGTAAATTTTCGCAGACTTGAATAATTCTAATTTAATTAAAAAAATTACACGGAAATTTCGGGTCTTTACAGGGAAAGGTTCAGATAATGGATATATAATTAACATAATAAAATTATATTTTATGCAATACAATAGATTAATCATTTTTTATTTGATGGAATATATAAGTATGGGATAATAAAAGAAAAATAAATGGAATTGGATGATAAGGATTTAGGGTTTTACCTCTTCAATTTGATCTCATTGAGAACCCTTTTAAGGAAATTAGTTATGGTAATTTGGTATAATAATTTTCCAAAAGTGGTTAGAAAGAGTTTTTTGGGAGTAATTGGGTAAAAATATAAAAATATTCTGCACTTAGATGGTGTGAGGAGAATAGGTGGTGAGGTTTGGTATTAATAGTGGAGGAGAGTGATGTTTTTTGATTGTTTTATTCATTAGTTTATTAAATACACTGAAGGGTATCAATAATGATGATTAATATTATCAAGTTTATTAAATTGTGGAATTTAATTAGAAATAATTTTTGTTGAATCAAATAAAAAATTATCCATGACTTAATAATTCTGATATTTATCCATTATAGTAAATTACCATACTTCCGTATTCACCAAAAATTTATCTATTTTAGAGTAATTTGTAAAATTCATCATTACCATTTTTTCAAATTTATATTTTGAAAAATGACTCGAACGTTTACAAAAATTTTCTTGATATGATATATTTTATTTTTAATTAAAATCCTCATTTATTTGAAAAATATCAATTTTAATATTATAATTCATTTTCTAAAACATTGAAAAACTAATTATGGTCTCATAAAACTATATTATGATGATAAGATAAAAAAATATTAATTTTTGAATATATTATTGAAAATGATATTTATTTTCAATCATTATATAAATTATTAAATTATAAATAAATATTTATAGTTAACAATAATACAAACACTAAATCTATAATTATTAAAACTTTTATTTGCAAATTTTATGATATAATTATATCTTAAATTCATTTATTCATTCATAAAGTTTATTTATAATTTCATAATTGAGGTCATTATTTGAGTTTTGAAATTACTATTCATAATGTTCATATTACTTTTTAAGCAGTTGTGTAAATATTTAATAGTATATAACGAATAATTTTTTTCTGTGTTATGTGAAATTTATGCTATGAAATTAATATAATTTATTTATGAAGATACATACCATAAAATAATGCGTTGTTATATTCTCACATATTTATGTTTGTTATATTTTTCCAATTTAAACAAGTGATTGGTAATCATAGATTAATCCTTTTAAATTACACTTTTTTTAATCCCACATCTTTTAAAGGGTTAATAAAACTTCCTCATAAATGGAGAGAAATGAAAAAGTGATGGTCACAAAAAACATGGTTTACCGATTGGATATCATTATTTGGAAGTGAAAATATTGGCATGAAATATAATTGAAAATATCATGTTCTGATGGCGACAGATAGTGAATATGGTCATTAGAAAGTCTACCATCACTAAATAAAACAAAATTATTTGTTAAAAGGACATTTATTTGTTATTAAAAAATTAAACATATTTCAATTTTGTTCCAAAATCCTTTATCAAGAGTTGAGGGTTTCATTTTATATCTAGAGAAGTACTAAAGAAACTAAATTCAGTTGATTACTTTCTATATCAGAATGTCTTCCTTTGGTGGTCTTTAAATCTATCTACATATCATTTCATAATTATGGAGATGGATTTTGAAGAATTTTTTTACACTTTATGAACACTTACAAATCCTAGGATACATCAGTCATTACATCAGTAATTAATTTTTACTAAAACCATGATGGTTACCACATTTTATCCAACGTGAAAAATCAAACATTATTCTTAATTGATAATATATTTTATCAAATACCAATGTAAATAAATATAATACACATAACAAATATATCTATCACCATTCAATGAACATAAATTTAAAATTAAGATCAATAAATCTCCAAAATCAACTTAAGATATGGTTTCCCCAAATAATGTTGCACTTATTGTGGCATACCATATATATAATAACATAATATCTATCAAAAAATAATGAAACATGGATTCTTATATTTTTAAAATATTAGTTTGTGAATATAATTAATAAATAAAAACATCTAATAATTATAGTATTACATAATCCAAAAGAACACTGACAACCTTCATGGCCACTGATACTATCAAATAAACATATAATTATTATTATCTCAATATCAAGAACATATTTTGGGTTGTCTTCCAATTTCATTGGTTTTCATGAGGATATAGTTAAAAAATAATCACCTATCATGATTATTGGTTATATTTATAAAATGGTTCAAATTACTTAAAGAAGAAGTGATGTTGTAAAATCTTCAAATATCTAATGATTCATATAACCAGATCTCTACTCAAATAGAAAAATTTCTGAATATAAAAAAAGGCATATTAATCATTCCTCTTCATATTTGGTAGTAGAATAAGGTCCTCCATGATCAATTATCCTCTTTTAGTGCACATATCATTGATTATTGACACATTTTTTGTGTCCTGTCCCATATCCTTGAATTTGGATCATTTTACATCATATTTTTTCCTTACACGTAAAATCATATTCAAGATTTAAATTATATCCAAACATGAATAAGATACAATTATTTTTATGAAATAATCACAGTGTCTGATTCAGCTATTATCATATATCAGAAGATTCATCTTTCTCTTCATTAATTTATCTAAATTTCTCCTTATTTGAGTTCTATTCTCACACTTACATCCAAATCCTTAAAACATATAGAATTATTTATTTTTCTTATTATAACATGATACTATATCCACATATGATGAGAATGTGTGGGAGACTTGTACCATTCAAAATATTGGAATAAGACCATAAAATGTATGATCCTTACTACTATTGGTATGATGTTCATCGATTAGATTCCCATTCCCCCTTCTAAGTCTGATTTCTAAATGAAGGAGTATACTATATTACCTCATTGCCTTATGTATAATATTAAAACTATTGAAATATGTATCCCAAATTTCAAATTTCCATCATATATAAACTCATAATCATATCTTCATTACTTTAGAATATTCCTCCAAAGATTCCTTCGATGTTTATCAAAGGTTTTTGATATCTAATATTTGTTTAATGAAATCTATTTTCAAATTTTTTTTGAAAAAATTCCCAAATAACAATTGTAACAAACCTAACCAATGTATCCCAGATTCGGTGGTCATTTGTTTTAAATAACATAGATATAAGAGATTACATCACCAAGTATTGATCAATTTAGTAGTCTTGAAAAAATAGATAATGGAATGGGCCCCTTATTATACTGGTTATTAAAAATAAAACATAAAAATTGAAATAAAACTACTTAACAATTATTCAATGATTTCATCTACATAGGCACAAAAATATTTTTATTTATTCAATTTTAGAAAAATGAATTATTTTGAAATTTTATAAAAATAATAATAGAGAATTACTTATTGAAAATAATATTTTAAATTCATACCACTTCAAGATATCAATTTTTTTGTTATAATGTATTATTTATGAGAGTCCAAAATTGTTCCCCTCATCCATAAAAATGATTGAAAACAAAAAAAACTATTTCATGATTTGAACACTAGTTAATGGACAATATCATTTTAGTGGTTTTGATCCACTGTTCAACAACTAGAATATTAATGGAATCACATAGGGAAGGTGTATGTTTCCTAAATATAGAATCAGCAGAACATTTTCCCTCTTTTATTAGTTTGTATGTTTAACATGATTCATAATTTGAGATAATTGTTTGAGAACATCAACGATCTTTTGAATTATAATACCCATGAAATTTGGTTTCTCAAGTAGAAAATAAATTCATTATCCATTTTACTCAGAATTAATATAGATTATATGGGTTCCGGCTATTTAATAAAAAAATGAATTATTTATGAAAATATTATCATTATAGGGAACCTCAAAACAAATAAAAAATACTTATAAAATGTATAAATCATGTAACATTAATTTTAATCAATGAAACCTTAGGTTTCTCATAGGTTATTAATAGTAGTAATATATTTAAATAATTCATGATGGTTTGTAAATAATCTGTTAATTATTTTGGAATAACCCCTAGAAGTTTCAAAACATGGTTTCCTTATTTCCATTTATGTTTTATAGTCGTAGGTGATCATGAGAAGCTCAATGTACCCTTTTTAGAGTTTTTACCCCTATATACCTATCTCCCAGTGGCACATTAACATCTTGTATCTAGACATGGATAAAATTTCAAAGAACCCACTAACTTTTTAATTTACCAAAATTATCAATCATTTTCCTACATTTTGTCACATCTGTATACATATCCTCAAACAAATCCAAAGAAGTATCATTATAGTTCTCAATAATGTTATAATATACTGGTTTTCAATAGTTAACTAAACATATCATCTAATTCCAACTATATATACCCTTACTTATCATATATATATATTGAATATTTTTATAAGTATATTCAATTCATTAAAAAAAGACATTACTTTGAATACTAATGTAATAACACCTTTAGAAGTATGGAGAGATAAAAAAGTTGTCTTTAAGTGATAGAAGACATATCCAATAACATTATTCAAAACTAGAATCCTTCTTATAAACATCATATATAACACCTTTAATCATGAAATATATAAAGGAAATACAAGTAATATTTTGTTCAGATGCCCAGTAAGTGTAAAAAAGGGATACATTATCATATCATGATCATAGAGATTTGTGAACATGAGGATAAAACATTTGAAACCTAACCTCAATATCCAATATCATAAACTAGATTCATGGAATGAGTTTTGGAAAAGCATAATACACTGATCATAATGAAATCAATGAACATGATCCATGATAGGGTAACATTGGCGTAATACATAGTTTCTTAGAATACATATAGGAATATAAAATAATTTCCTCATAATTTCAAGGCTTATTGAGAAAAATACCATAGTGGATTGAGTTTACTACCCAAACCATCATAGTATTAAAGATTCACTCTAAAAAATTTCATAGTTTATAGAGTCTTATAATGAATTCATTTCACTCCACATTCCATTCTATATTATCTCTAGAGATATCAATTTTGCCCAATGCACTGTACAGAGATATAGGTCCCACCCATTATATAATGAAAATCCTACAAATATGCACCATAAGATTAGTAAACAGTCATTATTTTAGAAATTTTTTAATGAAATTGTTTAATAAACATTAAATATTTAGAGAACATATAGAAAAAATAGTTTCATACTAATTTTTTATTTATTAACAAATAACCAAAGAGAAAATGTGTTTGGTTCATAATCATTTTATCATGTGATAACTTGTGGAAGAATAAAATTTAAATAATTTTTTTCAAAATTTGAAAAATTAAAATAAATAATAATAATTTTATCCTTTTATTATATCCCCATAAAATGACATGTAACAATAAAATATATCATCTTTGAAAGATTTTTTTAATGGAAGGTCACTTAGGTATTTTGTTGAAGAAAATATCATTTCATTCAAAATAGAAAGTCTAAAATAAAAATTCATAAAATATTATGGAAATAAATTTCATTGAAAATAAAATTGAAAAGTAATAAATGATGTAAATAATTGTTATTTTAGTATGAAATTTACAATAATTCCATAAACCTTAAAAAATTAATTATTTCACATACTCTATTAAAGTTAGACGTGACTTTTTGGGAAAATGCCTTAATGATTCCTCTGAAAATATTTTGTAAAAATCATGAATAGGTTAAAATGGATTCAATAAAAAAATTTAGAATGTGAAGAAAAATTTGAAAACACTTTCAGATAATAAATATTTGGATGAAATACGGTTTTAATGAGAATAGTTAAATAATTATAAATTTTCTTAAAACAAGATTTTGATATCATGGGTACATAAAGAGAGAAAAATAAAGGGAAAATGGCTATTTTAAAGAAAAAATAACTATATTATACGATTTAGAATTAGTTTCTAGATATACAAATAATAATATCTTATCATTGGAAGCATAATCATGGGTAATCTAGAAAAACAATGAGATTGAAACATAAAACCTATATCTATTTGGTAATTTTTATATATAAGCACATGAAAGAATAATGATAAAAGAAACTTATAAATATAAAAATCATAAATAAATTCTGTATATTTCATATCATCAGGTATGTATATATACTTAAAATAATAAGATAAGTTCATAACATAATATATTTCTCAATGAAGAAAAATTAAGAAAATATCCCTTAGCTTGAGTCTTAGATTCATTTTTACATGGTCAAACATCATGTATAATAAGTATAGTTTTATTATATATTAGTTATATAAAAAATAATATATATATATATATATATATATATATATCAAACCATATATTATTTAATTATGTCCTTTTATTACACATTTACAAACAATTCTATGTTAGATTCATATTTCTATTAATAACTTATCATTCATGTATATTTTGATATTTTTTTGTTTTGTATTATTAATTTGATCATGTAAATATTTTAAATATAATGTTATCTATGATATTAAAATCTTATATATTCATTATTTATGTATTAAGTGTAATCAATAGAAGATAGTTATTTAAAATGAAATTCATCATTCATGGAGACGGTTGGACGAATGTGTGCCTGAACCATTCTTCCATTTTCTAAAAGGATTGATTGAAATAATAATATAAAATAAATTACCACTATATAATAATTTTTATTCTATATATATATATTATATTATAATTATACTAGTCTTTATTAAAATCCATATAAGGTGTGACCAAATAATATTTCTTTGCATGGCAGTAGTCTGGTGTAAACATGATTGGCCATATTGTATTCCCATCGAATATAATTTCACAATGTATATGAGATATAATAATATTAAATGTATAAAAATATACCAAATATCATATATTATTATTTAATATATCACAACAATATGTTGTGATATTTCATGATTTAAAATGAAAATCATCGGTTCACAAGACATTAGTCCTTCAAACACATGAATGATGATTCCCTAACCCATTCAATTGAAGGGATGTTGGTTTTATTTTTGGAAAAAAATGAAAATTAATTTTATATTTAAATTAAATAGGTTATTATATCAACACAGTTTAACAAGAATTTAAGGAGATAGAGAAAAAAATAAAAAAAACCGATTGAGGAATGTTAATTTTTTTTAATGTAACCACAATAGGTTTGCTCCAAAATCCATCCAATGTTTGATTTATGACCCAAAAAATGATATTATGATGATAGTATAAAATTAAGGAATATATAGTTTTATGTAATGGACAAATAATATTTTTTTGGATGTATGAATTGGAGAGGAGAATGAATGGCGTTTTGTAAGTGAGGTTTATGGAATACTAGTAAATTTTGGGATGGAAATGATGTACCCATATTTTTTAAAAGAAAATATCATAAAACAATAGAAAAATATGGATCCAACAACATTATAAGGCATAAATATTTTCATAAAATCGATTTTTTAATTTCTTTGTCATTTTTATCATATATATATTTTGTTTGACCATCTATAAATCGTACGATTTTTACTATTCATTATGATCCAAATTAAGTTGAAAATATTAAATAATATAATGTAATATTATTGAAAATATGTAATTTATTTTTCCAAATTCTATTTAAATAATTGGATATTTTTAATTTAAAATTAATCATATAGACAAGATGGATGTGTTATTTCTCAAACATGAAATTTTTGAAAGATTTTAATGATTTTATTTGAAAATGTTATTTGAAAATGTTTCCAATGACCAATGATGGATTAAATATATATATATATATATTTTAACAAATGATACTTTAATATCCATTTTAATTAAGAAATTTATCCTTTATACTCTATAAATGAATAGGTAATTTTCAACAAAATCGTTTATTTTTTATTATTCATGAAATAATTACACATTCTAGAGACGTTTCAAAAATTATACCCATCATAAATATGAATTTTTATTTGTAAAATGAAAAAATAATTTACCAAATTGGATTTTATGGTTTAAAAATTAATTTAGTTATTTTTTACAAAAATAAAAAAACACTTTTTGAGAAAATATTACCTTCATAATTTATAAATAATTTTCTAAACAATTATGTAATTTTTTATGAATATGTATTCTTTATAAAAAAGAATTTAATTAAAATTTTAAATTTTTTTATTACTATTCATTGGATGTGGTTTTACTTCTAGAGAATAATTAACTATTTTAATAATTGATTTAAATATTTTTCATGGATTTTTAATACTCTTTGTTTTGTGTAATGTCCACTAATAAATAAATTTAAATTAATTGAAAAAAATATTTCACAAAATCATGGATATTTTTAACTCTAATGTGAATAATGATAATTAGAACTATAACAGCCCGCATGAGAATCATATATAAGAACATATCCCAAATTGAAACCAGATTCACACCAATGACTATATAGTCCTTCCTTAACATTTGGAAGAGTCAAGACATTGAATAATGTAAAATTATGATTCAACACATCAAATGGAGTCTATAATTTCACTTCCCATTGGATCATTACTCTATTTTATGGGCTAATTTTCAATATTGAATTCATATTTGATAAATACTTCACAAACAAGTTATTATAACATGAAAATACTAAGAAATTAGGAATCTAAAAGGTGTTACTTGGTTCACCCCTTTAGGTAATATATTTCCCATTTTTGGATCAAATGTAATATTTTATTTTGTAACCCTGTTCTCCAAGAACATATCTACCAAAATATAGATGTGTATTTTTTGATAACATTGAATGAATTCTAATATTTCATAAGAAGTACAATACCAATCACTAATAGAGAAAAATATCCTCTTATATTTTAATGTATACTGAGATGTATTCCACAAAAATCATAATGAATGTCTTGAGGTTATAATTTTAAATAAAATATTTCAATCCCATCAGAAGAGAAAGAACATTGGTTGGAAAAAACGAATGAAAATGTAAAATTATTGTCTAAATTTATTCTTGATAACGTTATAGGGATATTATACTAATCGATCCAATGTTGGATCTAACAAGAACAACGATCAATATTTGAGGATCACTTTACCAAAATATACTGGTAAAAAAATCAAATATGGGGTAATAGATACGTGTTATTGGTCATGGACCCACTGATTATTTGGTAGTAAAAACATAGGTTAAGTGTTATATCACCCTTTATTGATGAAATTTTTATCTCTTCCCATGGAGTAACACTCAATCTAATAACTCTCTAGGAAAATATGTCTTCTGAATGATTATTTAACTCATTTAGAATTGAAGATTCCATTCATTAATAGAAAATAAAAATTGGCTGGGAACCTAGAACAATTTAAATAGTAAAATTCACCTCTCTTATTAGTATAAAACAAGAAAAGTATAATTAAAAAAAATTAGGAAACTAATCTTCCACAATTTGAAGATATCCACTGAAATATTTATCCTCATGTTTAATGGAAAATTTCAAAATCATCGTACCCAACTCTAAAAGAGGAGTTAAACCATGAGTCCACCTCATGATGCATTATCCTAGAAATACATGACACTCCACATAAGGGGTATTAAAATATAACCTCTATAGATAAAATTTGGTATAATATTTATTAATTATCAAACATTACATCCATATGTTGAAATAGAATGGTTTTATATCTATAAAAAATATCCAAAAGAGATTGACTAATGATAAATATAAACTGAATGATGGGCATCGAATACCCCTCCCATTCATCATTTGAGAGGTATTAAAATATCCATTTCATAAGATACGGGGTTCATGGAATAGATCAACAATTGAAAAATTCAAATATATACAAAGTAAAGGATATTAATGATATAAAATAATGTAGTTACCAGAGATGAAGAAATGGTAATGGCACCACTCATTGTCATTTGATTCAAATCACCGTCTATTAGTTAATTTTTTATTTCACGAAGTAGCCTTGTTCTATATAGTTTTTGTATAATTCCTTTTGTTCATGAATCATATGAATCTTACATAGATTCTCTCAATACATACTAGATATTACGATTATGAGCGTTTTAAGAATATGGGTAAACCACTAGAAGTTCCGTGAATGTCTGAGTGATCTTCAAATATTCTGTTATTTTGTGAAAGTACACATCATGTGCCTAATATTTTGACATTGATAGTAATATAATTTTATTATATAGATACTATAAACTATTTAGAAGATGTATTCCATCAATATCCACCATCATGGGACTTATTCTACATCCTCTTCCCATTAATGAAAAAATTTGAACAACTACATCGAGTAGGAGGATAACCCTAAATAATAAATAACCATCCATTTATATTTAGTACTTGAATGATTTATCCACAATATATTGATATGAGAGGATAATTATTTGGAAAACATCAGATTGGATTTCTATATATGGACCCTTCTCAACCCCAAAATTCTTTATATTATCATTTGATATAATATCAATTAAGAAATGAACAAACTAAAAAATGGTCGGCAAACTATGTCACAACCTCATATTATGGATGAAGCTTATGAAATTACATCAAATTATCTAACACCTTAAATTATTGATAGAACTAATCCATCATAACATCCCAGGTTTCTGTCTACTCCTAGACAATATTATTCCCTGCAATGATGGAACAATCCCCCAAATTTCTGATATGTCCATTAACTATGATGATTGAATATATCACCTTCATATTAATTAGAATATCCAAGACCACAAATGATTTCTCAACCTTTTTTAACAAATCCTCTTCTTATTGTGGATCAACAGTACCCTGAAATGATGGTGTCTTTAGATGATGAAATACATATGAAAAAACTCTTCTATATTACTTATAAGATATAACTCCTCAACTTAAATGAGGTCATGTGTTATCACACAGCCTAGAGCATATACTGTACACATAAGAACCTCTACAAGATTATGATAAACTGGAATATTTTATTAATGTGGTTCATCAATAGATCCCCTTGATGTCTATTCAAATTCATTTTTTGGTGGTATTGGACTTTTCAACATCAATAAATAATAAGAAAATGTTAGTCTGGCGACCCGAGATCACCCAATCAAACAATTATTATTTAATTAGGAAAATTCAAATCACTTATTAAAACATCAAAAAAGTATTTAATTAGATTAAACAACACCTCAAAGACACATTTTTCCAATATACCAAGGAACTCTAACGATCATTATGATGAAAGACTTATAGGAACGTTTTCATTAAAACCTGTTATGTTTATAGAGTCTTTTCTCTTATATCTAATTATTTCCCATTATTCATACCAACAACAAAAAACATATAAACAACATTTCATGAAATATCATAGGCAACCTTCATTACCAATAACACACACCTTCAATCAATTATTTTTACATTATTAAAACCACATTATGGATAATTGAGCACCAAAAAGAAAATTCTATATTTCCACCGACACATTCCCTATAAATACCTTCAAATAAAAAAACGAAAACAAGCCACTGGACCCAACCAAATAACATTCCACATTTTTTCCACTATAGAACAAATTAAAAATTTTAACTCAAAACAAGAAAAACTACTAACCACCATGAGACTATACAACTTTTAACTGCCCTCCAATACCCTCGACACATAACCAACCCAATAACCTCGAATAATTCTCCATTATCATGAACATCTCATCACCTACATCACTGTCATCAATGAACTATCCAACAATCTCATAGTAAATACCCATCATAAAAAATCGTCTTAGAACCATTATCATCATTTTTGAGTGACCCCCATCATCATAGAGTACCTGCCACTATTCCATAGTCACTCCAAACATCGTCAACAACACCATCGCCTTTCCACCGTCAAACTATCATTGTCACCATAACCTACCAATGCTGCCCACTCGAACTCATTTCCCAAAGAAACATGAACACCACTACGTTGATCCAACATTGAGAGAATGGTGGAAGCATGGCTCTAGATAAGAGAAAAAAATATGATTTTTCAGGATGAATTAGTAGCAACATTGTCTCTGACCAGGAGAACACAAACCACAAACTTCACTGATTCCATCCATGTCGCATCACAAAAGCCTCCCTATGTTAACACCACATCAAATGACGAACCAGAAATAGAAAAATGAAAATGCCCAAAAAAATACCACCCTAAATCACCGAGAGCGAGGAATAAAGAACATGATAGGAACCCATGGTTGAAATAGGGAGAGGTATATTAGAGGATTATACCCTTGATGGAGAGTAGGGGATGAAGCCATCAATGAAGAGGACTAGTATAGGATCCTCAATCACCAAACCACATCCCAAAACATCGATGTTCCCTCCACTCTAGATCCGACCATGATAGGAGTAGTGGAAGATGAGGATAGATCAATGTAAGGTGTCTGAGAAAGGCCATAGTGGAGTCGAGGGTGGAGAAATATGGAGATGGTACTTGGAACTATCGAAAATATAAATAGAGAGTACTAGGATAAAGAGAACACTAACAAAAACAAACACCTTAGAAACAAAATTATCAATAGAGAAAATTTTTTAAAATATAATCACTCACAAATAAATTATGGTTGATAATTAATATTAAGGGGTTGATATTCCAAACTCCTCTAAAGATTTAAATTACCAAAAGTAACAATACAAGTATCAAAATGGAATGTAAATGAAATTAAATAGATAATGAAAATATGATATCATCCGAAAAACTCAATAAACAAAGTGGGTCACATGTTTAATTGGTAAACAGTAAATAAAAATACCTAATAATGAATAAAATAAATGACTTCAAATTTGTGCATTTTCATTCCCTATACCTATAAAAAATATAAATCCTTAATGGAAAAGCATGGGTGAGATAATCAATGCTCATTATGATTCCAAAAAATCATTTCATAAAACGTCTAAATAAAATAAACCATTTATTGAAATTTTCAAATATATCATAGGGTGATAATCATTTTATAGTTCACATCAAAATTTTTTTTATAAAAAATTAAATTGATAGAGTAAAATATAATCACAAGGGAATTTTCATCAAATCAAACATGAATTATAATTTTCCTGAAAATAGACATGCTTAAAGTGTTTCATAACATTTAATTTTTTAAATAATTTAAATAATCCATAATAAATCATAACACAATGGTAATGGGACCGAGAGACTAGTTTTATAGGTATTCTTACACATCTTGATGAACTAAATCACCTAGTGTGCACACATTCCTTCCTCAAAATCCTTGGGGGAATTGGAGGGAATCTTGAATAATATACTCCTTTCCCTCAAGAAGTTTCAGAATAATTTTCATCATAAATATATTCCTATGTAGTAATAATACAATACTAACATGTTTTGTTCCCCCAAACTATATAATAACCCTTGTTCATCCTGAATGACAATAATATAAGCCATTTTATTTCTTTAATTCATTATAAAATCACTTAAAATAATCAATCATTCAATAAGCCCCATGTTGATGTCTTAAAAACACACCATCACAATTACAAAATCACAATAGATAGTTTTTATTCAAAACTCATTTAATTAAATGTAATTAATTTAATTACAACTATTGAAATAATTTATTTCCATAATTTCTTAATTTTATTCATAAAATATCAGTTTAGATAATATATATTTGTATTAAATATAGAATTTTCTTCAAACTCATTTCCCAAGTGGTTCAAAAAACATAAAAAATTTTATTTATAATTAACCCTAAATAATCCAGAATAACAAATTTTAAATATATTATAATTTTTTTTAAATTTGACAATAATATAAGGATTTATTTGATAAGAGTTTCCATAAAAAACCACTTACCTTAAATAAAGATAAAAATAAATAAATCTTGTAACTTCTAATTGATATTAAATGAATAAAATGATTAATTAATAATCCTATAAATTTAATTAAAAATTTCAAGATCTAGATATACTGATAACATGAGAATCCACCACTCTTGAAGTAAGATATATTAGATAAAATGAATATCCCTGATCAAAATAGATTACACTTACTTAAAGAGATTCAACACCCCAACCAACAAATAGATCTGCGAATAATCAATGTTTGAAGAGATAAAATACCCTATAGAGAGGCTTAATGGAATAAATCATTGAATAAGGATTGACTTGGATGAGTTTAGAATTTCTAAGGGAGATATTGGGAATTATATTTTGACATTTGGATGTTTAAATTCCCATCACATGGTTTGAAAAAATATGTCACAACTATGTTCCTCTTACATAGATAATGGAGATAGATACAAGGTTAGGTTTTAATATTTTAAAATCATGAAACAAAATTTTCCCCCTCTATAAATACTAGAATATGGTTTTATAGATTTTCCACATGGTATCTAAAAACATTGACCAAATGTGCACCACCACTGTCCCATGTCACGTAGTTATGAGGGTGGGAGAAACCGTTTTTATTGAAAATGATTCAACCTATATAACTATTAAATAGGGAATCTTGTTTCTTAACATAACTATTATGGTTGTCTTTATCAATTTTCAATCCATTTATAATCCTTTAATCTTTATAAAACATATAAAATCAGCCAAAAAAATATAAGGATTTATCTAAAAAAATATCATTAAAACAAAGGAATAAAAGTACCTAAAAGTGGGTATCCAGAAGATACAATATATGCACATGATGTATTTATCTATATCACATTACATGTTATAAATAAATAATTTATAACTAAAACACCACTCCATGGGATATGCATGAACAAAAACAATAAAACAGGGACCATGGGATAATGTAATGTTGCCTGAGTTTTTTCGAAATTTCTATAATTATAAAATAAACAATATTATTTATTTCAAATGATCTTGTGAATCCAACTATATACGTTTATAAATTACAAACTATAGGTTCTATATGAAAAAACTGAGGGGGGGGGGGGGGGCGGGGGTGGGGTTATTTCAATTATATCAATTAATGGAAAATAATCAAAGATAAATTATAATAAATAATAACATAATATAATATAATAATATAATAAATTTTGAAAGTGAAATAATTTAAATATTAATGTATAAAAAAGGATATATATAAATAAAACTAGAATAAAGTAAAAGAGAAAAGATTTTTTTTCTATTTTCAGTAGTAGTACATAAAAATATCATTACCTATTCTACCTTAATCACATGATAGTTTTATTTATTTGTCTAATGTCTTTATTAGTAGTGATGATACCAAAATTATCCATTCCCTTTTAGGTTCTAGCATGAAACAAGAATAGAAATAAACATTTTTTTCAATGGAAAATATAGAAACGTATACAAAAATAATATCAGGACTTTTTAAAGTGATGTGTAATGAAAACCATGTTACCTTTGTAAAATGGCAGTTGGAACCAAATAATTATGAAATAAAAAATATAAGGGGTTTTATTTTAATAAATCACGTATACACTAAGTCTCAGTTCTCCAAAAGAATATGTTTAATACATAGAGAGAATGAGAATATGATATGAGAGTGAAATGATAATTTTTTTTATAATTTCAATAAGGATAGATATGATTTATAAATTTGTGTAATTTTAGTTAAACTATACACTTGGGAGTTTTTACAATCAAAAGAGAAATATAATCATTTTCATATTCAGTTGTTTGTAAAGGAAACCTAGGGATTTTAAATATTGGCTCCCAATGAATATGTAGTGCTCTGGGATCTTTTCAAGTCATTACAATGAATAATTACACATTTTATTTACTCATTAAATATTAAATTTTATTATCTGGTTATCCTGCTCGGTACCAAGAGGTACAAGTTGAGTTCCTTGAATTAGGGACTTGTTGTCTCCCACCACTAATAAGATGATTCACCACCACCAGATTATTGGTGGACCCTATGAGTTTTCATGCTCACTATTAATAAACACTGGATGTCCAATACTTCAACACTAGGTATTTGATAGTGTTGTGTTACATGGGGATGGAGATGTTCATGTCTTCAGTTGGATGGAGATACTATAGTGGCTAGCTGATGCTTCATGTGTCCTTCCACTTCACAATGTGACTTCTCCAATTCCACTAATACTACTCTATAATTATTCATTCCTAATTTTAATAAATTTAAGTAGCCTATAAACATATTTCATTTTTCCTTGATATTGAAATATTTTGAGGGTGTAAACCTAGCTATATATCATAAAAATGAATGTATTAAAATAATTTATGAGTGTTTTTATACTTAAAATTATTTAATGATGAGAAAAATAATAATCAAAAACTATTTTGATAAAAAATACATAAATAAAATATAAATTAAAATAAAAACAATGAAAGCATATCCACCCCAAACATTACTTTCAGATAAAAAAATATTCACATATAAACTATAATATTCTTATATACATATAATTATAATAATTCCACCATATGATATTATCATGACGTAGTTAATAAATTGGTAGATAATAAACAGATAAATTTAAAAACAAATTTTATCATTATTAATGTTAACTAGAGATATTGAAAAAAATGTTTTGAAAACAGTTTTAATTTTTTTTCAAAAATATGAAAAATAAGAATTATGTAATGATGCATGGAAATTGTTTTTACAAAAAATAAATATTTAAATAAAACATTTAAGAAGTATTTTTTAATAATATATATTTTAAAATTTTAAAAAAAATATTCAATTTTTTAAATATAATTTGAAAAAGAATGTGTCTTTTTTTGGGACATTTTTTATAAAAAAAAGATAGGACCCCCTCAGTTAACACATCAGGTGAATTTAAGGCGATAATCCCAAATAAAGTAATATTGAAATTAATTAATAAATGATATAAAAATGTATAATTTGATAAATCAATTCATCATTATGGTTTATAAAATATTTTGTTAATAAACCAAAGAAAATTACACAGGATTATCATACAAGGTGGTGGTTAAAGGAAAACCCACCACGATAAGGATATAGAAATGGTTAAAACCCCTATAAATTTTTTTAGGATACATCCTTTATAAAATATTCACTAGAACCACATCCATGTGTTTTTTATAGTCATTAATGGATTCTTGGTGTATAATACTCAAATTAAATTTGAAAAAGCTAAAAAACATATTTTTTTTATAATTATTAGTCATTTTTGAAAGAAAAATGAAAAATTTTAATTCATTAAAATTTATTAAAAGATATGTAAAACAAAATTATAATACCTAACAAAACATTAACAAAGTCATAGTGATCAAGAGGATGGGGTTTAGAGAAGATACAACAACAGTCAAGGCTGGTTAAAGAAATCCATAAATTATTATATCATTTGGAAGATGATATCTCATAAATTGGATTATAGTCTTAATGTTCTTAGTGTGATAGTTTTATATAGTCTTTTTTAAAAAACTAATCATACTAAAATTTTAACACATTTAGGTATAGTGAAATATGTTTGTCCAAAGTCCATAAGTATTTGTTTCTTCAATGTGACATGGGTGCAACAACTCATAGTGGATATCTGTTGATCATAAGATATTAAAAGTGCAAAATATTTTTATTATTATTAATATAATATAAAAGTTATATTCATATTATAAAAAAGTGACACTAGTAATTTTACTATCTAGTTTGGTTCCATAAAAATAAACAATGAAGAAATAATTTTATAAAATAAATTTCCATATGATAAAATAATTCAATGTTTTTTGTTCCATTTAAATAATAAATAATTACATTGAGGGATATTAAATTTCATTCCACTATAATGAATATAAAATGAGAAAATATTTATACAGTAAACATTATATATGTATGGGTCACTACTAGAAATAGTCTACTTTTAATTATACATTGATAATGTATTTTTGATTAATTGACAGCATTCAGTCAACATCTCTTTCCTTTTTTTATTCATTAGAATTCTAATTTATTTACTATAATCCAAGAAAAAAATATTTACAATTTCATTGGTGTAATGAAATTTTTTTAAAGAGGTTCAACTCGAATTTTAGGATGTTTTAAAAGCATGTTGTATTTAATTTCTCCAATAAAAATAATTTGAAACACCTTATTAATTTAATCAAAAAAATAATTGAAATGAATTATTTAGTTGAACAAACATAACATCATCAACATACGTTTGAATGATTAATAGATAATCTCATTTTATTTGAATATGTGATGGATATTCATTTATCATTTTGAAAGTATTCAATAAAATAAATTGTGTTTAACTATCATAAGGTTATTATAAATCATATAGAGATTTGGTTAAATTATTTTTTTTGGTAATTAGTGATTCCTAAAATTAGGTGGTTTTTCCACAAAATCATTTTTTTAGATAAATTTTTTTATAAAATAACTTTTGATTGTAATTTTAAAAATTTAGACATTAATTTGAGTGATGAAGGGGAACAATATTATAATAGATCTGATTTGAGTTATCAGAGGCCATTATTCACCATAATAAATACATATTTTTTATTATATCATTAAGATTAATCTAGTTCCTTGTTGCAGGTAAATTTTTTATTCTTCATATATTTTTTGAAAACCCACCATGGTTCCAATAATATGATTATTATTGAAATAGTAAATGAGAAACCTATTATTGTTCCATTGAAATTAGTTAATCTCCTTTGGTTTGGAATTTATTCAATTATCATCATTAATTGAAAAATAAAGGGAATGTTATTAATGGTCAAACAGAAAAGGTTGATGTTCATCATTATTTAATACAAGCCTTCAAGTAAAATTTCAGAATGATAAACTTATGATAACATTATCACGTGGATTATGTTTTTATTTAATTCATGAATTAGTTAAGTAAGAGGAAATGGATTCATTATCATATTTAAAAAATTTAGAAGATTCAGGTTTAGTAATGGTCAAAATATTTTGGTAAACATCATCATGAATTTATTCACGTGATTTATGATGATTCTCAGTAAATATGATGTGAATTTATTATTGTATGGTCATAGTACTCTTACTGAAGCAATTGAAGTATTTACCTAATTTTTAGTACCAAATATAAATTCACTCATCATATATTTTGTATGAAATAATTAAATAAAACATGTCATTAAAGATAATAATTTTACAACTAAAAAATATTTAATAAATAACTTGTATAATTTTAAATTTATACTAATTATTGGTAGTTTTCCTAAAATAGATGTTTTGAAAACCTGGTTTAGGGTAAAGAATATTTTTTTACCACCAAATAAGAAAAATATATTATCCTAGGATGTATCATTTAGGTGGGAAATAATAATATATTTCATGATCTAATTTTTTCTTTTCACATTCCCATTTTTAGAAGAAATAGGATATGAAATAGAGTAATAATATCACTGTTAGAAAGAAATATAATTATTGTAATTTTCATTAAATGTTTTACTATATACACATATAATAGTAAATATTCTCTTATCATGTTTCATTTTTTAAATTCCCTTAAAATTTGATAATGATATTACAATAGAAAATCATACAATATAGGAATAAAACCCATGTAAATCTAATATTGTCATTGATAATTACAATGGTTTTATTTCTACATATAATAATTAAAACATGAGTTTGTCCAAAAAGTTCAATTTTGACCCATTATAATGATTTTGAAGAGTAAAAAAATTGTTTGGAAATAGGATTTCAATTATATTCATAGTTAGAAATGTTCACAAACCTTGTTATGAATTATTTTTATAAATCTCATACATAAGAGATATGGTTGAGATTGAATGTATAGTTAATATTATTATATTCAAGGAACTAATGAATAGTGAAATACTCATAATATTGTAAACATAAAAACATAATCTTTTGACTTTAAATTTACATTAAAATGATTTTATAAATATTTTAAAATGAGAAGTAGTAAATAAGAGGGTTATTTTAGAATTAAAAATATTAAAAATGATTTTTGAATGTACTTTTTAAACCACAATCACATAATTGACAAAAACATAGTAAAAAATTAATAGTAATTTAGAATTTTTTTGATGAATAGATTGATAAACCAATCATACCAATACCAATAATTTTACTTTTAGAATCATCTGAAAATGTGACATCTCCTCCATCAACATCTCTAGGGTGATTTAATTAATAAATATCACAACACACATTCCATGAGAACTAAGTCAATATATACAACTCTGATTCATTAGTTTTTCATTTTTTATATAAATTATTACGAAACTGAATCATTTATACGCATATACAGAGTCCCCTTATGTTAGCTCATAAGAAATATAAAAGTTTTTTAGTGTAAAATAGATACTTTTTTAAGGTTTCCTTAACAAAAGTTGTTTCAAAATATCATAAAATAATTATAAAATTTATTTTGAGAAATTCCATTTTAAAATTAGCAAATTAATAATTATCTACAAATCTAGTTTTTTTAATTGAATACTATTATTATTTTTTATATGTTTTATATATATAAATTAATTTATATTTCCACCCTTATGTAAAATTTTAAATATAGTTTTTATGATCATTAATTTGAAAATAAAAATTTTCAACATTTGGTAAATACATTAATGTTAAAATAGAATCCTATTTAGCTTTTAAATCTTTAAATTTTTTATAAACTACATGATTGTATTTATTTTTATAATATTTTAATTTTTGTAAAATATTATATAAAATATATTGAATTTAATGTTTATAATTGATTCATTATAATATTTTGTAGAGGTATAATATGAAGAATTGTCGAAAGAGTAAGACCTCGAACATGTAGAGTTTAAATTAATACATACATTGTCATTAGAAATTACGTAAATCAAAATATCATAACATAATTCATATGGTTTTATAAATTACTCGGTTATTAACCAAGTTGAGACTATTAAATAGTTCTTATATTTATATTGTACTTTTAGATTTTCATCTTAAAAGGCCAATATTGTATCATAATGTCTTTTTATGAAACTCATGAATGTTACATTGAATTCATTATTTTTCATTCTTAAGTTTCAATTGGATATCCTATTATGCTTTACATGTCCATAATAAATACAATGTTGGATGCCTTGGTGTTACATACATATGAACCACCATTATTCTCCTTATAATTGATTTTTCTTTTAGTTACCTTGAAATCATTAACATACCCTTTGGATTTCCATCTCATAGTAATCACATATTTCATGAGAGATAAAAACAACTCAGAAACCTCCATGTTTAATACATCATCATCTTCATTGATTGTGGTTATATTTGTTAACTAATTTCATAGAAACATAAAAAATATTTTTTTGACTTGTGGTTTTATTGAAATGGAATCACCACATGATATTTCTAATTGAAAATATAATTATGATAAAAAGAAATGTTAGTGATTAATTTAAAGATGAATAAAGACACTGTCAATGTATTTTTTAAACATAAAGAAATATATATATTTTAATTATTTATATCCATTATTTATTACATATTAATGTTAACAAATTTAACAATATGTTTCTTATGTAGAAATTTCAATATAATTATTTGTTATAATCCACCATAAAATTCATTCATATCATTACCATCAAATTAAAAATCATAAATATCAACATCTTCTATTTATCTTCATTTTCAGTTTTGGGCTTATAACCATGTGGAACAATTTTATATAAACGATATGTAATAGATTGATGAATATTTGTCATGTGAGTTTTCTAATAACTATATTTTCTACCATCAATAAATATTCACCTCTTAGTTTCCTTATAAACCACCATGAGTTTTTTAAAACACATTTTTATAAAATAATAAAAAAATTTAAAAAATCATAAAATATTTTAGAAAATCATATTCACTTGAATTTTAAAAAATTGAAATTATGAATTCAAAATTCTGTTCACTCCATATATAAGTCAAATATGCATATATAGAAATAGGCTAATATTGACTAGACCTTTAACAAATTTAATGAAAGAAATATATTTTTTTAAAAATTATTTAAAATATATAATATCATAAAAATATAATATTTACGATGAAATATAAAATAATAAATGATGAAAAATAAAAAGGTGTATTTTTATGAATAATAATTTTTTTAATAAAATGAAGATATTTCAATATTTTTTTTATTAATTGATTCAAATATAAAAAATTATGTGATTGAGTGAAAATTAATGCATAAATAAAATAAATAAACAATTTAAGGAAATATATTTTTGAAATTATGAAAAGATAAAGTGAAAATATATATGGTACAAATATTTTGAAATCACTCCTAAAAAGAGCCCTAACATCTACCAACTCAATCATATGAGGATTTAATGTATTAGTCCTTTGGATTTATTTGTTTCTAAAATTCCAAAACTATCTCTTTGATTTTAGGTTATAATAGTAATCATGATAAATTTTACACTAAAATATTAATGATAAATTTAGAATGTGAAAATGTATGAGTACCCTTCCTTTTTAGAATAAAATATAAATAAAACCACAACCTCTTACAATAATGTCAATAAGAAAGAAATAATGAATAAATGGAAAGGATAATGATCTTTATATGAAATAATTCACATGATGGTTGGCCTTGATTCTTCTAAAAAATATGATTTATTCTAGGAGGAATGGAAATATTATAAGATAATGAAAAGATATACACTTTTTCAGAAACTATAGAAGGATATAGAGGATTCTTAAGGAGATATATAAATGTTAAATTGAGTTCCTTTCTATTTAAAAATCTAGTGGGACATGGAGAAATATTTTCATCGAGTTTTCATACAAGGACACTGAAGGTATTTATTTATCTGTTCCATATTATTCGGTAATATTTGGTAATTATTTTTTGGATATTATGTTTAATATATCAGTGTTTGATGCAATTTTTTAGTATTAAATGAAATCCTCATATTATCCTACTCAGTACCACTTGGTACAAATCATCCTTTACTAGGTAGATTCTGGGCTTGATAGATGTATGGGAATATTTATTACTACCACTAGCATCCTAGAGCACCTTTATTGGCTAGTTGATGAACTCATGGAGTGTTCATGATCGATATCCATCTACAATTATTATTCGTTGCACCTCCACTGATTATCTAATGATGTTATGCTATAAAGGTAAGGAATTCATAATTCCACTAGATGGAAGATTGATCTACACTAGCTAGTTGGTGATTCTTATTTCTTTGAACATCAAAATTTTACTTACCTACATCCTTAAATTATTATGCATTATTCTTCAATAATTATTATGTAGATTTTAAAATAACATTTATCAAAACAAAAATGATACTTCAAGGAGTTCTATTATTAGTTTTTCATCCAAGATGAACAATACTAATATGAATGTATTAATACAATATAAATAAATTTTTTATAATAAAAAATATTGAATATTGATAATTAAAACACACATATACAGTGGTTATATTATGGTCATTAAATAGAATAAAAATTACCTTAAATAGGTTAAAACACATTTCTAACCCCCCACTATCACTTCCCTTTTACTTACCACACTGATATACATTCTAGTGTACAACTTTTAGATAATATGAACACTATAAATCCCAATTTTTTATTTTTTTCCCAAATATATTGATATCGTTTTTGGGATTTTTATTGTTCATTAATTCAGATCATGATCTCTTGAACCACATACTATTTTGAAGACCCAAGAAGAAAAAAATGATTGGAATAGAATGTGATGATAAAATCATTGATTTTTTTACCACATTAAACAACATCCAACCAATAAATTTCAGGCATAAAATGACCAAAGAAATAGAGTAAGAGGAAAGTGTCATGAAATGAGTTTTATGCTAGAATTAAGAAATTATAAAATTATAGAGTAAATATGTTTTTTCAATATAACAATAATGATTTATTTATGATGAAAAAAATTAATGGGGCATGTAATTAAAAATATGGGTTCATACCTAGAATTATTATCGATCAATTGTTATTTTTTGCATGCTTTGGATTCCAGTTACCATTGAATTATAAACAGATCAGTTTAATCCAGCATATCTAGATCTCACATACTATAGTTTTCTTAAATTATGGTTTCTATAAAATCCAAAATTAGGGGTTATAAATATCATTAAGTATAGAGTATATTTTCTTCTGATAATAATTTCATAGGAATTACTTTTTATATAAAAAATAGATAACTTTATAAATTATACATGTTTCATTAGGTGTAAAATAAAATTTTCGTACTATAGTATTATTCAAATTCCATAATCCACTACATCCTTAGAATCTCTATATAGCACTCCATTCAAGTGATATTAACCTCTATACAAATGGAATATATATATATATATATATTAAATTAATAAATATGAAAAATTAAAATAAAATTCATCTTGCTAAAAAATTCCCAAAAACTAATCTGGGCGGTAATGGATGCACCTTGAGCTTAGAAATACCATAATAGATATCTTTCAAAAAATTATATTAGGGAAAAAATATAGATTTGACCCTTTTAACGGTCTTTTAATTTTGATTCCTCAAATTAACCTATGACTTTATTAGGAAAAAATAGGTTTATACAATGTTTACATGGAAATTTAAAAGAAGGATTGAACATTTGTCCTTAATTAGTAACTACTACATTGAGACCTAAGTTTCTTGGATACTCCTTAAACTTTTTTCCATTAGAATGCCTCCTTTTATATTATACATTGGCATAAAATATTGATCTTCTAGAAAAACTAAAACATTTTCAATTTCCATATTAGTGTTTTATGATGTTATATGATTTATATTTATGGATAAGATAATAATAGTGTGAGTAGAAGTGGTAAAATTATGTATTATATTATTAATAATATGAGTGGGGAGTTTTGGAAAAAGTATGGATTAAATTATAATTGTTTCATGATACTACGAATTATATTGATTCCTATGAATATAAATGGTTATTTTTGTACTTTTTGTATTATATAATGGTTTCATAAATCACAATGGATGTAATTAATAATTTTTTTGACTAATAATTACTAATACAGTATTTTGTCAAATTCCACTACTCTATTCCAGAGATTAAAATTTATGAAAATTACAAAAACATCACACTTTCTAAATTTTTAATCGTTGATTCAATAAATGACTTGTAATTTTTAAAAAATAAGTTCTTAAATTTAGTAATTATAATATATAATTCCAGTATAAAAGTAATTGTTACGTTAAATATCATAAAACTTGATTTCTTAACAATATATAATTTTAATTAAATAATTTTATAATGACTGAGTAATTATTTAATGTAGTTTTGATAAATATAAAAATGTATATAATTAATGCTTAAAATTATTTTTATGGTTATTTTATCACTCACTAAAAATTTCATCTCTACTATTATAAAGTCCCAATTTTTCTTCCAGCCACTATATTACAATTACAATTATCACCTTCCAAGAATCAAATTATTTTTCATATATTATATTTTAATATTTATTTAAAATTTATATATTCAATGATCATCATATCATGGTTAATTACATATTATTTATAATTTCATATTGTTTTTTATAATTATTTATATTATTTGTACAAATTTATTGACATAAATTATTTTTTAAGGATGAAAAGTTTACTAGAATTTACAATTATATGGATTTTAACGTTTATGTATTTTCACATTTTACCATTTCCATTTTACATAATATGATAATATCTCATATGTACCATTTTATATTTATATTCATAGCCATTATAGAGAATGTAATTTGGTATATTTTTTTTATTAAAATGATAAAATAAAGGTAAATCTATGTAATGGAATTTGTATGGTTGAATATTGATTATTAAATCTGTACCCATTATGTAATTTCATCATAATGGTTTTTGGTATACTAAAATCCAAGAAAAATATAAAAAATTAATAATTAAATATTCATTATGATCTAATATAACTTCATCTAACTTATGATTTCCCCAATGTGCATTCATTAGCATCATAGTCTAAATTATCATTCTACACTACCTATTATCCTAAATATGGAATTTATCATCATTAACTATTAGATTTTTCTTGAAAACATTTTCATCAACTATGAGTATGTGCCTTTGGTCAATCATGAAATTCATAAAAAGTGGTACATAAATGACATCATAAATATTTGATTGGTTGTGTGGGATTGAGAAATGTTATTACATAACATTTAATCCTTCTTAAATACCTTAATATATAATGTACAATTGAATTACATTCTATTTCATACCAATCCTTATATATCCCTTCCATAGGGATAAATTTAGCATTACTTTACCTATACATGAAACTATAAGTCTTTACTCTAATTATAATCATATTATTTATATCTTCATTGATCCATTATAACCTGATTAATGATTAGACAAACTTTATCAATTGTCTCATAAGTGTTTTTTGGACCAAATTTATTTCATTTCCAAAAATAATCCAAGAAACGTGGAGTAGAATAAATTTTATTATAAAAATAATCATGTAATTTAATTTAGATTCTTGAATGATAAGTAGTATTTTATAACAATTTATCTATATAGAAATTCTAGACCCATTTTTTTTATAAGTAATGTTATAATTACCATTAAATGAACTATAATTTTCATATAGATATTTTAGAGTTCCCATTGATTTATGGATGATAAGGGATGATTTATTTTAGCATTTTTATTCTTTTAAAGAAGCTCAAATATTATGACTTTAGACATGAGTTACAATCTAATATAGTTGAAATAATGGTTTCATGAAGCCATAAAAAATATTTGATGTACGACTATGTAAGGAAATCAATAGGTATATCCAACCTTATGTCTAATAAATGTGAAGAATTTGTTTGGTGATCCAAGAGAAATAATATTGAATCATTACCCTTTACTTATTTTGGTAAGACAGAAAATATTAATCAATTGTTATTTTTTCTAATTTCCAAAAATATATATGGAGAGGTTTTTTAAATCACATTATATTTATTCTCCCATCCTTTCCATATTATCATACAATCTATCTTATACGTTTTCATTAATTGTATCATTTAAATTTTTTCTAGAAATATTCTATTAAATCTATAAATGTCTATGTACTATAATGGTGTATACGAAAATTCGAGGCATTAGCTGCATCTAGAAAATCACACTTTATCTTAGGTATCAATATTACTGTTATCCTATTTCAAAATATTCAAAATTCATCAATGTATATGATCTATAATAGTATCCAAAAATCTATGTTTTCGTGTTTCAATTGAAGAAACATTCTGTATTATTGAAACTTTATTATCAAATCATAAAAATATTGATATTTAATTACATAAAAAACAAATGATGTCTCTCATTTAAAAAAAATACCACCAAAATGAAGAAATTTATATATTTACATTAAGTCATTTTCTATCATAAAATAGATATAAGATAAGGATTATTTTTTCTGAATGCATCTTCCATATTATTTTTCTTTCTAGTGTGGTAGTGTAATCCACATTCAATTAATTAAAGAGATATAACCCTTTCCTTTTTCCCATATAGTTCCCATTTCGAGTTAATATATATTTTTAACCCAATTTACATAAAAATTTGAAACCTAACTCACTATATTAGTAATGTATCTATAATATAATAGAAACTATTTGAGTTTCTTAATCATGATCATAAGAAGTATGTTTTTTTAAATGGACATTATAATATTCTTGGTACATAAGAAATAAATATATAGTTTTGAATAATCATAAAAATTGTTTTTTTTATTTTCCACTATATATCACAAGTAATTCCCAAGTTCATGGAATATTTAAAACCATATAATTAATATTTTCATATTTTAAATAAACAATTACTGATAATAATAGACTAATCTTGGGATAATTCCTTTTTCAATTTTTTTATGTGTGTATAACATTATTTTACCACCTTCATTTGGAAATTCATAGTAGATAATATATTAATCAAGATAATATTTCATAGTGGAAATAATGTTTAAGAGAAAAGTAAATCTTGTTTACTTTTCTATATGAAGTAATTTTCAAGGATAATGAACCAATTTTATGTTGAAAATTATAAACTTTTGTGTATATAATGATATAAATAATAAATTAGTATTATTTTTTACCTCGATAACCATTTAATATGATATTTATATTATATATAAACATAGTGGGTTTGTTTTTTAATCCAAAAGAATTTATAATGAACTCCTGATGACTATACCTTAAAAAACATATCCTCCTGTATATAATTCTTAATAAGATTCGTTTAATGGAAATGAGAATAAAAGTAAATATTTTAGAATTTTATACATCCATGAATTTAATTTATTAGATCAATAATGTGTTTCCATATATACCTTTTTTTTAATTTTAATGACATTGATTTCCCTATAGATGATTAAGCACCTCATTTAACCACCTATTTTAAATAAAAATAAGATTCATGATGCATATTATGAGACACAAGGGAATCTAAATCGTTTATCACAAAAAATATTGCTTGATTGTTTAATTTCTCCAATTCCACAAGAGCATTTCAATAATGCTGATTGGATATGGGAATTGCAATTGGGATGATATCAATAGAGAATTCCACTTCAAAATTACTTATATGTCCTAGAAACTGTTTTGGGAAAGATGTATTATATAATAAACTATATAAATATCAACTATTTTGAAGATTTAATTCTCTTTTATTATTTATATTTGAAACTATTATTGTAAGATAATTTCCTTAGTATGATCCCTTGGTGGTGGTTCTGGATAATTCCCCTGAAATTATTATCTCCTATAAAAACAAATGATTATATTCCATAAAAAATAACATTAATCTCCTTTTCCCCAAAAGTAATTTCATTATTATATATTTAAATTAAATAAATACAAATAATTCTATCAAAATTAAATATTTTTATAAAAATTACGTTTTCAAATAGAATCATCTGAGGAATAGTTAAATATATGACCAAATATTGTTTCTTGAAACATGATTTCTAACATGGCCTCTGTGAAATTTTATTTCCTTGGGTATGACGAAATTAATTAAAATTTCCATTAATAAATTTATATGTTAATAATTAAACCTTAGTGTGTTGTCTATTTTACCCATACACTTATTAAAATGATGAACTTTTTCTCCATAATTTTAAAAAAAACACTCATTCCCATAAAAAAATGACAATGGCATTTCCATAAAAATTTCGTAAATTATAGATATTATACCACTGCCTTATTAATTTTTTCAAAATTTCCTTACAAAGGGAATCATTTTTCACTTTTTCTCATTTTAAAATAGAATATTTAGATTCCACTTTTTTATTCATTATATCATTTTAACTAAATTCTCAAATGATGAAAATTATTTTTATATTAATACAATAAATTGTTTTATTTATCCCATCAAAAGATATAAAACGTGATTTCAATATATACACAATTCCTAAAACAATAATTTAAATCCACTTGAATTCAGATTCATACTTGAAAATATTATTCAACATTTTAGTTTAATTTCAATAATGTTCATTCATTTTTTTAATTTTTCTCTAAAATAAGAAAAGTTTCATGGAAATTAACCTTAAACAAATTATATAACATGTATTGTATCATTTATTAAACCCTAAAACTTTTAATCAATAAAAAATTTAATCAGAATATCTCTTAACATGATATATATACATGATTCCATTTTCTATTTCATTACATCCAAATGTATGAAAAATCAACTTTAAAGATGTTATCTATTTCACTTCTACTAAAGGAAGTGTCATTCCATTTAAATTTGGTGTCACAAACTAGTAAAATGATTTAACCCTATTAGTTAGTATTGATGGGAAATTTAGTATTCGATATTGGAATACTTATTTTTGATAAATAATGTTAACTAAACTAATATATTTGTAACAATATTAGATCAAACAATATATTCATTAGTTTGATCAGAAAGGTAATCCCTATAATTTCTATTGGCATCGATACGATTTTGGATTCTTTAATTATGTAGAATTTCATTACAAGGTCATATACCTAATAATAACATAATTAAAATTACCTTTTCTGAATCTTATTATATTGATTCAACGCATTAATCTAATTTTTAGAAATATTATCTCATCTGTTATATAATCCTTTCAGGAATACAGTAACAGTTAGTTATAGAAACCCAAACATTTTAATAATAATTATTACATTTTTTTAGATGAATATTTAGTTTATAACTTCTAAATCCATGGTATAACCTTAATGGTCTAGTATAATTTGAGACTAGATATAAAAAAATTTATTTGGGTATATTGAAGGTCATCACAAAAAATGTTCTTATCTCTTTTTACACTTCTAGACATTCACTTCTTATAACCTTTCATTATAAAATGGGGAATGGAAACATTAGAATGGGTGATTTTAGATTATATTTAAAGGTAATCAGTGAGATAGAAATCAATGATATATAAAATACTAAGATAAGAACTATTATATGAGATCATGAACATATATTAAAATTTTATTAACCAATATTTTATAGATCATAAAAATATTTGTGGCGTAAAAGATTATCATTTCAGAAGAAACATATCATAATAGCGAGGAATCATTATGAATCAATAATTAACCTTATAATAATATTATAATAATAAGAACATTTCAAAAAAATTATTGAATTTTCATTAATAAAAAACAAATTAATATATCATGGATAACCACTAAAACCATTAAATCTTTGTGGACCAGGGATCAAAACATGTTTTCTATATCATAATTTATTAGGTATCATCCCTTGTTTCCAAAAGTGGATCTAGAATTCATTCCCATTTAAAACATTGGATCACTATCATTAACTCATTTCCCATAATTAAATTAGGATATATAATTCATTACCTAAATCATTAGAGGGATATATACATTATTTCTAACCAAGCATACAAAGAAAACCACATATTTGTGATCTAAAATTTTATAAAACATTCCTCATATGGTAATATCATAATCTATATAAAGAAAAATGATTCACAACAATTTTATCATCATACTAAAAAACTATTTTGAAAATGAAAATTTATAGAGTCATATAATCATATACAAGTCAAAATATAAGTAACTTGAATTTTTTTATGATGGATGAAAATTATACTAAATCATCAAATGGAACATTACATGAGGAAAATTTACTATTTATTTTTTGTAAATTTAAAATATAAATATTTCAAAAATATGAATGCAAAAATTTATTTGAAATTATCAGTGGATAATTTTATTAGATGTTTCAATGAATTGACAATTCATTATGGGAGTGAATATTCCATTCCGATCAAGAACGTTAAAATATTGTTCTATTTATTTTTTAAGAAAATAAAATATTCCCCATTTAGAAGATTAATTGAATATTAATTTTAAATAATTAAATAAAAATTAAAACATTGATAAAAATGAAATTAATCAATCATATAAGATTATTTAAACATTCATAAATATTTTTTTGGGAAATCATGGGGTTGAAAGAAAAGTATTCTAGATGAATGATAAAATAATGTATATTTTTATTCAATACAATTACCAAATCATTTCAATTAAAAAATAGTGTTATATAGTAATACTATATTAAAAGGACATGAATATACAAAGGATAATAATACTAAATGGATTTATCATATAAAATTTATAAAATTTACTCAAAATAAATTCATGTATAACCAATCCGAGTTAAAAATGGATTGAAACATAAATCCCTAATTTAAAATTGTTCCTTTCTCCGTACATGTGAAAAAATATTGTGCAATAATTATAAATAAATTATAAATATATTCAAAAACTAAACTAAATTTTTTATCAAACAATATATTATTTAGATATAACATCATATCACCAGTTTATCAATTGTTATTAAAATCATTGTTCCAAATGACAACTGTTTCATTTCTCCTACTCATTTCTGTCCATTTGCCACGAAAATTGAAAAATAATGATGATTAAATAATCTCAATAAAATTAATAATGACATAAATATAATAAATATATATTTCCATAGATTTTAGAGATAATAAAATGAAATGCAGTATTCATAGACATGGTATGTCATATGTATAAAAGAACATTGTATTCGTTTTTCTGTTGATGGAATGTAATAATGGTAGAAAAAATTACCTTTACTGAATAATTATTATATATATATATATTCCTTAAATATATATTTATTACAATCTTTTTATGTTGTAAATGGAAAATATATCACAACCCTTTGTTGACAAGGTAGTCCACACGTACACATGAGAAACATTATCATTTCCCAAAATATGGTAAGGTAAGTGTTTGTAAATTATTTTATAAATTAATGATAATAAAGAAACATAAATATCACATATAATCATTAAATTGATCATAAAAACAATATATAAATGATTGTTTCAGAATATTAATTGTTTTTCTAAGAGGAGGAGTTTGTCCATATATACGCACACATTATAATTTCACTTCCCATTTGATTGAATATAGTCTCGATAATGGTGATAAAAATCATAAGTATATTTAATTATACCTTGGGTAATGATGTAAATTTTTATGATTAATACTAAATATTTAGGGGATATTGAAGATGAAATAAAATTGTTCATATATTAATATGACTTATAACTTATCATTGTGAAACCTTCTTTGGATTACACCTTAAGAGGTGAAAGGTTGAAATGTTGTCATGAAACAAAGATATAAGATATTTTTAACTAATAGATTTCGATATTATGGTATATAATTTCTGATATTTTTTTATCAACAATTTTGAATAACGTAGTTCTATATTTTTCCTTTTATAACTGAGATGCGGGTTACAACTGGACGTACTTGATGTATTAAAAAAATAAAATTAATTTTTATAATTAATTAACTAAATATTGATATATTTAAAATATAATATGATTATAAGTATAATTAATTACATGAAACAATATTTATACCTATTTAGGTGAAGTTTTAATCCTTGTTTCTCAGCATTAAACCCCATTGAACCCTTTTTAAAACAACCATAATATCAATGTTTTATAAACATTAGGGCCCCTGAATCAAAAAATTAATGGAAATATAACTTATAAATGGATCATAGATGATATTAAAAAACAAATCCCATTTAAATGGTTGAGTAAATAATTTTCATAATTCCCAAATCATTAAATATAATTTGGTTTATTAAAAAATATCATTATGGGGTATTTGATATTCATTAAATAATATGACAAAATATGTATTTAACACAGGTAAAATGGTTTTAAAATTAAATATATTTGAATATAAAGAGGATATTGTATTAATATGACCACACGATCAAAATTATACATGATTAATACATTACCTTAGATCATATATTGTTGCTTAACCATGTGGAAAATTTCTATAACAGTTACTGTGGTAACGGCCTTTTGAATTTTAATGGGTTATAATTTTACAAATGAAGACCCAAATGGATTATAAATTAACAAGGGTTGAATTTGAATACCATTTATTATCCTAATATTAAACTTCTAGATATTTTATATCTTTTTTAAATATTTTAATAAAATATATTCATCAAAAAAATTAATTAATTTCATTTTAAGAATTATTAAAATAATTGAACTTTTAAAACACAATGTAATTTGACTAAAATATAAACCTTTATCGCATATCTAATATGGTATAATTATCTTAAATACTAATGGTAAACATTAATTGGCATAAAAATATTACTTTTAGTATTTTGAATGTAATTTGAAAAAATTATTACTGGTTGCATAAAAGTATACCACCGTTATGTTAGAATATAAGATAATTATTTTATCCCTGGAAATATAAAAATAAATTACCATTAAGAAAAATAATAAATATTTAAAATAATAACTTATTTTAAAAAATATCCCCTAGTTACCCCTCTTTAAGAAATTTATTTATATTAATGTCAAGTGATTGAAATTTGGTATTATCATTCCACAAAAAATTTAAATGTAATTATGAACTAAAAAAGAAAAAATTAATATATTATAATTTGGAGAATATGGTCTAATTATAGAAATTCAATGGTATAATTTCAAATTTTGGACTGATTTTGAGACCTTATCTCATGGTTTTGGCCCTGTTTTACTCAAATTTCCCTTACATAGGTGACAAATATTTACCACGATCATTGTCCACAATGTCTAAATAAAAAATATATAAACATAATATATATGGAACTATAAATTATATATAACGAATTAATTTTTCATTATTAAGTTTAAAAAATTGTATTAAATTAATTAAGAAATATACAAATTAAAATGTGACAAAATGCATATTTACATATAAAAATGTTTTCAATTATTAATATTTATATACCAAAATAAAATAAAAAATAAAAAAATAAAATAATTGGATTATTAATAATTTTAATTAACTAGGGTTTATTTTAAAACTATATTAAAATATCATTGAACTATATAAATTCTTAAAAAATTATATATTATTAAATAAAAATATGTAATTTTTATTATTCATTGAAAAATCAATATTTCCGAAACAATACAATCAATTCACCCCAATATAATTCTTATATTATGATATAAAACATGATATTAATTTTTATGAATTAAAACATCTAAAATCTAAATAAATCTAATATTATATTCACAAAACAAATCAAAAAAATTAAATTTATAGAAAACAACTTTTGATAAATAAAATAAATTCTAAAAAATGTAGTTCTTATTTACTAAGCATTTAACAATGTATTTTTATTAATTATGGAGATTATATATATTTTAAAATTTTATTACTTATATCCATACCATTTAATTATATGGTTATTTTCCAATAATCATAAATTAATAGAATGTTGTAGTTCATTTCAGAATTGTTTTATGTGTTGTATACACTATAAAACAAAGTGATATTTTAAAATATATAGATGTTACATTCACCCAACTATAATATATATATTATTTATAATTTAAACTGGAAAATAGTAATCAAGGGTTTGGTATTTGATAATACATTTATTTAAAACGGTTATAATAAAAATGGTTAATAAAACAACCTCCTGAAAATATGGATTGATAAATAAAAAATTCATACAGAATAACACATTACTAGGTTTCCAAATTAGAGAAAATTAGTGGGGTGAAAAAATATGTACATGGAAGAAAAATGAAATTACAAAATTTTGACAGAGTGTGACGCGGAACATTGACCACAAGAATGTGAATGATATTGATAATACTAAAAACCACAAAATCATTAATCAATGAGATTCAAAAAAGATAATAAATTTTTTTTTTCGGAAATGGAGGTATTATTAAAATATTTTTATTTCAAGATCCTTTCCCAATAGTAATGTAATTTCACTTCCATCTAATAAGATCATTATGAAGTGTAATTAATATAAATTATGAATTTCATACATTTATAATTTTTAAATGAAATATTAAATATTTCTCCATACGATGTGTATTCAAGTTGATTCTTATCATGCCGGAAGATCTAAAAACAATATCTAATAGATCTCATTATCAATAAAGATAAAAAATTTGTTCCAATAATATGTTGATATTAACTAATTGGAAATTGTTATCAGAAGCTAATATAATAACAATAATTTATAGAAAATTATGTTGAGAAATAATATATTTTAATGTATAATTTAGTCAAATAGATGACCAATAATAAAAATTATAGAATGCTTAATAATATTTGAAACCCCAAAAATATAAAAAAAATAGATCTCATAATATGGTTTAAATACAAATAATGTGTAAAACATAATGATATATTCTTTGAATGTATGAAAATACTTTCTGTAAAATAATCTCATTAATAAAAAATATTGTATTCTTACCAAAATAAAGTTAATATTTATCTACTTAATTAATTAATTAAAAACATTGATACCAACTAGGACCTCACATAGGCCAGCGGTATGTGTTTCACTCTCATTGTCTTCCATTTATGGGTTTATACCCAACTACCTTGTGGGATGTGATACTTTGTCTCTTAACCTATGTGTTTCTACTTTTAAAAATTTATAGCAATATAATTCCTATGAAATTCCAAAAAATAAGAAGAAAATATACAAAAATATAATTAATCTCCGAATCAATTTTTATCCTCAAATATTTTCCATTCAAGAAATATTAATAATTCAATATTATTACCATATCATCAAAAAATTATTAAACATGTTTTTATTCATAAATAATATTTCCTTAAATGAATGTGACAAATAATTATCACCTTTTTTCTATAACAATTTTCATAGGTATTGTTTCCACCTAACAAATTATTTCAAAATAATAATATTCTCATTAAATAACATTAATCACTTAGTCAGAAAAGTAATTAAAAATACATAGGTGATTTATATGATTAAACATATGTTCTCTACATGTAATCACCCTTTATCATAACTAAAAAATTTTAAATTAAGCTCAAACACATATTAAGTGCTATATTTAATAACGTGTTGTCAAAAAATATCACCCCACTACTAAATCAATTTTCATGGTTATTAGTATCATTCAGCATATGTTACAAAATACATAAATAAAAAGTACTTATAAATGTTACATTGATATATCTAGATTCTTATAACCATAATAACATGGAAAAACAATTTTATAACATAATTGTACAATCCCAATACAAAAAAACATTAATATATTCACTTCAAATATTTTTAATAGAATATTTATTTTCAAGGGTTTGAAGATAACACTTATTCTATAGAATTGAATGGGAAAATTCACATGATTCCCTTACATAATACATCAAATTTTGTATAGTAACTTATTATTAAATTATTATCCTTTTATCTGTAAAACCCCTATCCCTAGTAGCCAAGAGTCAGGGGTTATATTATTATAAAGGAATATATAAATGAGATCACATCAACATGGATCAATAAATTTAGAGGTCTTGAAGAACTAGATATAGATATGATTCCCTTATTAAATTGTAAATTAATCATAGAACCTAACGAAGGAAGATAATTTTTTTTACAGTTAATCAAATACTTCATCTTGATAACCTTGAAAAGGAAAAAATAAAGTGTGAGATCAAATATGTAGTAATGATTAGGTATAAAAGAATAAAAATTTACTCAAAAGATATAATAAATTCTAATTTATAAATAAGTAAAAAATGAATTCAAATAAATTAACTAGGAATGAAATTTCATCAATTGATTTTATCTTTGTGAAAATCATATGGATAATAAAAATTGAATTTGAAATATAGAAAATGATTAATTATTGGACATCACATATCAGGAACAAGAACCATTATACGATCAATTCCTTTCAAAATATGTTTTATGTGTGTGGTTAAAAACTATTCTTATTCATCATGGAAAATAATTTCATGGGTTATTTTCCAACTGATTATGTCTAATGTGACTTCTGATGCATCAAGGGGAATGCATTAACCAATCCAATACCCATAGGTCTTGCATTAAGACACATCTGAGTCCAGCCCCTGATGTGTCGAAGTAGACTACGTACCCAACACCTTCCTATAGAAACCACAAGATGGGGGGTCACTAGTCAACATCTACCTCAATTCCTAAAATCTAAACTGGAATCTCTCCGACCACACAAAGGGTTTCCCCTTCTTTGTCAAGGCAGAAAGTGGTGCTGAATCTCTAGAAAAGTCTATTACAAATCTCATGTAGTATCCAACCAAACCTAGGAAACATGGTTCCTCTGTCACACTCATGGGTGGTTCCCAAGTTAGTACTGCCTCAATCTTTGCTAGATCCACTGCAACTCTTGCCTCCAAGATGTCATGCCCCAGAAACTGACCCTATTGGATCTAGAACTGGAACTTCGAGAGCTTACCATAATGTTGGTGCTCTCATAGAGTGTCCCGTACATCCCACCAATTGTAGGTATGCCTCCTCAGTAATCGAGTAGATCAGAATGTCATCGATGAAGACTACGACAAAGAGATCGAGGTATGGCCGATTGGTCCTTTTCATGAGTCCCATGAACACTACTGGAGCATTGGTTACACTGAATGGAATAACCAAGAACTCTTAGTGGACGTACTGACATCTGAAAGATATCTTTTGTACATACCTGTCTTGAACTCAGAGCTTGTGATAGCATGAACTAAGGTCTATCTTCGAGAACCACTCTGATCCCTTCAGCTGATCAAAGAGGTCTTCAATCCTCAAGAGTGGGTACTTGTTCTTCATAGTCACCAGGCTTAGGCGACGGTAGTCAAAAAAAGCCTCAAGATCCCATCCACATTCTTGGCATATAGAATCGGGGGTGCCCAGGGAGATACCCTAGGCCGGATGAATCTCTTCCCCTTCAAGTCCTCTAGCTATACCCACAGCTCGCAAAGCTCTGTGGGAGCCATCTGATACGCTGGTGTAGATATCGATGTCATCCAAGGGTAGAGTTCAATGTAGAATCCCACCTCTCTGTGAGGAGGTAGACATGAGACAAAATCAGGGAAAACATCCACCTACTGGTCAACCACTACAGGATACCTCAGACTCTCCACATCAACTGCTCCGAGGGTAAGTCATGCCAACTGATGAGTGATCGGCTGGACCCTCCTCTGGGTAAGTCTGTCCTCTACTACAAAGTCTCCCTTCATGCTGGTGAAGGTAAAAATAGTCCCATTTGTGCAAAAACACTGCACTTTGGGCCTAATATAGTCAATCTAAGTATGGACTCTAGATAACCAGTCCATAACCAATATGAAATCGTATGGCCTAGACACCACTACTAAGAGCTCCCAGCCGAAGCTCTCGCCTCCTAGAGTAATCTCACATGGCCAGCACCAGTGCGTTATCATCGAATCTGAACCCGTAAGAGTCTCTAGTAATAAGTATCGATCGAATGGCTCCGTCGGAATCTCTGATCTCCGAAAGAGGGTAGTGGCAATGAAAGAGTGACTAGAATCTGTGTCTTTAAGAACTGCAGCTAAGGTGGAACAGACACAGATCGTATATCAAATCATCTCTGGAGCGGCATGATCGTAAGCCTCAGATTCAGGGTGTTGAGCTCTCTCCTGTCCACATACTCCGTACAGTTGGGGTGGACCTCTTAGTGGTGATGGCAGTAACACCTCAAAACGACATCCACCGGCAGCTGCATGAACAACTCCTCTACCACGTCCGCCAGCTCCCTATGGACCGCCTCTATCAAACCTGTTCATCTTCCTAGGAAGTCCCTCAACTATCTACTGATCATCTGAAGGGTTGTTCGGACAACCACGAGCCATGTGACCTTGCCTTCCACATGTGAAACACTGCTTGTTCCTCATATGACTGGCTCTGTCTTATGTGTCTCGCACAACCGAACCTGTGTCCTGAGGTCGTCCCCCATTAGGTCTGGTCCTCTTGGACCTCTATGACATCTGTCTGCTACCAGCTGCAAAAGACTCCTCTATGTGACGACTGGTGGTTGATCTCGCTGTTGGAGACTTCTCAGTAAGGAAACTCTCGACCAAGAGTGCTCTCTCTAGCTCCCCTACCAGTGTCAGGATGCTGAGTGAGAACATCGGAGCTCTGATCTCTCACATAATCCCCTCTTCAATGGTCGAGGCCCTACAAAATAGGTCACCTACCATATCTGTGGAGTAGCGTGAGAGGTCTATGAACCTCAATAAGTAGTGTTCAGCCATCATATTTCCATACTGTAGATGAAGTAGCTCTGTATCCTCACATCATGTAGGTTGGCTGGGACAAACTCTTCCTGAAATAGGATCTTGAAGTCTGCCTAGAGAAGTGTTGCCTCATCATGCACATGGGGCATCAGGATACACCATCTTCCTAGTATTTCCTGAAGGAGACCTGAGGTAGGGATCACCATAAGTTCGGCTGGTGTCCCTACCTATGTAAAGACTCTTTCCATAGCCTCCATCCAATCCACAGTTTCCTGCGGTTCCGTCTCGCCCATGAACCTGGGCGGCCACTGGTGCTAGAACTTATGCAACGTGCTCATGCAGTATTCACTCTCTACTGCTGGGTCTAGTGGAATTAGCATCCCAATGGGGGGTGGTACTACTGGTGCCTCCACTGGAAGAGGGCCCTGCATCGAGGTCTCGTAGCTCAGTGGGCTATATATGCATACAAATCTCGGAACCTTAGTAGGCTATCTCCGGGGAGGCATCCTGAAAAGAAACAGGTGTGTCGTAGTCAAAAATTTATACCTGGTGAGCTGACTCAATATATCACAAAGAAAAATCTTGAAAACACACACGTAATCAATGTTTTTTTGAACTGAGTCGGAAATTAGAAGCCAAGGTCTTGGTGTATTGATATGTCTTCCGCCATACCAACACTGGGCTCCCTAAACTGAAAACCATACTTAGTACCATTAACACTATTGATTCATAGAAAAGATCAGAGTCATATGTTCTACGATAGAACCGACTCCTATGATTCCAATTTGTCATGAAACATCCCCCGGGGCCCATGCTATGACTACCCCATGCCCGCCTTCAATAGGCTAGGTGCTGACGACTAGCACCAAAGGCATAAATAACTAAAACTGGGAATTCATTGCCTTTAAAACCTGAAAACTGACACAAAAGAGTACAAGATGCAAGAAAAACACTATAAAAATCTTTATAACAAATGTGTGTTGAAAAGTAAAAAAGTACAGAAATACAATCCCAAAAATAATGTAGAATAAACTCTAAGTACATGTATCAGAAAAAGGGAAAACATCTCTTCCATCATCCACCGGGAAATCCTACCCGATGGGTAAGTACAGATATCCTCCACAACACACCACGTCTGTCCATCTCCTATTTGTACCGTCATGATGTGTGGTCCCCCTCCGGGTACCATCCTATCCTGGTACTCTCAGCCTTGATCAGCACTGTCTGTTTTCAACATCCAACACAACGGGATGAGGGCATAGGATGTGCAAAGGTGTTTATAATGATAATTATCAGGGACCCCGAGACCCTCAAGGTCTCACAAAATACATCAAGGATAAAACACAAGGTATGAAATCAACAGTTAACACCACATAGATATATGCCCAAATATATACATATGTTATCAATTAATACATCTCAACCATGAGGTAGACACAAAAGTAACTGACTCAGCTTACACATGAATATGACATTTATTTAGAGTTAGATATGATTAGATGTAGCCACTAAATCATCTATTATGAAGAACCCACATAGGATACTAGTACAGAAAACAATGTTTTCAAACCCACACAGGATCTAGGAATAATATTCAGAGCTATCAAACCCACACAGGATCCAGGAAAAGTTGTCAGAGCTGTCGATCCCACATAGGAACTAGGAATAGTAGTCAGAGCTTTCGAACCCACAAATGATCTAGGAAGAGTAGTCAGAGCTGTTGAACCCAAAAAAGATCCAGAAATAGTATACATAGTTGTCAAACCCACACAGGTTCGAGGAATAGTAGTCAATGCTTTTGATCCCCCATAAGATCCAGGAACAGTAGTCAGAGAGAACCCAACCACAGGGTTTCTGCACAAGCACCATCGATTCTTGGAGGGTCACTCCTCATTCCATGTTTCGATACATCAAATTCCACAATGTTCCAAAAATTCCCAAAAATAAATAACCCGACGGTCCACCTCATCAAAGGGGTCTCAACACAACAGATGGTGCATCAATCGAACGCTCGGTCTGAGAGTTATTAGCATTTTAGTCCCGTGGGCCTGGTTGGATTCGTGCACGATCCAACCTAACCGAATCTCAACTATAACCCAAAATATAGTGGGGTATACTCTAAGAGAACGTCACCCTCCATGATTTCGAGAGTCGATGACGGTTTTTCAAACTGATTTCCGGTGCCAAAGATATGGCAGATGGAGCCTAAATGGGTCGAAGTGGGACCTGGTTCAGTTCGACCCAGTCTGGGTCACCCTAGCCCACTAGGCCCGGACTAATAGGTCGTGAGTAGCCTGTGGGCGCAAACCATTTGTGAGGGCATGGAACGGCCGTACGTCGGTGGAAGGGTGGTTCGGTATGGAGGTGGCACGTGGGGTGCGGAAGGCTGGCTCAGCCAGGCACGCGTGGGGAACATCTCGGCGGCTCGACCTGGATGGTCGAGGCCGGTTCGGCCAACGCCGTGATGGGTGTGGAATGGGAGGATCGGTCCGGGAGGCCGGAGGGCCACTGAAAAGAAGGCGGTCGGGCGGCCGGGAGACCGGTTGGTGCACGGGAAGCCGGAGGCCTACGAGCGCACGGGAGGTCGGTGGCTAGTCGGGAGGCCGGCGAGCGGCTGGGAGGCTTGCATGCGCACGGGAGGCTGGCGTTGGCCAGGAGCCTATTCAGCCAAAGCACCGTGAGGGCGGCGTGGGTTGTGGAGTCCGCGGGTAGCGTGGTAATTGTAGGTCACCATGGTCGCCTTGTCACAATGTCATATAACATCACAAAGAGATCGGCAGAAGGAGTCAATCCAAGTTTGTTTGGCCCCCACCCTCCACATTTAGGATTATAGCAATCAGTCCATTAAGAATAGATAACGATGAACTTAAAATTCTATAGCCTCCACAACAATTCATTTCTATTCCGTAAAAGAAAATCAAAGAAGTCATTAACATGTAAATAAACCCCTATCTTTGTTTGATGTTTGTCGATTATGGCCCAGGGAAGAAGAAGGATCGTTGGGAAAAGACGGACGACAGTGTCGTCGACGTTTTCCTCGATCATCGGTTTTTACACTGGCTCATTGTATTCGAAGAATTCCTATGTCAGATTAGGATCCGAGGAAGGAAGGCAAAGTGACTTCTCAATGTAATTCTTCATTAGAAGAATGTGTTCTACATGGAGGAAGCATAATCCTCCATGTGTTGGGCGCCGCTTCACTTTACCATTGCTTCGTCGGTTCGTGAAGCCATCCAAAAACCTCCTTCCAAACATCCTGCATATAAGAGAGGGAGGGAGCTAGGTAATGATCATTGGATTTTATAACAGTTCATTTATTAGGAACCTTCCTGAATTCCAACGACGTGGTAAATTAAATTTAAAAGAAGAATGGTTATTAAAAAAAATTCTGGTGCAATTTGAAAGGTGTGTTGGCTATAATTTTTGGGAGGATTCCAAGAGACTCCACCCATTTAATAGGGACTTTATAGGGTTCTCCCAATTTAAATGGAGGTTTCAAAGAGGATTAAAAACCCAGGTGGTCCCAACCACCAAAACCTCTCATGGGAGGTTATTTTTCGGGTAGTCCCCACCACCATAACCATTCATAGGAGGTTATGGTGTAGTGGTCCCTTAATTCCAACTTTCATGGGGAGGTTTACCTCATATAGACCCCACCAAAAACATCCACATGGAAGATAAAAATAATATAAATTAGAGATCATTTTATTTTATTATTTTCCAAGAAAAACCCAACAACTAACATTCATTCTCAACCCACTGTCGTCGTGCTCAATGTCTTCTTTTGAGAGTAATGACGCTACAAGTTCAACGGTGCCCTCAGATTTCAATTCTGAGCATCGGTTCAAAAGTTATAAAAACCTGCTCGAATATCCACTGAACTTACCCAAAAACAACTTCAGAAAATCATTCCGGGCACTCTGTACCTTGGAATCACTCACCGTAAATTTTCACGGACTCGTAAAATTTCTATTTAATTGAAAAAATAGTTTCATGGAAATTCTGGAACTTTACAGAGAAAGGGGTTGATAACTGATATAAAATTGACATAACAAAATTATATTTTTTGTAATAAAATAGATTTATCATTTAGTATTATATGGAATATGTAAGGATGGGATTAGAAAGGAAAATAAATGGAACTGGAGGACAGGGATTTAGGGTTTTACCTCTGGAATTTAATCTCATTGGGAACCATTTTATGGAAGTTCGTTTTGGAAATTTGGTGTGACAATTTTCCAAAAAAGGTTAGAAAGGTTTTCTGGGAGTAATTTGGTAAAATATGAAAATATTATGGGCTTATATGGTATAAGGAGAGTAGGTGCTGAGGAGTGGTATTAATAGTGGAGGAGAGAGATGTTTTTTGGTTATTTTATTAATTAGTTTATTTAATAGTATGAAGGCTATCAATAATGATGATTACTATTAACATGTATAGTAAATAGTGGAATTTAATTAGAAATAATTATTCTTGAATCATTTAAAAATCATCCATGACTCAATAATTCCAATATTTATCAAATACAAAAAATTAAAATATTTTTGTATTCAACAAAAATTTAACTATTTCAGAGTAATCCGTAATATTCACCATTACCATTTTTTAAAATTTCTATTCCAAAAAAAAGACTCCAAATTTTAAAATAATTTTATTGATATGATATATTTAAATTTTAATTAAAAACCTCATTTATTAGAAAAATAAATATTATAATATAATAATAAAATTTCTGAAACATTGAACAATTAATTATGGTCTCATAAAACTATATTATAATGATAAGATAAAAAATATTACTTTTTGAATATATTATGGAAAAAAAATATCTTTTCAATCATTATATAAAGTATAAAATTATATATAAATATTTAAATTTAACAAAAATACAAATACTAAATCTATCATTATTAAAACATTTATTTACATATTTTATGATATAAATATATCATACATTAATTTATTCATTAATAAATTTTATTTATAATTTCATAGTTGAGGTCATTATTCTAATTTTTAAATTACAATTCCAAATGGTCTCATTACTTTTTAAATAGTCTTGTAAATATTTAACAGCATATAACAAATCATTTAAGTTCAGTTTTGTGTGAAATTTAAGCTATCAAATGAATATAATTTTTTTAAGAAGATACATACCCAAAAATGTGGTGTTGTATTCTCACATACTGAAGTAAATTATATTATCTAACTTTAAACATGTTATTGGTAGTCATAGATTTTTCATTTTAATTTACCCTTTTTGTAATCCCAAGTATTTAACAGGGTTAATAAAAATTCCTCATAAATGGAGAGAAATGAAAATGTGATGGTCACCAAAAAACAAGGATTACTTATTGGAGATCATTATTGGGATGTAAAAATATTGGCATGAAGTAAAATTGAAACTATCATGTTCTGATGGTGACAGATAGTGAAAATGGTCATTAAAAAGTCTACCATAAAAAAAACTAATTTGTTAAAATACCATTTATTTGTTATTAAAAAAAGAAAACATATGTAAATTTTGTTTCAAAATCTTTTACCAAGATTTTAGGGTTTCATTTTCAATCTAGAGAAGTACTTGAGAAACAAAATTCAGTTGATTACTTTCTATATCAGAATCTCATCCTTTGGGGGTTCTTAAATCTATCTCCACATCATTTGATAATTATGGAGATGGATTTTGAAGAATTTTTTTTACACCTCATGAACTTTTACAAATCATAAGATACATTAGTCATTATATCAGTCATTAGGTTTTTACTAATTCCATGATGGTTAACACATTTTATCCAACATGAAAAATCAAACATTAATCTTTATCGATAATATATTTTTTCAAATACCAATGTAGTTAAACATAATACCCATAAAAATATATCTATCAACTTTCAAAGAACATAAATTTTAAAGAAAGATCAATAAATTTTCAAAATCAATAGAAGGAAAGGTTTCCCCAAATAATGTTGCACTTATTTTGGCATACCATTTATATGAATAACATAATATCCTTCAAAAAATAATTAATAATTGATGCTTCTAATTTTAATACATTATTTTGTTGAATATATTTAATAAATACAGACATTAAATAATTCTAGTATGACATAGTCCCTCAGATTTTTGATAACCTTCATGGTCACCCACACTATATAATAAACATATAATTATTGTTATCTCAATATCAAACACATATTTTTGGGTATCTTCCCAAGTCATGTGTTTTCATGAAGATCAACTAGAAAAATAATCACTTGTCATGATTACTGGTTATATTTATCAAATGGTTCAAATTAATTAAATAAATAGCTATGTAGTAAAATCCTCATATATCTAATGATTCATATAACCATATCTCTACTCAAATAGCAAAATTCCTGAATATAAACAATGGCATATTAATCATTCATATTCATATTTTGTAGTGGAAAAAGGTCCTCCATGATCCATTATCATCTTTTAGGGTACATTTCATAGATTATTGAGATATTTTTTATGTCATGTCCCATATCATTGAATTTAAAGCATTGAACATCATAATGTTGTTTTCTTACACATAAAATTATATTCATGATTTACATTATCTCCAAACATGATGAAGATATCATTATTTTTATGAAATAATCAAGGTGTCTCATTCAATTATTATAACAAATGTGAAGATTTATCTTTCTCTTCATTTGTATATCTAAATTTCTCCTTATTTTATATCTATTCTCACACATCCATCACAATCCTTAATACATGTAGAATTATTTATTTTTCTTATTTGAACAATATACTATATCCACATATGATGAGAATTTGTGGGAGAATTGTTCCCTTCTAAATATTGGAATAAGATCCTAAAATGTATGATCTTTAATACTATTGGTATCATGTGCATCAATTAGGTTCCCATTCCCCTTCTAGTTATGATTTCTAAATGAAGGTGTATACTATATTAGGTCATTGCATTATGTATAATATTAAAACTAGAGGAATATGTATCACTAATTCCAAATTTTAGTCATATATAATCTCATAATCATAACCTCATTTCTTTATAATATCCCTCCATTGATGTCCTCGATGTTTATCAAAGGGTTATGTTATCTAATATTTTTATAATGAAATCTATTTTCCAATATTTTTGGAAAAAATTCTCTAATACTAATTATAAAAACCCTAACCCCAGTATCCGAGATTCGGTGGTCATTTTTTAAAAATTACATAGATATAAGAGATCACATCACCAAGTATTGATCAATTTATTAGTCTTAAAAAAATAGACAAGTGCATGGCCCCCATATTAAACTGGTAATTAAAAATAAAACATAAAAATGGAAATCAAATTGATTAACACTAATTCAATTATTCCATCTTAATAACCTCGGGAAGGAATAAAATAAAAGTGTAAGATTAAATTATTATAAAGCTTATGCATAAAAGAATATAAAATTAATCAAAATATATATTCTATATAAAATGGAAATTAACTGAAAAAGATAATCCAATCAGTAATATGAGAGTGAAAATTCATCCATATATTTTTTCTTAGTGAAATTACTCTAATAAAAATAATTGAAGCGTAAATGTAGAAAAGGATTAATATTTGGTCGGATTGCATCTATAACATGATCCATTATAACATCAAGACATTTCATTGAAAATATTAAGACCCAAGGTAAATACCTTTCTAATTCTTATCGGAATCAAATCTGATGGGTTTGTCCCCAAATTATTTCATCTCATTAAATGGCCATGAATTTTTGTCATACCAACCAAGGAACTAAAAATATTAAGAATGGTTTTTAAAATTACAAAATAATATTCCATATTATCAAAAATTTATATCAACTAAAAGATATATTATTATCAACATTTCCCTTCATAATAAAATAACATTGAAGGTAAACACCGTCTATAAAAAATGGTATAAAAATTAGAAAATAATTATATCTCATATATATTTGACTAAAATTGGAAAATTGGCATAGATAATGATATATTTGGTCCAACTATAGTGAAAAATGTAAAAATAGTGATTATGAATCTTTATAAATAAGGCACTTTAGGGCGGTTTAAGGGATAATATAAAAAATTATTTAAAGAAGACAAATGAATAATTGTTTGTATAAAACCAGAAATAAAACAAGATATTTTTTTTTATTATAAAATGAGTTATTTTAGAAAAAAAATTGAGGCCTATGATAGTTTATAGAGTGTACATGAAAATGTTTATGAAATTAGGAATCTCCCTTTAATAAGGATTTCTTATCGGGAGAGATTTAGAAAGAAACATTTTAAAAATACTTATTTCTTGTAAAATAATAATTTATTTATTTGGGTACATATGTTTAGAAGATATAAAATTAAATTTGATGAAATTTAACAAATTAAAAAATATTAACATTGTGTTAAGAATATATAATCATAACAAAATGGAAAATTTGGAGTTTTATAGAGAACCCATACCACATAGTAATTAATCACAATATATTTGCCACAATTTTTGTAACAATAAAGTGAAAAATTAAATACCATGACGAAAAATATATTTATAATATGATATATAAAATGGAAATATAAATACACCCCACACATGATATAAGTAATGGATAGGGCATATCCCACAAAAATAAAAGTTAGATGAGAAACTCCTTACAAATATCATATCATAAGAGTGACGATATGATAATGAAATAATTATGTGTTAATAATAAATACCACACAATAAAAATAAAAGACAATTATAAAAAATTGTAGGTCATTTCACTCATATACAGGGAATAACATAACCAATGATATAAATGTATAACCCAATAAAGGGAAATTGAGTTCCAAAATCTCTTACATTATGTCTAATAGCATTCTACACATTTATATAATATACCAAATAATAAAATTAAATTAATTAATTACATAATTTTGACCCTATTATACTTTTATTCTATTAGGTATAATTTTATTAAGATCATTTATGGACTTCTTGATGAGTTATAAGACCCAATTTCCTGATTTTGGGAGAGTATGTTTTCAATATTTTTCATTTATGGTTCAATTTTTTACAAAACACTATGATAATGATTCATGAGACAAAAATTAATGAAAATGGTTTGATTTATTTGTTTGGCTATTATAAGAGTCACAAAAAAAATTAATTTTATTTAATATAATGTTTATATTTTTGTTTCATAACATTATGTAACATATAATATGTCTAAGAACATATTATTTAAACATAATATTTTTTTGATGACCAGACTTTAAAGTTGTAATAGAAAATGAAAGTGCATCATACATGATGGAGAAAAATCAACATATCACAGAAGATGATTTCATTTTTAGAGGAAAAGGGAATGAGAAAGGGGTTTGATGAGGAATATTAAATTAAAATAATAAAATTATAGTTTATATTATTTAATGGAGTTACCATTAATTTTTTTTATTGGTGAGTTAAATATAAGAAATGAAATGAAATGAAAAAAATTGAATGAGAAGTGTTGACAGTTTTGTCCTTTGAATTTATTTCCCTTGAGAGCCTCTTTAAGGAAATTGGGGTTGGTATTTCGGTTAATCCATAAGATCATGGGCATGTGTATGTTTATTAGGGGAGTAATTGGATATAAACTATAAAATATTATTTTTATATAATGGGTGTGGTGGAGATTGGGTGAGGGGTTGTATTTATAGTGGTGGAGAGTTGAGTTTTTTGATTATTTTATTCATAATTTTATTATTTTGGTTCAAAAATATCAGTAATGATGATTTTTGAAACAAAGTTGAATGACTGTTGAATGTGACTTTGAACTAATGGATCTGAAATCATCTATTCATCACCCATTACTCAATAATTTATATATTTATGAAATACTTAAATTACCAAATTTCACTATTCACAAAAACTCCACTCTTTAATAAAAATAATATAAATTAACACAAACTATTCTTCAATATTTATATTTAATAAAAGGTCTCAATTTTTTGAAAACAATTTTTCAAATATGATAAATTTAATTCTTAATTAAAATCATCATTTATTTAAAATATACTAATATTAATATTATAACTAATATTATGATACTATCAAAAAATCATTAGAGTCTCATAAAAAATATTATAAGAAAAATAAAACAAAATATTAATTTACGAATCTATTTTAAGTATATAAATTTTATTTTAAATAATTATTTTAATAATATATTTTTGAATAAACATTTTTATTTCATAAAAATAAAAACTCTTAATTTACCATTTTATAAATAATAATAATTATATGATATATATAAATATATATATATATGTGTGTGTGTGTGTGTGTGTGTCATATTTTAGATTTAAAGGGACCTAAATTTTATTTATAATTTCATAGGATATGTTATTATTCTTATGATTACATTACTATTACAAATTTTCAAATTACTATTCCTAATGGTAAAGTTACAATTTCAATGGCCATGTTAATATTTAACAATATGTCACTATTCATTTATGTTCAATGTAGTGTGAAGAGTAATCTATCAAATGAGTTGAATCTATTTATGATGATACATACAATAAATTCCTGGGGTGTTAATCAATAAAAAGAATCATATTTTCCTTTGGATTTTTTCACAATGAACTTATTTTCAATACATAAATCATCTTCCCATTTCATTGGGTCATTCACATGAGTTTCTCTACACACATTCTTGACTGGTAGTATGATGAATATTTATTCTTATGTGGTCTTCATAAAACACCATTTCTATCTCATTGGGTTTTCCCAAAAACTTATATAACCTAGGATTGTTAATCTAATAAAGAGATAAATGATTAGGCATAATCAAAAGGGTTCTCATTCTAGATCATGTTATATTTGGATTGTAACGTGTAAAATCAGTCAATTATCCATCACATTCAATATTAAAATGATTCCACGCAATTCTAAAAATATATTAAAACCAAAAATCATAGTGTGGAAAACAATAATCATAGTGGGAAACCACATAATACAGGAAAAATATTCACAGGATGTCTAAATCATGACACCAACATTTAAATTTAATAATTCTTAGGTTTATAAATATCCTTACACTATAACCATCTCTTCAAATACAACATAATGGTTTGGAAAAAAATTTGAATTATACCAAGAATATTTATAAGAAATGACAAAACTGGTTCATTTCACAGACCCAAGCTTGATGTACATGGATATTACATTACATTTGCAGAATACTTAATAAATAACAAAAATAGAAAATGGAGGACCGTAATATTTTAGTGTCTTTGGAAACTTGGAACTAAATCATCTAATCATGGTGAATTACCCTAAAGATATCTATTAAATGTCTTCCCCTTTTGCATTCTTACTTAAATCCTTTCTTTATATTATGGGGAAAGGAAAAAATCAAACATAGAAATTGTTAGCTCCGATGACCAGAAAGGGTAAACATGGAGAACATAAATCAATCCATAAACATTTGAATGTAAAAACATGAACATAAAATTTAAACATCAAAATCTTGAGAAATGACATAAAACATAGTAGTACGTAAGGCATGGATCATAATGGAACATTAACCATGAAATAATATCATTGGAATAAAACATGTAATTGTTTCTAACTAATAAGAACATATTATGATTTTCATAGTAGCCAAGGCATTTCTACCATGAGAATCATAGTTGAAAAATTCCATTACTGAACTGAGTTTACGTGTCATTCCAGCCCTGTATTACTGAACCAGAATTTCATGTTTTTACATCCATGTTTATCTTAGGATATATAAATCGTTACCAAATTCATTGTAGGGAGATATATGTCCCAACAATTTCATAATGAAACCATTCTTATATGTGCCCCAAAACTATAAATAATACATCATATCATAACCCATGTAATAAAATGGGATTCTTAAACAACATTCCATAATAACTTAATCCATATAAGATTAAAAGACTTCATAAAAATAATTCCATCATAACATAATCAATTCAAATTAACAATAGGGATAGAAACATAACCCTATTTCACCTTAGAAGGAAAATTATTTTTATAAAACACATGAAATTAGTTCTTGAGGAATATATACTTTCTTCTTAAAAAAAAATTTTTCTCAATATTTCATGAAATTATAAAATAAATAATGTTAATTTAAAACAATCTTTATATATTGATATGTGTGATTCATTGAAATAATGCTATATGAATTCCTAAAAATCATTTCATGTAGCATAATTAAAAAAAAACATTCATCGTATTTTTTCCGGAAAAGTCAAAAAGTACCTTGTATGGTAAAGAAAAGAGATATTAATTCCATACCATGTGGTAAAAGCCCAAAAGGGTATAAAATACTTTAAACATACATGTAATAATAGTAAAAATTTTATGAAATCCTTTTTACAAAACATGGGAATAGATGATAAATATATCCCTAGGAAATACTTATGAATAAACAATCTCAGATAAAAATGAGATTGCAAAATTATTCATTACATTTGGTCAAATTTCTTCCATTAGTCTCCCAAACTCATATATTCTGGTTTTAAACATATAATTACCTTTTAACACAACCATATTAATATTTATGATATCATATATTATTCACTTATGACTTTATATTTCACGTTCATTTGTCAATTCCATGTTAATGCAGCATTTTGGGTAAAATATCTTCATTTATCGTATGTGTTTTGACTTTAAATTCACTATATTATTACTTAGATCATTATTACATACTTCTAGAAATTAAAAAATTATTAATATAACATACATATACAATATAGTAATATATATAATCGATTGATAAATGGAATGAAATACACGATTCATGTAGACGGTAGGCTATATGTACGCAAGAATATAGTTTTCATTTACTTATTAAATTGAACGGAAGTAAGTTTATGATGTATAAATAAATAAAACATCATCATTATTTGATATATTTCACTATTAAATATTATATAAACTTTATAATCATTAATAAATGGTTAACATGGAAAATGAATATCATCGCATCGTGGAGAGGGTAAGTCGTACGTACGCACGAGCGACGATATCATTCCCATGATTGTGAAATTGTATTTAAGTGTATGGTGTATAATATTTCAGAATAAATATAATTTTACAATAATTATATATAGTTATTTCTTCAAAAATTATACACATCCTAGTATAGTGGTGATGAAAAACAGATTACACCACGGTGTGGAGGCGGTAAGCCGTACGTACACAGTCGTAGTGATTTCATTTTTCATAGGATGGATACAAGATGGATTATGGTAGTGTCATATTCATAATGACATATAAGTATAAAAGTGATACTTGAGTTATTAATTAATAATGAAACAACTCATATAGATTAAGTAGAAGAAGAAATAAATTTGATTAATTCTTTAAAGGCTATTACCTCTTCTTTGACGTCCCTCTTCTAAACCTGCTCTTAGGGAAATAAATATGGTCATTGAAGAAGACCAGAACCTCAAGAATGTTTATAGGGAATCTAAGAAGGGAAAATTTCAGGGGTTTTCCTAGTTTTAAATCTCAATATTTAGTGAGGAGGAGAGTGAGGATGTGCCCTTTTTAAGAGAGGAGAGAGGATCTTTTAGAAATCTCAAAAATACTAATTTATAATTAAAACCAACCCCACTTAAAAACCTCCAAAATGAATCAACATATAATATGAGTTGTGATTGGCTTATAATCTCATCAAAAAATAAAATTTAGACTTGTTTTGATTTTATTTGAAACCTTATCATTTTTTAGCTATCCTTTTTTAATCTATTTAAATATATTTGTGGTAATAATTTTCGAAATTTATGATTTTTTTAAAATATTTACTTATGTGATGTGAATTTTCCTAAATTGGATTCTTTATGACATGGTCATCCATATAAATTAATATTTTTAATTTTTAATTTTTTTTTATTTTTAAACAATTTAATAATATGTTATTTTTATAAAATATCAATAGTGTAAATATTGACACTATTCATTTATTTGAATTTACATAAAATCCACACAGAAGATATATTTGAGCGAAAATATTAAATAGATTTCGAAAATGTCTTATTCTTCTAGAAAATTTGTGGAGCACAATAATTAGTTCATATAATATTTATTTTAATATTTTTAAAACCATTTATTTGATATTTCTCTTAATAAAATAATTAAAATTTTTTTGTATAATTATTTTATATACTTATTTGTGAATAAAAATTAAAAATAAAATATTATGATGAATATAAATCTATTATATTTCATATGAATACATTTAGTTAAATTTAACATCTAAAACACCCAACTTTTAAAATGTTCTGTTTAACAAATTATGAAGGTGACAACGTTGACATAATTTAAAATAAAATAATATAAATGTCATAATCTGTTTTAGAAGGCTCAAAATGGTCCAAAATTCAAAAAATGTATGATTATGGTGTAGATATACCATCCAAGTCCAGCTAGAAGCAAAGCCTCTGACCATTTATTAAAATGAATGGAAAAGTAGAAAAGAGGAGGATGGGTTCAAAAAAACAAACATGCCCTCATCCATCAAACAACAATGTTAAAGATCATAATTATACATGTAATCCCCATAATCAGAATCATCACATGTTTCCCATTCAAATTGAGACTTACCTTGATTGAAAATCTTGAGGATATTTTCATCCACCTTCCTTGGTAGCTTAGAAGACAATCTGGTAGTCACAGTCTTAGAAAGAGTAGAATAATCCTTTGGTGGTGCTCCTTTGGAGGAACAGAGGCAAGGCCCTCAATATTAGTGATCTTTTTCTTTCAACTTAGGAATTTATCTTTAAAAGAGGCATGCACACCACTACCCGAAGCAAGAATTGGGGTACCAACATGCACCCTATCATCCTCAGAGACATTACCCCATCTATCAGACAATATAGAGGATTGAAATAAATTCTGAATTTCCTGATGACAATCAATATTTCTTTGCGCATAATTTGGATTAGATCCATGCAGAGGGGGATCAGAAGTCACTTGTTGCATACCTTCCTGAGACCATGTAGTAGTGTCCTCTATTGTAGTAACCTCCTTTGCAAAGTCAACCCGAGTATTCTAAGGCAAACTATTAGCTCTCAGCGGCGACTCATCGACCGGCGGCCCCTTGCCTTTCAAATTAGGCTCTTGACAGGCTGATTTGTTAGGAATCAACACATCAACCATAGTGGGTACCATTATTTAATAAAATCTATATTATTTATTTTTCATTAAATAAATAATTTCTTCATCATTAATGTATAAGATTTTAAAGTATTTATATATTTATTACAAATTAAAAATAAATTAACATGATATAGAAAATAATTTTATCTTTAAAATTAGTATTTATAATTGAATTTATATTTAGTATAACCCGAAATTAAAAATAATTTAATTATTAATGTTTGAGTGAGACATATTTAACTTTTCTTAAAATAAAATAAAATAAATTTCATGATCACATAATCCTGGGTTCCAAAATAAACCATTTAGAACCATTAATATTTTATGATTTAATATAATCATCCAATTATATTAAGACAAGTGATACGGTAATTTTATAATATTATTTTTACACTTAATTACCCAATTTACCTTTTACTGTGGTAAATAACATTAATCAAAGTTTCAATTCATAATGTCTAAAAAATATAAGTTACCAATTTACACATTTTGGAGCTCTTGACTCCAAATATAGAATATATATATTCAAATTCATAACAAATACATTGGAGTAATTAATTTAAATTTAATATTGTTGTCAAAAAATGGGTTTTTGTTTAAAACAATGAAAAAGTTTGAAATGTTTTTACCTATGAATTCAATTTAATATTAATGATAATGACATACATTATATTAAATGGTAAAAATATATTCTATTTATACATTGAAACCATTCAATATAATTATTTAACCATTTGAATAATATTTATGAAAAAAGCTTCTTTTATGTAAAATTTATCGTATTTTTACTATTCATAAAAATATGAAAGTTATCATAAAAATATGAAAAATTTATCCAAAGTAAATTTTCATATCTTTATTCACAATAATTAGTTTGTTTTGTCAAATTTAACTTATAAACTTTTTAAAAATTAGATTAAATATGTGTGTTTCATCCAAAGGTGGAAAAACTACATTTTTTACAAATACTTCCTTTATACGAAAAATTGATTTTGTTCTCAAACCATGTTCAATAAAATCTTCAAGATGAATTATAATGTTATAAAATATAAAATTTGGTTAATAATATTCATAACATATTGTTCATAATAATAATATATTGTTGTTTAGTGATACTTAGTATTGCGTACAATGCAAACCATCAAGGAAGGCCGCTTTTGTGTGTAACGCAAGTCATGTTTGTTTTGCATGAAAGATTCATTTGGTGTTGCGTATTACATAATCTAATCTTATTTTATAGAAGAAAAATCTATATTTAGAGTTTAATTCTATCAAAATAACTTGAAATTTTGTGGAAAACAATCAAATAATGTTTTGTATACTGCAAGATAATATAGTGTTGTGTACAACGCAAGCTAATATTGGTGTAGCATAAAACACAAGCCATTAATAAAATTAAAAATAACATTTCTCATAAAATTTCAGGGTGTTACATTCTACCCCCCTTAAAATTAATTTCACCCTCAAAATTCATTGGGGTTATAAATGGTTTACTACTTGAATGTTTCTTTCATTGAAACCCACATCGTAAAAAGAAATTCCAAAACATAATTTTAATAACTAAATTATGAAACATATTGTTTACCCATGTTAACTCATCACTGGGTTTCCAAATATAATAACATAGGTTAAAACAAGGATATGGAAGAGAAATCTAACCATCCTGTTCTGATGGAGTGTGGTAGAGAACAATGCAATGAAAAATTCAATAATCACAAAGCCAAAAAATTGTGATGATCTAATGCACCATATGATTCATTAGATATGAGGGTAAGAGGACAAGATTTTTTGTTTTCAAGATCATTTCCCTAAAGTTGGAATGTTTGAATTAGAAGAAATACAAACTGATTTTTGTACAATGTCAACGTTGGTCATTCCTTGAACAATTTACACTTTATATCTAAATGAAATGGAGTTCAATTTGTCTTTCGTGAAGTGTTATCAGATCATGTGATAGAATGATGGGTCACTCCATCTATATCAAACTAAAGGTTAGCAAAAGTTATTAAATATACATATGTCCATTTTTGTTGATATTAATAATATATGGTTTCAAAAATGGACTTATAATTCATCTACAATACCACTTAATAATATTAAAAAATTTATACTAACCAGGGACTTCCTGTAGGCCAGTGGTAGGCAATAAAATCATGTCACACTCATGTTGTGGGTCTGCTTCTTGCAGCCCTGTCTGAAGTGACTGGTTGTCTCACATCCTTCATGTTGTCCTTTTTCTAAAACAACACCATTATAACATTCTAGAAATAATATTGACAAAAATTTCTAGCCATAAATAATAATATCTGATGTCCAACATAATCCATTCCAACCATTAGGCTTATCTAGAATACTTCTTTCCAAAATCACAGTATAATGAAACTGATTACTAGAAATGTCATATAATAAGCATTTCAATACCATCTTGTATCCACCAAATATCAAAAGATATATCTTCTTGGCCACATTAGAAACATTTGAATCCCTTAATCATATATTCTTGAACCATGAATTACTATAAAAAATTAGGGAAAACTTGAATTCTATAAAAAGTTACCTTTTTCCACATTCCAAAATCCTCAAAATTCTATATTCTCATATAATGATATCACTTTGTCATTATATCAGTCATGAGATCATTAATAATATCGAACACATTATTTTATCCTTGTCCCTTCATTATGTGCATATCATCTACTTTCTAAAAATATTTATATCACTTTTAATGGTTACCAGTACCATATAATTATTGAAAACCACAATAAACCAATATATGAATATTCCAAAATTCCAAGATACTATAAATGAGATTCGATAACACAATTTTGGAATCCCGTTACATAAACACTTAATCATTCCACCACTTATTTATTATATTCAACATCGCCAATAGTGATCACATGTGACTTCCCTTTCTCCTTTTCCTAAAGAGGTTGTTGATTTCGATCACCATTAACCCTTTGATTACGGAATTTGTTAGCTTAATGCCCCATTTCCCTACACTTGTAGCATTGAAGTGTTGGTGGTGTTTTCCCTGTAGTATTTTCTATATTCCCTTCATTAGCTACCTTTTTTCCATTACATCGGCACTCAGGTTCTCGATGTCCTTCTTTTCCATACTTAAAACATTTTCTAGTCCTTTTAATAAAATATCCACCATACTTATTTTAAAACATTGAGCATAACAAAATATTTTCCTTCTTTGTACCATAGTTTTGAGATTTTTCCTTGAACTCCATCTTTCTTGTCAAAACTAGGAGATTGATATGTAACACCAACTTCTAGTTCTACCTTGATTGCACAATGTAAAATCTTTTTGTAGATATTGAGTTCTATTAAAACTAATGCCTTTCAAAGACTAGGTTTTAAGTGACTGAAGAATCAATCAAAATTACATTCATGTTGGATGATAAATCCAGATATATACCATGCATGATTTATAAAATTTTCTTCTTATATACCAACTAATTCATCATCCTTTTTCTTAAGGTCAAGGAACTCCTTTTCCATATTCCTTTGAAGAATACATGGAAATTACTTATTGAAAAACATGTTCTTGAACTCATCACATTCAATGGATTCAATTTCATCTTGGGACCTTGTATTCTTAATTAGAGTCCACAACTGGTCTGCATCACCTTATAAATGGTAAATTGTAAGAATGACTTTTGAATGTTTCGAATAGAAAAGTATGGAGAATATATTTTTAATGGTACTGTTCCTTTGTTTAGCAATAATTGGATTAGAAGACCCAATGAAAAAAGGTGGACGTTCCTCATGAAGGACTCAATAGAATATTTTTCCATTCATTGCTCATTTGGAAGTCCAGAATAATTAGTAGCTTTCGTAAGTATAGAAATAAGAATTTTCACTCCATTTCCATAACATTTCATTGTTCAAGAGGACAATCATTTCATATCCCAATGCATTCAACATTAAAACAGTTCCTTCAGGTTCCATCCATTATCTAGAACCCAAAAATAATAACATGAGAGGAAAAATAATACTAGGAAAACAAAATAATCAAGGGGGAGAACGTTCAATCTCTAAAATATGAGGTTTAATCTTAGGTTATTCATGATCATTATCATAATTCCAGGATTATAACATATAATTTATACTCAACATTACGAACATCCCTAGACATACCTTAGAAATATCTCTAAGGATCTCACTAAAGTATTCCCACCATTGTTTCCATAAGCTTAACTAATACTTTCCACTTATACCAACTGTATAGACCCAAGACTGACATACATGGATTTTACATTATTTTTTGGAATACTTAATACATCACAAAACTAGACACCCAAATAACATAATAGTTTATTGTCTTTGGAAACTCGAATCATAATCTTCAAATCATTGTAAAATATCTTCAATATCTCCCGTAAATATCTTCCAATTTTTTTTCTTACATAAAAGCTTTCTTTATATCCTAGGGAAAGGAAAACATCAAACATTGAATGTGTTAGCTCAAATTACCAGAAAGGGTAAACATGGAGAACATAAATCAATCCATAAACATTTTAACATAAAAACATGAACATAAAATTTAAACATCAAAATCTTGAGAAATGACATAAAACTTAGCAGTACGTAAGGAATGGATCAAAAAGGAACATTTACTATGAGTGAATATCATGGGAATAAAACTTGTAATTATGGATAAGTAATAAGAACGTATTATGATTTTCATAGTAGCCAAGGTATTTATACCAAGACCATCACAGTGGACGGAGTCCATTACTAAACTGGGTTTAATTGTCATTCTTGCCCAGTATCACTGAACCAGATTTACATGATGCTCCAGCCATGTCTATATCATGAGATATAAATCTTTAAAGGATTCATTAGAGGGAGATGTAGGTCCCACCCATCTCATAATTAAACCATTTTTATCTGTGCCACAAAATCATAAATCATACATCATATCATAACCCATGTAATAAAATGGGATTCTTAAACTGCATGTCATCATAACATAATCCATATAAGATAAAAAGAAATCATAGAAATAATTTTATCATATCATAATCAAATAAAATTAATAATAGTAATAGAAACATTTATCTATATCATCTTATATGGAAAATAATTTTTATAAAACACATGAACTTATATCTTGAGTAAATTATCCTTTGTTCTTTAAAATCATTTTCTTTTCTCAATATGTCATTAAATTCTAAAATAAATTAAGTTAATTGAAAATAAACATGATAACTTCTAAAGGATTATTCATGTATATAAGGCTCCATGAAAGCATAAAAAACTATTCATTCCATATAAGTTAGAACAAAAAAAAACAACTGTTGTATTTTTTCTGGAAAAGTCAAAAAGTACCTCATATGGTAAACAAAAGAGCGATTCCTTCCATACCATCTGGTAAAAGTAAAAAATGGTATAAATGAAATTAAATATAAATTTAATAATAGAAAAAATTTTATGAATTTTTTTTTATAACCTAGCAATGGATGGTAAATATATCCCAAGGAAATATATACGAATAAACAATCTCAGATAAAAATGAGATTGCAAAATTATACCTTACTTTAGATCCAATTTCTTCCATATGTGTCCGAAACACTTGTATAGTGGGTTTAAAAATATTATTAACTTGTAAAAAATACATAATAATATTTATTATATCATATATTATTCACTAAGGATTTTATATTACCGGTTTATTTGTCAATTTCATGTTAAAGAAGCATTTTGGGTAAAATCGTTTCATTTATCGTACGTGTTTTGAGTTTTAATTCATCATATGATTATATAGATCATTATTACATACTTACATAATTTAAATAATTATTTATATATCACATATATTCAATATATTAATATATATAATCGATCGATAAATGGAATGAAATACACCGTTCATGGAGACGGTATGTCGTACGTAACCATGAACGTTGTTTTTGTTTCCTTATTAAATTGAATGGAAGTAAGTAAATGACATATAAATAAATCAATTATCATTATTATGTCAAATATTTCATGATTATATAATATTTATACTATAAAATCATTCATAAATGGTTAACAGGTATAATAAATCTCACCGCGTCATGGAGACAGTAAGTCGTACGTACACACAAGCGATAATATCATTCCTAGGATTGTATAATTGTATTTATGTGAATGGTGTATAATATTTTTGAATAAATATAATTTTAAAATAACAATATATTTTTTTCATCCAAAAATATACTCATTCAAATATGTTGGTGATGAAAAACAGATTACACCACGGCGTGGAGACGGTAAGCCGTATGCACGCAAGCGTGGTGATTTAATTTTTAATAGGATGGATAGAATATAGAATATGGTTGTTTAATATTAATAATAAAATATTAGTATACAAGTGATATTTTAGTTATATCTTAACAAAGAAACAACTCATATAGGGAAATTAGAAGAAGAAATAACTTTGAAAAATTATGTAAAGGATATTACCTTTTCTTTGATGTGTTACTTCAATACCTCCTCTGAGGGAAATAACATTGGTCTTATAAAAATACCAGGACATATAGTATGATTATAGTGAAGTTTAGAAGGTAAATGGGTAGTGTTTTTTTTGAGTTTGAAATCTCAAAATGGAGTGAAGAGGAGAGGGAGTAGGCACCCTTTTATAAAGAGGAGAGGGGCAATTTTGGAAACATCAAAAATATTAATTTATAATAAGAACCAATAATACATAAAACCCTCCAAAATGACTCAAATTAGAATATTAGATGAGATAGGGTTTTTATCTCATCAAATAATAAAATTTAGACATGTTTTTATTTTATTTTAAACCTTATAATTTTTATTTATCCTTTTTAATATATTTAATTTTATTTGTGGTAATAATATTCAAAATTTAACATGTTTTTAAATAATTACTTATGTGTTGTTAATTGTCCATAATTGGATACATTATGAAGTATTAGGAAAAAAATTTAATTTTTAATTTTAATTATATTTTTCTGATTTTTAAACAATTTAATAATATGTTATTTTTATAAAATATCAATAGTGTAAATTTTTACACTATTCATTTATATGAATTTAAATAAAATCCAAATAAAATATATATTCAAAAAAATATTTAATAGATTCATAAAAAGTCTTATTAATCTAAAAAATTAGTGAATCACATTAATTAGTTCATATAATATATATTTTAATATCATTAAAACCATTTATTTGATATTTCTCTTAATAAAATAATTAGTACGACATTTTTGTATAATTATTTAATATTAATATTTGTTGTATAAAGACTAAAAATGTAATACTATGATGAATCAAAATCTAATATCCTTTATAATAATACTTTTAGTCGAAGTTATCTTCTAAAACACAAAACTTTTAAAATGTTATGATTATTAAATTATGATGATGACAACTTTTAAATATTTTAATTTAAAATAATTTAAATTTCATAATCTATTTCATAGATCATTAAAAAGCCTCACGGCATAAAACACAATCATTTCAAAGGATGTAAATCTTATGAATAATGAAACAACAGAAATTTTTCCTGAACTATATTTTCAAATCCTAATCATACAATCATGTAATAAATCATGTGGAACTTTTATAGTCATAAATAGAAGTTTATATGTCATGTTGATCAACCATAGCTGTTAAATATTAGGCGATGAGACATCAACACCTTTTTCTTATATAATGATGTATCATGTATCAGTACCTCTTTGCAAGAGTGTATTATTTTTTTCTTCTAATTTTCCATAGAGTATCATATACATATATACATTTTACATTGTTATTTCAGGTGATATAATGATTTTAATAATTCATTTGAGGTGTATATTGTTCTCAGACCACCCATCACATTATCAAAAACATTCAAATGTACTCCAGATGATAATAAAACATTAATCATATCATCACCTCCTAACCCAAGTAAATAAAGTATTTTTCCTGAAAATTTCATCATCATAATCATAAACCATATAGTTAAAGACAAAGGATGTTATATTATATTCATATCCCTAGTGAAATATTTGTTTCATAAGAGGATATAATCATGGATAAAAATACATATTAAATATCACTTGAAGGATTTCATGATGAAAATAAATATTCAATTTTGAATGAAATTAAAATATTATTATTTCACAAATTTTAAGAAATACTTTTCATTTTACAATAACCATATTGTCTTTTAAAATATTAATAAAACAATTGAATTTCCATGAATAAGTAAAATTACATAGATGTTGAGTAAGTTAAAACAAACATTTCTTTAACATTTTAATTAAAAAGTCAAAAACCAAATTATAAATACAATAAAAACAATTCATTTGAAATTTTGTTATAAAATGAGAAACAATATTAAAATTTATTTAAAAAATTTATATAACAATATCAATACATTCTAGAATTTTTTTCAGAAAACATGGAAATGGATAGAAATAATTCCAGACCAAAGATGAGATAATATATATTTTTATTAAAAATAATTTCTCAATAATTTCAATTATAATAGGGAATAAAATTGTAATATTAATTTTAAATCCCATGTATAATAATAGAAAAATAAATTGAAATGGATATATCAGAAAATGATTATTTAATTTCCTCAACAGAAATTCAAGAAATTAAAATACTTATTAAAATGGTATTGAAACATAAATACAAAAACCAATGTCATATATTTATTCATATTATTTCTATCTTCTTATACAATAAATAGAAATTTATTTTACATTTATTAATAAAATACACATATCATATATTATTTTATTATTTTCATGAATTTACCTATTGTGGATCAGTTAGAAAGTATTAAAATGAATTTGATAGCCCATGCTCTCTACCAATAGGTAAGAGGATAGTGATAGGAACTAAGTAGTAATATCATACACCAAAGATACTAGAGCCTAAGGTACCAATATTCATTATATCAACCCAAATAACAACACAATGATGAAATATGAAATATTATAACAATGCAATAATACAAAAAAATCCCAAAATTATAGTACACAAAAAATAATCAAAATACTACAAAGAAAAATAAAAACCAATCAAAATATAAAGGATGTCTAACATATAATGAGGAGACTATATTAAAATAAAACACATGATGGAATCCCACATATCAATATCGTACATATTCCCTATCTTCTTATGGTCCACTAAGGGCCTTTGTCGAATGGCCTATCATTTTCCATAAACCCAACATGTGCGTGAAGATCCCATGAAGTGGTGAGTATAAAAATACCTTAATAGACAACCCATAATTACTATATATAATGAATCAAGGGCGTATTTTGGAATTTCATTCATAATCTAAGATATAAAATGATAACTTCTAGAGAAACTCATTATATGAATGAATCCTCAGGGTATATTCATTACAATTTTTCCAACCTAGTATTCTTGATGAAGATGAAGGATAATGAAAATCATATAGAACTCACTCCATGAAAAGATTCCATTCGTGGGGCTTATTAGAGAAGTCATTCACATCAGGTATCTCCTTGAATAAGCATGAAAAATAATTTAGATGTGATTGAAACCAAGATAGGGCATCAGACCCAATGTGATGGGGCACTCCCCAATCCCTTAAGGAATTTACCCACTAGGTTAGTGATAATTTCCAATGTATGTTGGTCAAATAGATAACATGAACCTTACATATGGAATAATATATGAGAAAATACACAACCATGGTTCCCTTGGTGGATTCATATAACTCATCTTTTGAGTATACACATTGTATAAAGCACATAATATAATCAGGATGTGATGGCTCGCTCTACCCTCATGAGGGAGAAACTAAGGGAACACACCCTATGAAACATTTCTAATTTAGAGAGAATATTCCTAAACAATTCCAAAAGAATGTAAATTTTCTATGATACTCGAAAAAGATGCATATTTTCTTACATGGGTCTTCCTATTTGATCCATCCCTTTCTTGTGTGCCCTAGGTAATGCTTAATTATTTTGGTAATGCCTATATACCAGGCCATGTCTTGGAACCTAGACGTGTCTGAGTTCTGATCCTTTCACTGATACTCCGGTCATGCCCTTTACATGGTTATGTATGTGCCTATGTACCTCAAAGTTACACAATGATTCATTGGGTTGAGTCACAAGGCGTGTGACAAATATCACACATTGTGTGATATTTTTATATACCCAAAAAACATAATGTCAAAAAAGGGGGGATACATGTTGTGTGTTCTTATATGATATATTCAATCTAACATAATATTTTCCAAATGCTTCTAAACAATCAACAATCATCCATCCATGATGCTGCTACATCGATCCCCCAATGAACCATACATTAGTACACAAATCTGAGGTTGAAAAACCTCAATCCATTTCCAGTGATTATAATTCAGCATTTCAGATACTCATATGAAATCCATAGTCCAAACCGTCTATTAAAGCACCCCCAACTTGAAAATATAATATTAAAATCATATCTTTATCAATAATTTTATCCATGGAACATTGATTATAACATCAAACTCGAACATTAACCCATGGAATCAATCCTTATCACATAATAATACTATTGAACCTATTAATTTATCTGTATTTTTAAATCCAATAGCCATACCCAATAATGTCTAGGAACACATAAATAATGGGGATATAAATTCATAAAAAAACACGATATATAAACCTCATCCAAAGATCATGTTGTCCTTGATTTATTGTCATTATAATATTGATTTATTGATTTTATCCATTTTTTGTTATCCTACCACAAGTGAATATTAATTTTTCTAATATCTATATTCCATGTAACCTAATATTTTCAAAAATATTATGAATACTCATCCATCATAAGTCTATGATGCTGCTACCTTGATCCCCTAATAAATCATACGTCGATACACAAATATGAGGTTGAAAAAATTCAATCCATATACGATGACTAGAATTCCTAATTTGACCAACTCAGAAAACATCCATTACCATACCCTACCATTACCATAAAAGAAACTAGGAAATAAGAACTTACATTCTGATCCTGATCAATCATTATAGCCATGGAACATTGATCACAATATCAATTTCAAACCTAAACCCATCGAATAAATCCTGTTCCCATAATAATGTTTTTGAACAGATTAATTACATTGTATTATTCAAAAAAAATACAAAACAAACAATTTCTAGGAACACATAATGAACGTGGATATAAATTCACCAACATACCTGAGGTGTGAAACTCATCCAATGATAATATTGGCCTTAATCTATTTCCATTATAATGATGAACTAATGGGGTTAATATATAAAAAATAATATCAATCCATAATTTCAAGTAAGATAAATCATCATCCATAATTAATCCACCAAACATATAATCAAAATGATAGAATAATTATTTTCTGTTTGTTTTTGGATAAAAAAGGATAAATTAAATAAATCAACACATTACCTCACGTTTGGATCAATATTTGGTGAATAATGGTTCACTTACAACAATCTTAGAACGATCCATGAATTCTGTTGGCACATCAATCTCCAAATCATGATTATATGTTGGTCATCCTCAAATGGTATATCAATATATCCTCTCTCAATATCATTTTTATGTAGAGAATCCTTACTATTTTCCATAAACATGATTATATAGACCAATCATGTTCTGGAAAATATAACTTATAACAATTTAATTAGTTTTTTGTTAAATATTAATCTGTCGATGATTTTAGTTACATGAAACACCCAACTTCAAAAAAGTTTATTCCACATCATTGTTGAAACCCACATTTTTTATTTAATAGTGGCATCATATTTCAATTCAGAGTGTTTATTTGGTTGTTATTCTAGTTTCTTAGAAAACTTCATGCCAGTAATATAATATATTAAAAAATTATTATGTTTACCCCATGGATCCCTAGTTCATTTAATCTCAAAACGTCTCATATCCTTGATCCAAAAATATTTATTAACATATTCCAAATTCATATAATGAATAAAGGACATTACATTCTTCATTCCTTATATACTGTCTCCCTCAATAAAGACTACTCAAATAAATGATAATAGTGATCCTGCATCTAGGTTCCCTACTCCCTAGGGCTCTCCAACATATTCTTTTTTCTACCATTATCCTGGAACCACATGAATCACTATACAATAGAGCATCATGATATATCATTCCTTGATCTATATTGGGAAATATGAAATGGTATCTCTATCATAGATGTCCATCTCACCCCAGTCGATAATGTGTGATGGGTTGTGAGCATAACTTCTTATTTTTTACATGTTGAAGAATTCACATACCATGAAAAAATGAAAAGGAAAATAAAACTACTACACAACCTCATTGACTCTGCATATTATCTATAATGGACCAATGAACATCATTGACTAATTTCCACCCTGGTCAAATATCCACATCTCACATCGACTTGAAACACTCAAAAACCCATGGTCTCCCCCTATAACTCCAACTGACTCTGTTTTAGGTCTATATAATAATTATAATGGCTATGGTTAGTCTCTATTTTCTCTGATATTCTCTTATCCTTTCCAATTATAACTCAAACCAACATTGTTCTAGTGAGTGATGAATCAACTTGATCAATATAGTGTAGTGGTTAATTGAAAGGTACCATATGAAATGATAAAAATAGTCACATAATTATGGTTGAATGGTGGATATTTTTATACTAAAACATCCTCATGGGTATATAATAATCCAAACTATAGATAAAGTTCAACATGAAAGCATATAGTATATTTTCTAGAGCCTAAATGGTCTTCTCAATATGACCATCAGTCAATGGGTGAGTCACTATAATAAAAATTAATATATGTACTAAAGGAATTTAAAAATAATCTCTATAATCGTGACACAAAGTGAACCTGATGGTCTACAAAAATTATTGTGGGATCTCCCTGAATCCATACAATCTCCAACATATAAAGACATTTCAATAACTTCACTAAACAATGTTATTGTATAACAAGGATGTTTATTGATTTGGTGAGTTTTTCCATGATTACCATTATTTATTCATGTATCTTATACATTCATGGTATCCCTCCCATGACATACTTAGATATATGGTCCATATTCTTCACTAACACAAAACAAGGTTGAGATAATCCACCCCAATCCTGGTGCTTAACCATCACCTAATGAAAAGTGAATAATTGATAGACAAATGATACAACACACTTATTTATCCCAATATACCAAAACCAATGTTGTCAATACTTTTACATCTTATCCACACATCAATGTTCCACTAAGTGGGTGTTTCAAAATTCATTATAACATCCACATACATCATCATGGGAACCATCATATGTCCATTGAAAAGGATAAAGTGATCCACACATTAATAGAATCCAATAGAATCCCCACATGTGGATATATTATTAATATGTCTCTTATAGTTTGTATAATCATCTTGGGCCTCCCAAATACAATTTAAATGTTGAGGGTTATTATCCATTTATTATAAAATGTCTCATCATTCACATCCACTAAGGAAAACTGCAATGAGGCTAACTACTCTAATGAATCAGAAAATAGATATGAAATATCACATTTTTTGAGAATATTCGACCATGTTTGTCATCTTATAAGTAGATAATAACGTGAATTCATAATCCTAGATGAAATATTTCAATTTTTATCCTTTCATGTTATTATCCTTTTCTGAGAAGATATACTCAAGAATAGTTTAATCAGAATAAATCATAAACCCCTCATCCATATCATAGTTTGTCGACATATTTAGGGGATATACTTATAGTTAATGCTCCAAATAATTTTTAAAATAGTTCTACTTGTGTGATATAAACTTCCAGGTCCAATATGAAATCAATTCCTTCCCCTATATATGAACATAACCATGTCTAGTGTTTGAGGAATCATAGAACATTTTTTCCCAACACCCTCCTCTTGTAAATTTATCATGGTAGCACTCCCCATCCTCTGGAAAGCATGATTACACACATCGATCAATATAAAAGTATTTCCCAACTGAGTCAATAAAATATTGGGTGATGATATCTAAGTGAAATGGGTAATGAATCTATTATAGTAGCCTTATATCATAAAGAAGGTCCATTCCTCTATCACAAGTTTAGGTGGATCCCCATCTAATAGTATATAATACTTTACTAGGTCCACTGGAACAAACTCTACTGAGATGAAATTTCAAAGAACATGGACCCTTTAACTCAAAAATGACACTTCAAACATTTCCCATTATGATGGTTCTCTTAGACTATGTCTTAGACCATCCTCAGTTATGTTTTATTACCCTCTTCATATGATGGGTATTTTATAATATCATTAATAAGGAACAACACTAACATGTCTAAGAAAAGTTTAAATATCTTTTTCGTGATTCCCATGAACTTTTTTGGGATGTTTTCCTTGATAAAAGTAGTCACTATGTAATCCTAATGATGATAGGTACATAATAATATTGTTATTGGTACATCTAAATTTCATAAAAAATATCTAGATAACGTGATATTAGGTATATCATTAACAACCATCTCCCCACTATAAAATTATTCAAGAGTTCATTGATCCTTTTAACTGTATAATTATTCATCATGGTCACCTGGTTCAGGTGAAAATTATCCTTAAAAAACCACAATATATTATCTGTCTTCGTGGTGGAAAACACCGGGGATACCAAGGGTGAGACCCTGGGACTGATCGAACCCTTCTACTTCACATTCCCAACTGGAAATTTTATACTAAGAAACTATATGGGTTATATCTATCATGCTGGACTAGATATCTAGGCATTCCCTAGGTGAAAAAATATGTATAAATCTACCTCTTAGTGGGGATGTGATCCCAGACATCCATAAAAAATGCATCCTCACACTCCACCAATGTTGTAGGAAGCTGAAATCCCATAACATCCACTAATCCAAGGGATATACTATCCATATTATGTGTAATTGATTGTATCCACTTGTAAATTAAAATATCCTACAATGGTTGGTTTCCTTATGACCTATAATGTAAAACCTCATCCCACAACCATGTATATATCACAACCTCCACTTCAAATAGTCAATCAGGGTATGAATTCTAGATATAGAGTCTATTCCTAAGATGAATAAATGATAAAACATTGATAGTAAAAAGAAGTCCCGGATGATATTATTTCATGTGAGGGTCTTATTACCCTATCAAATGAATTTTATTTTCAGTAAATCCCCTCCAGTAAGAATATATATGAAAAAGGGTTGATCCAATGACACAAAAATAATCATCAATCTCGAACCATAATTTTTAAAGATATGATTTGATCACACCAATTTATATGATTAATAATTCTAATATAGATAATACATAGATCATAATTCTAATCATCCCTATAGCCTATAGTTCATGGGCTTACATTGACAACGGTTTTCTTCACCCCTAATAACTAGCTCATGGAGCCTGGTGAGTCCAACCGACGAGTGGTAGTTGTAATAGGTCGACACATCTTCTTCCTCATGCATTTCTCCCTACTAATATTCAATGTCCTTTTGACTATGCACATCCATGTTCATACCACTTCCTCTACCAAGGTAGTTGATCCAGTAACTATCAATAATCTATAAGGAGATCCAGACAATTTTATGTGAGATCTCCCCTACAAGCATGAGATTATAACTGCAACTATATATTTTTAAAATAAAAATCTGAGTTCTCGAAAAAATATACCATATTTTCTAGTATTTCCCCCTAAAATTTATCACAATATAATATTATCATTTCTTCTATCCTCTACATACTATTGATGTCTCAGCTCATATCTTCCCATAGCTGGCACCCACTGTCGGTGTTTGCTTATCCCGAAATATATCTTATACTAAAGAATTATCTTACACCGTAGTATATATATGATTTGAAAATTTAATTATAATAGTTTGAATTTATCTAAATTGGAATATTTTGATGGTCTATTCAAGGAATTATTTTTCAAGAACAATAAATATCAGGTATTATGAGAGGTTAGAAATCCACGATGAATACACTAATATAGTTGTTATGCCTAGATAAAGCCCCAAAATCTCTTAATTGCACAATTCCCTCTAGGTAGATTGAGAGAACTGTTTTATAAATGGGATCTCAAAATATATCCATGATGTATTCATATAATTATACAATAGAGTCATTAGGCCCCACCATCACATTATAGATTCATCAAGATGTCTCACCATTAGAACTACCATCATGTCTCTTGGGGTCTTAATGAAGGTAAAGACTTACATAAATGCATCATGTAAGTTTTCAAAAATATCTGGGTATTTATTTCCCTTTATTCTAATGGGTCACTATCATAGAAATTCGTGATGTTTTATTTCCATGTGCACATTATCCACTAGTACTTCTATTATTATCTGTCACTCGATGGGTAGAGATAGGGCTAGGAAGACACTATGACGTATCACCTCCTAAATAGGACCCTTTATCAAAACCTTTTCATATATTTGAGAAACCTTATAATACTATTTTATAATAATAGCTGGAAAAATCATAGTGGAATTTTGAAATGGACATCATGTACCTTGGTCTAGTGTATATCTTTAGAGATGAGTTAAGATGGGAATAGAACCAAACCCTATTCCTAATTTATGCATGTATGATTTTTCCCTACAATGAGACCCTACAGGTATTTATTCTTCAAGAAATTTATAAAATTATTTTTGAGTGGATATGATGGTTTTCACACCAACAATGGATTTCCTGGCCTATGAGACAAACTCAAAACACATTAAAATAATTTTAATAATTTACAATCAATTCATATAAGCTATAAAATCTAAAAATATAGATTGTATATGAAAAACTCTTATGATACCTATCTATCATGACCAAACCCACTAATTCCCTCCATAATTATGATTTGATGGGTGTGAAACACCAATATCACATTCCATAGTCTAGGGGAAGCTTAAATTTTTCTAGTATAAATATCCCACATATGGGACGCCTTAGACTAATGTACATTTATGCCTGAACACATCTCTATATACGTATACAATGATGAAAGATAAATAAAACTAATATAGTTGTATGAACACATTCAAATCACATAATTAATTAATATAAATAATTGTAGAATGCATAACGTGAAAAAAAATCCAACAAAAACTGTAACGGGTGTTCACAAATCATGATGGTGGGAACTAAAGTAAAATAAAACCCACACTGTGATTATCGTTTGATGTAGCCTACCTATTTGATATCATCTCTTAATCAAACAATGACTCCATCAAATTTCCTTTCATCTAAACAGGAAATGAAATCTATGAGCATAACACATTTAGTAGTGAGTATGACAATACCCAGTAGGACACCCATATATAACCAAATATAAAGCATCCAGAGAGTATTCCTCTAATCAAAAGGTAATAACAATTAGATTATGATAAATAAAATAATAATATCCTAATATACTCTTGATAGACACTATGTATCAAGGTATGTTGATATCTCTAAATCCAATATAAAATTTCACTCAATTTACATGATAAAATTTCTCATAGAGAACTCACTCTATGAGTTAGATAACACAATTGGATAACATCTGATAGGTCATTCACATCAGGTATCACATGGAATAATATTTCAATATATGTTATAGGGGTTTTATTGAATAATATGTGGGAATATAATAGACCTGGGGAATATCAAAAAACATAAATGGATCATTCCACTAAGTAGGAGATCAATTATTGTGTGTGTTGGTCATCCAGACACATCAATCCCCACCTAAAAAAGAAGATACGATAGAGGATCACAACATTTTCCATGCAGGGGATTCTTACAACTACATACAATACTAAAACCATAGAGGGTATCATATCACATTTTCATTAAAATATTCCTCACCCAACCCCATGGGTGATGAACTAATTAAACTCACCATACAGAAACAATTCCAAACTAATGAGAGAAACGACCTAAAGATACCTTATAGAAATTGAACGTTATGTACTTTTTGTACACTAAATTTCATTCACACCCCATTTTTTCCCATATTCCCCAAAATATTCTTGTGTACCCAAGGCTATGCCCATTTACTTTGGTCGTACTCATGTATTAGGCTCTTTTCGGGATACATTCCATTTTAGAGTACCAGGTCATGAGAAAGTACTTTGGTATTGGGAGTGTACATTTCAGTGTCTTTTTCAATATACCATATGGGAACACAATGAGTCATGGGGTCGTGTCATACTACATTTGAAATATTTCACAAAGTGTGTGATAATTATATTTGTGTGGAAAACCTATATCCATATAACCGGGAATACACAATATGTGTTCTTTAGGATGTCATACTATGTAATGGAGGATTGTAAAGATGGTCAGGAATGATAACACATCTTTTTCTATTCCTATTATTCTATAATCCATCAATGAAATGAACTGAGAAATATGATATGAAGTTGAATAACCTCAATACATTGTCAGTGACCAGAATTCATCAATCAATCCTCCCAAAAAATATACCTTGTAACAACCTACAACCACCACAAACTAAACTAGGAAATAGGAAATGATAATCCAATAATGTTAAATTTTCCTTGCCATCTCCCCATGATTTATACATTGATATAAAACAAAAATTCACAGTATCAATCAATTTTTCTGAAAAATGGTTTTTTAATGATTGATTACCATGTATTGGTTAATCCATTTTGAAAACTAATTTCTAACAATGACTTACAAATGAAATAGGAGAAAAATTAATAAAACTCAAACATGTGGAATAAACCTCAACCAAATATTATTTTCTCCAACTCACTATATTAGGAATAATATATGAATAACCAGAAAAATAAAATAATACAAATTCATAATATTTACAATGATAAATCAACAACAATAATTTATTATTGGACCCACAAATAACTAATAGATGAAATAATTTTTGTTCAATGTAGGATAATAAAATCTTTTAAAAAATCCACAATGAAACAACCTACATAATGTTTGAATAAATTGTTGTAGAAGACCCTTTCCTTACCATAATCATGGGTGGGATCCATGAAATCCATTGGCACACAAATAACCAAAACAATATTCATTTTTTGTTATCAATGAATGTTTTTTCAATGGTTCCTATCTCAATCCCATTGATTTAAATTAAACCCTAGCTATTTTTCATAATTGTTATTATATATGTGAGTTTAGCCCATGGTGATATAACAAGTAATAAATAATCAAATTTATTGATTAAATTTCTAGTCATTCAACAACTACACTTACAAGAAACACCTAACACAAAACATTGATTATACCATTCCAAAGGTCAAACCACCTTATGGATTCCAGAAAAATTTCATATTTATAATATGAGACTCCATTTAAGAGTCATTCCATTATTTCTAAAAACTGCACGCACAAGATAATATATATATATGTATAATATTTTTATTTTATAAATACCGAGGCTCACTGGGCCATGTAGTCTCAGACCATCTCAACACCTAACACTAAATTTTCTTAATATATAAATAAATCTTACAAAATATAAATAATGGTGTTAAAATTATAATATCTTATCACTATTTTATTTTTATTTTTGTTAAAATCAATTTATTATGAGATAACTACTTCATTTCACATATATTTTTTGAACCAGAAGTCACACTCCTTGTACTTTTATCATGGTTGAATTATATCCGAAATCATATTCATAATATAAATATAATATTATATATATATATAGTTATCTAGAAATTCTAGAGATTTGAAAATTAATGACATAGTTTAGGGAGACATTAAGTAGAACATACACAAGAGTGATGTTTTCACTTTTGAAATGATGAAAAAAAGAACGGTAAATAATAATTCACCTGAAAAAAATTATTATTATAATATATATACCATCTATATTTATTAAATATATCCATATTACCATCCACATACAGAAGAAATGAAAATAATTACCTCACTACTTGGAGGTGGTAGTCCACAAATTCACATGAGGGATGTTTTCCATTTCTAATGGAATAGAAGGTCGGAAATAAATTATTATATCAAATATCCAAAATTATAATTATATCATATTTATCAAATATAAAATCTAGACCCATTATAATGATTATCCTTGAATGTTGGTGATGTAAAATTAATTGTTTCTCTACATAGAGGAGGTAGTCCACATGTATACACAAGTGATAATTTCACTTTGCATTGGATAGAATATACCATGACTGACCCACTAGGACCCCCCTTGTAAGTGATTAACTAAGTGAGAAAATCCCAATGAAACATTTAATAGTCTAGGGGTTGGAGACTAGTGATGATCGGGCATATCACAAACCCATGATGCCTTAGCCTGTGGTGCCTATACCCAGAAATGATAATGATCTCCATGAAACAATGCATAGACAATAAAACAACAAGTAGGAAACAAAGGTATAAATATACATACCATAATCATAGTACATAAAAAGTTCTAAAAATCTATAATATGAAAACCAATGTCCCGTAAAAAATAAAAAGGGGTCCGTCTTAATTTTAAAGAGGGTGATAACATAAAAAACAACCACTAGTATAAACCTCAGTATATATAGAAACTATGATGTTATTTTCCCATTATACCCTATGACTTAATAAAAATGAATTTATTATAAGTAATAATTGAAAAGTGTTGGTGGATCAAATTTAGTGGTGAGTACGACAACACCCACTAATTAGTAGAATAAAAAAACTTAAAAGGACAAATTGAATGGAAATAGTCTACTCAACCCATATCTAGATGGTGAAGAAACCATAATGATAAAGAACATGAATCTCCATGTTCACAATTGAAATATATATTACTATTAAACTAATCATAATTAATTATGTCAACATTATCTAAGACATAACCCCACAGATTCCCAGAATCACACAGATATATTCATCACAGAATCCATGTTTGAAGGATGACCAAACCATACAACCATCCACATTATTTTTTTGAGTCACAAAGGTATCTACCATGTGAAATTAATTTCTCTATTATCCCCTCCACCATAGATTAAATTCATAAAATTGATCTCAATATTTTTTCTCACTAAGATGATGAAAGATTGCTAAAATCCCTGATGTATGTCATCCATGAGATACTCAACGTATATTTTCATAAAGAAAGTCACACCAAATCATGGAAATCCTCGATACTCAAATTCTGGATCATACCCATGAATTATGGGAGACACAAATAATACTATTTAAACCATAATAATATGAAATCATACATAAGTAATGTGACCTTATACTATTTTTTATTGTAAAAACCCAATCGTAATCTTCATAGATCTCAACACTCAAAAAGTGGATCATTCCCAGAACCATTGGGAGACACCGTAAACCCATTATAAAAAACATAATACATAGGGGACCATACATCCACATATATTTTTCATAAAAATCCTCCACACCAAACCATGGAATGATTATGTGATAGAGGATTATACTTATATTATTTTAGGGCTATACAAATTCTATCTGAATCATTCCCAAATAGTTTATAAAAATAATATGGTTAGGATTTAATGATGCACTTTAACCATATATTGAAGGAATAATAGAAAGTAACTAATAGGTAATGATTTACATGTATCTCAAAAAATAGTCCAATAAGGATCCCTTATTTATCATATATCCTTACGAAACCATGGAAACCATCCCTTTTTACTCATAAAACTACTCAAGATTGGCCACTCATGGGATTTCATCCGTGTCTTGATGGTGAAGATGAAAAATGGAAAATTCAGTTAGGGTATTACATAGAATGTACACCTAGGTTATGTGGAGTGCCTCTATAAGACAATAAATTTCCATGACCTCTAATGTTACCCACTATGTATAAGATATATACATGACATGAACATCTAGTCACACTATGTGTATCCACATCAAATCAATCTAGAAGGTACTCACCCACCCATGGCCTAGATATCAATATGTCCCTAAATGATGTGTAATTTTAGCACATAGAATGAATCCGTTGGCCTTTTCATAGCCATCTTCATTGGATATGCCCATGTACAACAGTGTGTGACCATTTATAGTATCCCATTCCTATATACCACGGCTAGTATAGACCCAAGGTCTTTCCTTGTATATGAACAAGAACATGTTTCCTAAAATTTTGTGCCAACTCAAGTATCCATACACCATCTTAAGACTCGCTATAGGGTTTTTAGTTCATAAACATTCACACTCCTAATTGAGAAGAACACATGATGTGTTCTCCATCATTAACATCATGCGATCAATATTTCCAGGCCTGAAATCACTATGATCCACCCAAAATACTTGATTATTATTAAATAACCATAGATAAAACACAAAGGGGTAGCTTCTAGTTTTATAGGGTCTCTAAAACCTTAAAATTATTAATACAATTGGTTTGAGGTTTACATCTTGTAAATCTTGCTACCTCATAGAAAAGTGATTATTTTTAGGGTCCCATGTGATGACCAAAAGATGATGTAGATCTATCATGCCTCAATTACCATAAAAAAGAGAGTCATTTTATGCCTCTTCTCTTAATAAACCTGTTTTTAAATCCATCACCATGGGAAGAAAGCTCTACTCCCCATTTGAATGATAGAGGATAAAAGGGGGATGGGTTGTATTTACTTATAACATCTATTTAATTAATAAACCATCATTATTTTACTCCCTTCCAATGGATTCTTCTATGATGTATCTCAATACTGAAATAAATTATATCAAACCTATAATAAAACACATGGTTCATATAAATATTTTTCTTATATATATGATTTGATAATCTTATTGGTAGTTACTACATATTTTCTAAAAAACTGTACTACCACGATATAAAATATAAAATATATTTTGTATCCCTACTCTAAAGATCTATGGCTCCCATAATTATATTAGAAATTAGAACCATTATTTTTAAATGTTTCTAGAAATATTCAAAATTCATATAATGAAAAATTAATGTTATTACAGTATGACACCAATATGGGGTTTTTTCCAAAAATAGATAAAAAATAATCGTAAGGGGATAAAATAAGCACTCAATTGGGTTTCCCACACTAGTGATCTCCCCATAGGGTCCCCATGTTGTACAAAAACATGACAAAATGGATCATATTTCCAATTATGGGTATACTATGGTCATATCTCATACAGCACCCGGTACCTTGAATGGATACTCCATTACTAAATTCTATTGCATCTGATTCTATATCATTCAAGGATTTGTTCAAATGTCTCACAATCTACAACATGGGGAAAATAAATAGCACCTTATCAAAATGTAGGCATGTGGTATAGCATTGTGCCACCATACCAACCCACTTAGAATCCTGGGAAAGGGTTTCCAATCCCTAGGGATAACCTTCTATTACTTCTTAAACACCATCTTTCATCATCCATCCCATGATAAACTACACCCTTAACATTTATAACTATTACAAACTCTAGGCCCATAAGAAGAGTCTCCCACAAGATCAATCCAGAATAACAGTGACCTTCAGGGTCTCCCGAATAGTGCCTAAAATCAAAATACATTGATGGTGTAGTAGAAAATATTTATATACACAAACTCCAATGAGGGTGGGTGTGCTTCCCATCCATAGTCCCAAGTCAACCTGAAACCCGAAGCATGTACTCTTGAACAACAATTATATGAATACCTAGAATTTAGTCTAGGTATGAAAAACTAGTCTTAAACACAACTAAACCCTAATTCAAACCTCACACATAGGGTTCCCAATTTCTATAATAATATATGGAAGTGTATGGGTAGTATGTGGCCCAATGCAGTGAGCTAGTCAATGATCACTAAATTTTTGTCATAACATCATGATGTTCATAGAGTCCCCATAAGTAAAACAATAGATTCACAACCCATTTCATCCACCATATGATCTCCTCAGTCTCTGTATACTAATAAGTGTGACATCAAGAGATGACTTAGTATAAAGAGACTCCATCCCTGGCCACCAAAACTAATGCCAAATGATCTCGAAACAACCACTAATATATAAGGTTTCCTACTAAAGGAAAAATACTCCTTAGCTTTGTATAATGTAGTGTTATTGTTTTTATATTCAATCCACAAAATGATGAGGTACTTTACACCTTTGGATTATATTTTAATTATATTAAAGGATGATATATAGTCTTATGAGGCCTCGGAGACTATATCTCTATGTTCTGCCTCTTTATCTTGCTAACAATGTGAAGGGGAAATGACTATAAACTAGATATATGTTTATCCCCACTCAACCAACATGTCCAACTATTATTTGGTTAATTTATATGATATATTTCCCAACAATGGAATACATGAAACGTCACTATGAGCATCTATCACTATGGACACTCCCTTGTGTGGTGAACTTTCTAAAACAACCACATTATCGTCCAAGTCCACTATCATATCAATGTACAGAGATACATTCTAATATTTTGGCCTCATAAATCAAGAATTGACTCTATGAGAACTCTCCATGAAAATGGAATTCTCATTTTATTTCGTTATCCAACCTCAGGTATTCCACATTCAACTCTGATACTCTGTAAATAAAGGTACTAATGAAGAATATTACACCTACCAGATCCAAAAATGGATGAAGGACACGGTTCATATATCAAAAATACACCTTCTATAGAAAAAATAAATGGATAAGTTGGTGAGATCACTAGGTTTAACACATTCATATTTTTGTAAAATCTCAAAATAAATCTCCATCTTTTGGAGCTCAGTGAAATCCATCCACTATACTTGTAAAACATTTTGGTAGACCTTGGGTTCTAATAACAGATATTGTATAACTCTTAATTATTAGGTAAACCTAACACATCTAGATGAATGATTTCCTCACACTCCACCAACATATTAATAATTGAATGATTATTTTATCCTCTACTCCATGGTTCACACTAACTAACTGATAATAATTTTTCATCATTCTCTGAATCATGGTATCATAATACTCTTTATAGGATCAGTCTTCACAAAAGGATGAAAAACCCATTGAAAAAGTTGGAAACACTTCAACACATATTAGAAATAAATGACAAAACATGTCTGGTAGCAAGACGATCTACACCGAGAAAAACATCATAGATCCACCATTCCATTAGAAAATGATTATATGCAATGATCGATCTATCATCTTGAGCCATGTAAATTGGAAAATAGGACTCCATTTCCTATGATAATGTTTTATAGATCCAATATGTAAAAGGGGTGTGAAAAAAGGCTCATATAGTATCTATAGGCCCCAAATAGAATCTACTATCTAGGAAATGTTTCATTGGATTCTGTGCTAAAACTATTGTTATGGTATGGAAGACACTTCAGGCACCTAAAATAATAAATGATCCATCATTCTAGAAGAACCTTTTTCATATATCTCACAATTTATCATTTCCACCAATAACTTCAAGAAAGATACACAATACTGATGATTTGAAACCATTGGTATAGTCCTCAAAACCGCTGGTATATCCAATACCAACAGTTTGGTGAACCGTTGGATACGATGTTGTGGGGATAGGTCTATGCATATAGTTTTGGTAAAAGTGTTCATACAGACCTATACCAATGATATTACAAACCGTTGGTGTACTTAATATGAAAAATCTATACCAACAGTTCCATTAAACTATTGGTAAATTTATTACAAAAAAGAAGCATTCTGTTGGTTTTGATCTCAGTTCCTCCTGTTTATGATTGAACAACCTAACCTCTAAACTAACTTGACTTTTGTGAATATAATTTTATAAATATATATATTTATTAGCATAAATATTTTAAATTTTTATTTAATTATTTTTTAATGTATGAATAATCAATAAAAATATATTTAACGATACCAACAGTTCTTAAAACCATTGTTATAGGTCTATACTAATGGTTTTGAGAACCGTTGGTATAGATTCATTGATTTTGGGACCCATACAAACAGTTTTGGACAAGACAGTAGTAAAGGGGGGACCTATAGCAACGGTTTAGGGAAAACCGTTGGTATAAGGTCTCTATTATTGACCTATACCAATGTTTTGGCCAAAACTGTTGGCGTAGGACCCCCCTACAACAAGGGTATGTCCAAAACTGTTGGTTTGGATTAATTCCATATAAGTGAACTATACTAATGGTTTTCCCAAAACTGTTGGTATAGATCTTATTTCCAGTAGTTAATTCACCACAACCCACTACATATCTAGAACATCATCACAGCAAACTACCTTAGAGACTCATTTCAATGGAAAATCTGTTTTACAGCTCGAGTTTCTCTATTTTGGGAGACACTGGATCTCCTGTATGGTTTTGGATCATGATAAAGTATAATAATATGTGGAGGAAGTGTCCCACATCTTTATGAGAATGAATCCATGAAATAATTCACTAGCACAATGCTTCAACAACATCACAAGTCCCTATATATGAATGAAAAATAAGAAGTGTCATGAAAAGTGTATCTCAAACATCTGTTTATCTCCACTAATTCATATGATGTAGGGAAAAAGATCAAACATCTAATAATTAATAGCACCTCTAGGTCATATGTATCAAAGTCTTATATCATTCCTCACCTCAGTCTATTAGTTCATTTAGTTCGGCACAAGCAACTTGGGGGTGGTGGTTGAAATAGATCGAACTATCTTGTAGCCCCTACCACTCTACCCACCACACCACCATGACCTCCATCAATAATAAAAAACCAATACTTTTTCCATTATCACTTCCAAGGTCGTCCATTGAACATTTACCTATTATCTATATGATTGTTTGGATTTTACCACATGATATTTTGATAAACTTTTCATGGTAAACACCACCTCTCACTCAGATTAATAGAATCGTCATGTGATCCCAGAATCCCATAAGCTCTATTCTTAGAAATTTTTCTAAGGCATAACACATTCCTATCTACAACATAGTAATATTATCTTCAAGAAATTATGGTTTAAAATCTTGTATTCATAATATCATCACTAACATATTTCTTCTTCTTAGCTAGAAATCAATCCACTACTATGGATATCTTCAGCACTCCAACATAAGTTCGAATTTAAAAAAGATATCCCTATAACCCTAATATTGAATCAAAATTCATTATCAAATATTGTTATAAAAAAATATTATCTAAGACCATATAATTTGATTATATACAAAATCATTGATCCTCATCAAATACTCTTTCGTAGTAAGTCTAACATGTTGATGCTTGAGAGGTACGGAGATACATAATTCTCACAGCAGGGATATATAAAATATTTCCTTAGCGAGATGATAAAAATCTCTCCTAGTGATAATAATCATATAATGTGTCTCATTCACTAGGCTCCACTATCACCCCATGGTTCTCGAAATAAGACACATTTATAGAATCACCATATGATCTGGACATGTCCTCACAAGACAGAATAAGCACGTGACAATCTGAATAATGTCCTTAGGTTCATAGTTGTTTATCGTGATCATAAACCTCATAGGCCTCCACCTATGAACCTCATGGGTTGAGATCATCCTATGTACATCGTCATCGGGTACTTCCATCTCCACATCCTTCTTAGTGGGTGGTTGAACGAATGGAGAACCAAACATAGCTATCATCTTAGAAGTATCTCAAAATTATCAACACATACCAAAATCACAGAGTATATTATGATAGATGAATCAAGAAGGAATTAGGAACCATAACCAATTACAATTTGAATTATGTACTGTGGTATCCCCCAGAAGAAGTATGTGCATATACATAGTCAACAAGCATGGATTTAGAGTCCTAGTGAATGGATAAATCTTCTAATCTGCATACAATAGTGTCCCAAGTCAGAATACTAAACTATAAACACCATAAAACAATCAATATAAATCCGAAAACAAGCTCCATAACTAGAAAACTCCATTAAACTATCCTAAGGAAAAACCAATTTGATACCACTCTGTAATGACCTGAACAATCGGGGCTCACCTGGATGGTGATAAAACAAGTGTTACTACCCCAATCCATCATAATTAGGATAGGGGATTGAATCCAGGTCCATGTATTAATATAACACATTAGTTAACCCATATCATTTAGTAAATATATATATATAAACCTATATCCATGAATCAATGAATAGGTAAAAAATATAACTAATACCAGACGATTTCATATTGATATAACCCACAATCAAAGTATTATTGATGTGATAGAATGTATAAAAGGGAAAAAAATAAAATCTAACTAAAATGAAAAGGATTCCAAACAATTCCATAAATTCATCCAATGGTATACACCATTGTCTATAATTCTATGTATACTTATTCTAATCCTAGTTAAATATGGTCAAAATAAAATGGATTTTCATCTACAAAAGAAATGATATGTGCGGGAAGTTCCCATATAATGTATAGTGAAACAATAACATGTAGGTTCCTTAAAAACCCAAAATAAAATTGAGAAACAGAAATTATAATGTTTTACCAACACATAATTAGAGGGTACAATCCCCCGTGAGAGAGAGAGAAAAAGAGTATGTATCTCAACATATTAGTTGTAAATGACTAGTTATATCATCATGAAAAGGTATTATAATTAAAATATGAGACAGAACCATAAGGATTCAAAAAATCACCAAGTTATAATTGACATAGAATCCGGTACATAATGTGGTCATAAACAAAATACAATATATATGATTATACTCATGGCCCAATGGGATCATTCCACCAGGAGTACTAAATTGATGATCCCTTTCATAATTGATGAAACTACTATTAAAGATAACCGAAATCTGGTATTTATAAGCCAATGGTATACCCCTAAAATCCCAATTTTAATTCATTTGACATAACATTATAATCGACTAATACCATGAATAAAGTAACATTGCAACATAGTGGGTCGTGATACTCCGATAGGGTTTCAATCTCATGTATCATGGGGGAAACCATGAACCCCACTAAAAAATATAGAATCTCAACACATAGATAAGGTATCACACCGATATCCTCATTTTTACACCTAAAACCCAATCTAGAATTACCGAGATCACATCACATTGATTGGTGATCACTCTAGGAAAAATGGGGTATAACGAAAACCCAATGTTGAAAACCCACTATGTAGGGGATCATACACCTCCATAAGTTTTCCATGAATATTCCATAAACCCCAATAATGGTAGATGATGAAACATGGATCTATTCCCACTTCTTCTAGAGGGAAACACAACATCTATCAAAAGCAGTCTTGAAGAGAGGATGAAAAACCTATTATTAGGTCATAATGTCAAATTGTACCCTAATAAATATGGACTAATGGAAAAAACTTAATTGAAATAGATCTACACATCCCTAGAAAAATAATCCTATAAAATTAATCTCATGTCCCACATATCATGCCAATAATGTGTCATCTATCATGTTACATGTTGATAAGTAATTACGATGGGCAAATGGAGGATGGAGATATTCAAGGGAGATGTTATTGAGAGGAGTGCATGGTCTGTCCTCATCGTGTAAATTGTGTGTCAGTTAATGATGAACACTAGCTATGAATCATCTCAAACTCATTATGTATATAAAATATACATTGAGAGTAAATTTTTTTAGAAATAATATAACCTCTTACAATCACCCGATCGGGACCTCACACATACATGGCATGGATCTCCATGACTCCATACACTACCTGTATGCTCAATAAAGAATGTGTACATCATTCCATTCCCCTATAATAGGTCTATGAATGTGCCTTTATATAACAGATAATTCCCATGTAAAATATCTAGTTCCAATGTACAATAACCCCTGCATAGTTGTTTTTTGTTAGTGTACATCCACATGACCTTGTCCCCAAACACGGCATCCCATTGAGTTCCCTCAACAACCTTTCCAAGCTTCACTACATGGTGTGTTCCCCCAATACATGTTTCGTAGTTTGAAAATGTTCATATTCCCAAATAGGAATAACACATGGTGTGTGATCTAGCACAACATGATATATGAGCAGGATTTCAGAACATAAAATCACTTTAACCCTCTCAAATCCCATTATTTCCACCAAATAATCCGAAGATCAACCCCCAATGAATCATTATAAGAAATAGAAGGGATGTAAGGCCATAACATGATTCAAAAGTCATTATCAATAAGAAAATCACATATATACTCCTACCTCATGTTGAAATTCTAATGCTTTAATTGAAAAAGGATGAAGTTTAGTAGCCCCTCATATCTCACTCTTTCAATTCATCTATTCATCACCACGGGAATGAACCAACCCCCTTACATACTTTCAATCCAAAACTGGGAATGGGTTAGGATTATTAAATAAATTTAATTTATTAACAATAATATTTCATTTTACACCCCACTAATGGCCTCTTCTAAAGAGGCAACAAGAACCGAAAAACATAATGTTGAACCATGGGTAAAACTGGTGGTCCAAAAAATCCATAATAAAATAATTCAAATCTGAGTCTAAAATAGAATTTTTTTCTCATTTCTAGGAAAAATGAGAATTTTTATAAAAAATATTTAATAGTTTTTGTATCAGCACACTGAGGGTCTTTGGGCTCTAGAATTCAATTCTGACTTATAACCTATCATCAAATAGGTTATCACTCCTTGGATTTAATTTATGTGTTCTTAGGATTGATTACGTTATAATAATTAAATATATGTATACATAGGATGGAAATATTCTTATTTTTTGATGTCTATTAAAGATTTAAATTTGGTTGACGGGGAAATTATACTGAATGTAGTCATCTATTAGTTATACATTTTTATAGAGAATCCTTCTTTGGATTATAACATAAACTATAAAAGGATTGCCTTTTAAAATGAAAAAAAGATATAGGATGTGGTGAATGATGATATAATGATATTATTCTTGTTATTTGATGACCATAAAGGCATAAATACATTGAATAATGAAGGATAAGTGGTTCCATTTTATTAGCATTGGAACGGAAGACCATGGAATTACATAATTTATAAAAGTAATATAATTTTTTGTAATTATGTGGAGATAATTAGGTATGTTTAAAATAAAGGACAATGATATGTTAAACTCCTATCTTAAAATAACATTTTGAGAAATTTATGTGAGGTTTTGACCCTCATATCTTAGTTTACCCCCAGTAATTATTTTTATAATTACAACAATATTAATGTTTTCTTCTCTCTAGTGTACAAATATTTTACTGTAAAGGTAATGTGACCTAGAAATTGACCATTGTAAATATTTTAAACCATTTACAATTTTTTATTTCTATGATGTGTTATTTATTAATATTAAGTCTTCAAATAAAAAATTATTTATTTTAAAATGTCATTACTTTCATTGTAAAAATTCATGAAATATCAATATATAATATGTGTCTAAATAATGTAAATTTTTTTTGAAATGTTCTTCATATATCACCCAATTAAATCTATATAGTTGTAGATACCATTTTAAGAAATATATTTTTTAACCCCATGGTTAATAAATTTTTACCTTAACTGTGGTGATGAATTTTGAAATATTAATGCATTATAATTTTAATTAAAAAATGAAAATCCGATCAATAATTGATCAGGATGAATTTTTTGTCATTTTTTATTAATAATTTTCATCTCATATGAATTTTGTTTTGTCTTATAATAATTTGATAAAATATATTTATCATAAATAACTATTAATGACATTTTATAACCAATTCATAGAATTTGACTCTAAAACCCACCTAGAAACAACGAAATTCGAATATAAACGTTAAAAATATATATAATATGATATAAATATATATATTCAAAATTCATGGGGAATTTTACACCTAAAAATATTGATACTTATTGTTTTTTTAATATCATCAACCTTAGTTTTCTACTAAATTCACAAGAACATCGTTGGCCTTATCTAAGCAGTGAACGTAATTATACAATAAATAAAAAATTAAAAATAAAATAATTGGATGAAAAAATAAATAATATTTAAAATAAACATTTATAAGTATGGTTATCCAATTTTACCATTAAATTTTTTAGAGATATTACACATAAGAGAGTGACATTTTAGAATTTTCATTATATAGAGTAATATTAATTTTTTTTATGCAGGGAAATGTCACAAAAAATAAATATATTATAATATGACATTAAAATGGTATATGTAACAAACTGACCCCTATTACCCAGAGTCTGTGTATTATTACATAACATTGTCATGATCATAAGGGATCTTGTCCCGAAAGACCAATCAGTTTAGTATCCTTTGAATTACTAGATACATAAATATGTTTTATATTACATTATGAAATGAAACAAACAACATTGTATCTCATTTTAACACATTAATATCCCATAGCATATCTATAAATGTTATTCCAAATATACTTCTTCACATCCTGAGAAAAATAAAACACAAGAAAGGGGTGGGCTCAGATTCTTAGTAAAGTATCAAGATAGAAGACACATTTATAAATAAGAATAAACATTGTAGGAAATTTATAAGAATAAAAAAAAATCTCTTTAATATTATTGTTTATAATAATAAGGAAATGATAAATTAAATTATTTCATTTACTCATTCACATGGATATTTGACTATTCGAATAATCACATGTAATATCAATAGCTGTTTTTATAATGATGGAATGCATAATGCGGGACATCATAACCACATAGTCAAGGCCTTTTTCAAGACTACAAATAAGTCTTTATCAAGGCTTTGTTTAATGATACTAGTTTGTCTCAGGAGAACTATTGATTCATCGAGGAGCTATAGTGGGCTCCACATGTCACTTACTATGTCCAATGAATTCTACATATGAAAAGGTAGAAACATAACATAAAAATTCATATTAAAACATGAATATGAAATATTATTACTTTGACCATAAAAAATAAATGGTATATAAACAACACATACATAATAAAACATTTAACAAATATTCAATATAATATGGATGATTGTATCATAATAGATCAACTTCAAACAAGTGTAAAATCAATCATCATATGTTGACAAAGATAGAATAAATAAAATTTGAGAGAAATATCACTTGATATTTTGAAATCATATAAATTCGTTGTAATTATAATAGAATAAATTTATTTTGTAAATATTCTTGATAGATTTTATGGGAAGCTTCTGAGGTGTTATAATCGAGGCAAATAGCCTCACCAACTATATAAGACAAAAAAAATTCTTACCTTAATTTGTCGAAAAGGTCCAAAAGTACATTATTTTGAAGAGGATAGAAATATTTCTTTCAAAACATTTTATATAATGTAAAACAAGGGTATAAATGAATTTTACCTATATTAAATAAAATATTAAAAATGTTTTGAAATAAACTTTTAAAAATCACGGATGTGGATGATAAGGAAATCCCCATTGATACTTACGTATAAACAACCTAGGATATCTATTGATATTTTATAATAAACCCTTACCCTGTATGTTTCTGTAGTTGGGGGAATGTCTTAGATATTTTATAATAATTGAATCATTGTTATTAAATTATAATAGAACCACATAAATAAATATTATATCATATATGATCTTCAATTATTGCTTTGTTTGTAATATTTCTATAATATCATTATTTTGGGTGTTAACTAATTCTTTTACATTTATATGTTTTATAACAGAAGTCATGTTTGTTATGGATATGATATATATGATTCATATCCATAATGATATAATGTTTTTAATCATTATTTTTTATCATTTAAGTAAAATTCTTCTTGAATGGTTATGATGGGGAAATTAATATTATCATGTTTGTGGAGAAAGTAATCTGTACGTACTCTCGAGCGGCAATATCGTTCTATTAATGGTCAAATAAATTTTAATGGGATGTTAAATCATATATACAGAATAATTAAATTGTTTTTAACTAACATCAATTATACTCATTTTTATACTCATCAAAATAATGATGTGTTGAATAACACACTGCACCATGATGTGGAGACGGTAAGACGTACCTATACACGTTTGGTGACTTTTTAAATCATAGGATGAATAGAATAATGAATATTGTTGTGTACCATATATATAATAACATTAAATTATGTATAATTTACTAGAGTTTTTAATTTTTTATAGCAACAATGGCGAAATATGAAGTGGAAGAAGAAATGATCTTTTGAAAGAGGTGATGAAATTATTACCTCTTCTTCACATGCTTCTTTTTTATTAGATCAAAAGGCAACCATAGGTTGGATTTATGAACAAAGTAAGGCCTATAGGTTGAGTTGAGGGTTTTTGGGATGATATTGGAGGAAGATTTGGCTAAAACAAATGGATTTTGAGGTGTGAAATTAATAGAAATTTAAGTACCCTTTTATAAGAGAGTTGAAGGCCACATTAGGAAAATATTGAAATATTATTTTAATATAAAATTATTTTCTGATTATAAATGGATCCAAAAGTATTTATTTCGAGGATACAGTGGGAATCGGTATAAATACTCTTGTAAAATATGTTATAGAAAAATTCATATCACCATATTAACATTATCTTTTAAATTTAACACTTAGTAAAATAGTTAATCTTTTACAATGTTTTCTTATAATTTTATATTACATGGATAATAGAAATTCTATAAAATTGGAAGGGAACCACAATAAGTTATTTAATGAAATATATATCATTATATAAGTTCTACGGCTGAAAATTTGATTTTTAGAAACATTATATCATTTAGTAATATAGAATTTGTTTTAAAAACCCATTTATGTCAATTTTGACATTATTTATTATTTATTTTTTATAAAAGTAAAAAAACATGATTACATCAAAAAAATACATCAAATATTTCATAAGATGTCATATTAACCTATAAAATTCATGGAATGCACTTGTAGTCTCAATTTACAATCATTGTTATATTTATAATATTAATTAGTTTAATCATTCATTAATAAGGTAATTATTGCATCCTCATTGCGTCAAAAATAAATTTTAACATTTAATGTGAAAAATAATAAATACAATACAATTATTTAATTTTTTTTATATTTATAATGAATATTTATAGTCAAATATATCTTATGTATAACCCTATATTAAAAATCATTTAGTTATTAAAATTTTAATTTAACACTTTTAACTCTTCTTTAAATAAAATACTAATAAATGTCATATTCTAATCCATGTGGATAAAATCTGATCTTATTTTATTCCTATGGTTCATTTTGGTCGAACTAAACAAATATAATAGAATTAATACATGTTTCAGGGTAATTATAATATCATTTTTACCATTAATTATCCTATTTACTTTTAATTGAAGTAAATAAAATCCAAAAGTTACTATTCATCAAAAATTATTTTCATCCTATTGAACAAAATTTTACTTACTAATTTCAACCATATCTCTTAGATTTTTGAAATTAAAATCATAGAAGTGGTAAAATTTTGTTTTATGCAAATTTTCTAACATGCCTAGAAGTTGGGAAAAAGCCGTTAAATAGGTCAATAAAATTTTGTACATATAATCATATTATAAAATGACTCCAATGAATTACTTTGAACAAATATAGGTATTATATATCTATTTTTACTTAAAATAAATTTAAATTAAAAAAATAATTATTTAAAAAAATGTTGGTTTTAAACAATAAAATAGTGTTTTTCACTATGCATCCAAAGTTTTAAGTTTTCAGAAAAACTCCAAAAAATCACCTTAAGAAAATTTTGAAATTATAAATCAAAGATTAAGTCCATTTTGGAAATAAATTATAAAATTTCAAAAAGTAGGTATTAATATTCATAATGGCAGGTTTTATTGGTCATGTTGTACTAGAACTCACAGTTACGTATGATGAAAGTTAATGTATTAGTCAATGTGAAGCTAACCGTGGAAGGTAGTGGTGTTACGTTATTCCCTCCTTCAAATATTTTCTTTCCCAAAATTTCTAGCATATTACTTAATAAAAATATTCAGGTTGTTCTTTATCATAATTTCCTTGGGTTCCCACATTTCATATTCCATCTTATGGTATTTCCATAAAATTTTAACAAATGAGTAGTCCGGTTTCTCAACACATGTTCTCTAGTATCAAGAATCCTAATAGGCTTCTCACAATAAGACAGATCGGGTTCCAGTTATATTTCATCATGGGTGGGTAAATGCATCAGGTCAGGCATGTATTATCTCAACAATGATATGTAGAACACATCATGAACATTGGATAGACATAGAGGCATTTCCAAATAGTAATCTACAATTATTATTTTGTTCTATAATTTAGAAAGGTTAGATGTATATGGGACTTAATTTTCTCTTCTTACTGAATCATATAACACCATCCCATAGAGATACCTTAATGAAAAAATGTTCTTCTACATGAAATTACAAATACATCCTTCGGTTATCAGCATAACTCTTTTTCTTACTTCGATCTTCATTGATGTGGGTTTGGATAATCATTAACATTTCTATTTTTTCCTCAACATGTTCTCAGGATACAAGTTTTCATTCAATAATATCATCCCTACATGATGGATTACGTAATCACTTTCTATATAACACTTCCTATGATTCCATCCAAATAATATAATGAATTATATTGTTATATGAGTAATCTATTATTGGTAAATATTGAACCCACATACCTTGAAAGTAATGTGAGAAAGATCTCAACATGTCTTATAAGGTTTGAATAGTCTGTTCTAATTGTCCATCAGTTTGAGGGTGGTAGGCCATGCTCAAATGATTTTATGAATCTTGGTATTTCTGATGACTTTTTTTGAATCATGATGTAAAATGAGGATCACTATTCAAAACAATCTATAGGGGTACACCATGTAGCCTTATAACTTCATTAATATATAGTACTACTAAAAGTTCAAGTGCTAAACAATCTCTTATACAAAGAAAATTTGCTGACATGGTAAGATGTTCAACAATTACCCATATTGGATCATTCCTTCTTTGAGTCTTTGGTATCCCCATGACAAAGTCCATCGTAACATCATCCCATTTCCACTCACATATGGGAAGAGGTTACATGACTCGTCCATGATGTTTTCTTCCATCCTTAACTTGTTGAAAAACCATACATCATGACACATAATCAAAAATCTCCCTTTTAATTTTGTCCCAAAAAAATGTTCCTCTAAATCTCTATATATATTAGTGCTAACAGGGTGTATAGATAAATTGGAGCTATGGGCATCACCCAACAATTCATTTTTTAGATCAGGTATATCGGGGAATGAAAGTCTCTTCACAAATTTCAAAATTTTATCTTCATATAAAAATTCGATCAATCTCACATCATTAATAGTTTAAATTTTCTTTTGACACTCCTCATAATATGGCTTAGAACACTTTATCATTTCTATTAAAAATGGTTTGCAAAAAATTTTATAAAGTATTTAGGTTTCAACATCCATGATTTTTCCCATATCCATCATTACTAGATACGTGATCATAGGATCCCATTCCACTATAATCATGTTCATAAATCCATGATCCATTATTCCCAAAGCATCAGGAACATTATTTTCCATCCCTGAGTGGTATTTTATAGTGCAATATTTATACTTGAGTACTTCAATCCATCGTATATTCCTCATGTTGAGTTCTTTTTTTGATAAAATACACTTCAAACTCTTGTGACCAGTATATATCTAACATTTTCCACCGTATAGATATTGTCTCCATATCATCAGAGAACATATTAAACTTTCTAACTCATGATCAGGAGTGGGATACTTTTTTAAGGAATTTTTAGATATTTAGATGAATAGTCAATAACATTATCATTCTACATAATGACACAACTGAGTCCTTTCATTTAAGAATAACTATAAATAAAAATCCCGTCATTCTTGGATGGTAGTGTCAATATAGTAAACTAGAATACTATTTTCTTCATTTTTTCAAAACATTTTACACACTCTTTTATAAAAACAATTAACCCCTTTATGTGTGAGCTTGGTAAATGGGTTAGCCAATTTGGAAAAATTATGAACGAAACACCGATAATAACAAACTATACCAAAAAATCTTCATACCATAGTTATTATTTTCAGTGTTGGCCATTCATGGATTTCCTTGTTCTTGGATGGATCAATAGAGATTCCATCCTTAGGGAAAATATATCTATGAAAAGAAATTTCCTAAACCTAGACATTTCACTTCCTAAAAATCCCATATAATTTATTTATTTCGAGGGTTTTCAGAATAGAGCGTAAGTGATTTTCATGAACTTCATAGATTTTTGTGTATAAGAAGACATCATGAATAAATAAAACTAAAAATTCATCAATATATTCTTTGAAAACTCTATTCACTAGATCCATGAAATCATAGGGTGAATTATTCAGTCTAAAAGGAATTACTGTAAACTCAAAATGAAAGTACCTTGTTCGAAAAGATATTTTCAGAATGGCTTCCTTCATCACAAAGAACTGATGATATCCAAATCAAAGGTCAATATTCGAAAAATATAAAGCTCCATGAAGGTGATCAAATAAATCATCAATGCGAGGTTGGGGATACTTGATCTTTATTATTATAAAATTTATCTCCCTATAGACAATGCACAACCTCATAGATCAATAATTTTTCTTAACAAAAAGAACAGGTTCTACCCATGGAGATACATTAGGGACAATAAATCCTTTATTACTCAAATCCTCTAGTATTTTATTTACATCCAATAATTCCATAGTGGTTATTCTATAAGGTTTCATTGATATGTGTCATGGTCCATGAATTAAATCAATAGAAAACTTAATATCTCATTCTGGAGGATGTCTAGGTAAATCATCTTGAAACACATCAAATTATTATTGTAAAATAGGTATGACCTCTATTTGAACATTACATTCTTCACCCATAGATATTTCACTTTCTTACTCTATAATAGATGAATTTTGTAGAGATAGTGGGGGTGGATCTAGATAACAATAATATAGTGATGTTTCTGCTCTAATGATAAGGTATTCCTTATCATAATAAAAAATTATAACCTCCTTATTCTTATAATAAAATTTCACATTATTGTTTGAAGGGCAATCCATTCTTAGGATAATATTGAATTCAATCATGTGTATGATGATGAGATTAGTAAATAAAAAACTTTTATATTACTTAATGGGAACTTGTTCAGGGAACATTTTTGCAATGATACTTCCTTTAGGAGTAATAAATAAGAACAAATTTGTTAAATAGAATTGTAAATATCTAATTTTCATTGAAAACTGGGATGATATGAAACAATGCGATGATCCAGAATCAAATAAATCATTGGAAAAATTTTAAGATACCATTAATTTAACTGCCACAATGTCATTAAGAGAATCAAACTCAATAGTAGTTCCTATATAAGCATGGCCCTGCTCCCTTGGCTTTTACTGAGGTAAGTTTCCTTGGTACTTAAGAAATTTATTTTCATAATGTCCCATTTCTCTACAATAGTATAATTCCACATGGAAAACGTCTTTCATTCCCTTCAAATCACGTTCTTGTTTGAATTTTTCACCACACATGTAACAAACTCTCATTCCCTCAATAAATATAACATGGTGTTTATTCCCAAATTTACTACTTGATGGAAATTCAACATTTTCCTTCCCCATACCATTTTCATAGTGCTCGAAAGATCTCTTCTTCTCTTTCTTTTCTTTAATGTCGTAAGACATTTAGAAATCCTTTTCAGTCTAAATAGCACATGAGATATTTCTTTATACAATGAAAAGATTTGTGAAACAAATTCACGATGGAGAAATTGTTTTAACCCATCAAAGAACCAGTCAATCCTACTCCTTGGGATACATATATAACCTGCAGCCATCCATGATAACCATCTAATGTTAGCCTCATACTTCATGACATTCTCATCCTCCCTTTTACTTAGACATAGAAATTGTCTTTCCATATCCACTCAATAGCCACAAGGAACGTATTTTATACATAAAATATCTTAACACCCACTCCATTCCATATTTGGTAGTTCTTCATCCTCCTTTGTGGTTTGAATTAATGACCACCATTGATCTACATCTCCTGTGAGGTGATAAAAAACCATGACAAATTTTTCCCTTTCATTACTTCTCAAATCATGAAATATTATCACTAATGAACTTATCCATTTCTCAGATACAAATAGATTTATTGTACCATTGAATTTTTGTGGTTATTTCCTCATGAAGTGGTCTATCATTGATTCTCCACATTGTGGATCAAGGTGTTCTATATGGGAAAGGTTATTATTCATTACCGAAGTGAGTTGTCCTTGTATGGTTAAAATTTATTCATCACCACATCACCAGCACCACTATAATTATCATGAGTAGGATAAAAATACCTACATGGATTACGTGTGTTGATATAATTTCCATTTCTTCCACTACGTTCCATTTCTAAAAAACGATGTAGACTAGGTTAGTTTATGAATCAAAATGCCTAATTAAAAACTTGATAAATACCTTACATAAATTCAATAGTTTATTCATATAATCCATAATCATAAAAATGTTTTCATTGGGGATGTATTTACTCGTAAATCCTTCATTATAGATTTTAAAGAAAATATATATTATCCTAAGAATATCCCCCAAGAGTGTTGTAACCAAGAGTGCAACAAGGCCATTGTCGTTTACCAATATACCCCCAATAAAGCTCGAAAATCCTTATTGGTGTTTTGACTCTTTGGTAAATATGTTACAGAGCTGCTCTACATGCTCATATCTAGAGATATAGGTATTTCTTGGAAAACACACAAAATCTATACATTACAAAAACAATAGAATGTTATTCATACTAATCCTCAATGTTTATCTTAGGGTAATATTCTCTAATCACATTATTCCTAAATCTATTTTATAAGGATTTTACTAAACATCCTTTGATACCAACTGTAACACCTCAACCCTTGTTATCCAATATCAGTGCATTATTACATAACATTGTCATGATCATAAGGAAACAATTCCCAAAAGACCGATCAGTTTAGTTTCCTTGGAAGTAATAGATACATACATATGTTTTACATTACATTATGGAATGAAACAATAACAAAAAAATTTCACTTTTGAACACACTAATATACCATAGAATTTCCTTACAGGTCAATCATAATATACTTCTTCACCTCTTGGACATTATAAAACATTAGAATGGGGTGAGATCAGATTCTCAGTATGGTTAACAATATAATGGAATCTTTAATAAATAATAATAAACATTGAAGTCAATGTATAAGACTAAAACACCTGCCTTTTCAAATTACACTTCATCACAATATGGAAAATGTAAATCAAATAAACTCATTTTCTAATTTACATAGATATTATTCTAGTAAAATAATCATATGTAATATCAATTGCTAATTTAAAATGATGGAATGAAAAATGTCAGACATCAAAACCACATCGTCAATACCTCATTCTAGGACTTAACATAATGTTATTTCAAGGCCTTTTACCAAGATACTACATTGAATAATGAGACCTACCGATGAATCAGGGAGCTATAGTGGGATCCACCCATCACTTACCAATTCCAATGCATTGTACAAATGAAATGTTTCAAACATAACATAATCACTCGTATTAAAACATGCATATGAAATGTTTATAGTTTTTCCATAAACCATGAATTTTATAAAAAAAACACATCCATAGTCAAACATATCACAAAACCATCAATAAAATATTGAATATTGTATCATAATAGAAAAACATCAAATAAGTGTAAAATCTATCAAAGGATGTTGACATAGATGAAATCAAAAAAAAATTAAAGAAATATATCTTTATATTTTGAAATCATTTAAAAGTCGTGTAATTATAAGAGAAAACTTTTATTTGGGAAATAGTATATTAAAATTGTAACGGAATATTTAGATGTGCTATAACGGCATAATATATCCACACCTTCTATATATGTTATTAAAACATTCTGACCATAATTTTTCAGAAAGGTCACAATGTACCTTGTTTGGAAAATTATATAAATATCCCGTTCAAAAAAAAATTATATAGAGTAAAAAAAGGATTTAAATGAATTTAACCAATATTATAGGAAACAGTAAAAAAAATTAAATAAATTTTTTAGAAAGATTATTATGGATGATAATTAATCCACAATACATACTTACGTATAAATAATATCAAATAAGTGATGAGATTGTAAAATTAACCCTTACCTAGTACATTTCTTTAGTAGAGGGTAAACTAACCTCCTATATAATAGTTAAATCGTTGTTATTAAATTATAAAATAACCACATATATAATTAGGATATCTTAAATGATCTTTTAATATATCTTTGTTAATAACATTTCAGTTGTATCAATGTTTTGGTTGTTAACTGACTTGTTTTCCTTTATTTGTTATGTTATGTAAGTCATGTTTGGTATGGATATGATGTATTTTTTTAGTCTCTAGAATGATATTAAGTTAATAAACAATATTATTAATCATAAAATTAAAATTATTCTGGAATGGTTAGGATTGGGAAATGAATCTTATTGCATTTGTGGAAATGGTAGTCCATACATACGCACGAGTGACAATAACATTCTATTAATGGTAAAATAGAACGTAATTGGATATTATATCATATATAAATATTCATTAACATGTTATATTTAATATTAACATCAATTATACTTATTATTATACCCATCCATAAAATGAAGTTTTGAATAAAAAACTACACAACGACGTCGAGATGATAAGCCATACGTACACACGTACGATGGCTTTTTCGTTCATAGGTTTGATAGAATAATGAATATCGTTTTAACATATTTATAATAAAAACAAATTATGTATAAGGTACAAGATTTATTAATTTTATATGGAAAAAACAATGAATGAGGAAGTGGAAGAAGAAAAGAACATTGAAAGAGGTGATGAAATTTTTACCACTTTTTCAGGTGTTTCCTTTTGATTTGATCAAAATTGATCAATAGGTGGGTGTTATGATCATAGTAAGGAAAATAAGTTTATGTTAGTGGAGTTGGGAGGATATTGGAGTTAGGGTTGGATGAGAGAATTTGATTTCGATATGTGAAATTAAGAGAAGGGTATGTACACTTTTAAAAGATTAATGGGGGTCAATTTTTGGAAATGCTTGAAATATTATTTTATTATAATAAAATTTTTGTTTTCTAATGTATAAAAAAATTATTTCGAGTCTAATGTGTGGATGTTTCAAATTACTCTCAACAAATAGGTTTTAGGCTAATTCTATCACCATATTAAATTTATCTTTATGATTTCACTTTTAGTTAAATAGTTTACCTTTTAAAATGTCTTCTTCTATTTTTATATTAAATTGTTAATAAACATTATATAAAATGACACGAGAACCAAAAGTGGTTCATTAATGAAATTATGATAATTATATATGTCCTTCGTAAAAAACATATATTTTTAGGAATGTTTTATATTTTAATAATATAGTAGTGGTTTAAAAAAACTCATTTATGCCAATTTTGATACTATCTAGTATTTGGTTTTTGTGAAAATAATAAAAAATTCATTACATCTAAATAAATATAATAAATCAATCCTAACAAGTCATATTAAGCTATAAAATTCGTTGAATTCATAATAAGTCTCAATTTACATTTATTTTTATATTTATATAATCAATTATTTTAATCTTTCACTTATAAGGAAAATACTCCATCATCATTATGTCATAAATAAATTTTCTTATTTAATGAATAAAAATTATAAATAAAATACCACTATGTAGAAATATTTCAATCTTTATAATGAATATTTATACTGTAATTTATCTTATGTATAATTATATATTAATTTATTTTTGTTTTTAGAATTTGAGTTAAACACTTTTATCTCTTTTTTAAATAAAATAATGATTATTGTTCTAATCTAATCCATGTGGATCAAATAGGAACATATTTTTTTACTAATGTTTGGTTTGGTTGAAATAAACTTATCTAACATAATTAGTACTTTTGTTAGGGTAATTATAATATAATTTTACCATTAATTACCTTATTTATATTTAACCGTTGTATATAAAATCTAAAAGTTTATTTTCCTGAAAAATTATTTTCAGCCTATTGAAAAACATTTTACTTACTAATTTCAACTATGTCTTTTGGATTTTTGAAATTTAATTCACAAAAGTGGAAATATTAAGTTTTATGAAAATTTTATAACATGCATAGATGGTGGGTAAAAGACATTAAAAATGGCAATAAAATTTATACATCTAATCATATTATAAAATGACTACAATGAATTATCTTGTACTAATATAGTTAATATTTAACTATTTTTGACTTAAAAAATGAAATTAAATAAATATTTATTTAAATAAAAATCCAATTTAAAAAATAACGCAATGTTTTTCACTAATAATCACAAATTGAAAGATTTCAAAAAAATACCAAAAAACCACCCATAGTTAATTTTGATATTCCAAATTCAAAAAATGAAGTAAATTTTAACAAATAAAATTTATAAAAAAAAAATCAAGAAGTGGGTATTACTATTAATACATGCTGGTTTGATTGGTCGTAGTGTGCTAGAAAATGATGTTCTGTCTGGCACAAGTTATTGTATTATTCAAATAGAAGCTGACCATAGAAGCTTGGGATGTTACCACATAATTGATAAAATAAAATCAAATAAATGTATATGTTTGGTTCATTGTGTTACATTATCTCATGTTTGTATCCCTATTTTACCCATTTTACCCATACTATGGTGACCAATAATGATCAAATTCACTATTCACCGTGATAAAAATTACATATTTACTAAATTTGAATATCCAGATTCGAAATGTGGAATTCAATATTAAATATAAAACCCATATATTTGGAATAATTTAAAATAAAATTAAACCTATAAACCATGACAGAAAATATTTTTTTGAAAACAGATAATTGCAGATAAATTATATGTTTTTATCAAAAAAACCAACTTAAGATAAATTAGAATGTTCTTATTTTGTTTATTAATTTTATAAACAAGAATATGTTACTTTTAAAACAATTCTAAAACAAATTCAAACACTTTAAATTATAGAAACTAAAATTCATTTTCGATAAGTGTTAGTTCATTTCATTTTTCAGTGAATAAGAAATCATTTCTAAAAATACTAAAATTTCTCTTATGATATATTTGATAGGATGATTTCAAATATTTTATTTTTTTATCAAGAAAAATTCTTATATTTAGATAAAATAATGATCAATTGTTTTGGTTAACAATAATAAAACCCAAGTCTATGAAAACATATTTTGAAGTATAAAATAAATATACCATATAATTAGTGCTTAGTTACTAATAATTTATAAATAAATTTTATTGACTATAAAATTTATTTATATTTCATAAGTATTTTATTCTATTCTAACAATTTAATTTAATGGACATAATAAAATTATCACAACATATTAATATTTAATTAGTAATTTAATCTCATTATTTTTTGTTGTATATGTCATCAAAAAAGTTGTTCTTATTTAATCTCAATGTAATTTATTCACCCATTTAATTATGTTTTTCATATATATATGAAATTATTATTTTTACTGAAGTGTTTGGTATTTTAATATTATTATTTCCAAAACCAATATCAAGATTTATGTTGAAAATAGGAAAAAATGAATCAAGAAGGTCATCTATAATAACACATAAATAAGTTTCCAAATAGTGGAATATTAATGGGAAGTGAAAATATGGACATGAATTAAAGAAGTAACGACCAAATATTTCTGTAGAGTGAAAAAAATAATTTATCACAAGAATGTGAATGATCATAGGAATTTTAATTATCATCATACCATAAATAAATTATATTTGAAAAATTCCATTTATTCACCAAAACTGATGACCCTAGGATAATTTTTTTTCAAATTTTTTTCCTTATTTGGGGGAATTAATTTACTATATATACTAAAAATAGAATGAATGATACATACTTCACAATTAAAATTTCATCCATTAATCAATTTATATTGTAATCTTATCTATTTCTCGAAATGATGAGTTTTGTAGAAGTTTTGTTTATTTCATAATGAAGAGAAATCAACATTTATGTAATCACATAATATATAAAAGGATAATAAATTTGTATTCAGTACTTTAGATAATAACCAAAATTAAAATCATTAGTATAAGGAAAGATAATAAATTGAATTTATAAACCATCAATTTTTAAAATAATACATTGTAATACTACATTTAAATAAATGTATGATTTATAAATGGATATATCATCCCTAACTGGTTTCAAACCCCCAAATAATCCAACATTATTAGATTATAAATTTTTTCATGATATAACAAAAATGAATATACCTTAATCATATTTTCTCTTAAATGATCAATATATGTTCTCTAAAATAACATGACCGTAATATAATTTTATATTATGCTAAAAATCAAATGAATAATTATATTTCAACTTTTTTGATTAATGAAAATTTCATAATGACCTTTAAATCAGGTTGTGTAGTGTTAGGCATTTCAGCCTAGTTTGCATGTTGTTCGGGTTCAAGCCCTATGGAATTCCAGGATTAGATGAGTTGTATCTTGAAATACATCATTCCATTTTTCTAAAATTATACTAACATTATTAATATAAATATTAAAAAATTATTATGAACATGCTAAAAATATAATTAATCATTATGTAACTTTTTATTTATTATGGTTCTCTATAAAATTTATAAAATTAATGGACTATTTTACATTTTAATTGACTACATATTACAATAATTTTTTTATATTACCCAGTACTATGTTCTTAAGTTAACATGTGATGAAATTAACTTGTTTTTATATATAGTTTTTTAATGTTACTGATTATATTTGACATATGTTTCAAAAATCGTGAACTTATCCAAGATAATTTTAACTACTGAGTAACCTATTTGATTTTCAATATCATAGTTATATATATGACTAATACTTTTTTTATATCTTGTTATTATCTTTTATCCAATCAAAAAATTATTTACTCAATGTCATGAATATATTAAGGGTTATCTTTCCCTAATACACAAGTTCTCCAAAAAATATCAACCTATTACAAAATTGAATTTATTTTTTTATCACTACCATTCAACATCTGTTTCGAAATCATTAATGAAAACCTACTGTTTGAAAATCATTATATTTAATAAGATTTTTATAATCAGAATATAATTGGAATATAACTTATAAAAAATAATCCTCAAATACAAAAACATAACAACTTCAATCCTTTCACTTCCACAATTGACATGACTCGGATGTTTCTTTGGTCTATGAGTTATATCTGTCATGACCTGTCCATGGGACCCGTGTCATGACTGCCCGCCTTGCATAGGTCTGGGGATGGCGACTAGAAACAAAGGCGTAAATCCCTAAGTTGGGACGACATTGCATTTATAAAATGTAAACACACACAATCATAGTACAACTGGAAGCAAACACTAAGTAAAAAATGTATAAAAAAGGAGTGCTGAAAAGTAAAAGTGCCAGGAAATACATGCCCAACTATAAAGTATATGTACAACTAGAAAGAGACAAAATAGCTGAAAGGTGAAAGTAGCTCTTGGACTATCCTCTGAGAAATTCTATTTGAAGGGTAGGTACAAATATCATCATCATCACTTTACGTTAGTTCGTCTCCTCCCTGTACTGACTCTTCGTAAGGTCCACCTCCAGGTATCGTCCTGTCCTGCTACTCTGATCCCCAATTAGCACTGTCCCTCGTCTGCAACACACACAACGAGATGCGGGCATAGCCCATGGAGGGGGAGTATAACGATACTCAGTAGGGACCCCGAGAACCTTAAATTCACACAAAATCAGACAAGGATAAACCATACAGTATGAAATCAACAGATAACCCCACACAGGTATATGCCAATACATATGACTAAGTTATCAAGCAATTCACCTCAATCATAAGGTAACACTAAATTAATAACTCAGGTCAACCAATATTTTATTCTCGGGGTATATAAATCTGAACCATTGGTTGCTGGAGAACTTTATCTCGATCGAGTATAGTGGGATTGCATCATCACATAGAGGCGCTTCCCACCATATTGGACTGCTGAGGTACTCCTCCTGTCCATTACTGTGGATCTGTAGCGCTCAAACAGAGGCGCTCCATACCGTGGGTCAGCTATGCTTACATAGAGGCGCTCCACCATGTAGCCTGTTGAGGTACTCCACATGTCGAGTACTACGGGTCTTCTGCGCTCACACAAAGGTGCTCCACACCGTGGGTCTGCTGTGACACCAACGTGCTCCCCACTGAGCTAGTTGAATCACTCCGAGTCAAATCGGTCAGCAGTCTTCAAGTCTCAGCCAGCTACTTGGTTCCTGAAAAAATGTATACTCATCTCTGGATGATCCTCTCCACATGATACTAGTCAATACACCAACTGTCACGAAGTCCCATGTAGAAGTATCTCAAATGTTTTCCATGTCATAGGGGTCTCAACACAATGGACGGTGTGTCAATCGGATGCCCGGTCTATGAGTTCTTAGCATCTTAGTCCCGGGCTCCCGGTTGGATTCGTGTACGATCCAACATGACCCAATCTCAACAAAACCACAAACTCTATAGGGGTATTCTCAAAGATATGGTCATGCTCTAATAATACCAGTGCCATTGACGGTTCATCAAATGGTCGTCTGGTGCCACAATTATGGCCAAATTAATAAATGGGTCTGTAGATGGGTCAGTCTGGTCTGACCCGGTCGGACCGAATCAGCCCAAACCAGTCAGGGCCGACCCAATCTGAGTCAAACTAGTAAAACACGCTGGGTATGACCGGATCATTGGGCGGGTCAGCCCGTTATGTTCGGCCCAGTTTGCAGGGCCCAGCCTAGTGGAATGCAAGAGTGGTTCGGCCCGGAGCGTCGCGAGGGAGCGGCCCTGTGCTTCTCGACATAGCTTGGCCCAATGGGCACGACCAGGACGGTTCGACCTGGGCGCCGCGAGGGAGGGTCGGGACGCCGGCTTGGCCAAGAGGCCGCATTGGGTTCCTTGTAGGCTGACATGCCAGGTGGTCACAAGGGGGTGGGTAGTCCAGGTGTCTGCGGGTTACGCAGAGGCATGCCCATGGGTGGCCGGGCAGCGGCTCGGAAAAGTGGGCCATGGGTGGCCGGGTGCGGCCGGGCGAGCAGCAAGGTGGGCGGCCCGGTGGGCAGCCAGGCGGGCCATTGGTTGGGTAGGGAGTGAGATGGTGCAGGATTCCGTCGGGGTGCGCAGGGGGCACAGGCGGCCGGATGGCCGGGAGGCCGGGCCGATGCACATTCGGCCAGAGGCAGTGCAGAATGCCGCAGTTCAAAAAGGATGCGAGTAGAATAGTATTTTTCTTTTCCACCTCTATTTCCTCTTTCTTCATCTCCAAGATGATGTTCAATCAAAAACAAGATTAGTGAAGGGGTCGGGCCATATTGGATAGGCCCTCACCCTCTGCATTCAGGGGGGTAACAATTGGTTCTCAAGAATGAAACACAACATTCCACCTGAAAAAGATAATCATAATCATTCTTCATTTTTAATAGAAAGGAATAACATTGAACTTAGAAGAAACTAAACCCCTTCCTTTTTTCGTCATTAGTCGCTCATCGACGGAGTCTCGGAAGGATGAAGGAGGAGACAGTCATTCGTCACGTCAGCCACAGACTTCCAATCCATGCTCGTGTGTTGGATTGATGACAATGATGAGGAGGAATGATTATCTACATCAGTTGGTTTCTAGGGAAAAAAGTTGATAAAGAATCGTCAAGGGGTTTTTTTCGCGTTCTTCGTTGGGAGGGCCGTTATTCATTGGAGAGGATGAGTTTCTCCAATTTCTCTTCCTCTCCAAAATTTCCAACAAAATGAAAGTGCTTAAATTAATAGTTTTCTATTATTTTAATCCTTGGCACAAATTTCAAAAAGGTAAATTAATTGAAAAAACTCACCTGATTTAATTCATTAGGTTGGCACATTAATTTGGGAGTTGTCATAAATTAAAAAACATGGGGAGGTGAAGAGGATCTCCCTCATTAATGAGGGAGAGTTAAGAGGTTATGGTCTCGGGTGGTCCCCATGTCATAACCTCTTATGGGAGGTTATATTCAGGTAGGCCCCACCACCATAACCTCTCATTAGATGTTAGGGTTAGGCGGTCCCACCTCCCACTCCCAGGTGGAGGTTTTAAAGAACAATCACACACATGGCTGCTCAAAATAAAATAAAGTGTTGACACTTTATTTTATAATTATTTTAATAAAATGTCTAAATATACCTTTTATTCTCGACCATCTACTGTTGAGGTTAATGACTTATTAAACGAATACTGGTGATACAAGTTCAACTGTGCCATCTGATTTCAGTTCCGATCACTGGTTCAAACGTTATAAAATCACATTCGTATGTTTATTGAACGCACCCAAACAAAACATCAGAAATTGGATCCGAGCACACAGGTCCTCAGAATCAAGCACCGTAAATTTTCGTAGACGCGTAAAAATACATTATATTTAAGAAAAAAAATTCAATGGAATTTCAAGGTCTTTACATTCTCCCCACCTCAAGACTTTACGTCCCCGTAAGTAATAACTCAAAGTAAGGGAACACATGAGGGTACTTAGCACGCATCTGAGCATCTCGCTCCCATTTTCTCTCCTAGAGGTTCCCATGCTTCCAACGAACGCACAACATAGGTATTGACCATCCAAAAAGGTCCCGCTCCTATCGATCATAAATCTATACTGGAACCACCGTGAAAGTATCCCCATCATCGGCATCCAACTCCCCATGGTCGATGATGTGAGAAGGGTCGTGCATGTATATCTTCGCCTGAGATACGTGGAAGATGTCGTGCACTCCGTGCAACTGAGGTGGAAGAGCTAAGCGGTAATCCTCCTCTCCTACTCTACTGAGGACCTGGATAGGTTTGATGAATCATGGAGAAAACTTGTCACCTCGGCCAAATCACCGTAGACCTCATCGACATGAGACTCGTAGAAAGACATTGACGCCGTCCTAGAATTCTAGAGGTCTCCATATTCTATCAGCATATGACTTCCGCCAACTCTGCTCATTCTTCATCTACTCTTGGATGATCTGCAGCTTCTCTGATGTAGCCTATACCATCTCTGGTCACACATGTGCTGACTCTCCTGGGTCTGGCCAGCACAGTAGTGATCTGCAAGGTCGACCATACAATGCCTCAAAAGGTGACATACCTATTGTGGAGTGATAGCTGTTGTTATAGGAAAACTAAAAAAAGGGTAATTTATCCTCCTATCTATGAAATAAGTCAATGACACAAGCACAAAGCATGTCCCAGATGGTCTAAATGGTCTACTTGGTCTGACCATCTATCTGAGGACGGAAGGCAGTGCTCAGGCGAATCTGTGTCCTAAAAGCCTCCTGCAACACCTTACACAGTTAGGAAGTAAACCATGCGTCATGATCAGAGAAACCAGAATAAGGTTCTCCATGTAGCTGCACAATCTCCTACACATAGAGTCATCACATGCTCTCTAATGATCCCTGTTCTCTGATCAGTAGGAAGTGGGCCAACATGGTGAGTCATTCGATGATCACCCAAATCGAGTCGTGACCCCAGGATGTATATTGAAGACCCGTCATGAAGTCCATGAATATCCAATCCCACTTCTAATATAGGACCTCTAATGGATGGACCATGTTTGCGGGTACCTGGTGCTCTACCTTCACTTGCTGACAAGTGAGGCATCGAGAAACAAACTCTACTACTGCCTTCTTTATACCAGGCCACCAGTGCTGTCATCGAAGGTCCTTGTACATTTTTTCCATTACTAAATGTACCACTAGAGGGGATATGTGGAAATCCCTCAAAAAATCATCCTAAAGTTCTACTGGTACCATGGTATGTTCTCTGAAGAGGATGACATACTCACCACCTTCAGAAAATCCATCAGGTGCCTGCCCTAGGGATATCTGAGCACATCATGTCTCATAGTCAGCATCCCCATGTTGTGCTTACCCAACTCACTGAAGGAGTGGGGGAGTGACCATAAGAGACTGTAGGAATGATTCTCCATATCTATCCAAAATGTTTATCTTTAAAGAAGCCATCTACTTTGTCGCCTCTCCTTGTACCTGTATACCAGACCTCCTACTGAGTGTATCTGCAACAAAGTTCCCCTTCTAATGAGTATAGACTATCTCTAAGTCATAGTCCAGGTGTAACTCAATCCATCGCTGTTGTATCAGGTTCAGGTCCTTCTGAGAAATGATATACCTGAGTCACTTGTGATCAGAGTACACGGTAAAATGTTCACCCATCCGATAGTGCCACCACATCTTCCAGGAAATGACCACTACTGCTTACACCATTTCATGGGTGGTGTAGTTCTGCTCATGTTGTCTCAGCTTCTAAGAACCATATGTTATCACTAATTTCTCTTGTACCAGGACACACCCAATTCCAGTCCTTGATGCATCATAGTAAACTATGTACCCTACACTCTCCTGTGGAAGCCTCAAAATTGGGGCAATAGTCATCTTCAGCCTTAGCTCCTAATAGCTCTGTTGGCATCTCTCCGACCACACAATGGGTTGACCCTTCATATTCTGTCTAATAGTTCTGATGCAACTCTAGAGAGGCACAAAACAAGCCTCTGGTAGTACCCATCCAAACATAGGAAACTCCGTACCTCCGTCACACTCCTCAGTGGCTCCCAAGAAAGTACTGCTTCAATATTCGATGTATCTACTACAACTCCATCCTCCGAGAAGAAGTGTCCCAAGAATTGAACATCTGAAATCCAAAAGTAGAACTTACAGAGAATCCATTAAGATGGTGCTCCCGGAGTGTGTCCAGTACTACCTATAAATTATAGGCATGCTCCTCCTCTCTGGTCAAGTAGATCAGAATGTCATTTATGAAGACTACAACAAATCGAATGAGGTAAGGCTATAAAATCATGTTCATGACTCCCATGAATACTTCTGGATTGTTTTTTATGCCAAAGGTCATCAACAAGAAATCATAGTGGCTGTACTGACATTTGATGGTCGTCTTCTTTACATCCTTGTCTCTAACTATGATGTGGTGATAGCCTGATCTGAGGTCTATATTCGAGAACCATTGAGCTCCCTTCAGCTGATCTAAGAGGTTGTAAATCCTCAAGAGTTGGTACATGGCCTTCATGGTTACCTGGTTTAGGTGATGGTAGTTGACACAAATCTTCATGCTTCCATCTTCCTTCTTGATGAACAGAATCAGGGCTACCTAGGGAGAAACACTAGGCCAGATGAATCTCTTTCCATGCATGTCTTCTAACTGTACATGCTGCTCGTGATGCACCATTGGAGGAATTTGATATGCTGGTGTAGATATTGGTGTCGTACCGGGGTACAGGTCCATGTTGAAGTCCACCTCTTTACGAGGTGGTATCCAAGAACATCGTCCGGGAAAACATTTGCATACTGGTGCACCACTACCGGATAGTTCAGACTCTCCACATCAACTGCTCCGTGGGTAAGGCATGCTAATTGATGAGTGATCAGCTGCACCATCCTCCGATTAAGTTAGTCATGTGATGCAAAGGATCTCTTCTCATCAGTGAAGGTGAACCTGGTCCCATCCGTGCAGACACACCGCACTTTGCGCCTAATACAGTGGATCTGGGAATGGACTGTAGATAAACAATCCAAACCCAATTTGACATTGTAAGGCCTCGATGCTGCTATGAAGAGATCCAAGCCGAAGCTCTCACCTCCGAGAGTAATATCACATTGTCGGCACCACTATGTTATCATCATGTCTACTCCCTTAGAAGTCTCTAGCTTTAAGGATCAAACTAAATGATCCTTTGGAATCTCCGAGCTCTAATGGGGGATGTGGAAATGAAAAAATGACTGGAACCCATGTCTATAAGAATAACAGCAAAGGTGGAATAGACATAGATCATACCTCGAATCACCTCCGAAGCTCTGTGATCATAGGCCTCAGCTCCCTGGAGCTAAGCTCTCTCCTGTCCACATGCTCCCTACGGTCAGGGTGGACCTCCTAGTGGTGGTGCTGGTGGTAACACCTCGAATCGTCTCCCACCGCCAGTTGCACTACCAGCTTCTCTTCCACGTCCAGATGTGCCCTACGGACTGCCTCGATTGAATCTCTTCCTCTTCCTAGGAGGTCCCTCAACTATTTGGTGATCATATGAATGGAGGATCGGACAGTCACGAGCCATGTGACACTACCTTCCGCACGAGTAACACTTCCTGCTCTTCGTAGGTAAGTCACTGACCTGGGTTCCCTGCACAACTGATCCTAATTTCTACGATCATCCACCATGGATCCAGTCCTCTTAGATCATTGCGTCATATGTCTATTTTCAGCTGTAGAAGACTCTGCGGCCTGTCGATGAGTAGTGGGTCTCACTGCTGGTGACTGCTCAGTAAGGAAACTCTCCACTAGGAGGGCTCTCTCTAACACCCTTTCCTGTGTCAGGATGCTGAGGGAGAACATCAATGCTCTGATCTATCGCCTGATCCCCTGATCGAAGGTCTGGGCCCTAAAGAATGGATCCCGCACCATATCTATAGAGTAGCGCGAGAGGTTGGTGAACCTCGCTGAGTAATGTTCCACTTTCATGCTACCCCTCTATAGATGTAGTAGCTTCTGTATTTTCACCACGTGAAGGGTGACTGGGAAAAACTCTGGCCAAAAAAGTCTCTTGAAGTCAGTCCATAGCAATATCATCTTGTCATGAACCTGGAGAATCATGATACACCATCTTCCTGTTTCTTCCTGAAGGAGACTCGTTGAACGATCACCATGAAGTCGGTTGGTGTCCCTACGAGTATGAAGACTATCACCCCAGTCTCTAGCCAATCCTCAACTGCCTGTGGGTCCATCTCTCCCCTAAACCTTGGTGGCCTCTAGTGCTGGAACTCTTACAACATGCTCAAATGGCATGCATCGTCTACTGCTATGGTGGTTTCATCAGTGTCTCAATGAGGAGTGGTACCGCCTCTTCCTCCACTGGTAAAGGGCCATGCACCAATGCCTCGTCGCTCAGTGGGATATTAGTGCATATGACTCTTGGGGCTCGAACTGGTCATACGCAGGTAGGCATCTTGAACGAAATAGATGAAACATGGTTAAAAGAGTATACCTTGTGGGAATACCTAGTTTAGATGACTTAAAGAAAACTTTTGAAAAAACACACGCAATCAGTGTTTTCATGTACTGAGTCGGAAATTATAAGTCGTGGTCCTAGTGTATGGATATGTCAGCCACAACACCAACACTACACTCCCTGAACTGAAAACCACACTCAGTACGCTTAGTACTATTTTTCACAGAAAATAACGTTCATAGTACTATGTTTCGTGGTATAACTGAAGTCTTTTGATATCAATTTGTCACGAACCATCCTCAGGACCCGTGTCGTGACCACCACAAGCCCACTATCCATAGGCCAGGGGATGGGGACTGGCACCAAATGTGTAAATACCTAAGCTGGGGATGCATTTCCTTTATAAATTGTAAACACAAACAATAATAGTACAAATAGAAGAAAAAACTAAGTAATAACTGTGTAAAAATATGTGCTGAAATGTACAAGGGGCCGGAAATACAAACCCAACTATAAAGTATAAGTACAACTGGAAAGAGGCAAAACAACTGAAAGGCAGAAGTAGCTCCTGGATCATCCTCCGGGAAATCCTACCAGATGGGTAAGTAAAGATAGCCTCCTCGGTACTCTTCGTCTGTCCATCTCCTCCATGTACTAACTAGTCGTCAGGTCAACCTATTGGTACAATCCAGTCTTGCTACTCTGATCCCCATTCAGTGTTGTCCATTTTCTGCAACCAACAAAACAAGGTGCGGTCATAACCCGAGAAGAGGTGAGTATAATGATACTTAGTAGGGACCTCGAGACCCTTAAGGTCTCAGAAAATCCAACAAGGAAAAATGACAATGTATGAAATAAAAAGATAACCCCACATAGGTATATTCCCATACATATACCTAAGTTATCATGTAATCCATCTCAATCATGAGGTAAACACACAAGTTACTAACTCAGCTCACCTAATATTTTTTTCAAGGTGTTGAATCAATCTGAACCCTATTATACTGGAGAACTCCTTCTCTAACGAGTATAATGGGCCTTCTGTGTCACACAGAGGTGCCTCCCACTAACGTGGACTACTAAGGTACCCCTCCTATTGAGTACTGTGGATCTGCCACACTCACACAGAGGCTCTCCCCACCGTGGGTCTGCTGCGCTCACACAAAGGTGCTCCCCATCATAGCCTACTGAGGTACTCCACGTGTCGAGTATCGTGGGTCTACCATGCTCACACAAATTCTCTCCCCACCATGGGTCTTCCATTATACCAAGGCACCATCCATTAGGCTAGTCAAATCAGTACGAGTCGAATCAGTCAGCAGTCGTCAAGTCTCATCCAACTACTAGGTTCCCGCACAAATGTTTGCTCATTTCTGGAAGATTTTCTTCAAAAGATACTATCCGAAACTCTAACTCTCATGATTTTATATGTTGAAGAATCTCAATGGTCCGCCATGTCATAGGGGTATCATCGCAATAGACGGCGCATCAATCACACACCCGGTCTGTGAGTTATTAGCCTTTTAGTCCCGGGGGCCAGGTTGGATTCATGTACGATCCAACCTAAATGAAACTCATCTAAACCCCGAACTCCAAAGGGGTATAATCAAAGAGACCATTGTTAACCAAGAATACTAGAGCCACTAATGGTTCGTCAAACAGTCGTCCGATGCCAATGTTATGGCCAAAGTAAGAAATGGGTAAGTAGAGGGCCTGGGTCCGGTCCGACCCGATCGGACAGACTCGGCCCAACCCAGTCAGGGATGACCCGGTCTGAGATGACCCGATAAAACTCGCTAGGTTTGACCTAGCCTGTTGGGTGGGTCAGTATGTTATGGTCATCCCAGTCCACTGGCCCCTGCCCAACAGACTCCAAGAGTTGTTCGGCCCAGGCTCGGGGCCAGTTCGGCTAGGAAGGTCATGAGGGCGCGGCCCGACACGACTCGACCTGGTGGGTGGGGCCATGATGGTTTGTCCAAGGCGCCGCGAGGGAGGGCTGTGATGTTATATCAACTGGAAGGCCACAAGGGGGGATGGGTAGGCTGGCAGGCCAGGTGGCCTTGAGGGGGCCGGGATGGCCGTCAGGCCGGGTGGGAGCAGGTCGTGCGGAGGCCGACGTGGGGGTGGACAGGCTGCAGCTCAACCATTCGGGCCACATGCGGTCAGATGTGGCCTGGAGATAGTCCGAGAGGGTGGCCCCGTGGCGGCCAAGAAGGCAGAAAGGAGGCTGCTAGGTGGCAGGCATGCGACAGTGAGGCGGGATGCGGGTTCTGCAGGGCAAAGGTCGGTGTGGGGTTCTGGCAGGGCACGTGGGTGGCACGGGCTGCCAGATGGCTGGGAGATCGGGCCAGCGTGGGTTCTGCCAGAGGCTGTGTGGAATGCCACGGGGGTGGTTTGGTTCACAAAGGCCACGGGTAGCATGGAATTTGTCATTGGTGCCTTTTATTCATCTTTCTTAATCACCAAGATGAAGTTCAATCAAAAACAATATTGGCGGAGGGGTCGGGCCATATTGGTTTGGCCTGCACCTTCCGCGTTCAGGGTGGTAACAATTGGTTTTCAATAATGAAGCACAACATTCAACCAGTAAAGGATAATCATCACTATTCATCATTTTTAAAAGAAAGGAAGAACATGGAAATAAAAAGAAACTAAACCCCTACCTTTGTTTCGTCGTTCGTCATTTGTCAACGGAGTCACATAAGGAAGATGGAGGAGACCGTCATTCAACGCGTCTGCTGCACACTTACAACCCAATCTCATGTGTTGGTTCATTGATGACGATGAGGTGGGAAGATGATCTACGTCAGTATGAGTCCGAGGAATAATGTCGAAGAAGAATCGTCACCATTGTTCTTTGCTTTCTTCATTGGGAGGGGTGTTCTTCATTGGTGAGCATATGTTTTTCCAAGGGCTCTTCCTCTCTCAAGTTTCCCCCAAAATGAAAGTGCCCAAAATATTATTTTGTCAATTTTTTTAATCGTTGGAACAAAATTGAAAAGGCTGAATTAATTAAAAAGGCTCTTCCAATTTAATTCATTGGGTTGGAACATTAATTTGGGAGTTAGCACAAATTCAAAAACTATGGGAGTTGGAGAGGCTCTCCCTCATTAATGAGGGAGAGTTGAGAGGTCATGGTCTCTGGTGGTCCACACGTCTTAACCTCATGCTGGATGTTATATTCTCATGGTCCCCACCATCGTAACCTCTCATGGGTTGTTAGGGTTTGGCGGTCCCACCTCCAAATCCAATGTGGAGGTTTTAACCAACAATAACACACATGGCTGCATAAAATAATATAATGTGTTGTACACATTATTTTATTATTATTTTTATAGAATGCCAAAAATTAACTTTTATTATCGACCGTCTACTGCTGAGGTGAAAGACTTCTTAAGAAAATATCAGTGCTACGAGTTCAATGGTGCCCACATATTTCATTTCAGAGCACCAGTTCAAAGGTTATAAAATCCCACTCGTACGTTTACTGAGCGTACCCAAACGAAACTTTATAAATTGATTCTAGGCACATCGGGACTTGGAATCAAGGTCCATAAATTCTCGCAGACTCTTAAAAATCACATGTATTTTTGAAAAATTTATCCACAGAATTTCTAGGACTTTACAATATCATGAATTTGAAAATTGAGTGAAAATAATGAAATTCATATACTTATTGTCAAGTATTAATTTTTGGCTAAATTGTTTTCTCCATTCCCTTATATCCCTAACATAAAAAATATTCTTGTTCCTTTAAGACATTTCTTGGAGTTCTGCTTTATATATTATTGACATGTAGGATGTAGAATCATCTTCCCACAACTTCCATTATGAAAATAAATTATTATATTATTATATTTGTCCAGAAATGCACACATGAAGATATTGTTAAATATATAATTATATAGTTGATTGGGAATAATCACAAGAATTCACCATTTATCTCCAGCATTTTTTGGTTTCTCTCATAGATAATCATTCTATTATTTACCATATACAACATTAATAAGATCAATCTTCTTTCCATTCATTGACTAAAACCAATACCGTAGAGATAAAAATAACCATCATAGTGGGAAACTATATTATCATGGAAAATAATTTATTCAATCTCTAAATCATGAAACAAATTTTCAATTTACTAGACCTTTGGTTCATCATCGTATATCTGTGATCATGTTATATTAAAACAAATTATAATGGGTTATAAAAAAATGAATTCACACATGAAAATACCATCGTAGTTTCAAACTAGTCTATCAGTATGGTCACCCGCAACATGTTCCATCATGATGGAATATATATACATCAACAAAATAGTTTCAATATTATAATTTCTAGATGCATATGTGTAAAAAACCATGCCAACATGTAGTTTTGAGAACTTGATTTATTTCGAAGAATACGATTTAATATCTACATAAATAAAAAAATTAAGATGATGTTATATATTTAGTCTTAAACTAAAGGTTTTCACCAAATTTCACTAATCTTAATCTCCAAATATTGACTAAACACCAGTATGATAACAAAATTTGTGTCCCCAACATCTCATAAATAATTAATATATTATATTTATGAATAATCAATAAACAAAATTATAATCCATGGAAAAACATAATGGATTCTACTATTTTGAGAGTAAATATCTAAAAATCAAATATAGGTACATTCTTAATCTTTTATCATAATTTTATTCTCACTTGGTATCTTTTTCGAACCACCATAATCAAAATAATTATTCATATCCAAGAGAAATTAACCATAAGAAACGATATGCTCTAATTCTCTATATGGGTAAAAATAAGAGATAAAAATTGATGATCATATCAAATAATAATATAAGACTAAGGGAATGATATTATTAAAATAACATAAAATGCTCACCCAAAATAGTTCATAAATAATGGTATATATAAATGGTATGAAAAATTATCATTAAAAAAGCACGAATCATATGAGTGGGGTATCATGAAAAATAATCATAAACCACATTTTTATTTCATAATCATAAAAACAAGTCATAAATAATGTACACCATAATAGGCAAGGAAACAAATTAAAATTTCTTGGTTAACAACTGAGATAGTTAATGTATAGTTGATGAGTCATAAAAATCATTTTACCATAAAAAATGAGATTAATGGTATCATAAAATCATATCCAAAATGAAATATAGTTAATATAAAATGATGTAATAATAGATAAAAATTCAAATAAAAACCACATGAATGATTTCATGATTAATATACCATTTTCATTTTTATTGTTTTTTAAATCTAAATAGATCAAAAAAAAATTCATTTAAAAACCCATAGTTAAAATTAATTCAGTATTCACATCATTTAATGGATAGTATTATGAGAAACTATGTTCATGCCTAGTATGTTAATACAAATATTCCTTTCAAATCCGTTTTCCTCAGCTGATCCTTCTTCTTTGAGATATCACATGCATGAACGATGTAGATTGCTTGCATTGTCTCAGTTCTATCCAGTATCCTTCATGGTGTTGAAATGATCCTTCTTTTGTATCGAGAGGTTGTCCATGGTGATCGTCCATCTTCATTGGTGGGATATAATGGTGCTACCATGTTTTGGATGTTGAAGACAATGACACATCTAGTTCAAATCCATGGGAGGATTAGATGGCTTAGATCGAAACGCATTGGGTGCCAGATGAGATGAATGGTTGGGATTAAATCTTTCTTCCATGGATTGACCAGATGGTCGACCATGATCTGGAATGTGATGAGTGGATGAGATTACATCAACATTATTAAAATTTTGTCCCGTATCATAACAAAATGGTGGGAGTGATTCAACTTTTCAATCAACTCCACCACAAAATTACTCAAAATTCTCCACTCCCCCTCTGGTGTTTCCCTACACTGGTTCTCTACCAGCGCACTTCTGTGCCCACCCTTTCCTCATACGGGTGCACTCCAAGTTCCCAATATGCATCTCTACACACAGATTGATCACCATGTGTGCACTCGGAGGGAATTATACATAGCTTGCATGCCCCTTTCTCATGAGGGGTTGGCCTTGAGGGCTTCCTTCGAGTGTGGTTGACACTCGGGTCATGTATGTTCTTGAGGTGAGGTCCTCGGCTGGCCCCCTTGGTTGGAAATTTTTTTACATAAGACATATAATAATACTTGGAATAATTCACAAAAATATAATGCCATATTTAAAATATGTGCATGCCCACCTCAAATTCCAAGCCTCTTCTTCTTCAAAATACAATCCCATGAATCCCCTTCTTCACAATTTCTTTTTGGAACATGATTTTTGAAAGAGGAGTTAATTCATCACTTAAAAGGATCATACTACAATTTTTGTAAACAATGTATCTCAAAGGATACAAGTTCTTTGATCTTTGGTGTGGAAAATCAATCGTCTAATTTCCATTCTCCATTTCACATAGGAGTGTGTCTTTAACCATCATTTACATTCATGGATGACATTGACAACAAATAAATCTCAATTACTAAATTGGTCCGATGAATCTCCCCCTTTGTATTTTTTGGAAGTACCCACTGTTTTTCTATTAAATGAATGTTTCAATGTGAGTCTTCACTTATTTCTCTCTCTCAAACATTCATTTCACTATAGTCAACCATATTGAGAATAATAAAATGTTCATGGTAGAGAAGATATCATTTCATACTGAATCAATGTGCCATCAATAATTCTACTCTATGTCTATTTGAGCTATCCTCAGTATAGAAAATAAGAGGATTTTATTTAGACAACAAAGCTTCCCATTACCCATTGAATATGAAACCTCATGAAAAGATAACTCATGAACTTTAAATCAAGGGTATTCCTCTATAATTCTAGGATTTAGATTATAGGTGTGATAAACATGAAACCCTAGTACTCACTTTAACAAATTGATTAAAAATATTTAGGTGTAAGAGGAAGGATAAGTGACCACGGAACACTTCCATCCTTCTTATGTCCCTGAGTAATTTAGTTACTCCCGATTTGATAAATAATATTTACTTTGAGTAACCAAGTATGAGAGATTGGGAAGTGACATACCTTTTCCAATGAAATTATATTAAAAAAATATTCAGAGTAATTAAAATTTGATAGCAACTAATGTTGAAACTAATTAAAATGATAACTCTAACATCTTCATTTGTCTCATCCTCAAGGGAACACTTCTTATCACTAAATGTCAGGTTATCCCCCTAAGAGCTTTCTTCACCATAAATTACCTATAATATAATAAAAATACAATACATAAAGTTTTAAGGTAACACGGTATATTCTTCGGGCTCCATCAATGTGAAAAAACATGATTGAGATTATTTTATCAACCCAGATTCTCCATTATTCGCACATTCACAACTGATCTTAAATGCTGACTATGATTGTGTGGACCATAATATTTCATCCATCTCATTGTGTGTGAATCTTATTTCTTCAAGGTATTTCAAAGAACTAGAATCTCTTGGGGAATCATTCACCTTTTTTAAGAATTATTGTTGGGATGGATTAAATTCCAAGCATCTTCAAATAGTATGACCATCCTTGTTTCACCTCACACACCGAAAATAATTGTCTTCTTGTTGAAACTTTTTTTCATTTTTAGCAATAGCTTTATCCTATGATTATTTCATCTTTATAATTATTTAGAAATCATCAGGCCAACAAATTAATATTTAATTAGGTAATGGGACATCATGGATGGAACTTATACATGGATTCTTCTAAGTGTTATCCTAACTAGTGGTTCTTTTGGATTCCAGAACTCTTCAACATATTGGATTTAGAATCCAATGAAATTACATATTTCCTTCTAGAAATATTCTTGAGAGAATGTTTTTTCAGATTATTCATCTAATTTTTTTGCAAGGATGATTATTCACTCTTACCCAACATTTTGGTCTTCTTTCCTAATCAGATATGGGTACATGTTGAAATGAAGATGCACTATTCATGTGACCACTCCTATTGCATACATAAAAGATATTATCTAACATTCCAAATATGGTTGCAGTATACAAATGCTTATGGACTACGGTATGGTTCTTCTTCTTCACTAGATTTCTCCCCATTGAGATGGGATTTCTCTGTGGTTTTATATTTAAGGGTTTGTACAAACAATCCATTGCAAAATGCCCAAATATATTACAACATCATCATTGACCAACAATCCTTGACTTCTTCCCAGCTTCATTATAGGGTTTCTAAATCTTCTTCTTGAATTGTTGTGATTTCTGTGGGGAGCTTTCATCCACACTATTTCCCTTATCCACTATAGCCATGGTGGCATTTTTCCTCTAATTCCTTTTAATCCATACATGTTTAGAATTTTCCTTCCAACCTGAAATTTTTGTAGAATCAATTTTAGAGACATGAGTACTAGTTGGTATGGATGGTACCTTTAATTTCTATTATTCTTGTGATAAATCAATGAGAGAATCGATGATCATATTGTCACATGTTGTAGGTCTTTTGAGAGTAGAATCCTCCAATGAGAATGGTGTACTAGTAGAAACTATTTATTCTTTTATGGAGACTCAATTTGTGTCTTAACAAGATTGGTCATATGAGTTTTCAATTCTAGACATCTCATATTTTGGATGAATTCAAAGAATTCAGTCATAGACATATTCTATCCAAAATACTTTTTTAATCTGTCAACTTCATCTTCATGCATCTTTACCTTGTTTTGTAACAATGTGTCATTTTCTTTGATCTTCTTGGAGTCTTTTTCCAAATATAAATCGTTGACTTCATTTCTTTTTTCAGCCCATCTTCAATTGCAGGGATCTACTTTTGTAGAGACTTGTTGAATCCCTTATTTTCTTCAACATCTTAATGACACTTTGAAAAAATAACTTCAAATACCCTATTTTTTTCTTCATAGGATCCAACCTATTTGTAGAGATTTATGCATTCATCAATTTTTCTTATAATCTATTATCCCAAAAATCAGTTTCTTCTTCCCACTGAGTGATATTATTAGGTATAAATTGAAATACTCTAGAAACAAAGGATGCAATTTTTTCAGGAATACCATAAATAATAATTCTTAATCTATCAACAAATATTTCACCAGATGTTGTATATTGATAGTCACTACTTGTGGCAGCATTTTCATCATGAGAATAATTTCCAAATGAACTAACAAATACCTCTTGATCAGTTGAGGTAGGAATGTTGTCAATATTATTGGGGTAATCTTGAGCCACCTTATAATTACATATCATGTTTTGTGTGAGTTCAATGTTAGATATATGTGGAGAACCAAATGATTCCTCTTCTTCATAAAAGAGGGATTTCTTCTTCAACATTACCTTCTTTTTATTTTTCATGTTCATTATGGTCTTGGTAGATATATCCTTCTATTTAAGGATAAATAAATCTTCACTGAATGTTAACTTCATTGATAACTCAGGAAATAAACTCACATCTTCAGAAGAGAATAAATTTACTTTAGACAATCCTACAGAGGTTCACTTGTACCTCTAATACCAATTGAGAGGACTAGTTTTGGATATACCTGACACTGAGAGGGAGTGAATTTGTGTCAGTGAATTTTTAAACCAATTCCAACATTATATCCTTATACCTCTTGACTTGTTAGGATCTTGATTCTATTATTCCCTTTTCCCTGTTGCATTCAATAATAGAAATCATTAACAATATTAATAGGATATTTTTACAGGGTTCACAATTCAATAAGAGTAGCTACATTATTTCCACACATGGATATGACCTGTGCTCAAATTCTCCACTATGATGTGACATTCTTTTATAGTGGAGTGGCAAGGAAATCAATCATCTAGATAGTGTGATTTCCTACACATTAGATTGGGGTTGGAAAAAATCCTCTACCCTTGATATGTGATAGCCTAGCCCAGAATGAACCCTCCAACTGGGTCCTTATACGTCATATGGAGACAATCTTATTTATTATTAAAAATTTAAGTTCTACTCTTGATTTTTTTAGTTCCCTTTACTTGATTAATTAAAAAAAATAAGGCCATCAATTCATCCTTATTTCTTTCTCTTCTTCTCTAGTGCAGCACCAACTTCACTAGTCTTATTCTTTATTCTTCTTAGGGAAACAACAAAATGCTCTAAAAATTCTTCTAAATTCTTGTCTAGAGTCACATACTCCAATGAGATCATTCATGTAAGGAAGATCAGTTCACTTGTCATCATCTGAAGCAATTATTCTCTCTTTTTTTCATTAATGCTGCTGATCATGCATATGGAATTTTGGTTGAACATTTTCTTCCCTTTATTTATTCTTCTTATTTACATATGTGAAGACACTTTTTTGGATATTTATTTATGTCGAATCACGTGTGAATGTGCATGAACACATGAATGCATTCACCTCTTACTCTTCTTGTAATATAACCCTAATCTATATGATTTTTTGAGAAACTCACAATTGACTTCTTCTTCTTTTCCTCTTATTTTATACTTTTGCAGATTGTTAGGGTATTTCCTTATGTTTATATGTATGTATCATCAAACATGAATTGGTGAACCCTTTTTATTGTGCGATATTCTCCTTCAACAAATTACTCAAAGCCTTAGGCTTTCCCCAAACCCATGAACATGGTCACTTTCAACATGTACTAACCATCCTTATTCGCTAAAATAATAACCCCTATAAATATTAGGATAATAGAGCAAACATGAGGGTTCTAACCCTTGGGTAGAACAAGAGATTCACAGTTCATCTTCATGAACATGGAGCATAGTTCAATCCCTTTCATCGAGTACAAAAATGCCACACTTTCACCAGTTATGTACTAGGGGGAACTTCTTCATGAAACACACCGATGGTTTTTTGAAAATGCATCTGGTGTTCTTAGGTGATGGTTCTTCACAATTAGTTTTGAGTGTGTATAGCACCTATCAAAGGCTTATGAGATCTCTTCTTCATGGATCCTTGAAAACTTGAGGTGCTCTGCATTCTCTTCATGAAGTGTTGTGGAGAGATGTTTCGTTTTTTGAAACAAGATATCTTGAATATGTGGGAGCAGGAGTAATTCTCATATCGGGCTCCACCATTTATAGGAAATAGATTCTTCATCTTCTACATTCAAAATCATCATATCTAACATTAAAATTAGGGTTTGAAAGCCTAATATATTTGGTTTCATGATTCGAATCCTCGAGTCAGGGATAAGCCACAAGTCTCAAGTGTTTCCTTTTTCATGTGTGAGGCCTTATCTTCATGAATGATGTCAACATCACATGCACAATTCTCATCCATGAATCTCAGTCGAACCTACATGGACCTGGTAACTTCGTTTCCTTGGTTGATCATTATTATGTGAGATATCTCATGCATTCAAGTCATAGATTGATTGCGTGGTCTCAGTTCGATCCAGTAGCCTTCATGATGCCAAAATGACCCTTCATTGATAATCAAAGGTCATCCATGGTGACTGGGCTTCTTCTTCTGTGAGATACAACGACACTAAAAGTGTTGTTTGTTATAGATGACAACATGGCTAATTCAAATCCATGGGAGGATCAGACAGCTTAGATTCAAATGCTTAGGTGCTAGATCAGATGAGTTTTGGGGATTACATCCATCAGTCACAGATTGACCAGACGATCAATCGAGATGCTAGATGTGATGAGAGGCTGAGATTACATTTGTGTTATTAAAATTTTGTCCCAAATCGAAATAGTCATGAGGGAGAGGGGTATTTTATCAAATAAACTCATCCTAAAAACCACTCAGAATACTCATCTCCCCCCTCCAGTGTCACCCTGCACCGATTCTCTACAGGTGGGCTTCTACGCCCACCCATGCCACATGTAGGCGCACTCATAGCACGCACTATGCATCCCTGCTCAATGATTGATCACCATGCGTGCACTCATGTAGGCTTATACATGTTCCGAATTCCCCTTCCTCATGTAGGAGCTGGCCTTGAGGGCTTCCCTCGAGCGCAGTTTACCCTTGGTTCCTGCATGTTCTTGAGGTGACGTCCTCGGCTTGCCTCCAGGGATGGCCACATTTTATAATAATTCATTATAAAAATAATTGACAGAATGTACAATAATGTGTGTCCATCATTAAAATATGTGGATTCCCACCTCAAAGTCCAAGAATCTTCTTCTTTATATGCCAATCCATTGCATACCCTTCTTCGCCTATTATTTTTAGAACTTGAATTCCATAGAGAACTTCAACCACACTTAAGAGGATGCTACTTGAATGTTGTAAACAATGTATCACACATGATACAAATTCTTTGAACTTAAGAGAATCACATCAATAATCTAATTCCCATTCTACATTTCAAATATGAGATTTTCTTTAACCATCATTGACATTCATTGACCCCATTGACAAAAAATACAACCCAAATACTAAAGTGGTCCCAACATCATTGATGGTTGAATTTATCTGGAAATAATATTTTATAAATCAATTTTCATTAGAAATTATATATCTTTTAATATTCATATACTTGAATGATGGACATGATAATTTCTTAATTAATAATCCATTTTTTTCATATGGTGTATACATTGAAAATAATATTCATTATTGGAGAAATGTTGATAAAAATGGATGTTTTATGAGGTATAATTTTTATAATTTTGATTTATTTTTCTTTTTATGATTAATATTTTGGACATAATGTACATGGCTTGGGGACTGGTTATTCAATTCCCTTCGATACATCAGTAGTCTCATGGGACATATTCATTTGGCTACATATTTTGTGACATTATCCCAATATATAATATAGAAATATGATATTAACAAATATATAATTACACATAAAAACATTATTCTAATAAATGGGTTTTTACAACCATTTAACACAACACCAATTTTGAAACAAAATTTTTACTCTATTATAACATTATTTTTAAAAATCAATAACATTTTTGATTGTGGAATGTTAGAATTATCATATAATAATTTTTGGTATTTTTCCTGAGATGTTTCATTTATTAAAGAATGGTGAAAAAAAATCCAAAAATATTTCATTTATTCTGTAAAAGAGTGTAAAAAGGAGGTGTAGATAAAAATAGAGATAAAAGGGCTTACGGATCACAAGGTCTGATGTTGTGGCGACCAAGGGAGTCTGTGTGAACCATATTCACTCCCTGTGAGGGGAGAGATCCAAACATGAGATACAAAAGATACATATTCTTGGGTCACCTTGGAAGAATGAAATCTAGAAACAACACTCCTTTAATTCAATATATAAATAACACCCACGTATTTGGTCATCATCCCCTTAAATCTTTGAATGGTATAACCAATAGGTATTGGGGTAGTGCCTTGGTCAGAAAGTGCATTATACAAAATATTCAAATAATTTTCATCTACCTAAATATGGATATTGTAGTAGAAACATACTATTATATTAGTGATACATGATAGGGACACCAATTTAAGGGAATCACAATTACTTATGACAGTATAGTAGGAAAGTATCACACATCCCACTGTATGCCAAATCACCCCTTCTCACCTCATAAGAACCATTTTGAATAAAATGTATATTTAGAATTTGAGGCCCTCCAAATGAGGGTAATAATGTACCCTTATCCCCAGTCTAGAATGGAAATCATTTGGAGCTAATATGCTAAAACTATAACAACCCATACTTTACATACATTGTTATTACATAAAAATTGAAGCGTACTTATTACAACATATAACAAAAACATGAAACGACCGTATAGGTATAGTGTCTTTAGAAACTGGGAGACATAAACAACTAGTTCATAAAGCGTCTATACTCTCTCCCATTTATTTCATCATATCTACAGTCCCTTTTGGCATATCTTACTTAATAATCTTCTTCCTGACCTGGGGAATGAAAACATACAAAAGGGTGAGATCAAATGCTCGGTAAGGGTAAACAAAAGAAATATCAATCACATCATATTCATAAGAACATAACATTTTGGAAATTTAAACCTACAAAAGAGAGAATAATTTCATAACATGGGATAAATCATAGTAGTGAAATGAAATCACAATAATCATAACTTAAAACATGAAACTTTGTGGAATACACACATAATAATAGAGAATCATTTCTTATTAGTCAAGACTCATTGCGAAGACTATCTTAGTGGACAAAGTCCATTTCTGAACCGAGTTCACTCCTCGTTTCAGTCATGTTTCACTGAACCGGTTTAACCTACCGTTCTAGCCATGTCTATCTCATGAGATATAAAATGTTTACCCAATTCATTGGAGGGCGATATAGGTCCCACCCATCTCATAATTATACCATTCTTATGTGTTCCACAAAATCATAAACAATACATCATAGCATAACCCATGTAATAAAAATGGGATTCTTAGACATCGTGACATCATAAAACAATTAATATAAGATAACGGAATTCATAAAAATAATTCCATCACAACATAATCAAATCAATGTAAGAATAGAGAGGGAAATATAACCCTTTATTATCTTATAGGGAAAAGAATTTTGATAAAACACTTGAACACCATTCTTGAGGAAAATATCCTTTCTACTTCAAAAACACTTTTCCTTTCTTAACATGTCATACAATTCTAAACTAAAAGAAGTTGATTAAAAATAACCATGAAAACATGTAAAGGAAGCTTCTTGTAAATAATGTTTTAAAAATACATTCATTTCGTATACGTTAAAAAAACATTCTTCTCGTACTTTTGACGGAAACGACAAAAAGTACCTCGTACGAAAAACGACAAAAGATTCCTTTCATATCAATTACTAAAAACTCACCGAAGGGTAAAATTGGATTTATAAAATTGTAGGTGGATGGAAACAATATTACATATTGAGGAAACATGGATGTGGATGATAACATACACCCTAGTAAATTCTGAAGTATAAACAATCTTGGATAAAAATTGAGATTGCGAGATTTTCCCATACCTTAGGTCCGATTTTCTTCGTAAGTGGCTGAACCTCCTGAATAATGATTTAAATAATGTTATTGACTTATTCCAGAATCATAAATATTGTTATGATATCATATTTTGTCATATTCTTATCTTCTTATTAGTAATATTTCATTACTACTTGTTATTCGGGTGTTTATTACTTTTTGTTCTTATGCGTGTTTGTCGAATAAATTCATATTCTTCTCTTTAGGTTATAGATACCTCATTTACATAATGGTATTAGTGTAATATATATCATATTAATTCATTAAATTAATTTATATATTCATTATGCAATTAAGATCATGTAGAACGAATCACATCACATCATGGAGACGGTATTCCGTACGTACGCACGAGCGATGTTATCGTTCCCATGATCGTGGAATTATGTTGGAGTGTATGTATAATATTTAAGAATCAATAGCACTTTAAAATAATAATATATATTCATTACTTTCACCCTTATACCCATCCAAGTAAGTTGGTGGTGGAAAATAGATTACCCCACGGTGTGGAGATGGTATTCCGTACGTACGCACGCACGGTGATTTCGTTTTCCGTAGGATGGATAAGAGGTGAAATAGGTTTGTTTGATATTTATAATAACATATCAGTATATGAGTGATACTGATGTTATTACCTCATAATGAAACAACTAAATAAGAGAGAGTAGAAGATGAATGGATCTTGAAGAAATCGGTAGAAGGTATTACCTCTTTCTCGAAGTGCCTTTTTTAAACATTCTCTTAAGGCACTAGAGTTGGTCTTTTGATAAGACCAGTACCTCAAGTAGGGTTCTAAGGAAGTGTGGAAGTGAAATGGGCAGGTTTTTTCCGAGCATTAAGGCACAAATTGGTGTGAGGAAGAGAGGGAGGAGGTGCCTTTTTATATGGGAGGAGAGGGGCACCTTTGGAAATATAAGAAATATTAGTTTATAATAAATCCAAACCCCACATAAAAACTTCCAAAATGACTCATATATGAAGCATAGATGAGATAGGGTTGTAATCTCATCGACCAATAAAATCTAGACTTGTTAGGAATTTATTTTAAACATTATCAACTTGATTTATCCTTATTTATCAATTTAATTTTATTTGTGGTAATAATATTCTAAATTTTAAATTATTATAAATAATTACATAAGTGATGTGAATTTTCCATAATTTGACACTTTATGACATTTTCGACCGTATAAATTTTAATTTATAATTTTCAAATATTTTTGTGATTTTTAAACTATTTTATAATATGTTAATTTTATAAAATAACAATAGTGTCAATTTTGACACTATTCATATTATTTGAATTTAAATAAAATATATAAAGAAGATATGTTCGAACTAAAAGCTTTAATAGATTCATAAAATTTCATATGTGTCTAGAAAATTAGTTTAGAACATTAAATAGGTCATATAATATTTATTTTAATATTTTTAAAACAATTTATTTAATATTTTAATTAATAGAATAATTTCAACATCACTATTGTGTCATAATTAATGATACCTATTTAATCCATAAAAATTATAAATAAATTCCTATGATGTAGATAATTGTATTATATTTCTGTATAATATTCATGTTCAAAGTTTCATTAATTTTATCACCAAATTAAAATTATTATAATTATAAGATTTAAGAAAGTGACATGTTGTCACATTCTTTGGTTTTAATAATAATTAAATTATTTTCGTGGAAAAAAGACAATTAAATGAATCTAATCAAACTCTTAGGTGATATGGGTCGACTATTAGTCATCCAATAGGATTTTGGCAGGTGTTAGGTTAATCTTATAATCTTATATTTATCCTTAATTACCCGATTTACCTTTAACTATGGTAAATAAAATTTACCGTATTTACTATTCATTATTTACAAAAATAAAAAGTAGCCTATTAACATAATTTGGACCCACTTATTCTGAATATGGAATCCATTTTTCAAAATTCAAAACATATAAGTTGCAGTAATTAATTTAAAATAAATCTCGTTGTTAAGAAAACGGGTTTTAGAAGTTAAAACGTTGCCAACGATTGAAATGTTTTTACCTATGAATTCAATGTGAAATTAATGATAATGACATAAATTATATTAAATGGTAAAAATATATTCTATTTATACTATAAAACCATTCAATATTATAATTTATCCATATAAATTATCTCAATGAAAAAAGTTTTTTTTAATTAAAAATTAGCTTATTTTTACTATTCATCAACATATAAAAGTTATCAGAAAAAATATAAAAAATTTATACAAAGTAAATTTTTATACCCTTATTCAAAAGTAGAATTTTATTTTGTCAAATTGAACTTATAAACATGACGAAAACTAGATTTAATGTGGGTGCACCATCAAAAGGCGAAAAAATTGTATTTTTTGAAATATATTTCTTTTATCCAAAAACAATTATTTTGTTTTTATAACTCATTCCAGAAAATTTATAAGTTGAATTAAAATGTTATAAAATTCAAAATTCTGTTAGTACTATTCAAAACAGCTAGTTTTAATAATATTTTAATAGCATATCGTTGTTTAGAGAAACTTGGTATTGCGTACGGTGCAAGCTATCGAGGAAGGCCGCGGTTGCGTGTAAAGCAAGCCAAGCTAGTGTTGTGTGTAGTGAAAGAATCCTTGGATGATTTATATAACATAAAAACAAAATATCTCTCATAAAAGTCTCAGGTGTTACATTCTACCCCCCTTAAAATGAATTTCGCCCTCGAAATTCGTCACATTGTAACAAACAGATGAGGATACCGCACCCTCATCATATCCTCAAGCTCCCATGTAGCTTCTTCTAATTGGTGGTTCCTGCATAAAACATTCACCAAGCAAGTGGTCTTGTTTCGTAGTACTTTTTCACTATGATCAAGAATCTCTATCAGCTATTCTTCATAAGAACGATCTTGCTCTAGTGGTACAACTTCTGAGATGAGTACATGTGAAGGATCAGGTATGTAATTTCTCAGGAGAGCTACATGGAACACATCGTGTCCTTGAGAGAGATTTGGTGGAAGCCTCAATCGGTAAGCTACCTTCCCAAAATGATCTAGTATTTCGAAAGGAATGATATATCTAGGGCTCAACTTCCCCTTCTTTCCAAATCTCATGACCCTCTTCCATGGAGATATTCGTAAGAACACATTATCACCCACTTCAAACTCTATGTCATTTCTTCGGTTGTCGGCATAAATTTTATGTCGACTCTGAGCTGCTCTTATGTGTTGTTGAATAGCTCTGACCTTTTCTGCCATTTCATCAATGAGATCAGGTCCTAATAGCTTTCTTTCCCTAACTTCATCCCAGCAAGTTGGAGTCCTCCATTTCATTCCATAGAGATCTTCATAAGGAGACATCTGAATACTGGAGTGAAAGCAATTATTATAAGAAAAATCCACCAAAGCTAGGTGTTGATCCCAACCACCATTGAAATCCATAGAGAAAGCTCTAAACATATCTTCTAGAGTTTGAATTGTTCTCTCAGACTGACCGTCTGTCTGAGGATGATAAGCAGTGCTGAAACTTAACTCTGTATCCAGAGTATGCTGAAGAATTCGCCAGAACTTCAAGGTAAATCTCAGATCCCGATCAGATATAATAGGAAGTGGTACTCCATGGAATCATACCACTTCCTTTACATATATCTTGGCAAGCTGATATAGAGATAAATCCTCTCTATTATCAATGAAGTGTGCAGACTTTGTAAGACGATCAACTATGACCCAGATAGTATTATTGCCTTTGGATGTTTTAGGATGTCCTGTGACAAAGTCTATAGTGATGTTTTCCCATTTCCATTCGGGTATGGGTAATCGTTGTAACATCCCCTTAGAATTCTGTCTCTCAGCATTAACTTGCTGATAAACCAAGCATCGAGAGACATATTTAGCAACATCACTTTTCATGCCATCCCACTAGAAGTACTCTTTCAGGTCCCTATACATCTTCATGCTTCCAAGATGAATATAGAATGAAGAACTATGTGCCTTATCCAGCAGATCCTTCTTTATTTTGATGATGGGAGGAACACAATCCCGATTCATGAAATTTATTATCCCATCACAATCAAGGTTGAATTCAGGAACATTTCTCACCTTCTTTTGTAACTCTACATCTTCTTTATGTGCCTCTTTAATCTTCACATGTATATATGGTTGAACATTCATTTGAGAAAGATACAATTTTACCCCTTCCATTATAATTCCAGGATCCATCCTTTGTAAATCCATAAATATAGGATCTTTTGTGATCCTCATCATGGATATGCTAGCATGGTCTTGTCGACATAATGTATCTTCCACCTTGTTTACTTTCCCAGGGTGTTAATGAATTGAGCAGTCGTAATCCTTAATCAGCTCCACCCATCTTCTTTGGCGCATATTGAGCTCCTTTTGGGTGAAAATATACTTTAAACCGTTATGATCAGTATAAATGTCACACCTTTCTCCATAAAGATAATGCCTCCAAATCGTTAATGAAAAGATTACCGCAGCTAACTCCAAATTATGAGTTGGGTAATTTTGCTCGTGGATTTTCAACTGTCGTGAGGCATAAGCTATCACCATATCATTTTTCAGGAGAACACATCCCAGTCCCTTCTTGGATGCATCACTGTAGATCACAAACCTTTCTCCACTACAAGGAAGTGTGAGTACAACTGCACTGGATAACCTTCTTTTCAACTCCTTGAAATTCTCTTCACATTCGTCCGTCCACATGAACTTAACTCCTTTTCGAGTCAACCTGGTGAGTGGATTAGATAATCCTGAAAAATCTTTCACAAAACGTTGATAATATCCAGCCAAACCAAGAAAAATTCGGATCTCAGTTACTGTTGTTGGTCTTGACCATCTTTCGATAACCTCTGTTTTTGCTGGATCCACAGATATCACCTCTTTTGAGATTATGTGACCAAAAAATGAAACTTTTTGAAGCCAAAATTCACACTTGGTAAATTTGGCATAAATCTTATCCTTTCTCAGGGTCTTCAATATAATTCTCAAGTGATCTTCATGTTCTTCCTTGATCATTGAATAGACAAGAATATCGTCTATAATGACTACAACAAATTGATCAAGGTAGTCTCTAAAGAATCTATTCATCTGATCCATGAAGATAGCAGAGGAATTAGTAAGACCAAATGGAATCACTATAAATTCAGAGTTTCCATACCTTGTACGGAAAGTCGTATTTGGTATATTCTACCTTTTGACCCTTAAATGATGATACCCTAAACGAAGATCAATCTTGGAAAAGTATTGAGCTCCACGTAGTTCGTCAAATAGGTCATCAATGCTTGGGAGATGATATTTGTTCTTGATAGTGATCTTGTTAAGTTCTCGATAATCAATATAGAGTCTCATTGATCCATCTTTCTTCTTAACAAATAGAACATGTGCTCCCCAAGGTGACACACTAGGGAATATGAATCCCTTATCAAGTTCTCTTGTAGTTTCTTCTTCAATTCCTGCAACTCAATTGGGGCCATTCTATAAGGTGTCTTTGAAATAGGCAAAACACCTGGTATGAGTTCTATTGAAAACTCAACTTCACGATTTGGTGGAAGACCCGGGAATTCCTCTGGAAAGACATCATCAAACTCCCATACAATGGAAATATTCTTAATCATGAGTTTCTCTCCAACCATTTGAGATAAATAACCTTCATTTAGTGGAATCACGACCCATAAGATAGAAGGAATTTCCACTGGAAGGTTATGTTCATCCATGCATCGATAGACGATCATAGATTGATCTAGAATATCAAATGTGACTTCCCTTCTTTGGAAATTGATATGAGATCCATATAAAGAAATCCAATCCATGCCAAGAATCACATCAAATTCTATTATAGGAAGTTTCACAAGATTTGCAGGAAGCACTTTCCCAAAAAATTCAATCGGGGAAGATTTATAAACTTTTGATGCGACTGTTGTTCCATTAGGTGTTGTCATAGCTAACTCAACATCTAATTGTTGAGAGAATAAGGTGATACCCTTAGAAAAATCTTCAGAAATAAAAGAGTGGGTGGATGTAGAATCAAATAAAACATTTGGTACTTTAGAGTGGATGGTAAGTGTACCATTCACCACATCATTATCGTAATCCACATCACTGATAGAAATTGCATGTGACATTCCTTTGTCTTTAGCCTTAAGATTTTGTTGATGTCGATCATCATCAACATCCCTTGGATTAGGGAATTTATTGGCATAATTCCCCATCTGCTTGCACTTGAAACATTGATGTGTAGTAGGTTCATTCTCTGTGTCCCTTCCTTTATTTTCATCATTAGACATCTTCTTCCCATCATTGCTGCATTCAAATGCCCGATGACCTTCTTTTCCACATTTGAAACATTTACTTGTACCTTTAAGAAAACTCCCTCCATGTTTCTTTCAACACTTATAGCATAAGGAAAAGCTCATCTTCATTTCAGTATGCTCTTTAGATTTTCCTTTGAATTCCATTTTCCTCTTCTTATCAAACCCATATGACTGATGGGTTACTCTAATATCCATCTCGACTTTGAGAGCACATCAAACGATTCCCTTGTAGCTATTGAAGTCTGTTATGGCTAACGCCATTCGAAGACTAGGTTTTAAGCCACTAAATAATCGATCGATCTGACTCTCAGGTTTGATAATAATACCAGAAGCGTACCTTGAAAGTCTTGTAAAATTTTCTTCATAGGTACCAGTAGATTCATCATCCTTTGGCTTTAGTTCAAGAAAATCTTTCTCTATATTTTTTTCGGAGAATACGAGGGAATTACTTATTGAAAAATAAGTTCTTGAACTCGTCCCATTCCATGGACTCAATTTCATCCCTTTTCCTCGTATTCTTAATAAGATTCCACCATTGATCAGCATCTCCTTCCAAACGATACACTGCTAGCCTGACTTAATCATGTTCAGAACATTGAAGAACTGAAAATAGCTTTTCAGTAGTACTAATCCATTTTTCAACAACTAATGGATTAGTAGACCCGCTGAAAGAAGGAGGACGCTGCCTCATTAAAGATTCAACAGAATGTTGCTCCTTCCTTTGCTTGTTTGGATGTCCTGCATGATTCATAGCTTGAGAAAGTTGTGTCAGCATGGCTACAATATTTTTCATTCCAGCTCCCATAATGTTTGGTTGCTCAGGGGGAAAATCATTGCATTGCCCGTCTCATTCCGCATTAACATGATTCCTTCGGGTTCCAGCCATTGACTAAAACCAAAAAGAATAGTGTGAGCAACACAATTTATAATAGGAAAACCACATAATCAAGAATAAAATTTCACACTTAAGGTCTTATCATAGGTTATTCATGGTAATTTATAAAACACTAATATTGTGTTCTATGCATAGACTTTTCCTTAGGGTTCTTACTAAGGCTTTCACATCCTTGTTTCCAATGGATGACTATACCTTTCCTCTGATACCAACTATAACGACCCATACTTTACATACATTTTTATTACATCAAAATTGAAGTGTAATTTTTACGACATATAACAAAACCATGAAAGCACCATATAGGTATAGTGTATTTAGAAACTGGGAAACATAAAAAAACTGGTTCATAAAGCGTCTACACTGTCTCCCATTTATTTCATCATATCTATAGTCCATTTTTGCATATCTCACTTAATAAGCTTATTCCTGACCTGGGGAAAGAAAACATACAAAATGTTGAGCTCAAATGCTCAGTAAGGGTAAAAAAGAAATATCAATCACATCATATTCAAAAGAACATAACATTTTGGAAATCTTAACCTGCAAAAGAGCGAATAATTTCATAACATGGGATAAATCATATTAGTGAAATGAAATCCCAATAATCATAACAATAAACATGAAACTTTTTGTAATACACACATAATCATATAGAATCATTTATTATTAGTCAAGACTCATTTCCAAGACTATCTTAGTGGAAAAAGTCCATTTCGGAACCGAGTTCACTCCTCGTTTCAGTCCTGTTTCACTGAACCGGTTTAACCAGCTATTCTAGCCATGTCTATCTCATGAGATATAAAATTTTTACCCAATGAATTGGAGGGAGATATAGTTCCCACCCATCTCATAATGATACCATTCTTATGTGTGCCACAAAATCATAAATAATACATCATAGCATAACCCATGTAATAAAAATGGGATTCTTAAACATAGTGACATCATAAAACAATTCATATAATATAAAGGAATTCATAAAAATAATTCCATCACAACATAATAAAATCAATGTAATAATAGGGAAAGAAACAAAACCCTTTATTATCTTACATGGAATATAATTTTGATAAAACACTTGAACTTCATTCTTGAGGAAAATATCCTTTCTTCTTTAAAAACACTTTTCCTTTCTTAACATGTCATACAATTCTAAACTAAAAGAAGTTGATTAAAAATAAACATGAAAACATGTAAAGGAATCATCTTGGAAATAATGTTTTAAAAATCCATTAATTCCGTATAAGTTAAAAAACATTCTTCTCATACTTTTGTCAGAAACATCAAAAAGTACCTCGTACGAAAAACGAAAAAAGATTCCTTTCATATCATTTAATAAAAACTCACCGAAGGGAAAAATTGTATTTAAAAAATTGTAGGTGGATGGAAACAATATTAAATATTGAGAAAACATGGATGTGGATGATAACATACACCCCAGTAAATTCTGAAGTATAAACAATCTTGGATAAAAATTGAGATTGCGAGATTTTCCCTTACCTTAGGTCCGATTTGCTTTGTAAGTGTCCGAACCTCCTGTATAATGATTTAAATAATTTTATTGACTTATTCAAGAATCATACTTAATGTTATGATATCATTTATGGTCATATTATTAGCTTCTTATTAGTAATATATCATTACTACTTGTTATTCGGTTGTTTATTACTTTTTGTTCTTATGCGTGTTTGTCGAATAAATTCTTATTCATCTCTTTAGGTTATAGATTATTCATTTTCAGAATGGAATTAGTGTAATATATATCATATTCATTCATTCAATTCATTTATATAGTCATTATGAAATGAAGATCATGTAGAACGAATCGCATCACATCGTGGCGACGGTATTCTATACGTACGCACGAGCGATGATATCATTCCCATGATCATGGAATTGTATTGGAGTATATGTATACTATTTAAGAATCAATAACACTTTAAAATAATAATATATATTCATTACTTTCAACCTTATACCCATCCAAGTAAGGTGGTGGTGGAAAATAGATTACACCACGGCGTGGAGACGGTATTCCATACGTACGCACGCGCGGTGATTTCGTTTTCCGTATGATGGATAAGAGGTGAAATAGGGTTGTTTTATATTTATAATAACATATAAGTATATGACTGATACTGATGTTATTACCTTATAATGAAACAACTAAATAAGAGGGAGTAGAAGAAGAATGGAACTTGAAGAAAATGGTAGAAGGTATTATCTCTTTCTCGAAGTGCCTCCTTTAAACTTTCTCTTAAGGAACTAGAGTTGGTCTTCTGATAAGACCAGTACCTCTAGTAGGTTTATAAGGAAGTGGGGAATTGAAATGGGCAGGGTTTGGCCGAGATTGAAGGCTGAAATTAGTATGAGGAAGAGAGGGAGGAGGTGCCCTTTTATAAGGGAGGAGAGGGGCACCATTGGAAATATAAGAAATATTAGTTTATATTAAATCCCAACCCCACTTAAAAACTTCCAAAATGACTCATATCTGAAACTTAGACGAGATAGGGTTGTAATTTAATCGACCAATAAAATTTATACATGTTAGGAATTTATTTAAAATATTATCAACTTGATTTATCCTTATTTATCAATTTAATTTTATTTGTGGTAATAATATTCTAAATTTTAAATTATTATAAATATTTACATATGTGTTGTGAATTTTCAATAATTTTACACTTTATGACATTGTAGACCATATAAATTTTAATTTATAATTTTTAAAGTTTTTTGTGATTTTTAAACAATTTTATAATATGTTATTATTATAAAATAACAATAGTGTCAATTTTGACACTATTCATTTATTTGAATTTGAATAAAATATATACAGAAGATATGTTTGAACTAAAAGCTTTAATAAATTCATAAAATATCATATGTTTCTATAAAATTAGTTTATCACATTAAATAGTTCATATAATATTTATTTTAATATTTTTTAAAAAATATATTTTATATTTTAATTAATAAAATAATTTCATCATCACTATTGTGTCATAATTAATGATAATTATTTAATCCCTAAAAATTCTAAATAATTCCTATGATGTAGATAATTGTATTAGAGTTCTGTATACTATTCATGTTTGAAGTTTCATTGTGTTTATCACCAAATTAAAATTATTATACTTATAAGATTTAAGAAAGTGACATGTTGTCACATTATTTGATTTTAATATTAATTAAATTATTTTCATGGAAAAAAGTCCATTAAATGAATCTAATCCAACCCTTAGGTGACATGGGTAGAAATTTAGTCATCCAATAGGATTTTCTCAAGTGTTAGGGTAATTTTATAATCTTATATTTACCCTTAATTACCTGATTTACCTTTAACTATGGAAATAAAATTTACCGTAGTTAATATTCATAATGCCCAAAAATAAAAAGTAGCCTATTAACATAATTTGGACCCAAATATTCTGAATATGGAATCCATTTTTCAAAATTCATAACATATAAGTTGGAGTAATTAATTTAAAATAAACCATGTTGTTAAGAAAACGGGTTTTAGAAGTTAAAACATTGCCAAAGATTGAAATGTTTTTACCTATGAATTCAATGTGAAATTAATTGTATCTACATATATTATATTAAATGGTAAAAATATATTCTATTTATACTTTAAAACCATTCAATATTATAATTTATCCTTATAAATTATCTCAATGAAAAAGTTGTTTTTAATTAAAAATTAGCGTATTTTTACTATTCATCAAAATATGAAGGTTATCAGAAAAATAACAAAAATTTATCCAAAGTAAATTTTTATACCCTGATTCAAAAGAAGAATTTTATTTTGTCAAATTTAACTTATAAACATGTCAAAAACTAGATTTAATTTGGGTGCGCAATCAAAAGGCGGCAAAACTATATTTTTTGAAAAATATTTCTTTTATCCAAAAAAACTGATCTTGATTTTATACCCCATTCTAGAAAATGTATAAGGTGAATTAAAATGTTATAAAATTCAAAATTCAGTTAGTACTATTCATAACGGCTAGTTTTAATAATATTTTAATAGCATATTGTTGTTTAGTGAAACTCGGTATTACGTACGTTGCAAGCTATCGACAAAGGCTGCGATTGCGTGTAAAGCAAGCCAAGATAGTGTTGTGTGTAGTGAAAGATTCCTTTGATGATTTATATAACATAAAAACAAAAAATTTCTCATAAAAGTCTCGGGTGTTACATTCTACCCTCCTTAAAATTAATTTCTCCCTCGAAATTCGTCAGTTTGTAACAAACAGATGAGGATACCTCTCCCTCATCATATCCACAAGCTCCCATGTATCTTCTTCTAATTGGTGGTTCCTCCACAAAACATTCACCAAGCGAGTGGTCTTGTTTCATATGACTTTTTCTCTACGATCCACAATATTTATTGGCTGTTCTTCATAAGAAAGATCTTGCTCTAGTGGTACAACTTCTGAGCTGAGTACATGTGAAGGGTCCGATATGTACTTTCTCAGGAGAGATTCATGGAACACATCGTGTACTTGAGGGAGATTCGGTGGAAGCGCCAATCGGTAAGCTACCTTCCCAACACGATCCAGAATTTCGAAAGGACCGATATATCTAGGGCTCAACTTCCCCTTCTTTCTAAATCTCATGACCCTCTTCAAGGGAGATATTCGTAAGAACACTTTATCACCCACATCAAACTCTAGGTCTTTTCTTCAGTTGTCGGCATAACTTTTCTGTCGACTCTGAGCTGCTCTTATGTGTTGTTGAAAAGATCTCACATTTTCTGCTATTTCATCAACGTGATCAGGTCCTAATAGCTTTATTTACCCAACTTCATCCTAGAAAGTAGGAGTCCTGCATTTCTATCCATAGAGAGCTTCATAAAGAGCCATCTGAATACTGGAGTGAAAGCTATTATTATAAGAAAATTCCACCAAAGGTAGGTGTTGATCGCAACCACCTTTTAAATCCATAGAGAAAGCTCTCAAAAAATCTTCTAGAGTTTGAATTGTTCTCTCAGACTGACCGTCCGTCTGAGGATGATAAGTAGTGCTGAAACTAAACTCTGTATCCAGAGTATGCTGAAGACTTCACCAGAACTTCAAGGTAAATCTCAGATCCCGATCAGATATAATAGAAAGTGGTACTCCAGGCAATCTTACCACTTCCGTTACATATATCCTAGCAAGCTGATCCATAGAGAAATCCTCTCTTATAGCAATGAAGTGTGCAGACTTTGTAAGACGATCAACTATGACCCAGATAACATTATTGCCTTTGGATGTTTTAGGATGTCCTGTGACAATGTCCATAGTGATGTTTTCCCATTTCCATTCAGGTATGGGTAATGGTTGTTATATCCCCTCAGACTTCTGTCTCTCAGCTTTAACTTGCTGACAAACCAAGAATCGAGAGACATATTCAGCAACATCTCTTTTCATACCATCCCACCAAAATTACTCTTTCAGGTCCATATACATCTTCGTGCTTACATGATGAATAGAGAATGAAGAACTATGAGCCTCATCCAGCATCTCCTTCTTTAATTCGGGGTTGGGAGGAACACAAACCCAATTCCTGAACTTTATTATCCCATCACAATCATGGTTGAATTCAGGGACATTTCTCGCCTTCTTTTGTAACTCTACATCTTCTTTCTGTGCCTCTTTAATCTTCACATGTATAGATGGTTGAACATTCATTTGAGAAAGATACGATTTTCCCCCTTCAATTATAATTCAAAGATCCATCCTTTGTAAATCCATAAATATAGGATCTTTTGTGATCCTCATCATGGATAAGCTAGCATGGTCTTGTCGACTTAATGCATCTGCCACCTTGTTTGCTTTCCCAGGGTGGTAATGAATTGAGCAGTCTTAATCCTTAATCAGTTCCAACCATCTTCTTTGGCGCATATTCAGCTCCTTTTGTGTGAATATATACATTAAACTTTTATGATCAGTATAAATGTCACACCTTTCTCCGTAAAGATAATGCCTCCAAATCTTTAATGCAAAGATTACCGCAGCTAACACCAAATCATTAGTTGGGTAATTTTGCTCATGGATTTTAAACTGTCGTGAGGAAAAAGCTATCACCATATCATTTTGCCTGAGAACACATCCTAGTCCCTTCTTGGATACATCACTGTAGATCACAAACCTTTCTCCACTACTGGTGCACTGGATAACCTTCTTTTCAACTCCTTGAAATTCTCTTCACATTCATCCATCCACACTAACTTAACTCCTTTTCGAGTCAACCTGGTGAGTGGATTAGATAATCATGAAAAATCTTTCACAAAACATCGATAATATCCAGCCAAACCAAGAAAACTTCGGATCTCAGTTACTATTATTGGTCTCGACCATCTTTCGATAACCTCTGTTTTTGCTGGATCCATAGATATCCCCTCTTTTGAGATTATGTGACCCAAAAATGTAACATTTTGAAGAAAAAATTCACACTTGGTAAATTTATCATAAATCTTATCTTTTCTTAGGGTCTTCAATATAATTCTCAAGTGATCTCCATGTTCTTTCATGCCTTTCGAATAGACAAGAATATTGTCTATAAAGACTACCACAAATTGATCACGGTAGTCTCTAAAGACTCTATTCATCAGATCCATGAAGATAGCAGGGGAATTAATAAGACCAAATGGCATCACTATAAATTCATAGTGTCCATACCTTGTACGGAAAGCCGTCTTTGGTATATCCTCCCTTTTGACCCTTAATTGATGATACCTTGAATGAAGATCAATCTTGGAAAAGTATTGGTCTCTGAGTAGTTGTTCAAATAGGCCATCAATGTGTGGGATATGATATTTGTTCTTGATAGTGATCTTGATAATTTCTCGATAATCAATGAAGAGTCTCATTGATCCATATTTCTTCTTATCAAATAGAACAGGTTCTCCCTAAGGTGACACACTAGGGTATATTAATCCCATATCAAGATTCTCTTGGAGTTTCTTCTTCAATTCTTGCAACTCAATTGGGGCCATTATATAAGGTTTCTTCGAAATAGGCAAAGCACCCAGTACGAGTTCTATTGAAAACTCAACTTCACGATTTGGTGGAAAACCCAGAAATTACTCTAGAAATACATCATCAAACTCCCGTACAACGGGCATATTCTTAATCGTGAGTTTCTCTCCAACCATTTTAGATAAATAACCTTCATTTAGTGGAATAAAGACCCATAATATAGAAGGAAATTCCACTGTAATGTTATGTTCATCCTTCCATCGATAGACGATCATAGATTGATCTGGAATATGAAATGTGACTTCCCTTCTTTGGAAATTGATATGAGCTCCATATAAAGAAAGCCAATCCATGCCAAGAATCACTTAAAATTCTACTATAGGAAGGATCACAAGATTTGTAGGAAGCACTTTCCCACAAACTTCAATCATGGAAGAATTATAATCTTTTGATGCGACTGTTGTGCCAATAGGTGTTGTCACAGCTAACTCAACATCTAATTGTTGAGGTAATATGGTGATAACCTTAGAAAAATCTTCAGAAATAAAAGAGTGGGTGGATCTAGAATCAAATACAACATTTTCTACATTAGAGTGGATGGTAAGTGTACCTTTCACCACATCATTATCGTACTCCACATCGCTGATGGAAATTGCATGTGACATTACTTTTTCTTTAGCCTTAAGATTTTTTTGATGTCGATCATCATAAAAAACCCTTGGATTAGGGTATTTATTGGCATAATGCCCCATCTCCTTGCACTTGAAACATTGAAGTGTAGTAGGTTCATTCTGTGTGTCCCTTCCTTTGTTTTCATCATTAGATATCTTCTTCCCATCATTGTGGAATTCAAATGCCCGAGACCTTCCTTTCTACATTTGAAACATTTACTTGTCCCTTTAAGACAACTCCCTCCATGTTTCTTTCCACACTTTGAGCATAAGGGAAATATCATCTTCTTTTAAGTGTGCTCTTTAGATTTTCCATTGAATTCCATTTTCCACTTCTTGTCAAACCCATAGGATTGATGGGTAACTCCAATCTCTATCTAGACTTTGAGAGCACATCGAACGATTTCCTTGTAGCTATTGAAGTCCCTTATGGCTAACGCACTTCGAAGACATGGTTTTAAGCCACTAAAGAATCGATCGATCTTACTCTCATGTTGGATAATAATACCAGAAGCGTACCTTGCATGTCTTGTAAAATTTTCTTCATATGTACCAACAGATTCATCATCCTTTTGCTTCATTTCAAGAAAATCTTTCTCCATCTTTGTTCGGAGAATACGAGGGAACTAATTATTGAAAAATATGTTCTTGAACACGTCCCATTCCATGGACTCAATTTCATCCCTTTGCCTCGTATTCTTAATAAGATTACACCATTGATCAGCATCTCCTTCCAAACAATACACTGCTAGGATGACTTTGTCATGTTCATAACATTGAAGAACTGAAAATATCTATTCAGTAGTACTAATCCATTGTTCATAAACTAATGGATTAGTAGACCCGCTGAAAGAAGGTGGACGCTGCCTCATGAAGGATTCAACAGAATGTTGCTCCTTCCATTGCTCATTTGGAATTCTTGCATGATTCACAGCTTGAGAAAGTAGTCTGAGCATGGCTACAAGATTTTTCATTCCAGATCCCATAATATTTGGTTGCTCATGGGGACAATCATTGCATTGCCCGTCGCATTCCGCATTAAAAGGGTTCCTTCGGGTTCTAGCCATTGACTAAAACCAAGAATAATAGTGTGAGAAACACTAATTATAATAGGAAAACCACATAATCAAGAATAAAATTTCACACTTAAGGTCTTATCCTAGGTTATTCATGGTCATTTCTAAAACACTATGATTGTGTTCTATTATTATACTTTTCCTTAGGGTTCTTACTAAGGGTTTCACATCCTAGTTTCCAAAGGTTGAATATACCTTTCCTCTGATACCAACTATAACGACCCATACTTTACATACATTGTTATTACATAAAAATTGAAGCGTACTTATTACAACATATAACAAAACCATAAAAGGACCGTATAGGTATAGTGTCATTAGAAACTGGGAAACATAAACAACTGGTTCATAAAGTGTCTACCCTATCTCCCATTTATTTCATCATATCTATAGTCCCTTTTGGCATATCTTACTTAATAAGCTTCTTCCTGACCTAGGGAAAGAAAAAATACAAAAGGGTGAGATGAAATTCTCAGTAAGGGTAAACAAAAGAAATATCAATCACATCATATTCATAAGAACATAACATTTTGGAAATCTTAACATGCAAAAGAGAGCATAATTTCATAATATGGGGTAAATCATAGTAGTTATATGAAATCCCAATAATCATAACTTAAAACATGAAACTTTGTTTCATACACACATAATAATAGAGAATCAATTCTTATTAGTCAAGACTCATTTCCAAGACTATCTTAGTGGACAAAGTCCATTTCTGAACCGAGTTCACTCTTCATTTCTGTCCTATTTCACTGAACCAGTTTAACCTGCCGTTTCAGCCATGTCTATCTCATGAGATATAAAATATTTACCCAATGAAATGGAGGGATATATAGGTCCCACACATCTCATTATGATACCATTCTTATGTGTGCCACAAAATCATAAACAATACATCATAGCATAACCCATGCAATAAAAATGGGATTCTTAAAAATCGTGACATCATAAAACAATTCATATAAGATAAAGGAATTCATAAAAATAATTCCATCACAACATAATCAAATTAATGTAATAAAAGGGATAGAAACAAAACCCTTTATTATCTTAGATGGAAAATAATTTTGATAAAACACTTGAACTCCATTCTTGAGGAAAATATCTTTTCTACATCAAAAACACTTTTCCTTTCTTAACATGTCATACAATTCTTAACTAAAAGAAGTTGATTAAAAATAAACATGAAAACTTATAAAGGAAGATTCTTGGAAATAATTTTTTAAAAATCTATTCATGTCGTATAAGTTAAAAAAACGTTCTTCTCTCACTTTTGTCGGAAAAGTCAAAAAGTACCGCGTACGAAAAACGACAAAAGATTCCTTTCATATCTTTTACTAATAACTCACCTAAGGGTAAAATTGGATTTAAAAAATTTAAGGTGGATGGAAAAAATATTAAATTTTTAGGAAACATGGATGTGGATTATAAAATACACCCTAGTAAATTCTGAAGTATAAACAATATCAGATAAAAATTGAGATTGTGAGATTTTCCCTTACCATAGGTCCGATTTTCTTCGTAAGTGTCCAAAACTCCTGTATAATGATTAAAATAATGTTATTGACTTATTCCAGAATCATAATTATTGTTATGATATCATATATGGTCATATTCTTAGCTTCTTATTAGTAATATTTCATTACTACTTGTTATTCGGGTGTTTATTAGTTTTTGTTCTTATGCATGTTTGTCGATTAAATTCTTATTCTTATCATTAGGTTATAGGTACCTCATTTTTAGAATGGTATTAGTGTAATATATATCATATTCATTAATTAAATTCATTTATATAATCATTATGCAATGAAGATCATGTAGAACGAATCACATCACATCGTGGAGACGGTATTCCGTACGTACGCACGAGCGATGATATTGTTCCCATGATCGTGGAATTGTATTGGAGTGTATGTATACTATTTCAGAATAAATACCACTTTAAAAAAATCATATATTTTCATTACTTTCATCCTTATACCCATCAAATTAAGGTGGCGGTGTAAAATAGATTACACCACGGCGTGGAGACGGTATTCTGTACGTACGCACGTGAGGTGATTTTGTTTTCCGTAGGATGGATAAGAGGTGAAATAGGTTTGTTTCATATTTATAATAAGATATCAGTATATGAGTGACACTGATGTTATTACCTCATAATGAAACAACTAAATAAGAGGGAGTACAAGAATAATGGAACTTGAAGAAAACGGTAGAAGGTATTACCTCTTTCTCGAAGTGCCAGCTTTAATATTTCTATTAAGGCACTACAGTTGGTCTTTTGATAAGACCACAACCTCTAGTAGGCTTATAAAGAAGCGGGGAAGTGAAATGGGCAGGGGTGGCCAAGCTTGAAGGCTCAAATTTGTGTGAAGAAGAGAGGGAGGAGGTTCCCTTTTATAAGGGAGGAGAGGGGAACCTTTGGAAATATAAGAAATATTAGTTTATATTAAATCTCAACCCCACATAAAAACTTCCAAAATGACTCATATCAGAATATTAGATGAGATAGGGTTGTAATATCACCAACTAATAAAATTTAGACATGTTAGAAATTTATTTTTAGCATTATCAACTTGATTTATCCTTATTTATCAATTTAGTTTTATCTGTGGTAATAATATTCTAAATTTTAAATTATTATAAATAATTACATATGTGTAGTGAATTTTGCATAATTTGACACTTTATGAAATTTTCGACCATATAAATTTAATTTATAATTTTTAAATTTTTTTGTGATTTTAAAACAATTTTATAATATGTTATTTTTATGAAATAACAATAGCGTCAATTTTGACACTATTCATTTATTTGAATTTGAATAAAATATATACAGAAGATATGTTCAAAATAAAAGCTTTAATAGATTAATAAAATGTCATATGTATCTAGAAAATTAGTTTAGCACATTAAATAGTTCATATAATATTTATTTTAATATTTTTAAAAAACATTATTTGATATTTTAATTAATATAATAATTTCAACATCACTATTGTGTCATAATTAATGATAATTATTTAATCCCTAAAAATTCTAATTAAATTCTTATAATTTAGATAATTATATTATCTTTCTGGATACTATTCATATTGAAAGTTTCATTAATTTTATCACCAAATTAAAATTATTATACTTATAAGATTCAAGAAAGTCACATGTTGTCACATTCTTTGGTTTTAATAATAAATAAATTATTTTCATGGAGAAAAGTCCATTAAATGAATATTATTAGACCCTTAGGTGATATGGTTCGAGTTTTAGTCATCCAATAGGATTTTTCCAGGTGTAAGTGTAATTTTATAATCTTATATTTACCTTTAATTACCCGATTAACCTTTAACTACGGTAAATAAAATTTACCGTAGTTACTATTCATAATGCCCAAAAATAAAAAGTAGCCTATTAACATAATTTGGACCCACTGATTCTAAATATGGAATCCATTTTTCAAAATCGAAAACATATAAGTTTCGGTAATTAATTTAAAATAAATCCCATTGTTAAGAAAACGAGTTTTAGAAGGTAAAACATTTCCAAAGATTGAAATGTTTTTATCTATGAAATCAATGTGAAATTAATGATAATGACATACATTCTATTAAATGTTAAAAATATATTCTATTTATACCTTAAAACCAATCAATATTATAATTTATCCATATAAATTATCTCAATGAAAAAAGTTGTTTTTAATTAAAAATTAGCGTATTTTTACTATTCATCAAAATATGAAAGTTATCAGAAAAATATCAAAAATTTATCCAAAGTAAATTCTTATACCCTGATTAAAAAGAAGAATTATATTTTATCAATTTGAACTTATAAACATGTCAAAAAATAGATTTAATGTGGGTGCGCCATCAAAAGGCGGAAAAACTGTATTTTTTGGAAAATATTTCTTTTATCCAAAAAAACTGATTTTGCTTTTATAAATCATTCTAGAAAATGTATAAGTTGAATTAAAATGTTATAAAATTTAAAATTTAGTTAGTACTATTCATAACGGCTAGTTTTAATAATATTTTAATAGCATATCGTTGTTTAGTGAAACTCGGTATTGGGTACGATGCAAGCTATCGAGGAAGGCCGTGGTTGCGTGTAAAGCAAGCCAACCTAGTGTTGTGTGTAGTGAAAGATTCCTTTGATGATTTATATAACATAAAAACAAAATATTTCTCATAAAAGTCTCGGGTGTTACATTCTATCCCCCTTAAAATGAATTTCGCCCTCAAAATTTGCCACATTGTAACAAACAGATGAGGATACAACTCCCTCATCATATCCTCAAGCTCCCAAGTAGGTTCTTCTAATTGGTGGTTCTTCTATAAAACATTCACCAAGCGAGTGGTCTTGTTCAGTAGGACTTTTTCTCTACGATCCAGAATCTCTATCGGTTGTTCTTCATAATAAAGATCTTGCTCTAGCGGTACAACTTCGGAGTTGAGTACATGTGAAGGGTCAGGTATGTACTTTCTCAGGAGAGATACATAGAACACATCATGTACTTGAGAGAGATTCAATGGAAGTGCCAATTGGTAAGCTACCTTCCCAACATGATCTAGTATTCCGAAAGGACCGATATATCTAGGGCTCAACTTCCCCTTCTTTCCAAATCTCATGAACCTCTTCCAGGGAGGTATTCGTAAGAACACTTTATCACGCACTTCAAACTATAGGTCTTTTCTTCTGTTGTCGGCATAACCTTTCTGTCGACTCTGAGCTGCTCTTATGTGTTGTTGAATAGATCTGACATTTTCTGCCATTTTATCAACGAGATCAGGTCCTAATAGCTTTCTTTCCCCAACTTCATCCCAGCAAGATGGAGTCCAGCATTTCTTTCCATAGAGAGCTTCATAAGGAGCCATCTGAATACTGTAGTGAAAGATATTATTATAAGAAAATTCCACCAAAGGTAGGTGTTGATCCCAACCACCTTTGAAATCCATAAATCAAGGTCTCAACATATCTTCTAGGGTTTGAATTGTTCTCTCAGACTAACCGTCTGTCTGAGGATGATAAGCAGTGCTGAAACTCAACTCTGTATCCAGAGTATGCTGAAGACCATTCTAGAACTTCGCGGTAAATCTTGGATCCCGATCAGATATAATAGAAAGTGGTACTACATGCAATCTTACCACTTCCTTTACATATATCCTGGAGAGCTGATCCAGATAGAAATCCTCTCTAATAGCAATGAAGTGTGCAGACTTTGTAAGACGATCAACTATGACCTAGATAGCATTATTGCCTTTGGATGTTTTAGGAAGTACTGTGACAAGTCCATAGTGATGTTTTCTCATTTCCATTCGGGTATGGGTAATTGTTGTAACATCCCCTTAGACTTCTGTCTCTCAGCTTTAACTTGCTGACAAACCAAGCATCAAGAGACAGATTCAGCAACATCTCTTTTCATGCCATCCCACCTGAATTACTCTTTCAGGTCCCTATACATTTTCGTGCTTCCAGGATAAATAGAGAATGAAGAACTATGAGCCTCATAAAACAGCTCCTTCCTTAATTTGGGGATGGGAGGAACAAAAAACCGATTCCTGAAATTTATTATATCATCACAATCAAGGTTTAATTCGGGATCATTTCTCACCTTCTTTTGTAGCTCAACATCATCATTTCTGTGCCGCTTTAATCTTCACATGTATAGATGGTTGAACAATCATTTGAGAAAGATACGATTTTCCCCCTTCCATTATAATTCCAAGATCCATCCTTTGTAAATCCATAAATATAGGATCTTTTGTGATTCTCATCATGAATAATCTAGCATAGTCTTGTCGACTTAATTCATATGCCACCTTGTTTGCTTTCCCAGGGTGTTAATGAATTGAGCAGTTGTAATCCTTAATCAGCTCTAACCATCTTCTTTGGCGCATATTCAGCTCCTTTTGTGTGAAAATATACTTTAAACTTTTATGATCAGTATAAATGTCACACCTTTCTCCATAAAGATAATTCCTCCAAATATTTAATGCAAAGATTACCGCAGAAAACTCCAAATCATGAGTTGGGTAATTTTGCTCGTGAATTTTCCACTGTCGTGAGGCATAATCTATCACCATATCATTTTTCATGAGAAAACATCCCTGTCCCTTCTTGGACGCATCACTATAGATCACCAACCTTTCTCCACTACTAGGAATTGTGTGTACAGGTGCACTGGATAACCTTCTTTTCAACTCCTTGAAATTCTCTTCACATTCGTCTGTCCACAAGAAATTAACTCCTTTTCGAATCAACATGGTGACTGGATTAGATAATCGTGAAAAATCTTTCAAAAAACGTCTATAATATCCAGCCAAACCAAGAAAACATCGGATCTCAGTTACTGTTGTTAGTCTTGACCATCATTCGATAACCTCTGTTTTTGTTGATCCACAGATATCCCCTCTTTTGAGATTATGTGACCCAAAAATGCATCTTTTTTAAGCCAAAATTCACACTTGGTAAATTTGGCATAAATCTTCTCCTATCTTACGGTATTTAATATAATTCTCATGTGATCTTCATGTTCTTCCTTGCTCTTTGAATAGAAAAGAATATTGTCTATAATGACTACCACAAATTGATCAAGGTAGTCTCTAAAGACTCTATTCATCAGATCCATGAAGATAGCAGGGGCATTAGTAAGACCAAATGGCATCACTATAAATTCATAGTGTCCATACCTTGTACAGAAAGTCGCCTTTTTTATATCCTCCCTTTTGACCCTTAATTGATGATACCCTGAATGAAGATCAATCTTGGAAAAGTATTGAGCTCCGCAAAGTTGGTCAAATAGATCATCAATGCATGGGAGAGGATATTTGTTCTTGATAGTGATCTTGTTAAGTTCTCGATAATCAATGCAGAGTCTCATTGATCCATCATTCTTCTTAATAAACAGAACAGGTGCTCCCAAAGGTGACGCAATAGGGCGTATGAATCCCTTGTCATGATTCTCTTGGAGTTGCTTCATCAATTCCAGCAACTCAATTGGGGCCATTCTATAAGGTGTCTTTGAAATAGTTAAAGCACCCGGTACGAGTTCTATTGAAAACTCAACTTCACGATTTGGTGGATGACCTGGAAATTCATCTGGAAAGACATAATCAAACTCCCATACAATGAGCATATTTTTAATCGTGAGTTTCTCTCCAGCCATTTGAGATAAATAACCTTCATTTTTTTGAATCAAGACCCATAAGATAGATGGAATTTCCACTGGAAGGTTATGTTCATCCATGCATCGATAGACGATAATAGATTGATCTGGAATATGAAATGTGACTTCCCTTCTTTGGAAATTGTTATAAGATCCATATAAAGAAAGGAAATCCATGCCAATAATCACATCAAATTCTAATATAGGAAGGATCACAAGATTTGTAGGAAGAACTTTCCCACAAACTTCAATCGGGGAAGAATTATAAACTTTTGATGCGACTGTTGTGCCATTAGGTGTTGTCACAGCTAACTAAATATCTAATTTTTGAGGTAATACAGTGATAGCCTTAGAAAAATCATCATAAATAAAAGATTGGTTAGATCCAGAATCAAATAAAACATTTGCTACTTTAGAGAGGATGGTAAGTTTACCTTTCACCACATCGTTATCGTACTCCACATCACTGATAGAAATTGCATGTGACTTTCCTTTGTCTATAGACTTAAGATTTTTTTGATGTCGATCATCATCAACAACCCTTGGATTAGGGCATTTATTGGAATAATACCCCATCTCCTTGCACTTGAAACATTGAAGTGTAGTTGGTTCATTCTGTGTGTCCCTTCCATTGTTTGCATCATTAGACATCTTCTTCCCATCATTGCGGCATTCAAATGCCCGATGACATTCCTTTCCACATTTGAAACATTTACTTGTCCCTTTAAGACAACTCCCTCCATGTTTCTTTCAACACATTGAGCATAAGGGAAAGCTCATCTTATTTTCAGTGTGCTCTTTAGATTTTCCTTTGAATTCCATTTTCATTTTCTTATCAAACCCATATGATTGATGGTTTACTCCAATCTCCATCTCGACTTTGAGAGCACATATAACAATTTCCTCATAGCTATTGAATTACCTTATGGCTAATGCCCTTCGAATACTTGGTTTTAATCCACTAATGAATCGATCGATCTCACACTCAGGTTGGATAATAATACCAGAAGCGTACCTTGAAAGTCTTGTAAAATTTTCTTCATAGGTACCAACAGATTCATCATCCTTTTTCATCAGTTCAAGAATCTATTTCTCCATATTTGTTCGGAGAATACTAGGGAAGTACTTATTGAAAAATAAGTTCTTGAACTCGTCCCATTCCATGGACTCAATTTCATCCCTTTGACTCATATTCTTAATAAGATTCCACCATTGATTAGCGTCTCCTTCCAAACGATACACTGCTAGGATGAATTTATCATGTTAAGAACATTAAGGATCTGAAAATATATTTTCATTAGTACTAATACATTGTTCAGCAACTAATTGATCAGTAGACCCACTGAAAGAAGGTGGGCGCTGCCTCATGACGGATTCAACAGAATGTTGCTCCTTCCTTTGCTTGTTTGGATGTCCTGTATGATTCATAGGTTTGAGAATGTTGTGTGAGCATGGCTACAAGATTTTTCATTCCAGCTCCCATAACGTTTGGTTGCTCAGGGTGACAATCATTGCATTGCCCGTCGCATTCCGCATTAACACGGTTCCTTCGGGTTCCAGCCATTGACTAAAACCAAGAAGAATAGTGTGAGCAACACTAATTGTAATAGGGAAACCACATAATTGAGAATAAAATTTCACACTTAAGGTCTTTTCCTAGGTTATTCATGGTCATTTATAAAACACTAAGATTGTGTTCTATGCTTAGATATTTCCTTAGGGTTCTTACTAAGGCTTTCACATCCTAGTTTCCAAAGGTTGAGTATACCATTCCTCTGATAACAACTATAATGACCCATACTTTACATAAAATGTTATTACTTAAAAATTTAAGCGTACTTATTACAACATATAACAAAACCATGACAGGACCGTATAGGTATAGTGTCTTTAGAAACTGGGAAACATAAACAACTGGTTCATAAAGCGTCTACACTGTCTCCCATTTATTTCATCATATCTATAGTCCCTTTTGGCATATTTTACTTAATAAGCTTCTTCCTGACCTGGGGAAAGAAAACATACAAAAGGGTGAGCTCAAATTCTCAGTAAGGGTAAACAAAAGAAATATCAATCACATCATATTCATAAGAACATAACATTTTGGAAATAATAACCTGCAAAAGAGAGCATAATTTCATAACATGGGATAAATCATAGTAGTGAAATGAAATCCCAATAATCATAAATTAAAACATGAAACTTTGTGTCATACACACATTATCATAGAGAATCATTTCTTTTTAGTCAAGACTCATTTCCAAGACTATCTTAGTGGACAATGTCCATTTCGGAACCGAGTTCACTCCTTGTTTCTGTCCTGTTTCACTGAACCGGTTTAACATGCCGTTCCAGCCATGTCTATTTCATGAGATATAAAATCTTTACCCAATGAATTGGAGGGAGATATAGGTCCAACCCATCTCATAATGATACCATTCTTATGTGTTCCACAAAATCATAAACACTACACCATAGCATAACCCATGTAATAAAAATGGGATTCTTAAACATCATGACATCATAAAATAATTCATATAAGATAAAGGAATTCATAAAAATAATTCCATCACAACATAATCAAATCAATGTAATAATAGGGATAGAAACCGAACCCTTTATTATCTTATATGGAAAATAATTTTGATAAAACACTTGTACTCCATTCTTGAGGAAAATATCCTTTCTACTTCAAAAAACACTTTTCCTTTCGTAACATGTCATACAATTCTAAACTAAAAGAAGTTGATTAAAAATAAACTTGAAAACTTGTAAAGGAAGCTTCTGAGAAATAATGTTTTAAAAATCCATTCTTTCAATATAATTTAAAAAAAACATTCTTCTCGTACTTTTGTCGGAAAAGTCAAAAAGTACCTCGTACGAAAAACGAAAAAAGATTCCATTCATATCTTTTACTAAAAACACACCGAAGGGTAAAATTGGATTTAAATAGTTTTAGGTGGATGGAAACAATATTACATATTGAGGAAACATGTATGTGGACGATAAAATACACCCCAGTAAATTCTGAATTATAAACAATCTCGGATAAAAATTGAGATTGCGAGATTTTCACTTACCTTAAGTCCGATTTGCTTCGTAAGTGTCTGAAGCTCCTGTATAATGATTTAAATAATGTTATTTACTTATTCCTGAATCATAATTATTTTTATGATATCATATATGGTCATATTCTAAGCTTCTTATTAGTAATATTTCATTACTACTTGTTATTCAGGTGTTTATTACTTTTTGTTCTTATGCGTGTTTGTCGAATAAGTTATTATTATTATATTTAGGTTATAGATACCTCATTTATAGAATGGTATTAGTGTAATATATATCATATTCATTCATTCAATTCATTTATATAATCATTATGCAATGAAGATCATGTAGAATGAATCACATCACATCGTGGAGACTGTATTTCGTATGTACACACGAGCGATGATATCGTTCCCATGATCGTGGAATTGTATTGGAGTGTATGTATAATATTTCAGAATCAATACCAATTTAAAATAATCATATATATTCATTACTTTCACCATTATACCCATCCAAGTAAGGTGGTGGTTGAAAATAGATTACACCACGGCGTGGAGACGGTATTCTGCACGTACACACGCGGGGTGATTTCGTTTTCCATAGGATGGATAAGAGGTGAAATAGTGTTGTTTAATATTTATAATAACATATCAATATATGAGTGATACTGATGTTAGTACCTCATAATTAAACAACTAATGAAGAGGGAGTTGAAGCAGAATGGAACTTGAAGAAAACGGTAGAAGGTATTACCTCTTTCTCGAAGTGCCTCATTTAAACATTCTCTTAAGGCACTAGAGTTGGACATTTGATAAGACCAAGAACTCTAGTAGGTTTCTAAGGAAGTGGGGAAGTGAAATGGGTAGGGGTTGGCCGATCTTGAAGCCTCAAATTGGTGTAAGTGAGGGAGGAGGTTCCCTTTTATAAGGGAGGATAGGGGCACCTTTGGAAATATAATAAATATTAGTTTATATTAAATCCCATCCCCACATAAAAACTACCAAAATGACTAATATCCTGAGATTATATGAGATAGGGTTGTAATATCATCGACCAATAAAATTTAGACATGTTAGGAATTTATTTTAAACATTATCAACTTGATTTATCGTTATTTATCAATTTAATTTTATTTGTGGTAATAATATTCTAAATTTTAAATTATAATAAATAATTACATATGTGTTGTGAATTTTCTATAATATGACACTTTATGACATTTTACACCCTATAAATTTTAATTTATAATTTTTAAATTTTTTTGTGATTTTTAAACATTTTTATAGTATCTTATTTTTATATAATACAAATAGTGTAAATTTTGACACTATTAATTTATTTGAGTTTAAATAAAATATATACAAAATATATGTTCGAACTAAAAGATTTAATAGATTCATACAATGTCATATGTATCTTGAAAATAAGTTTATCACATTAAATAGTTCATATAATATTTATTTTAATATTTTTAAAACAATTTATTTGATATTTTAATTAATAAAATAATATCAACATCACTATTGTGTCATAATTTATGATAACTATTTAATCCCTAAAAATTACAAATAAATTCTTATGATGTTTATAATTTTATTATATTTCTGGAGAATATTCATTTTCTAAGTTTCATTAATTTTAGCACCAAATTAAAATTATTATACTTATAAGATTTAAGAAAGTGACATGTTGTCATATTCTTTGGATTTAATAATAATTAAATTATTTTAATGGAAAAAAGTCCATTAAATGAATCTAATCCCATCCATAGGTGATATGGGTCGCCTTTTAGTCATCCTATAGGATTTTGTCCGGTGTTAGTGTAATTTTATAATCTTATATTTACCATTAATTACCCGATTTACTTTTAACTATGGTAAATAAAATTTACCGTAGTTACTATTAATAATTCCCAAAAATAAAAAGTAGCATATTAACATAATTTTGACACACTGATTCTGAATATGGAATCCATTTTTCCAAATTCAAAAAATATATGTTGCATTAATTAATTTAAAATAAATCCCGTTGTTAAGAAAAACGGGTTTTAGAAGTTAAAAACATTGCCAAAGATTGAAATGTTTTTATCTATGAATTCAATGTGAAATTAATGCTAATGACATACACTATATTTAATGGTAAAAATATATTATATTTATACTTTAAAACAATTCAATATTATAATTTATCAATATAAATTATCTTAATGAATAAATTTGTTTTTAATTAAAAATTAGCGTATTTTTACTATTCATCAAATTATGAAAGTTATCAGAAAAATATCAAAAATTTATCCAAAGTAAATTTTTATACCCTGATTCAAAAGAAGAATTTTATTTTGTCAAATTTAACCTATAAACATGTCAAAAACTATATTTAATGTGGGTGCACCATCAAAAGGCGGAAAAACTGTATTTATTGAAAAATATTTCTTTTATCCAAAAAAACTGATTTTGCTTTTATACCTCATTATAGATAATGTATACGTTGAATTAAAATGTTATAAAATTCACAATTCTGTCAGTAATATTCATAACGGATAGTTTTAATAATATTTTAATAGCATATCGTTTTCTAGTGAAACTCGGTATTGCGTACGACGCAAGCTATCGAGGAAGGCCGCGGTTGCGTGTAAAGCAAACCAAGCTAGTTTTGTGTGTAGTGAAAGATTCCTTTGATGATTTATATAACATAAAAACAAAATATTTCTCATAAATGTCTCGGTTGTTAAAAAAACTGAGAAGGGTAATAAATGGGGTTGTATGAATTTTTTTTCACAGTCATGAAAAATTATTAATGATGTTCATATATTTTTTTTATTAGACTCAATATTGTACCAATTGACTCCTTATGTTAGAAATATTTTAACTCATTCTTGATGCACAATTAATCTAACATATTAATTATTTAACACTGAATTCCTTCTATGATCATCCCAGTGCCCCCTGGAACAAGTGGTTTTTTAATTTGGTACTTGTGACATCTTGGTGGGACCATCTTGTGAAACTACAAAACTGATGCCACAAAATTATCAACAAATCTCTAAAAAATAGAAGATTTGTATTTTCATTAAACATATCAATATAATAGTGATGTTTTTATGTGAGATAGATCACTAATTTTTTTATATTATCCTCAGCATGCAGTGTATTGTTCCAAACACTCCAAACCAGAAAACTGATCTTTGACCAGATTTATTTAAGCTAGAGCACTTCAGCCCATTCATTACCAGTGTGTTTCATCATTTAATTTATATGAGATTCCTTTGCTGAAAAGGTCCCCAAGGAGGATCCTTGGAGGGAACATAGATTTGGTTCCATTTTAAAAAAATTAGTCAAATATAGTATGATATTCTCTATCAATAATGGAATCTACAAAGTATCAATGGGTGCTTGACTTCCTGAAGGTGATGTATGGAACTAGAAATCTAGGGAATCCCAGCCATGTACCCTTATAGTTAGGATTCCCAATATTAATTTATCCTCCACCTATGATCTATTCAGAATGATGTTAGAGATCTAATAAATAAGATTAGATCATGATCTAGGAAGAGGACTCCTTTCCTTGATGATATCTGATTTTAAACACATACAAGTCCTGAATGATATTTCCCCAGATAATATTATCCTTTATAACCTCCCATAACATATTAGTATGCAGACATTGAATTTCCCCTAAGATGCATATGACATTGATACCACCCTCAGCTTGGGGTTTGGACAACCAATCTCATTCCACCCAGTGGTTTTTTTCCACCGTATGTGCATCTAATAAGATTGAATCCATTATATTCTACCTTCAGGAAATAAAACCTTTTATAACCATGAATGAGGAAATAAAGTGAATTAGAATTGATGAGAGCACAATATTGATCCCTATAAATCTTCCTCCAAAAGATATGAAATACTTTTTCAAATGTAGTATTCTTACTTGAACCACAATATTGAATTGATGAATACATGGCATTACTGGGGAGAACAGGGTACCTAATTAATCCACGGGAAGTGTCACAAACCAACCTGGGTCAACCCTGAACCCGTCACCAAATATAATCTGTTTGAAGGCCCGAGAGACATTCCCGATCTACCAGGGATAGCGACTTCCAAAAAGGAAATCAAAAGATAGATAATGAGAAATATGTCCCCCAATATAAATTAAAAAATCATGTAGTGGAATAAATAATAGGTCATACCAATCTCAAAAAAAAATTCTATATCATTTACACTTACAAATAAAGAGACCACAAAACTTAACAACAAATAAAACTAGACTCGCCATGCTAAACCAGACACCGAACATCACCTCCACGGTCCTTGAGGGTCACTCTCCAACCAAACACCCACCTTAAAGTGGGGTAACTACACCAAAGTATGAACCTACCTGAAGAACTAAAAATAAGAAAAAACTATATGCAAGTGTTTCAAAACCCAATAGGAAGCCCCAAATTTATCTATTATGAATGCATATCCATTATATAAGGCACCATAGATTTTCAGGTTTGAAATAAAAACAATAAACATAGGTTTTCTCAGAAATTACATTTGAATATAGACAAAACACGGCCCATTTCCCTAACATTTTTAAACATGGATAAATTAAGGAGATAAGTTATGTTCATTAGGGTAAAGTATAAAGAGAACCAAATAAGATACATTCATTTTTCAATAGAATGAGAATTAGGGAATACACTTATTCATTCATTATTATTTTCTTGAATCCGTTTTAGAAACAAAGAAACCTATTTTTTTCCAAATCAACAATAAAAACTAGGATCAAGGGAGATTAGTCCTAAAATAGGGTAAATGGATATTGGTATTCGTGTGAGACAAACCCAAGAATACCTAGAAACTCCAATGAGAACCAGAACACACTATACATGTTACTCATCCCAAAGGCAAGTCTTACACTATGACATCATAACGCCATAATACCCAACTATCTCCCCACCTGCACTGATTGAGGCACCCGACCCAATAGAAATAAAACCAAATATCCCCAAGATATGGGACATTATCTAGAACAATAACCTGTTCTAGTACAACATACTCTCTACAAAATCCTATTTTCTATTATAGGTTCCCATGCTATGTTCATAAGTTGAGTGTTTCAAAAAATGAAATCAATATGTCTAACATTTATACTCTCATACAACACCACAACCATCACCACCACGATCTCCTCAATGGGAATCCCAAGCCTTAAACAAGAATAACACAGCTAGAGTACCATGTTGAGGACATCTCCACCACTTTACCATCCAACTATGTAATAACACAATCCTAGATCCGTTTTCCAAAGAAACCAATTCAAGATTAAAAATGGGCCTTAAATAATTTTCACAAAATAATACATTTTATATATATCGTTAGACAAATGATCTTAGCAACCAAACACACCATTAGAAATTCATTTCTCCAATCTAACCAATTGTTCAAATCAACAAAACACTTTCACGGGCCATAGGGAAACACCCTTAAGAACATAATGTGAAACGTCCATTTAATGACTAAAATATCCATTTAAACATTAGAAAACCATTTATAAAAGGAAAATCAAGCATTCCAAATCTTGTATAACATAAAAGATCCAACCAGGCAATTTATCCCACACATGGTGTGAAAAATCGTTTCCAACCATTCCAATAAAACATGAAACAAGTTGAAGCAAAATAATTTCATAATATTAAGTTATTATAATTATTATATATTCATATTTAGTAATTAAAGGAAGTAAAAAAATCAAGAAATCGATGTAGAACTAATTTAATGGGAAATAAGCAATGGGGTACAACCACAAGAATGATGAAACATCTAGATTCTGGTGTGAATCATCAATTACACCACCACTGCACTTAAGAGAGACAATATCTGACATAATAAATCATGATTGATCCCAGATATTTAGGATTCAATGGTAAAAAATTGAAAATTGGTCATGAGATAATGGAATCCCCATGTAAAAAGAGATGAAATCCCAAAAGGGTGAGATGAAATGAGATAGAGAGAGCACATACTTGATGAATTAAGGATGAAAAACAAAAAACTGGCATGAAATTGTGGACCCCAAGGAAGAGGGTGGAAGGGGAGGCATGCCTAAGGAGGAAGAAACATTGGTGTGGGGATAAAAGAGGGTTAAGAAGGGTTAAAATTGAATGCAGAGAGAAAAATTACCAAATTATTAATGACATGGAATGTCATAGGGTTTCTCCTCATAAATTTTAATATTATTACAAAACCATTTGACTACCTCTTATAATAGAGAAAATTGATAAATAATTACCTTGACCAAGGGGCATGAACATGCAGAGGCTTTATGGTAGGTTCTATCTCCCACCACACAGTTTCTAGGCATGACACATGATTACTACTAAATGTGTGCAAACCATGTGCCTAGTCTATCTAACAAAAAAAATTTATATATCTCCAAAACCTCATAAAAGATCCTATGTAAAAGTGATATGAAAAGAATAATAATGAAGAACCATATACAAACTCAAACCCATCACAACAAGTTCCCATGAAAAGAAAAAATTGAACCGAACCAGTGTCAAAGATTAATTTCCAAACTCGGGTGTGACAATTCTCCCCACCATAATGCTTTTCACCCGTTGAAATCCAGAAAAAGGTTTATAATAAAATTAATAACTAGTACCTAACAATGGCTCAAGAATATACCCATGGAATGAGGATATAAGATACTATCAAAACATTCCCCAACAAAAATATAATTTAACAAAAAGGACTTACAAGATCAAAATGGAAATCCCACTAGGTTCCACGAATCACTAAATTTTTATACACCCTTATTTGATCAATCCCAAAGAAATATAAATCTCACGATGCTCCAATGATAACTATTTAAAAACCATGTTCCAACCAAACATTGGAACACTCACATACCAACTTCTTAATCAAAAGGAGGACATAGGAGTAGGGAGTTCCACGTCAAACCATCTACCACCAAATAATGCCAAGAATGGATCAAAGACCCCGACACGGGGAAGGTTGAACAGAATCCCCATCAAATGTGACTTGCACATATAAATTTTCTTCTTGATATGATCTCAACAAGACACACGATGGGTCTTACCACAACAACATCTAATGAGATCCATTGACCTAGATTTTTTTCCACACGAACCAAGGATCCCCACAACCAGTGGAGTAGAGAGACGACCCATCCAACAGACTATGAAAACCATGTTAGAGATATGCCAACTACACAACACTACCCAGATGACCATCCCCAAACAAAAAATAACTAGCAACAGTAATAGGAATGTTCCATAAAAAGGCGGCCAACATTCTTTGGAACACAACCACTAAGATCCTATGAAAATGAGCTGACTACACCTCCTCAACTCCAAGGAAAACAATTACACCCAAATGGGTCACAACATGGAAACAAGGTCCCCACACCACATTCCACCAAATAGATAAAATAAAAACAAGACATCAATATTAGAGTATTAAACTATATCCACATCCCATATAGAGAACAACGGATAATCCTAAGCCGTTCCACAATGTTGAGGTTCCCTAGACTACACGTCAGCAACACCTCGAGACCTAAGGCTATATTTTTTATGGTTGAAGTATGTCATTCCTCATAGTTATGCTTCATAAACCTATGAACTGAACACATAGGTCAAAAAACACACATCCATGAAAATAAATGTTTATAAGAATTCGGTAGAAACATCTCTTAAATCTGAATGATAAAGGAACAACAAAATAATATCAATGTAAAAAACTATAATAAAAAAGTATATTATAGTCAAAGATACAAGTAATTCACCCCAACTATATCCCCACTCCTAAAAATGGCATGTGGTTTCATTTGAAGATTCATGTTTAGATTCATGATGCTTATTAGAAACACCCTAATAGAACTTCTTCATGTGACCCAAACATCCCCAGGTATGGTAGATTATTAGAGCACTCGAGAATGACGGTATCATTTGAGAATTCATGCAACACTGATGTTAGGTGACAAAATTCAAACCTGAATAAAATTACAACATTTCTGAAGGACTATTAATTCCTATACTAGCTCCTTCAGCATCTTACCACATCCTATTCTTATACCAAAATCATATCCACAATTTCTGGAGACTAGAGGAAGACTAGTCATCTCATGCCCTCCTCTAAGCCAAGATTCAGCATGAATGCCATTTCTCACCACAAAAGAGAGGGTGGTTAGGTTGGTATCTTCGATCATTGAATTCAGATCCAAACGAAGCCCAATCTCAAAATTCTAAAATTTCATGGGACTGTTTCCAGCATACCCCAGTTCATTTGGATCAATATATAATAAGTGATGAAATAATTCAAACACCAATCCAACAACTTGTTGAGGTCCCCAAAAAACAATCCACTTCCTCGATTTTTTCAACTCAAAAAAGTACTATTGCATGAATGAAGACATTTAGAACTCATAGGTGAGATCTTCTCAAGACTTACTTTGAGACAAAGACATTCACTATTTCCAGGCCAAACATTCAAGAATAAATTTACAGAACATTACCTTCAATGTCTCAAGAAACTCTTTGAAACTGAACTCCATCCCAATCCTCCTCATCCACTCACATTCCTCAAGAGTATCCAATTAACTATGGAAAAGAGTAGGATTTATCTTCCAGAACACAAGAACCTAGTCTAGGGGTTGAGAAATAGGTGCTTCAAATAGAGATAAACCAGCTAATGTGGTATCTTGGATATCCATCAATCCATTGTGGGGGAAGCCACTAAGAAAAAGGAAAAACAAATAATTCAGTCAAAACCAATCCAAAAACATGAACCCTTCACAACAAACATCACAAAATAACATTACTTCCAAAAATACAAGGGGCATGACACACCAACATAAGGTATCAAAACATTATATTTTCCCTTCCATTTTTTTAAAATAATACAATCTTGAAAGAATACTACAACCACCCATGGATTTCCATGGGAGTCACCCATGCACATACTCATTATATACTAGGACCCCTTCAATTTCTCAAAAAATATATGCATGTGGTCACTCATAGAAAGACCAATGGTAAATCATTTAACTCACCTGTAATTTTCAAATAACACAGTACACTTTTTAAAAACCACGATCCAATTATTTTAGAATCCCCTACAAATATCACAAAACCCATTTCAATGATAGTCCCACCATTCAGTAAAAACTCATTTTCCTGCATTACACAACAAATCTAATTACTTTGATTTAATTAAAAAAATTTATAAATCCTACAAAAAATTTACCAACCACCTAATCTAAACCATTTGTGTATTTTCTAAAAAGTTCATTATATAAAACCCCAATTTTCAACATAACAATACAAGGTCATTTTAATATTAAATTTAATTTTTAAAAATTCAAAAAAATAGTCTTCTCAAAAATATTTTCAAAATAAAATAATACCCAAATGATCCCTAAGGGAAATCTAGCGTTGTTGGGAAACTCGGTTATATGTTTGGTGGCCACACGCCAGTCACACCACCATCACAAAAAGTATTCTAGGGAAATCTCCCCAACTCCATATGGCATTCTAGGCCCTACGAGCTCATAGAGAACACATTCAAATTCCCCTTTAATTTTCAAAAACTTAACAACCCAAAATAACCAATGACACATACAAAATAAGACAACCCATAATATAATGATGTTTGGAATGAGTAAGAGTCAATGATGCTCTTCGCACACATATATCCCAAGCCTGACAATACTAATCCTTCTACCTTGAAAACCACATGAAACAACGGATGATCTAAAGGCATTATCCTCAAAAGAGACAACCCACTCTGATAATATTTTTTCACATACAAACCCATGTTGACCCTAAACCGGTCACTCAATCCAATCTATGTAATTCCCTAAGTGGCATTCGTGATCATCTCGGGCTAGTGACTAGCACCAAGGGAACCAAACGAGTGATGATATGAATCTTTTTACCCAATATATATAAACAATAGAATTAGTGCTATAAATAAAAGATTAATCATATGAAACATTATATGAATGTGTTTTAAAACTTAGTAGGTAGTCCCAAATTAATCTATTCACAATTTGTATCCATTATATAATGAAACATTGATTATTAGGATAGAAATAAAAACAATAAACATAGGTTTTTCTTTAAATTACATTTCATAATAGAGAAAACATGATCCAATTCAACCACATTTGAAAACATGTCTCATTAATGGACATACGTTATGTTCATAATGGAGAAGGATAAAGGGAAAAAAATAAGAAACATTTATTTTTCGTTATAATGAAAAATAGGGAATACACATTCTGAATAAAAAGGATTTTCATGAATAGTTTTTTTTAGAAAAAATCACATTCCAAATTTTCAATAAGATCACCCAAAACTAGGAATAAGGGTGTATTGTCCTACAGTGAGGGAAATGGTTAATGGTACTAGTATTGAGGAAACACGAGAAAACATAGAAACATATATGGGAACCATAACATACTATATATGTGAGTCATCCATAAGGCAAGTCCTACATGATAACATCATAACCCCATAAATCCTTACCATCTCCCTACCTTGCCTGGGTATGGGCCCTGATTCCATAGTAATATAACCAGGTATCCACCTACTATGGGCCACTAGCTAGTATAATTTCCTAGAATAGTGCAAAAAATGTTCTAAAAATATTCTTTGTTATGAGAATATCCCACTGTATGTTTATAAGTCAGGTGTTCCAAATAATGAAATCAACAAGTCTCACTTTTATACTATCATACACCACACAAACTAGCACCACCTTGACCTCCTCAAGGGTCATCCCAAGCATTAAAAAAGAATAACATCATTGGATTACCATGACGAGGAAAACCCCACCCCATTATCATCCAACTAGGAAATGGATCCCTCTTAGAGTGGTTTTCTAAATAAACTAATTGATGAAACCAAACAAACATAATTTGTTTTTCAAAGAACAATAAATTTTATAAATAACAACACACAAACCCTCTTCGTAACCCAACACATATTTGGTAACCCATTTCATCAATCTAACCCACTATTCAAATAATGAACACACTTGCAAGTGCCAAAGGGACATACAATTACGAACATAATGTGAAAAACACATTTAAAGACTGAGATCACTATTTTTAAATAGCACAAACACATAAATAAATGCCAATGAATGCATTTAAAAATCACATATCACTTCAAAGATACATCCAACCATTTATCCAAAATTTAGTGGGAAAAATAATTTCCAACCATTCTAATTAAAAACAAAAGAATTTTAAACCCACAAATATCACAAGATACAATTATTATAACAATGATAAATCCCTATTTAGAAATTAAAGAAGGTGAAAATCCTGAAAAAAATTTAAACCTTATTAAATGAACAGCTAGAAATTGAAGCCCCAAGAGAGGATGGTAGAGGAGGATGCATGGTAAAGTGGATGAATCCAAGGGGTAATAAATTAGGGGTAAGGAGATTAAAAATCGAATGTCGAGATAAAAATACCCAAATTTTTAATGAATTGGCATGTCACAAGGTTAGTCAGTACAGTCTTCCATGCCTGGCGGATACTATGCCATCACCTCTACTGAATGAGACACCAACCACACACTTACTTGATCCAATGTACATAGCTATGAAGAGGCGATAATATAGGTTTTTTCTATTACAACATAGTTTATGGGCATCATGAATGGTTTTGGCTAACCATCCACAAACTGTGGGGATAGTTTGTATATCCTTAAAAATATTATTTTCCCACAAAACCACAAGAATGAACCCAAGGGGGAGAGTCAGTCCATCTATAGGAGACATGATGCTTCCAAAACCTCAACCCCAACACACCCGATTCCCTAGAAAAGGAAAAAAAAACAAAATAGATTCGGAGTCAAAAATGAATTTCTAAACATGTGTGTGACATTAAATGTTCTTCTTCCCATGCCCAATCTGCATTCCAATGCTCCACAACTCCATTAAAAACACATGCATGAGATGAATATACATCTTTATTACTTTTTAAATACATTCTAACTATATTTAGTATAGTCCTACAGAATGTCAAAACTATGTCAACCTCAAACATATGATGAGATATACCATATGATTTGTACCTATAACAATAAGGTAAGTAGACTTTCATTTCAATGGCTTTATTAATATTTCTATTTGGGGAATCTTGGGTGAGAATTTAATGTCTTGGGGATATTGGATCACCTGGACTAATCCCCCAGTAAGTCATTAAAAATAAAAATTGTTTACCAATAAAATAAGTAGAAATACAGGTGGAACTAATAAAATCGAATATAATGTTGATCAACAATTTTGATAAACCCATAATTGAAAAAAATTTATTATCGAAATTCTATTCCATTCTATCATATTATTGGTTTTTTTATTATCGAAATTCTATTCCATTCTATCATATTATTGGTTTTTCTCCAGTAGCATTTCTATATTAGATACAAATGAATTTGGGTTAATTTTGTTAATCAACTTTTTAATTAACACAATAGGCCCCTAATTTGAACTAATGTTGATAAACCTTAGTTTTTCTTCAGATATCAAGATGGCTAGATAAATTGACAGTCCTCTATTAGGGAATCATTCGAACACATTATATGGGAAAATTCAAATACATAATGGTCTATATTGTTGGAGATAATGTAGTTCCTTACACTTTGGCATTATAAACATCATGGTGGAATAAGAAATACATTAAAGGATACCACTATTAAAGAAGTATTTTTCCTATTTATATAGTTCTTCGTTAATGATGTCCCAAGATGCTCTATAGAGAAACATGGGTAACCCCTCATGCATAGGATCAATTTCATAATTGAGTGATGAAACCACTGCATGGATATTTTCATATTTATAAGTGTATTCTATACATTAATTTATTGTCTTATTATCCACACCTTAAATTTATTCATGGATCTATGTTCTACCTCGTGAGAATCCTTCTTATATGTTTTGGTTGGGGCCATCCTATAATTTCATAATAATATTTTATTTTTTTCACCCACATCGAGATCATTTTAGTAGGAACCGTATTCCATAATTATGTTTTTCATTATTTGTTACCTTTTCTATTTTATGAATTCATCAAAGAATCATATGTCAAGGCCTCCTTCAGAAATCCATTTAATCCTTGACATCTCTAATGCGAAAATATATTGTTAAAGCATCATGTCCACAAAGGTGTTTTCCCATTTGGAGAGTTCATTAGAATCTACCTGATTCTAGTTTTTTTCAAGACATGACTCATGATATAAATCTCTAGACCAATTTCCAAAAAATCCTGACAGCGAAGAGGCTTGCCTCTTATCTTTGTTTGAAGATCTCATCGGAGACTCCTACGTTTTTTATGAAGTTACATCCTTGATTTTTCTAGTGTAGGTTTTTTCCATGATTCTCTAACCATATACTAGAATCTCTGGTCCTCCGTATAGATATATGATAAAATATTCCCTTACCATGATCTCTCCTTTGTGCCACAACAATAAACATTTAAAAGTGATTTTAATGGAAATGAGCTAGATGTGATACCTTAATATCATAGTAGGTGGTGATGGAAAGATGTTATTAAGTAAACAATAGAGTCATAAATAGTTCTATTTTATTCCCCTTTTTTTCACCAGGTGAACTAGTCTCCTATGATATTATAATCTCTAAGACTTCTTCTTGCAATATAAGGAATGTTGTCTTGACTATTCTTGCAAGGGATGGTACCCTCCCCTTTCTTCTCCATTTGTTATAACAATGCGTTGATGTCCCTACCCACAGATAATGTAAAGGTTCCAATGTAAAAAGAACCAAGATCAATATAAATATATGTATATATTAATCCAATGTAACTCAATTGAACTATTTTAATATATATTTAAGATTAAAATGATTTCTGATGTTTTTTAAATTTTCACATTAAAATCACGCTTTCTCACCACACCTATGCAATTAGATTTAAATTTAATTTTCCTACTATGTGAATTTAATTTGGAATATATAAACACATATTTAGAATCAGAATAATACTTATAGACTAATAAGTCTAAAATAATTTTTGATCCAATATATTAGTTAATGTAATTAAAATTAATTACAATAATTAAGGTAAAAATTAGTTTACATTGGGGTTAAAATTTAATATTTAGGGGAAAATGACCAAGAAACATGTAAAAAACATTCTATTCCTTTTTTATTAATAGATCCCCTCTCAATTATACTTCTACAAGTTTGTGTGACACCATTCCTGGAAAGTGACCCATATAATAAGTCCTGAAAGGTAAAAGAAATAAAGGATCATTATTTAACAGTAAAATTTATAAATCCTTGATATGTTGAAAAACATCATATTTTCATTCAAACATATCATTTTTTCAGATACATATGTTATTATTATCAAAATAGTTTTTCAATTATTTACATAGATTAATTAGATTCATAAAATGATTATGAAATTATATTTTAGTGATTATTTTGTTAATAAATAAATATAAAATGATAATAAAAATATAAAAATTAATGGAAATTAAATGAATTATAGTGTTAACATATTTTTGTAGATGGATAGGAAAAGATACCTACCTATGAACATATTATATTTCATGTCCAAAAATGCATTTAAATTTCTAAATATAAATTATATGAATAATTTCAAAATATAGAATAATGTTATTTTATAATAAATGATATTTTATTAAAAAATAAAAGACTAAATAAACTATATATTGCCAATTTTATTTTCAACTTAGTATAAATATTAAAATGGCTGATTAATGGAACAATTTATATTTTTTAATGGACATATTTACATATAAATATTAAAAACATTGTTAACACAGTTTGAGTTAAAGTTGTTTTTTTCATGTTACATCCATTTTTTTAAAAATTAATTTACAAAAAACATAGTATTTTTATTCTATAAATTAGAAATGATATTTAAACTTAATTAGGTCTATATTTACTATAAAACAAAGAATTAATTTATTATTAATGTTCAAATTACATAGGAATGAAATCTAGTTACATTAATAATATCCAAAATGGTAAAAATGGGGAATCAAAGAAGTTAGGGAACCGCACAATAAAACCAACTTATTTTTGTTCAGAGGATGTTTTCCTCCACATTAATTTTACTTTCCTCTATAAATTTTCCTTTTTTAGGGCACATGATGTTGGGGAGATCTTTTAATAGTGTTTACCATCTCATATTTACATGAATACCACTTCACCAGCATTACAATCAGTCATTCAGTCTTCCCCATCCACACAAGTCTCAAGCTAAATTGGTTCATCCTACCCTATAACAAATAAGCGTAAAAAATTACATACATTAAAATCGAATGTTTTATTAATAAATAAAGAAATCCATGGAATTCGTTTGGTGAAATCCAAAATCAGGTGTCAAAAAATGTGGAATATAGAGACAGATGGGACAAGTAGGTTTCAGTGTAAGGGATTTTTATCTAACATCTTCATTAGTGAGGAATACAACATTTTCAATAATTATTTCTTTGTATGGTTTTTATTATTTATATATTTCATTTATTATCATGATGGACTCATATTGCAAGGTATTCTATGTTTCAATTATAATTATCTCATCTATGGGGTTTGTATTTGAAAATTTTCATGTGGTAAAAATTATCTTAAAAAAACATACATTATTTTATGATTATTAAAATTCTCTTGAAATAGTAACAATTTTTTAATAATTTTTCTATGGAAATTATATATTTTTTTCGTATTCATGTATGATATAATTTTTTTTTTGTAAATTTGCATTCAATTTTTATATAAGGTGTTCACATTGAAAGTTGTATGGTTTATTGGGGAGATTTTTGTAAATATGTTTACATTGACGAATTATGATATTTGAAAAAGAACATTGTTTATGATTTATATTGATTATTTTATATATGAAGTATTTTTAGAAATAAATTATATTGGTTTGGGACCTATTAATGAAATCCCCTCAATGCAATGGAAGTTCTTTGGATGAAATCTGTTGGTGAAAACACTTTGTGTTTGTATCAAAGCAGTTTTAAATTGATAGGACGATAGATACTGATAAGAATCGGGTGTGTTTCTACCCACAAGCATAAATTGAATTTGGGATATATAATGATAGTTACTGTCACGAACCAACCCAGCCAACTATGAATAGGTTACTCGAGCCAGTCCACGACATGTCCTGAGGGGCATTCTCGATCCTCCCAATGGGATGGAAACTATTCCTACGAATCAAAACAGACATGTTTGAAAGAATTAAGATCAATAAAAATGATAAGATCAGATAAATAAATTAAACAAAACAATCCACAATATACAACAACTTAATAGAAATAAATAAAAAGTGGGACCAGATAGATAATACATTGAACATGTAGAAACAAAATTCAAAACTAAAAATGAACCAACACTACCTCATCCATAATGTGACCTCTTCATCCCCTTCAACAACGAAACTGAACCAACCATCACCGAGGTGACCATAACAAGAATATAACATGCCATTGAAACTAAAAACAAGAAAAGACTATAGGTATTATTATTAAAACTGAGTAGGTTGGACAACCAAATTCTATTCCCAGTACACATCCCTTAAATGAAGAAAACATTGATTAATAAGTTTTCAATAAAATATAAAAATATAGTGTTTTCCACACAATAAATTAAAATTAAACATGAATGATCGATTACAATCAAAATTTGAAATATGGGTCGAAGGGAGAAGAAAAAGAAAACCAAAAAGTTAAAGACATAGTTTTATAAAACTGAAAAAAGAAAGGATGTTTATTATTTCTGAATCATTTTTCATGAATTTATTTTTACATAAAAAAAAGTTCATAGTTTACCAAAAATGGTAACAAAATAGAGAATATGATCACAGTTTCACAATGTCAGGGAAATGGAACTATGTGTACTAGTTTCGGAGGATCACAAGAACACATAGGAACTCACAGAAAGACCAGAACATACTATACACGTGACTGATCTTGAAGGCATGCATACTCTTGATGACATCATAATGCCCTAACACCCAAATGTTGCAATACCTAGCGAGGCTGAGGGGCCCAACCCCATACCATAAATAAAAAAATATCCCCCCTACAATGGACCACTAGCAGTGCATAATATAAATACTATAATAATTGTTCCTAGTGAACTTCTTTTCTATGGTAGGTTCCCAGGAATATTTCACAACGGGATGTGCCTTTACATTTTAAAAAAATCAAATACATATATAACCACACACACTACAAAATCAGGCACCCATAAACCCCCCCAACGGTATCCCCTTGACTTAAATAATAATCACACAAGGGAGGTCCCACCCAGAGGATACTCGGATATCATAATTACCCAACAAAGAAAGTTACTCACCCCTAGGATGGTTTTCTAAAATAAACCATTTGATAAAAATACCAAATAATCCTCACATGATTTTCACATGCCAAAAAATTTCATGATGAACCACACACACAAAATCATTTATAAGGGAAAAAATAAAAAACCACATTTAATTTGAAAAAAAATATGGAATACCTTTTAATAAATATATATGAGCAACCCAAAAACACTTCTAACCCCAAAAATTCATTAAAACCCATAATTTAAATAAAAAGGCCAACTAGGTAATTTGAAAAACACTTTAAATGCATATATAATGAAATATTTGCATGAAATATGAATAAAAAAATGGATCTTAATTTATTTCACGGCAATCATTTACTCTAAAAACCCATATACAACTAACAATCATTAAATAAGGATGTGAAAATCAAGAAATAAATAATTCTTCAATTTAAAGGACAATGAAAAGGGATCCTAAATCAACTCATAGCTTGATCACAACAACGTGACATACATCACACTCATTCATTGGTTCCTACAAATCAATGGCTACAGTGTGGTAGAATTTAGCTCTCCAATGCACTCCAACAACCGTAAAAATATCTAAACATACTAATTTAAAATAATCCAAATGATGAAGCATAAAACACCTCACCTAAACATGGAAGTGCGCTCAACCATGAAAACACAGTAAAATGAAATTTCATACCAAAAAATTATCCACACTACAAATAGAATACCATGACTTTAAAAAAATCATAATAGTAAATTAAATTTGTTCAAAGGAGTGGAGATAAAAAAATATCACCTTGAATTATGGCGGTGAATTGAATCATCCCAAATCGCCTCTCCTTTGGGTATAGTGGATGGAATGTGGTCCGACATGACCCATGGAATATTCCAAAAACCCTAAAGCCCGATGAACAGAACTATGAAATTAAACCAGAACCATAGAGTTTTAATCAACTCAAATGAAAACCCTAATCTAGAATGGAGTACAAAAACCAAAGGAGGAGAGGCCTACAAATGAGGGGTTTCATGGCTACACCGGATCATGGTGGAGGTGCTTTAAAATTGGGTTTTGGATTGTAGTAGAAGACCACCCAAAAAGGAGTTTCCCTAAAGGAGGCAGGTTGGAAAGGGATATAAAAGCCACATGTCAGCTAGAAAGGCATGAAAGAGGTTGTGGGTGGGCCAGAAAAGGATCCTGCTGGGATGTGTGCTGGGAGGACATTGAAGGAGTGGCAGAGGCGTTGTGGGGGTGTGCCTACTACAATAGGAGGAGTCTTGGATGTATGTAGAAGAGGTGTGATTGAATGAGTCCAAGAGGCGGGCGGCTGCACACAAGGAAGTCCAGGGGGCGCTGTCGTGTGACAGATAAAGAACAGGTTGGGGGTGGGGAGGGGAGTGGTGTCCCTACTAGGGCTTATCCCAAAAAAGTGTATTAAAATAAAAATTAAAATAAAATCTCAAAATTATATTATAATAATAATAATTTATTATTCATTTTACTTTGAATAATAATAATTTTATTATTATTACCAATGTTACAATAATAATAAAAATAATTGTAATATTAATAGTACAATGATAATAATAATAATAATAACAAAAAAAATGATATTAATACCAAACGTAATAATATTTAAAATGATAAATTTGTTTCATTTCATTTTATAAAATAATTATATTTATTAAAAATAAAGAATAATAGTATTATTATCAAATTAAATAATATTATTATTATCATATGAAGAATAATAATATTATTATGGTTTAAATATTAACCTTGTTTTCTAGTTATAAAATTTCATTTATCATTCTTTTTCAATTATCTTAATTTATATATTTAATTTTTTATTTATTTGTACTTTTAAGAAACCACATATTCACTTGGACTGATTCCACAGACACCAATAATGGTATGGTGGTCGCGAACCTACCCATGACACCCTCTAAAAAAATTGAAATTTGAAAATTTCAAACCCAGATCAACAATAAAACTCATCCAAATGACGCATGGATAAGAAAATAATAAAATATATAAGAGTATGAGGTCGGGGTGTGACAATTTCCCCAAACCTAGACATTTTATGCTCCCATAAATTCCCCATGCCCAATGTTAGCCATGAATTGAGTCCATGGTCGAATATATCCAGAAGAAACCTGGAGTATCGGGTTAGATATTTTTTCCCCAAGTCACAACGGACAATCCCTAATGAAACCCCAATAAAAAAAGGTGATAAAAAGAGGGTTTCTCCCCAATACAATGGTCCACTAGCATAAAAAGAAAAAACATATAACCCTAAAGAGGGGGGTGGATCATGAATGCACATCCAAATGATCCAATCCATCTTCTGTACTGAAATAGAAACAATTCCACCAATGAATCTTGGATATGAAACCATTATATGTCCTACCAATACATCTGGACACTGGAACAGAGGAGTCCTCCACAGAATTGAATCACACTGTAAGAAAACCTAAGACAAATAAAGAGCCCAGAGAGAGCACCATTTGATTTCACCAAGCATCTTCCTAACGAACATAACTGAGACCAAAAAAATTGAGAATTGGTCAATTTATTCATGGTACTAATACACATTCAATGATTAAATATGAAATATATACCATGGTAAGAGTAGCTCAGTCCACTCAGATTGATGTAGAATAAGATCATCATAACACATTAACGAGAATGAGCATATTCAGGAGAAAAAATGAACAAGGAATCATGAGAAATTTCTATTCCAAAACTAGAATCACTAACTAGGAAAATATTCCTCACACACTCGTGAAATCCTAACATTGTGAGATCTTTACCCTATGACATGTGGTAGGGGAACTGATGGTTGAATCGTCTCATGCCTCACAGTGCTTCATATTCATATTGTTATCCCCAAATTCAAATTCCTCCTACTGATTCAAACATCCAAAATGATGGTATGTTTTCAAAGGGATGCAACATGATGGCTTAATATGAAAAAAATGACTATTATAGTGTCACACAAGAGAATAATCAGATAAACGTGCTACCAACACTGACAAATATGGTTTCATATAGACAGGTTCATCAAACATGCACTCCTTGCCAGATGGGGAACCATTGGAAATTCCAAACACCATTTACCACACCCAATACTCTAATAATGATGATAAATACCATATCTACTAGTCCAAAAATGATCCCTCAGAAAACTCTTGGATTGTAGGAATGTTAACACCATCAGAAATTCTCAATAACCCGATTGACCACTATAATTCTACAAACAATAAAAAATACCTCAAATAAAAATCGATTATATAAATAAATACGAAACACATGAGAATATTTGAGAACTTAGAAAGCCTTTCTAGAAACATAAGAAAACTTTATGTGTGGTATACTAAGAACAACATGAAAAACCCAATTGTTATTTCCATCAAGGCAAAGCCTAATCAATGCAACAACCCATGAAAAGGGAAATAGGAACATAATCCAAACATATACAAACACAAGTAATAATTTTATTTTCTGAAAAGCACCATTTTATTTATATTTAAAAATATCACATATGGTATCTTATGTATCATAACATGTGTGTTCATACAATCCCACTTAAATCATCTGAGATCATGTTCCCCCCACACTCTCTGTGTATACCCAAACACATGTGACCATCCATAAAGAATATCAAGGCTCAATCCCTTCATTACCTTATCAATTAAAAATTGAAACCAAAATTTACAAATAATAACACTTTCTATTTAAAAACCCTCCTCCCCAATTTCATAAAATGTTATTAAAAATGCTCTTTTTTCCATTTCACAACCAAATTCATTTTTAACACACACTCACCTAATCTGGCACTGAAATGAAAAACATCCAACAAAAACCCACTAGATTGAGAAACTTGGGATTAAGACTAACCTGACAACATGGTGGTGAGGCATGCCCCAAATAAGTTATAACACTAAGGGGACCTTGAATTAGGCATTGGGACTCCACATGGGTTACCACCCCATGTGTGGCTGCAACATGAACCAATTTACCTCCATTTTCCTCCCGTAATCCCAAACAATGCAAGACAGAACACTCAAAAACCATACCACCCCTAGTCACTCAGGTCTTGTCATGAGCCGTGCTAATCATTCACCGACACGTAACCTTTTCCTGAAACCTAACAGTCCAAATCTACTTCTACCATACACCCCAAATAACAGGGGCCTTATCTAACACCATTTTTCTTAAACCAACATGTCCAACCCTGAACTGGTAATCTGAGCCTATTTGTGGCTTGTCTTGAAGGGCATTCCCTAACCCCATTATATGGAAACTTGTGTCGGGAATCAAAACATACAAGTGGTAATGATTTATGCCCAAAATAAATAACCAGGATCAGATAAAGAAATTGAACCAAACAAAACACAATATCTATAGACTCAACATAAATAAATAAATAGTTGGAGAAGATACATAATAAACTGAAAATGCCGAAAGAAAATACAAATCTAAAAAGCACCCATGCTACCTCGACCATAATGTGACCTCTTGGTCACATACCACCATTAAACTGAACCAACCAACAATAAAGTGACAATACCAAGACTAGAACATTCAAATGAAATACTAAAAACACAAAAGCACTCTAGGAATGAGTTTGAAATCATTTTAGTTAGGTTCGAATAATTCTATTCCTAGTGCTCATCCCATAAATAATTAAATCATTAATTACAAGGAATAAACTAAAATATATAAATATAGAGTTTCCCAAACATTACATTTCAAAAAAACAAATGCACATGATCCATTACCATTTTTATTTGAAATAATGCTGGAAGGGTGGAGAAAAATGAAATTAAAAGGTAAAGACTTAGTTTTCTAAAACTGGAAAAAGAAGGATGACTATTATTTCGAAAAAATCTTCTTAAAGATAGTTTTACATAATCCCAAGTTGAAAATTTACCAAAAATAGGTAGCGAAACTAGGAATAGGAATACATTTTCACAAAGTGAGGGCAATTTAACTAAGCGTTCTAGTATCATAGGAGAACAGGAACAACTATGAATAAAAAAGAAGACCATAACATAATATATATGTGACTCATCCCGAAGGCATTCCTACTCTGGATGATGTCATATCTCCCTAACCCCAAACCATCTCCCTACCTATCCTAGTTGAGGGGCCCGATCCCATAGTAGTAATTACTAAAATACCCCCTTCTATGGGAAACTAGCTGTGCATAATCTTATTATTGCATCAATCATTCTAAGTAAACCTATTATATATGGAAGGTTCCCATGCATATTTCAAAAAGTGGTGTTACATACCATTTTAACCAAAAGGATCATATATATATATATAATCACCCACACTACATAATCAGGCTCCCCCAGCCACCCCACAGATAGTTCCTTCCCTTAAATTATTATCAAACAAGGGAGGTAACATACAAATGACAATCCCATATCCTAACCACCCAACGAGGTAAGTGAACCACACTTAGGATGGTTTTCCAAAATAAAACCATAGATAAATATAACAAATGGTCCTCACATGATTTTCACATACACAATGATTTCTTAAAGAACTACACACGCCCAAAATCATTTCCTTAAAACATAATAAACACTACTTCAATTTTTTTGAAAATTGGAATCCATTTATGAAATATATTTTAGAATACACCACACATTTAAACCCCATACATTATTTTAAAAACTACAATTTACTTATATAGTCCAATTGGAAAATTTGATAAGCACTTAGACTGCACATGGAATAAAATAGTTTCTTGTAATCCACATTTAAAAATGATCCTACTTTATTTAAAATCAAAATTTTAATCAATAAATCATATACCACTAAATACCATTAAATAAATATTTGAAAATCAAGAAATCAATAATTATTTAACATAAAGAAAAATATAAATTTTCCTACCCTAACTCACAGCTCGATCACGACAACACAATAAGCATCGTGCTTGCGTAGAGGTACCCGTGACCCAATGATTATGATGTCACAGAATTTACCTATACAATGCACAAAATAACTACAAAAAATAACTAACAACATTAATTTAAAATAATCCAAATGAATAAGTAGTAAAACCATCCTCTCAGCGTGGTGGTGCACTCTTCCTTGAAAACACGGTGAGGCACTATTTCTTACCAAAAAATTATCCATACTACACATTGAAAAAATAGTACTTCAAAACAAAATTAAGGAACTAAAATAAATATTGCCAACCCATCAGTGATAATAAAACTCTATCCACAAATGAAAAATTTGAATAAAAACATCCTGAATTGCCTCAACTCTAGCAACAATGGACAGAACGTGATCTGAAATGACCTCTGATAGCTTTCAAAAAACCTACAACAATATGAACACAACAAATGGATTAAAATTGAACCATAGGGTTTTAGGAAAAATGAAGGAAATCACCAAAATGGAATGGAGTACATAAACCAAAAGATGTGTGCTTTACCAATTTGGGGATTCACAGCCATACCAGAAGAAGGTAGAGGCGTTGCGCAACGATGTTTGGCTTCACACTGGATGACTGCCAAATAGAATGTGGCACCTGCGGTGGATAGCCAGATTGGGAGCTGGAGGTCGTGGGTCTGCCGGAAAGGCATGACAGAGATCACTAGTCATCCAGAAAGGGAGCTTGATGGGATGCGTGATGGATGGATAGTGGTGGTATGGCCGAGGCGTGGTGGGGCATGCCGGCTGTGATGGGAGTAGGTAGGCAGGCAGTGGGGGGGTAGCGGTGACACCTAGGATTTCTCCACTAAAAAGATAATTCGAATAAAAAATAAAATAAAATCTAAAAATAGCTTTATAAAAATAAAAAGTACATATTAATTTTAGTTTGAATAATAATAATTATATTATCAATGTTACAATAATTAAAATACTAATAATAATAATATTACAATGATAATAATAATAATAATAATAACACAAAAATGATATTAATAACAAATGTATTAATATTTAATATTATAACATTGTTTTTTTTATTTAAAATAATTATTATCTTTTTAACAATTTAAGAATAATATCACTATTATAAAAATAAATCACAATAACAATATCATATGCACAAAAATATTATTATTATTGTTGTTTAAACATTTGGCCTGTTTTATTTTTAAAAATATTGGTTTACCATTGTTTTTAAATTTACTTAATTTATTAATTATTTGAACTAACGGGAAACCGCCCATTCCCCAGGACCAAAAACATGGGAACCATTAATGGTATGGTGACTGAGCACCGGCCGAAGATAAAAAAATCAAACATCAAAATTTTGAAATTGGGACCCAAACTAAACCTCATCTAAACTAAGTGAGACCGAGAAAATAATAAAATAAATTATAATATATAGTTGTGGTGTGACAGTAACAGTCATGGTGACAGATCGTGATAGTTGGAACATCCAACATTATACATTCCATCATTATTATTAAATTAAATTGATTGATTTGAATGAAGATACATTGTTAATTGTAAAGATCATAGGATTATTTTTATGTATTATTTACATTATATTATATTAAAACCAAATTGTCAGTACGGGAAAAGGGGTTTTTGCGACGGGTTATTTGCGACGGGAATAAATCTCGTCGCCAATAGTCCCGTTAGAAACTTATTTGCGACGAGGGTAGTTTCCCGTCACAAATAACCACTTATTTGCGACGGGGAAATCTCACCCATCGCAAAAGGCTTGGAGCGCAGAGCGCACCAAACCGCGGGAAAGTTATTTGCGACGGGTGGTTACCACCCATCGCAATTAAACGGCGGCGGTAAAAACTATTTGCGACGTGAATATACCCCCCATCGCAAATACCCGGTGGCAGTAAAAACTATTTGCGACGAGAATATACCCCTCGACACAAATAGTATGTTGGAAGGTTATTATTTGTGACGGGTCCCGTCGCAAATAACTATTCAACCGTTGACCGTGAAAAATGCGGGCTAAAGTATTTGTGATGGGTCCCATCGCAAATAATACTATTTTCCACGGGTATCTTATCGCAAATACTCTCGTCACAAATAAGCTAACCTATAAATACCCCCACCCATTTTTTTCTATTCATTCTCAACTTCTCTCAAAACTCTATTATTAGAGTTCACAGTTTCTTAAGTTTAATTTTTATTTCCAGATTTGATATTGATGTCTTCAACAATTATCGAAGATCAACCTCAGATCAATTTTAAAGGTATTTATGTTCTTTTTAATTTAATATTTATTTTAAATTTTTTAATAGTTTTATTTATTTTTAATTAGTTGTAATTTAATTATGATTATATTGTTTTGTTATTTAATAAATTTAAATTATTAGTATTAATTGTCCATAGTTAATGGTAATTAGTAGTAATTAATAATAATTAGAAATAATTAATAATAAATAGGAATAATTAATAATTAATAGGAATAAACCTCCCACGTGCGTGCATTAACCTTTACAACTAAGCCATTTCATTTTTTATACATTTAATGATTTGTCTATATATATATAGTTATATTTATTCGTATATTAATATAGATTTATATTAATATAAATATATTTTGTTATATATATATATATATATTTATTCGTATATTAATATATATTTATTCTATTTATATATATATGTAGTTATAAGTTTTTATTCGTATATTTATTTGTATATTAATTAATATATATTTATAAGCTTAGTTTAAAATAAATTTATAAAATATGGGTTTTTATGTATATGTATAAATAAATAAATAAATAAATAAATACATATATACAAAAGATACACACACACACACACACACACACACTCACACACATATATATATATATATGTATAGTTATGAATGAAAACATAGGAATGAGGGGGTGAAAATCTACCGAGAATGTTAAAACGGCTATAACTTCTAATCCGTAAGTCCGTTTAAACTCCACAACTAGTCAAATCGAAGAACATGAAACGATCTTTGATATGATATGCGGTATAGGCCAAACGGATATTCGGATCGGATGTTATAGCCATTTGAATGTTAAAACAACCATAACATCTAATCCAGAAGTCCGTTTCAGCTCCACAATCAGTCAAATCAAAGATCATGAAACGATCATTGATATGATATATGGTATTGGTTTACCGGACATCGTGAGCAGAAGTTATAGCTGTTTAAACGGTGAAAAACTGGGGTACCCCGACTAAAAACTCAATTTTGGAGGCCTTCGTAGCCTTTTTTGGCCTCAAAAAAACCTTAGACGGGTTTCACCCATCCCAATGTCTGTAGAGATCGTCGCAGGCTTCGATTTGATATGCTGTGGAGCTCAAACGGAGTCACTGATCAAAAGTTATGGCCGTTTGAAGTTTGGGTTTCATTTTTAACTTATTTTCCATCTTTCATTATTTTTTTTATTTTTTTTATATTCAAAGATTTATAAAATGAATATAAATTGATAAAAATTACATAATTACTAATTAAAAATATTTTTTAATTTATTTTATAAGCCTCTTTTATTGAACATCTTATATATTCATATTTGATTTTCATTCTTCCTTTCTAAAACATATTTAAAAAATAAATATTATATTTATATCAATAAAAATAGGTTTATTGATTTATATAATAAAAAATAAATTTTTAATTTTTTTTAATTTTTTTATTATTATTTGCGACGGGAATATATTCTCTCCGCAAATACCTGCTTCGAAGCAACCATTTGCGAAGGGAAAAGGGCCCTTCGCAAATACTTGTTTGCGACGGGCCCATCGCAACAGATTTTTTTAAAAAAACCAGAAACCTATTTGCGACGGGCCCATATCCCATCGCAAATAAGTGTTTTTGCGATGGGCCCATCGCAAGAAAAAATAGTTGCGACATGATCCCATCAAAAATGACCCGTCGCAAATATCTATATTTCCCCTAGTGTGTTTATTAAATATTTATTCATGATATATTCCTTAATACATTAACCTTACAATGGATTTTAGATAACCCTTAATTTGATTCCTTTTCCTTGGGTATGAATAAGAATTCATTGAATCACATTCAAGGATGTTGATAATGTTATTATGTTATGAATTTTATATTTTTTTATTCCCAATGATAAATGGGTTCCATATATGTGATATAGTTTTCAATGACATCTAATATTACTAGTCCATTAATATTTTATTCTTTGTAATAATTCCAATATAATAATGTATGGTACCAGATCTATGCTTCTAGGGTTTGGGAATTACAAAATAAGATAAGCCATTTTTTGTGATATAGTGTGATAGAAAACAAAATCATGAGAATGACGCAGAAACGAAACCTTATATCAAATAATGAGGAAATAAGACCGCACAAACTAAAAATTATAAGAAAACATGAAGGGAAATATTTTAATATTTAATGTATAAATCCATGAAGATAATTTTGAATAAATAAAATCAATGAATGAAAAGAAATAATATATAGAATAGAAACCCTATCTTTAGAATTATAATCATATAGGAAAAGTGTATAATGAGATGGAATATGTTATCTCACATTGATGATAAGTAAACATAAAGGTAAATAAATGTTATTATAATCTTGTTATTATTTGAATATAATTTTTAAATATATTATTGTAAAAAAATCAATTGGAAAATGTAGAGTATTAAGAATTAAAATATTGAGTCTCGACTCATTTGGAGGCTCCTGTAGAGACCACCTCATTTATTAATACCTATTTTATATTATACTCAGGATTTAAGGAACGGTATGTTTTGAAGACCAGAACATGTAAAACATTTATAAGAGAGCTAGGGGATATATTTTTTTAGAAAATTATCAGGAGAAGTGGAATAATAAGTGAGTAGATATATACTGGTTTGGGGTTGTATTTATTATAGGAGTAAAAATTATTTTTAGAATGAAATAATGAAAATTGTTTTCTCCACCCTATCAATAACATTGACTATTAAGAATACTTATAGAAATATATAATTTTAATGTTTAGATATGATTAAATTAAATAATCTTTGATGGAATTAATTATAAAATCCACTTATAAATAGAAATACTATATTTTTCCATATTTCACTATCCATCGAAGTATTTAACTTGTTGGGAAAATAACAATAGATTCACCCTTACATAATCCTATCATAATACATAAAAACTAATAAATATTTTTCAAAAATATATGTTTAAATAGTCAATTATACTATATTACTCTACAACCAAATATAAAGTTTTAATGTGTAGAAAAAAAATATTATAAATTTATAAATTCTTATACATTTTGGTAATTTTTTTATATAATTAATTCATTATATTTTAACTCTTATAATTTCATATTTCATTATTGATTATCATTATCTGGGAGGATATTTTAATATTTTACAAAATTATATTTTTTAATATTCCAATATTTAATTCACAATTTCACTTGTCATTCTACTATTCCAATATAATTTTTATAATTTTTATTACAATATAAATAATATTCAAAAAATCATATACATTTATATTATGTATAATATTCTTCATTAATAAAACTTCCTATCATGGTAATTTATATTTTTTATGACATATTAATGATGAAACTATTAGTACATGTAATGTTTTAATATTTTATTGATAGAGATAAATATTAATCATAAAAAACCTAAGATATTAATTTATTAGTTAATTTGAAACTATGTGTTATTTATAATAAAAAATGTTTTAAAAGACTAACTATAAATAATGTGTTTCATCTTATGAAGAAATCTAATGAAAAAGTAATTATTTGAAAATGCACTCATTATATGAAAAAATTAGATGAAAATTTGTTGACGCATTAAAATTATTTTCTATCGGTAAAAGAAAAAAGTAAAATATAAGTATAGATAATGAGATCCTATTTTCACATATTATGACTCAACACCTAATGGAATCTTTTAAGTCAATTATTTTATTTATAGATTCACTTGATACCTACCATCATTATTCTAGGATTCATGATTAACATATAGGTTATAGAATATATGAAATGGGTTTCATTACATTTTCAATCGACAAAAAATATTGAATACATATATAATTTTTTTTAAATAATACCTAAAAATCACAATAATTATATATATAATTATATATTATCATATGATGTAAAAGAAAAGAATAAATCCAAATTCAAAATCATGAAACACAAAAAAATACTATTGAATATAAAAATAACACTACTAAAATCTTCAAAGTCCTTTATAATGAGAAAGAATTGTTTATACAAATTTCTGAAACATGGTTTAAAATATATTGAAATTATATGTACAATAATAAATATTTTTAATTCATACTAAGAATTTTCATCCAAAAGAACTCTTATGTGGATTTGGAGGAATCGAGAAAAATATTATATAAAACAATAATTGAAATCATATGTAATTTATTGCATGGTTATATAAAAATAAATATTTCCTCAAATGCACTAACCATATTTGTTTTATATAGAAATTATAACAGGGAAATTAAATTATACAAATAAAGTTATCTGACACACACTTTCTCCTTCAACTAGAAACCCTCAGGTTACAATGTAATATTTCATGGTTCACCAATCCAATATCATATATACAAAATGACTGTAACATCCCAAGTAAGTAATGAATAATATATATTTTTATCTATGTCTATTAATGAATTAGATAGTGTTTTAGAGGCTTAAAATGAAAATTAATCCAATCTTATGGAATACACTAATATTCTTAAAAGATTGTTTTACTGCCTTTTGATGGAAAAACCTTTTTAAATAAAACTTTTTTACAATTTTATAATCTATATTTGTCAAAATAAACATATTCATTATGTTTGGGACATTATAATTTACATTGGATAAATTTTTGGTATTTTTCTGAAAATGTTCAATTTTTAATGAATAGTGAAAAATACTGCATTTTACATCAAAACTGCTATTTCATTTAATTTAATTATATGGTTAGATTATATTTTTAATTGGTATTAATGTGTAATATGAATATATTTTTACCATTTAATCCAATGGTGGTCATTAGGATTAATTTCACATTGATATTGGTCATAAAGTAATGCCAAACTTTTCATAGATAATGTTTCAAAAAAACCCGCTATTTGTTTTGACTGCGGGAATTATGATTAAATCAATTATTGCAATTTATGTGTTTGGAATTTGGTAAAATGGATTACATACATGGAATCATAAGGTCCAAATTATGTAATTAAGACTCTTTTTTTTGACATTATGAATAGTAATGACAGTAATTATCTTTAATTATCTTGATTAATGAGTAATCAAGTAGTTAAGGATAATAAAATAATATCATAATAATAAAAAATGACCCCAAAATGTGTCCTAAGGCTATGGTTTGTCTCATGGCCGACCATGGGATGCCTTGTGCCAAACTTTGGGGCCCCATGAAATCACTTTTGTGAAAAAGTGACTTTTTATCTTTTTATTTTTTTAAAGAATGTTAAATGTAACAAAGAATGTATCATCTAAGTAAAATATTTTTAACTTTTTCTACATAGATTATATTTTAGACTATAAATATTCATTGGAAAGATAAAATGATTTTCTACATCATAGTATTTTTTTATAATATTTAGACATTAAATAAATTCAATTATTTATGACATCATAATGATGCAGCGATGACCTCATTATTTGATGATTTAAATAAAATGGAAAGATACTTTAAAATCTAAGACCTAAACATGTCCAAAACCTATTGGATGGGTGGATTTCGAAGCCGTATCACCATACCCTGGAATTATATCAATGTGGGACCTTTTGAATCCGAAAATAATTTCCAAATAAAGTAACATTTCTTTTCTTTCCAAGAGTGCCCCTCCTCTCCTCTTATAAAAGGCCCCCACCTCTACCTCCTTACCCACACTCCCAAAGCCTTTGGCTCGGAAAAACCCTGCCCATTTTGTCTCTCCACATCCCTATCTTACTCCTTGAAGCCTCACTTTGGGCAGACGTCTTCCCAAGGAAGTCATTGAGCTCAAACCAAAGGGAGTTACCCGATTTTAAGGTAATGTATTCACTTGAGTCCTTTTGTTTTATTTTGCTTATCCAACACCCTAAACTCTTTTTATTCATTTCTTTCGTAAAAAATAAAGTATCTTCAATATAATAGGATGTTTTTATAAGAAGGATTCGAGCTACAATTACACACACCTACATCTAATGGTTAAAGAACATACTATTTCTGTGGATGGCGAATTTCTGCCTCCCGAAACGATGATTGTTCAACATTCTTTTAACACCTTCAAATGTGGCCATTAAGATGACAATATATTTATATATGATATATAATATGTTTATGTTTTCCTTAAGCTTCTGTATTTTTCATTCTGGGCATACCTTTATGGTTCCCATTATGGGTAAACGCTGTATCTTCATTTAAGGAAGTACGGACTACCGCCAACTCAAATTGATTTTATTCCTTAAATACCATATGTGGGACGTATAAAGGATGGAGTTATGATATTATATATGATATTACACTAGAGTTATAATATACCTTCATATAATTATGATTCCATTGTATAAAATATGAAATAGAAATTAAAGTAGCGTTTATGCGTACGTACGGCTTACCGTCTCCATGAACGGTGCATTTCATTTCGTACCTCTAAATGATTATGTAATATTATAAATTAATGAATTTACTGGATATATATGACATATATGATATCTAAATCATGAATACCATTCTGGATTTAATGGATACATGAAAAACTTGTAATTATAAAGGGCTTATTTTTGACTCAAGTGCCAATGATCGTTAAAATGACCGTTATTAACATAAATAATTACATAGTGTTAATGACATGGAAATAAGTGATATAAAAGCAATAATGAACTTGAAAAAGGTTCTTAAACAAGTAGAAATTAACTCATGTTTATTATTCAGGAGATTAAAGAACGACCGAGTCACGTCGGACCTGAGGTATGGGATTTCATCTCAATCTCCTTTCATTGAGGCATATTTTGTTTTATACACAACCTTATTTTATATGGTGTATAAAACCCTTTTACTTTTACGTTTATCCAAAAGAAATATTTTTTATACGAAGCGTTTTACTAAACGACAATAGTTAATGTTTTTTCATACGTATGTGGCGACAACGACTTCTCTGCCGCCGTGACCATTATTTTAGTTTCGGCTTCCTCTACAAGCCATACCTTCTTTTTAAAAGAAAAATAAATAAAATGTTTTAATTTTCTTTTATTTTGGTATTGAAAATGGTTTTCATAATTTTATTTATATCAATGTGTTGTATTGATATCTTGTGATTGAAAGGTGGAAATGTTATGTTTCATTTATGCATGTTTTATGTGATACGATTATGTTGAGGTTCTTGGGAATTATTATGAAGAAGGGTGGTTCCGTGATAAACTAAGGGCGGGTGAGTCCGATATAGCTCTCCAATGCATTGGGTAACATGAAGGAGTGAAACGTTAAGGTTTATCCGAAGAGATTTAGGAAATATATTGTGATGGGTATTCCAAACGTAACCAAGAGGGTTACTCCCTACGTAAGAATGTTATGAATTCCTCAAGTCACCTTTATGTCTTATGATTTCTATGATTTATTAATGATTTGATGAGGTATGTTTTATGGGTAAAGTATGATTTCATTCTTATGTATATATGAACTCATGTTTCCTTTCCATATTTTTTTATAACCCATACAGATCTTTTTATGCTTATCCCTTTTTTTTGAAATGTTTTTCACAGGTCAAGGGAATGGTTCATGATATGATGATAGTGTCACAGATGTGTCAAGAAAGAATCCATGTTTTATTTTAAATATGTTCAATTGATGGGAAAAATGAATACTATCTTTATGTAACCACTTTGTTTAAATGTGGAATGTAATGCAAGTTTTATGATCTAATTCTCTAAAAATATAAACCCGAAATGATCCTCAATGTGTAATCTTGTAATAACTCAAGACTAAGTAAGGAATAAGGCTGGGGCCTTATAGTTGGTATCAAAGGTCGGTTTAGATAACTTTAGGAGTTATAATTCTATTAAATGATTATCTAAAAATAATTTTTTTGAAATGATATAGAATATAAAGATTACCATGTGGCTTTGCCTAAGATATTTCTGTGATAAGAATGGTTTTCCATAGAGTAAACACATCATCTTTTCAGGGAAGGAATACATAGTATAATGACCTTTCGAATCAGCAACCAGAGATGGTCGGAATCAGAATTGAGCAGTTTTGGATCAGTTTAATCAGGTGATAAATGGTGGTTCTTTTTATTGATGATATTTTAGAGTTTTATAAAAGTAAAGAAGAGCATGAAAGATATTTAAGGGTTATTTTGAAAACATTGAAATAAAATAAATTGTATGGGGAATTCAGCAAGTGTGTGTTTTGGTTGCAAAAAAATTCTTTCTTTGGTCATATTGTTTCTAAAGATGGGATAACTGTTGATCCTGCAAAAACAAATGTTATGGAAGACTGGCCAAAACCCACAAATTTAACTGAGATTCATAGCTTCCTTGGTTTGGCAGGCTATTACCAAAGGTTTGTTAGAAATTATTCACGGTTATCTAGTCCAATGACTAAGCTAACTCGGAAGGGTGTTATGTTTATATGGACAAAAGAATGTGAGGGTTGTTTTCAGGAATTGAAAAGAAGATTGCCGAATGCTCCAGTTTTGTCACTACCTTCCAAAAATGGTGAGTTTGTTATATACAGTGATGCTTCATTGAAAGGACTTGGTTCTGACCTAATGCAGAATGATCAGGTAATTGCTTATGCTTCCCATCAGTTGAAAACTCATGAGGTAAATTACCCTACACATGATTTGGAATTAGCTGTTGTTGTGTTTGCTTTAAAAATTTGGAGGCATCATTTGTATTGAGTAAAGTGTGAAATATATATCGATCACAAAAGTTTAAAGTATATATTCACTCAGAAAGAATTGAACATGAGACAAAGGAGATGGCTAGAATGAATCAAGGATTATGATTGTACAATTCATTACCATCCAGGAAAAGAAAATAAAGTGGATGATGTTTTGAGTCAAAAAAGTAATGCTTCATTAGAAATGATCTGTTTGGAAAGTGATCCTTTGGTTAAGGATTTGATGAACTTTGGCATAGAAGTTGTTGGTGTAGGATGTTCTTCTGTTTTGTTTTAGGTATTAGTGATATCATCTCTATCAGACAGAATCAAGCAAGCACAAAAGCAAGACAGTGAGTTGCAGAAAAAGGTAGAGCTGGTTCAGAAGGGTAATTTTCCTGAATTCAACATTGATAATGATTGTGTTTTGAGATTTGTGAAGAGATTGTGTGTGCCTTGTGATTCACAGTTGAAGAGAGAGTTTTTATGTGAAGCTCATAGTTTTCGGTTTTCAGTTCATCCTAGCAGTACTAAGATGTATAGAGATCTTCGGGAGTATTACTGGTGGGATGGAATGAAAAGAGATATTGCAGATTTTACTGTGAAGTGTTTGACATGTCAGCAAGTTAAACTAGAGCGGAAGTTACTGAAAGGGATTCTTCATCCTTTACCAGTGCCAGAGTGGAAATGAGAGAATATATCCATGGACTTTGTTGTGGGATTACGGAATACATCTCGAGGTAATAATGCAATCTGGGTTTTTGTTGATCGCTTGACTAAATCTGCTCATTTCCTTGCTATACGAGATAATTTTTCCTTAGATCAACTATCCTGTTTGTATCTTAAAGAGATAGTCAGGTTACATGGAGTTCCTCTCTCTATTGTATCTGATCATGATCCCAGGTTCACTTCTAACTTTTGGAAAGCCTTCAGAAGTCGTTGGGTACTGAATTAAATTTTAGTACAAATTTTCATCCTCAATCAGATGGGCAGTCGGAACGAACAATTCGGACCTTGGAGGATATGCTACGAGCTTGTTCGATGGATTATCGTGGAAGTTGGGACCAACAGCTTTTGTTGGTTGAATTTTCATATAATAATAGTTTTCATTTCAGTATACAGATGGCACTATTTAAGGCATTATATCGGAAGCGGTGTCGAACTCCAGCTTTTTGGGATGAAGTGGGTGAAAGGAAGTTGATGGGACCAGAATTGGTAGAAGAGATGGCAGAAAAAGTTCAGATGATACAGAAATACATGAGAACAGCTCAGAGCAGGCAGAAGAGTTATGCGGACAGCAGGAGGAAGGATCTATCTTTTGAGGTAGGTGATCATGTTTTTCTCAAAGTATCAACATGGAAAAGTGTGATGAGATTTGGTAAGAAAGGAAATCTGAGTCCAAGGTTCATTGGACCATATGAAATTCTGGAGAGAGTTGGATCAGTTGCATACCAGGTGGCTTTACCTCCAGTTTATCTCAGGTACAAAATGTTTTTCACCTTTCGATGTTGAGAAAGTATATGCCAGATCCATCTCATGTTTTGAGTCCAGAGGTAGTTCTGCTGGAAGAGAACTTATCTTATGAGGAACAACCGGTCCAGATTCTTAACCACAGGGAGCAAGTGTTACGAAATAAGGTGATTAATCAGGTAAAGGTTTTGTGGAAAAGCCACATGATAGAAGGGGCAACATGGGAATCTGAAAATGCAATGAGGGAAAAGTACCCCCATTTATTTGATAAGTAAATAAATTGCAGGGATTCAATTTTCTAAAGGGGGAAGGATGTAACATCCCAAGTAATTAATGAATAATATACATTTTTATCTATGTCTATTAATGAATTAGATAGTGTTTTAGAGGCTTAAAATGAAAATAAATCCAATCTTAAGCATGGAATACACTAATATTCTTAAAAGATTGTTTTACTGCCTTTTGATGGAAAACCCTTTTTAAATCAAACTTTAGACAATTTTATAATAAATATTTGTCAAAATAAACATATTAATTATGATTGGGACATTGAAATTTACATTGGATAAATTTTTGGTATTTTTCTGACAATGTTCATTTTTTAATGAATTGTGAAAAATACTGTATTTTACATCAAAACTGCTATTTCATTTAATTTAATTATATGGTTAGATTATATTTTTAATTAGTCTTAAAGTGTAATCTTAATATATTTTTACCATTTAATTTAATGGTGGTCATTAGGATTAATTTCACTTTGAAATTGGTCATAAACTAATGCCAATCTTTTCATAGATATTGTTTCAAAAAAACCTGCTATTAGTTTCGACAGCGGGAATTATGTTTAAATAAATTATTGCAATTTATGTGTTTGGAATTTGGTAAAATGGATTAAATATTTGGAATCAAAAGGTCCAAATTATTTAATTAATACTCTTTTGTTTTTGGACATTTTGAATAGTAACGACGGTAATTATCTTTAATTATCTTGATTAATGAGTAATCGGGTAGTTATGGATAATAAAATAATATCATAATAACAAACAATTACACCAAAATGTGTCCTAAGGCTACTGGTTGTCTCATGGCAGACCATGGGATGCCTTGTGCCAAACTTTGGGGCCCCATGAAATCACTTTTGTGAAAAAGTGACTTTTTATCTTTTTATTTTTTTAAAGAATGTTAAATGTAACAAAGAATGTATCATCTAAGTAAAATATTTTTAACTTTTTCTACATAGATTATATTTTAGACTATAAATATTCATTGGAAAGATAAAATGATTTTCTACATCATAGTAATTTTTTATAATATTTAGACATTAAATAAATTCAATTATTTATGACATCATAATGATGCAGCGATGACCTCATTATTTGATGATTTAAATAAAATGGAAAGATACTTTAAAATCTAAGACCTACACATGTACAAAACCTATTGGATGGGTGGATTTCGAAGCCGTATCACCTTAACCTAGAATTATATCAATGTGGGACCTTTTGAATCCGAAAATAATTTCCAAATAAAGTAACATTTCTTTTCTTTCCAAGAGTGCCCCTCCTCTCCTCTTATAAAAGGCCCCCACCTCTACCTCCTTACCCACACTCCCAAAGCCTTTGGCTCGGAAAAACCCTGCACATTTTGTCTCTCCACATCCCTATCTTACTCCTTGAAGCCTCACTTTGGGCAGACGTCTTCCCAAGGAAGTCATTGAGCTCAAACCAAAGGGAGTTACCCGATTTTAAGGTAATGTATTCACTTGAGTCCTTTTGTTTTATTTTGCTTATCCAACACCCTAAACTCTTTTTATTCATTTCTTTAGTAAAAAATAAAGTATCTTCAATATAATAGGATGTTTTTATAAGAAGGATTCGAGCTACAATTACACAAACCTACATCTAATGGTTAAAGAACATACTATTTCTGTGGATGGCGAATTTCTGCCTCCCGAAACGATGATTGTTCAACATTCTTTTAACACCTTCAAATGTGGCCATTAAGATGACACTATATTTATATATGATATATAATATGTTTATGTTTTCCTTAAGCTTCTGTATTTTTCATTCTGGGCATACCTTTATGGTTCCCATTATGGGTAAACGCTGTATCTTCATTTAAGGAAGTACGGACTACCGCCAACTCAAATTGATTTTATTCGTTAAATACCATATGTGGGACGTATAAAGGATGGAGTTATGATATTATATATGATATTACAATAGAGTTATAATATACCTTCATATAATTATGATTCCATTCTATAAAATATGAAATAGAAATTAAAGTAGCGTTTATGCGTACGTACGGCTTACCGTCTCCATGAACGGTGCATTTCATTTCTTACCTCTAAATGATTATGTAATATTATAAATTAATGAATTTACTGGATATATATGACATATATGATATCTAAATCATGAATACCATTCTGGATTTTATGGATACATGAAAAACTTGTAATTATAAAGGGCTTATTTTTGACTCAAGTGCCAATGATCGTTAAAATGACCGTTATTAACATAAATAATTACATAGTGTTAATGACATGGAAATAAGTGATATAAAAGGAATAATGAACTTGAAAAAGGTTCTTAAACAAGTAGAAATTAACTCATGTTTATTATTCAGGAGATTAAAGAACGACCGAGTCACGTCGGACCCGAGGTATGGGATTTCGTCTCAATCTCCTTTCATTGAGGCATATTTTGTTTTATACACAACCTTATTCTATATGGTGTATAAAACCCTTTTACTTTTACGTTTATCCAAAAGAAATATTTTTTATACGAAGCATTTTACTAAACGACAAAAGGGAATGATTTTTCATACGTATGCGGCGACAACGACTTCTCCGCCGCCGTGACCATTATTTTAGTTTCGGCTTCTTCTACAAGCCATACCTTCTTTTTAAAAGAAAAATAAATACAATGTTATAAATTTATTTTATTTTGGTATTGAAAATGGTTTTCATAATTTTATTTATATCAATGTGTTGTATTGATATCTTGTGATTGAAAGGTGTAAATGTTATGTTTCCTTTATGCATGTTTTATGTGATACGATTATGTTGAGGTTCTTGGGAATTATTATGAAGACGGGTGGTTCCGTGATAAACTAAGGGCGGGTGAGTCCGATATAGCTCTCCAATGCATTGGGTAACATGAAGGAGTGAAACGTTAAGGTTTATCTGAAGCGATTTAGGGAATATACTGTGATGGGTATTCCAAACGTAACCAAGAGGGTTACTCCCTACGTAAGAATGTTATGAATTCCTCAAGTCACCTTTATGTCTTATGATTTCTATGATTTATTAATGATTTGATGAGGTATGTTTTATGGGTAAAGTATGATTTCATTCTTATGTATATATGAACTCATGTTTCCTTTCCATATTTTTTTATAACCCATACTGAGCTTTTTATGCTCATCCCTTTTTTTTGAAATGTTTTTCACAGGTCAAGGGAATGGTACATGATATGATGGTAGTGTCACAGATGTGTCAAGAAAGAATCCATGTTTTATTTTAAATATGTTCAATTGATGGGAAAAATGAATACTATCTTTATGTAACCACTTTGTTTAAATGTGGAATGTAATGCAAGTTTTATGATCTAATTCTCTAAAAATATAAACCTGAAATGATCCTCAATGTGTAATCTTGTAATAACTCAAGATTAAGTAAGGAATAAGGCTAGGGCCTTATAGTTGGTATCAAAGGTCGGTTTAGATAACTTTAGGAGTTATAATTCTATTAAATGATTATCTAAAAATAATTTTTTTGAAATGATATAGAATATAAAGATTACCATGTGGCGTTGCCTAAGATATTTCTGTGATAAGAATGGTTTTCCATAGAGGAAACACATCATCTTTTCAGGGAAGGAATACATAGTATAATGACCTTTCGAATCAGCAACCAGAGATGGTCGGAATCAGAATTGAGCAGTTTTGGCTCAGTTGAATCAGGTGATAAATGGTGGTTCTTTTTATTGATGATATTTTAGAGTTTTCTAAAAGTAAAGAAGAGCATGAAAGATATTTAAGGGTTATTTTGAAAACATTGAAATAAAATAAATTGTATGGGGAATTCAGCAAGTGTGTGTTTTGGTTGCAAAAAAATTCTTTCTTTGGTCATATTGTTTCTAAAGATGGGATAACTGTTGATCCTGCAAAAACAAATGTTATGGAAGACTGGCCAAAACCCACAAATTTAACTGAGATTCATAGCTTCCTTGGTTTGGCAGGCTATTACCAAAGGTTTGTTAGAAATTATTCACGGTTATCTAGTCCATTGACTAAGCTAACTCGGAAGGGTGTTATGTTTATATGGACAAAAGAATGTGATGGTTGTTTTCAGGAATTGAAAAGAAGATTGCCGAATGCTCCAGTTTTGTCACTACCTTCCAAAAATGGTGAGTTTGTTATATACAGTGATGCTTCATTGAAAGGACTTGGTTCTGACCTAATGCATAATGATCAGGTAATTGCTTATGCTTCCCATCAGTTGAAAACTCATGAGGTAAATTACCCTACACATGATTTGGAATTAGCTGTTGTTGTGTTTGCTTTAAAAATTTGGAGGCATCATTTGTATTGAGTAAAGTGTGAAATATATATCGATCACAAAAGTTTAAAGTATATATTCACTCAGAAAGAATTGAACATGAGACAAAGGAGATGGCTAGAATTAATCAAGGATTATGATTGTACAATACATTACCATCCAGGAAAAGAAAATAAAGTGGATGATGTTTTGAGTCGAAAAAGTAATGCTTCATTAGAAATGATCTGTTTGGAAAGTGATCCTTTGGTTAAGGATTTGATGAACTTTGGCATAGAAGTTGTTGGTGTAGGATGTTCTTCTGTTTTGTTTCAGGTATTAGTGATATCATCTCTATCAGACAGAATCAAGCAAGCACAAAAGCAAGACAGTGAGTTGCAGAAAAAGGTAGAGCTGGTTCAGAAGGGTAATTTTCCTGAATTCAACATTGATAATGATTGTGTTTTGAGATTTGTGAAGAGATTGTGTGTGCCTTGTGATTCACAGTTGAAGAGAGAGTTGTTATGTGAAGCTCATAGTTTTCGGTTTTCAGTTCATCCTGGCAGTACTAAGATGTATAGAGATCTTCGGGAGTATTACTGGTGGAATGGAATGAAAAGAGATATTGCAGATTTTACTGTGAAGTGTTTGACATGTCAGCAAGTTAAACTAGAGCGGAAGTTACTGAAAGGGATGCTTCAGCCTTTACCAGTTCCAGAGTGGAAATGAGAGAATATATCCATGGACTTTGTTGTGGGATTACGGAATACATCTCGAGGTAATAATGCAATCTGGGTTTTTGTTGATCGCTTGACTAAATCTGCTCATTTCCTTGCTATACAAGATAATTTTTCCCTAGATCAACTATCCTGTTTGTATCTTAAAGAGATAGTCAGGTTACATGGAGTTCCTCTCTCTATTGTATCTGATCATGATCCCAGGTTCACTTCTAACTTTTGGAAAGGCCTTCAGAAGTCGTTGGGTACTGAATTAAATTTTAGTACAAATTTTCATCCTCAATCAGATGGGCAGTCGGAACGAACAATTCAGACCTTGGAGGATATGCTACGAGCTTGTTTGATGGATTATCGTGGAAGTTGGGACCAACATATTTTGTTGGTTGAATTTTCATATAATAATAGTTTTCATTTCAGTATACAGATGGCACTATTTAAGGCATTATATGGGAAGCGGTGTCGAACTCCAGCTTTTTGGGATGAAGTGGGTGAAAGGAAGTTGATGGGACCAGAATTGGTAGAAGAGATGGTAGAAAAAGTTCAGATGATACAGAAATACATGAGAACAGCTCAGAGCAGGCAGAAGAGTTATGCGGACAGCAGGAGGAAGGATCTATCTTTTGAGGTAGGTGATCATGTTTTTCTCAAAGTATCACCATGGAAAAGTGTGATGAGATTTGGTAAGAAAGGAAAGCTGAGTCCAAGGTTCATTGGACCATATGAAATTCTGGAGAGAGTTGGATCAGTTGCATACCAGGTGTCTTTACCTCCAGTTTATCTCAGGTACACAATGTTTTTCACCTTTCGATGTTGAGAAAGTATATGCCAGATCCATCTCATGTTTTGAGTCCAGAGGTAGTTCTGCTGGAAGAGAACTTATCTTATGAGGAAAAACCGGTCCAGATTCTTAACCACAGGGATCAAGTGTTACGAAATAAGGTGATTAATCAGGTAAAGGTTTTGTGGAAAAGCCACATGATAGAAGGGGCAACATGGGAATCTGAAAATGCAATGAGGGAAAAGTACCCTCATTTATTTGATAAGTAAATAAATTGCAGGGATGCAATTTTCTAAAGGGGGAAGGATGTAACATCCCAAGTAATTAATGAATAATATACATTTTTATCTATGTCTATTAATGAATTAGATAGTGTTTTAGAGGCTTAAAATGAAAATAAATTCAATCTTAAGCATGGAATACACTAATATTCTTAAAAGATTGTTTTACTTCCTTTTGATGGCAAACCCTTTTTAAATCAAACTTTTGACAATTTTATAATCAATATTTGTCAAAATAAACATATTAATTATGATTGGGACATTGAAATTTACATTGGATAAATTTTTGGTATTTTTCTGACAATGTTCATTTTTTAATGAATTGTGAAAAATACTGTATTTTACATCAAAACTGCTATTTCATTTAATTTAATTATATGGTTAGATTATATTTTTAATTAGTCGTAAAGTGTAATCTTAATATATGTTTACCATTTAATTTAATGGTGGTCATTAGGATTAATTTCACTTTGAAATTGGTCATAAACTAATGCCAATCTTTTCATAGATATTGTTTCAAAAAAACCTGATATTAGTTTCGACAGCGGGAATTATGTTTAAATAAATTATTGCAATTTATGTTTTTGGAATTTGGTAAAATGGATTAAATATTTGGAATCAAAAGGTCCAAATTATTTAATTAAGACTCTTTTGTTTTTGGACATTTTGAATAGTAACGACGGTAATTATCTTTAATTATCTTGATTAATGAGTAATCGGGTAGTTATGGATAATAAAATAATATCATAATAACAAAAAATTACACCAAAATGTGTCCTAAGGCTACTGGTTGTCTCATGGCAGACCATGTGATTCCTTGTGCCAAACTTGGGGGGCCCATGAAATCACTTTTGTGAGAAAGTGACTTTTTATCTTTTTATTTTTTAAAGAATGTTAAATGTAACAAAGATTGTATCACCTAAGTAAACTATTTTTAATTTCTTCTACATAGATGATATTTTAGAATATAAATATTCACTGGAAAGATAAAAGGATTTTCTACATCATAGTATTTGTGTTATAATATTTAGACATTAAATAAATTAAATTATTTATGACATCATAATGATGCAGCGATGACCTCATTATTTGAAGATTTTAATAAAATGGAAAGATAATGTAAACTCTATGACCTACACATGTCCAAAACCTATTGGATGGGTGGATTTAGAACCCTTATCACATTAACCTAGAAATATATCAATGTGGGACCTTTTGAATCCGAAAATCATTTTCAAATAAAGTAACATTTCTTTACTTTCCAAGAGTGCCCCTCCTCTCCTCTTATAAAAGGCCCCCATCTCTACCTCCTTACCCACACTCCCAAAGACTTTGGATCGGCCAACCCCTGCCCATTTTGTCTCTACACATCCCTCTCTTACTCCTTCAATCCTCATTTTTGGCAGATGTCTTTCCAAGGAAGCCTTTGAGCTCAAACCAAATGGAGTTACCCGATTTTAAGGTAATGTATTCACTTGAGTCCTTTTGTTTTATTTTGCTTCTCCAACCCCCTAAACTCTTTTTATTCATTTCTTTTGTAACAAATACAGTATCTTCAATATACTATGATGTTTTTATAAGAAGGATTCGATCTACAATTACACACACCTACATCTAATGGTTAAATAACTTACTGTTTCCGTGGATGGCGAATTTCTACCTCCCGAAACGATGATTGTTCAACATTATTTTAACACCTTCAAAGGTTGCCATTAAGATGACACTATATTTATATATGATATATAATATGTTTATGTTTTCCTTAAGCTAATGTATTTTTCATTTTCGTCCTACCTTTATGATTCCCATTATGGGTAAACGCGATATCTTCATTTAAGGAAGTGCGGACTACCGCCCCCTCAAAGTGATTTGATTCGTTAAATACCATATGTGGGATGTATAAAGGATGGAGTTATGATATTATATATGATATTACACTGTAATTATAATATACCTTTATATCATTATGATTCTATTCTATAAAATACGAAATATAGATGAATGTAGCGTTCATGCGTACTTACGGCTTACCGTCTCCATGAACGGTGCATTTCATTTCTTACCTCTAAATGATTATGTAATATTATAAAAGCATTCATGTACTGGATATATATGACATATATGATATCTACATCATGAATACCATTCTGGATATAATGGATACATGAACAACTTGTAATTATAAAGGGCTTATTTGTTACTCAAGTACCAATGATCGTTAAAACGGCCGTTATTAACTTAAATAATTACATAGTGTTCATGACATGGAAATAAGTGGTATAAAAGGAATAATGAACTTGAAAAAGGTTCTTAAACAAGTAGAAATTAACTCATGTTTATTATTCAAGAGATTAAATAATGACCGAGTCAAGTCAGACCCGAGGTATGGGACTTTGTCTCAATCTCCTTTCATTGAGGCATATTTTGTTTTATACACAACCTTCTTTTATACGGTGTATAAACCCCTTTGAATTTTACGTTTATCCAAAAGAAATATTTTTTATATGAAGCATTTTAGTAAACGACAAAAGGGAATGCTTTGTCATACGTATGCGGCGACAACGACTTCTCCACCGCCATGAGCATTATTTTAGTTTTGGCTTCTTCTACAAGCCATACCTTCTTTTTAAAAGAAAATTAAATACCATGTTTTACTTTTCTTTTATTTTGGTATTGAAAATGGTTTTCATAATTTGTTTATATCAATGTGTTGTATTGATATCTTGTGATTGAATGGTGGAAATGTTATGTTTCCTTTATGCATGTTTTATGTGATACGATTATGTTGAGGTTCTTGGGAATTATTATGAAGACGGGTGGTTCCGTGATAAACTAAGGGTAGGTAAGCCCGATATAGCTCTCCAATGAATTGGGTAATGTGAAGGAGTGAAACATTAAGGTTTCTCTGAAGAGATTTAGGGAATATACTATGATGTGTATTCCAAACGTAACCAAGAGGGTTACTCCCTACGTAAGAATGTTATGAATGCCTCATGTTACCTTTATTTCTTATGATTTATATGATTTATTCATGATTTGATGAGGTATGTTTTATGGGTAAAGTATGATTTTATTCTTATGTATATATGAACTCATGTTTCCTTTCTATATTTTTTTATAACCCATACTGAGCTTTTTATGCTCATCCCATGTTTTTTTGAAATGTTTTTCACAGGTCAAGGGAAAGGAACATGATATGATGATAGTGTCAAGGAAGTGTCAAGAAAGAATCCATGTTTTATTTTAAATATGTTCCAATGATGGGACAAAATGAATACTATCTTTATTTAACCACTTTGTTTAAATGCGGAATGTAATGCAAGTTTTATGATGTAATTATCTAAAACTCTAAACCTGAAAATATCCTCAATGTGCAATCTTGTAATAACTCAAGATTAAGTAAGGTTTAAGGCTGGGGCCTTATAATGACACTATAAAAAAATGTCATCATTTCTGAATCACATTGAACCACAACTATATCCCTTTTTAAAAAACATTTAAATAACTAGAATATAGAACATTAATCATATGGACGGTAATTGGATATGTTTTGATATTATTATTTGTATTATGGGGGATCACCCTGTATCGTAATCTATATGAGATTTGGTTAGACTATACTATATGGTGGTGGTGCATACAAATGGTTGATGTCACAATATATAATATACAAATCATTAAATTTATATTTCTATATAAAGATTTAAATATACTGATCTATGGTTTCACATCACACCATTGTAAATCCTATCCACTATATTTCACAATCAATATCATATCCAAAAATAATAATCATAATATATATTTTTAATGATTAAACAAAAAAATTTATATTAATTTTTTACATGCCCATAATTTCATTTCAAATAAATGTTTTAATACCAACATAATTCATTTACCAGATTTTAAAATCTATCCCATCCTATTTCTATTTATTTCGTGAGAAATATATCTTATTTTTAAACATATATAATAAATTAATTCATTATATATTTTGATAAAATATAATATCATCAATAGAATCCTGTCATCCTCAATACACATACATCCCTATTTATAATTAACAATGATGACCATTCTTGAATAAAAATTATAGTGTTAGGTAATAAATTTATAAAATCCAAAATAATAATATTACATAGTGACCATATATGTAAAAAATCGTGGTTTTATAAGATATATTCTTTTTACTATTCTATTGTACGCTACCCCAATATTATCTTTCACTATATGCAACACCGTATTAGCTTGTAGTATAAGAAACACTAATCATGGATCATGTTACACATAATTTCAAGTTTGTTTAATAGTAGTTATTCTACGAAACATTGAGTATATATATATATATATTCAATTTATAAATGAAATATGGTTGGATTTTGTTATACACAACAACAAAGGAGTCTTGCACTACAGGTAACCCTGACTTGGCTTGCATTACACGCAATCACGACCTTCCTCGACAGCTTGTGTTGTACACAATACCGGGTTTCACTAAACAACGATATATAATTTTAGTATTATTATGAACTAGCCGTTATGAATAGTATATAGTAATGTTTGAATTTTATAACATTATTATTCATCTTATACATTTTTCATAACATGGTATAAGAACAAAATAAATTTTTCGGGTAAAATAAGTATTTTTCAAAAAATGCAGTTATGCCGCCTCTTGATGGCTCACACACATTAAATCTAATTTTTTACATAATTATAAGTTAAATTTGACAAAATAAAATTCTTCTCTGGAATTAGGATATAAAAAAAATTGATAAAGTTTTCATATTATTATGACAACTTTCAAATTTTAATGAATATTAAAACATGCTATATTTTAATTAAAAACAATTATTTTCAGCATCATATTTTATATGGTTAAATTATAATATTTAATTTTTTTAAGTATAAATAGAATATATTTTTACCATTTAATATAACGTATGTCATTAGAATTGATTTTACATTGAATTCATAGGTAAAATCATTTCAATATTTTACAATGTTTTAAATTTTAAAACTCATTTTCTTAACAACGGGATTAATATTAAATTAATTTCTGGAACTCCTGTGGTATTAATTAGGAAAAATTGATTCCATATTTGGAATCATTAGGTCCAAATTATGTTAATAAGATACTTTTTATTTTTAGGAATTATGAATAGTAACTACGGTAAATTTTATTTACGATAGTTAAAGGTAAATCGGTTAATTAAGGGTACATATAATATTCTAAAATTAACCTAACACTTGTCATTGTATAATTGGATGATTTTATTTTTCCCTAAATCATTATTGGGTCTAAATTGAATCTATTGTAACCCACTTGTATTTGATTATGACCTTTATTTTATTTTATTTAAAGGAAAGTGAAATATTTCTCACTCAGACTTTAATATTTAAAGTATTATTAATATAAGGTTATAGAAAATATAAATATGGTTATAAATACTAATTTCTAATCTAAGATGTTTTTATATATAATTGTAATCTATTTGTAATTTTTAAGAGTTATTTAATTACCTTATTATCTTATACATTAATGATGCATAAATTATTTATTTAGTGAAAAATCAATAATATAGTTTTTATTGAAATATTAATACATATCAAAAGTCCCTAAAATATGAAAAAAAACATATTTTTAGTGTATGTATGAACCCTAATCATGCACTGAATTAATTTTGGACCATTTGGATTCTTATTATGGCGATTATGACAATTATATAATTTTATTTTAAATGATTCCAAAGTTGTCACCTTCATAAATTAATAAATATAACAATTTACATGTTGTTATTTTAAGATGATAAATTCTAGTAAAATCATTATTATAAAATCTTTAATATTTATCTTCATCATAGGATTTTATTTTAAATTTTTTATGCAACAAATAAGTATATTAAATAACTATACAAAAATGTTGTACTAATTATTTTATTAAGAGATATTCCAAATAAATGGTTTTAAATATATTAAAATAAATATTATATGAACTATTTAATGTGCTCCAAGAATTTTCAAGAAAAATTTGAAATGGTAGGAATCTATTAAATATTTATTTTGGTATATATCTACTATGTGGATTTTATTTAAATTAAAATAAATGAATAATTTAAAAATTCACACTATTATTATTTTATAAAAATAACATATTATAAAATTGTTAAAAAATCACAAAACTATTTAAAATTAGAAATTGAAATTTATATGGTCTGAAATTCCATTAATTATCCAATTATGGACAATTCACAACACATAAGTAATTGTTTATAACAATATAAAATATAGAATCTTATAACCACAAATAAAATTAAATAGATTAAATGAGGATAAATCAAGTTGATAATTTTTAAAATAAATTACCACCATGTCTAAATTTTATTTGTTGATGATATTACAATAATATATCATCTATTATTGTATTTGGATCATTTTTGATGTTTTTATGTGGGGATTGAATTTATTATAAATTAATATTTTTGAGGTTTCCGAAAGTGCCCCTCTCCTCCCTTATAAAAAGGGCACCCCTTCCCTCTCATCTACACACCATTTGGAGCCCTGATGCTCTGCCTACCCCTTCCAATTAATATTTTAAACCTCTCTAGTTAAATCATAGAGGTTCTGGTCTTCTCAAAAAACCAACTATAGTGCCCTAAAATGATGTTTAAAGGAGGTCCGTCGAGGAAGAGGTAATCTCTTCAACCGACTCTTTCATGTTACTTTCTTCTTATACTTACTCTTTTTTAGTTGTTTCATTATAAAGTAATAACATAAGTATTAATTATATACTGATATGTTATTATAAATATGAAACATCCCTATTTAACCTTCTATCCATCCTAATAAAAATGAAATCACCGCACGTGCGTACGTAGGGAATATCATCGCTACGCCGTGGTGTAATCTGTTTTTCCAACACCACCTTACTTAGATGGGTATAATGGTGTAATGAATAAGTATATATGAATATTATAACATCATAATGATTCTATGATATTATATCATCCACTCCAATTCCATTCAATAAATATGGGAACGATATCATCGCTCCTGCGTACGTACGGATTATCGTCTCCACGACGCGATAAGATTCATTTTCCATGTTAACAATTCAAGAATGATTATAAAGTATATATAATAAGTAATAATGAAATATATGACATAATAATGCTACTGTATTAATGTATAAATATATATATATATTTCATCTACTTAATTCCATTCAAGTCAATAAGGAAAAGAAAACATCGTTCATGCATACGTACGGCCTACCGTCTCCATGAACGGTGTATTTCATTTCATTTATCTATCTTTATATATATATATACTAAATATATATGATATATAAATCATGATTTATATTCTGGAATTAATTAAATCATTATATAATTGATAATAATATCAAGAACAGAAAGTCCAAACACGTACGATAAATAAAATGATTTTACCCAAAATGCTGATTTAACATGGAATTTACAAACGAATGGGTAATATAATGTCATAAGTGAACCATATATGATATCATAACAATGAATATGATTCTTTAATAAATCAATGTCATTATTTAAATCATTATACAGGAGTTTGGGATACGTACAGAGCATATTGGTCCTTAGGTAAGGGATAATTATTCCAATCTCATTCTTATCCAAGATTGTTTATTCGTAAGTATTTACTGTGGTTATATTTATCATCCATGTCCATGTTTTCTTGAAATGATTTAATAAAATATTTACTATTCATACATGTATTTTTGAATTCATTTTACCCCATTTTGACTTTTACTATGATTAATGGAAGGAATCTTTCTTTTGTTTACCACATGATGTACTTTTTGAATTTTCTGACAGAAGTACGAGGAGAATGTTTTTTAACTTATATAGCATGACCAGATTTTTACAGTTTCATAACGACAAATTTTAATAAATACTCCACTACAATATTTCATTATTATTTTCAATAAAATCATTTTCTTTTCAAACTACATAGCATTTTGTGAAAAGAAAATGATTTTGAAAAGAAATGATATTTTCTTCATGAATTCATTTCAAGGGTTTTATCAAAACCAATTTCCATCTAAGTTGACATTATTTCATATGTGTATGTTTCAAGTATAATGTATCTATGCTTTTTATGGTTTCACTTTTCTTATGATGAAATGATATCCATTTGGTTTATATAGATTATGTTATGATGAGATGATGGTTGTGAAACCCATTTTATTCATTGGGTTATGATGAGTGATGAATGTTTATGTTATGGCACACGTAAGAATGATTTAATTATGAGATTGGTGGGACATATATCTCACTCTAATTCATTGGGTAAAGATTTATATCTCATGAGATAGTCATGCCTGGAACTGTAACTTAATCTGGTTCCGTGATATAGGACATGAACGAGGAGTGAACTCGATTCATAAAGGGACTTTGTCTATTAAGATGGTCTTGGCAGCAACGTCTTGACTACTATGGAAATCATAAAATGTGATTAATGGTTGCCAAAATTACATGATTTATTCCCATGAAATTTTATCATGATTGATGATCTATTATGATCTATGACTTACGTACTTCCATGTTTTATGTCATTACTCAAAATTTTGATATTTAAATATTATGTTCATGTTTTGATGTTCAAATGTATATGGTTTGTTTTCTTTTCTCCATGATTACCCTTACTGTGCATTTGAGCTCACCCTTTATATTTTTTCTTTCCCCATGATATAAATAATGGTTTTTGGTAAGAAAAAAAATGATGATCTTTATGGGAGATGTTGAAGATATTTCACCCATATTAGAAGATTATATTCCGAGTTTCCAAAGACACTAAATTATTACGATCCTTTAGTGTCTGTTGTTGTTATGTATTAATTATTCCGAAAAAGTAAAATAATGTCCATGTACGTCAAGTTCGGGGTCTCTATAGTTGGTATCAGTGGAATGGTTTAGTTAACCTTTGGAAACTAGGATACAAAAACTTCAGTGAGATCCCTAGAGATATTTCTAAGGTATGTCTAGGGATGTCCATAAGGTTAAGTATAATTATAGGTTATAGTACTATAATTAAGGTAACGATCCTAGAATAAAACCTAAGATGTTATATTTTGAAGGTACTCCCCCTTTATTATGTTGTTTTCCTAGAATGATTTTTTCCTCTCACACTATTCTTTTTTGTTTATAGAAAATTGCTGGAAATAGGATGATTCATGATAATGGATGATATGCTGGACAATGGAATGATATTCTTCTTGAGCAACAAAATGAAATGGGATTTGTAAGTCCAAACATCATTATTATTCCTAATCAGTAATCTCCTAACATGATCAATAATATCAACATTGGTAATTTTCCTGACTCGGCTAATAAGTGAAAGATGGAATTTCATGATGATCATAGAAGAAAGAAAGCTCAATTTCCCTCATGTAAATCATGTGGGAAGAGTAATCATGGAGAATGTTTCAAAGGAACTAGAATATGCTTTGGGTGTGTAAAAGAAGGACACAAATCCATTAAGTGTAAATGAAATGGTTATGTTATCACCATGGACAGGGATAATGGTATTTCTACAACATCAACAATGATTAATTGTTTTAGATGTGGAATTTATGGGAATTATGCAAACCAATTCCCTAAGGGAAAGTCTCATAAAGAGAATCAGCATGGTCATATGGGTAGTATGTATGTTGATGATGATAAAAAGACTACAAATGATATGTGAGATGAAAGAATTGTTCAAGATCTGTCAATGGTTTAAGAAGGTAGTGTAATGATTGTATGTTTATTAAGAGTTATGTTGTATAGGTAACTTAATGATAATATAGAAAAAATAATCATCTAAGTATTGTTACACTATTGTCTTTCCTTGAGTTTTTGAAAGTATATTATGAATGATACCGGTAACCATCAAAGGTTATTCAAATATTTTTGGAAGGTAGATGATATGTGCATAATGAAAGGATAAAGAGATAATGAGATTTTTATAGTATTAATGAGCTCATGACTGGTATAAGTACAAATTGATATCATGGTTTGAGTATATAGAAATTTGGGATTTTGGTATGTGGAAAGAGTTAACTTTTGACAGCGTTCATGTTTTCACTAAGGATCAAGGGGTATTCATTTTTCAAGAGAATACATGATTAAGGTATTCACATGTTTATAATTTGACCAAAAAGATATATAGTATGATATATGGGGGATAAATGATGGAATTCACATGCTTTATTGATGAAATTTCTACTAATTTTTTTCTTTATACTATGAGTTTGGACAGAAGCATTTTGGATAAGCCTAATGATTGGAAGGAATTATGTTAGACATAAGTTCGTATTGTTTAAGGCTAGAACTTTTTTTCAATATTATTGATGGGATGTTATAATATTATAGTTTTATAAATATGATAACCCATAGGACGGTCGATAACCTATTGTTTTAGACAAGGTTGCGGTAATCGAACCCACAAACGACGTGCGACATGCCATTATCGCCTACCACTAGCCTACATGACATCCCTGGTTATTATAAACTAGTTTTATTTTATTATGCGGTATGATAGATGATGTGTAAGTCCATTTTTGCAACAATATATGATTAACCTCACCATATATGGACTTATGTATATTTGATAACATTTTAGAACCTTTTTTTGAGACATTTGGAATAACCCATCATTCTATCACATGATCTGCTAACACTTAACGAATAACAAATTAAACTTCATTTCATAAAGAGATGAAGAAGAAATTATTCAAGGCACACAATATAGTGAGATTGTACCAAAATATTGTAAGTATTTCTTTTAATTCATCAAATTTAGCGAAATGATCTTGAAAACCAAAAATGTTGTCCTAGTGGTCTTATATCTGATGAATCAGATGGTACCGTTGATCATCAAAAATTTATGGCTTTGTGATTGTTGGATTTTTCATAGTCTTGTTCTCTACCACTCTCCATCAAAATTTGATTGTTAGATTTCTCTTCAATATCCATATTTTCACCTATGTTTTCCTATCTGGAAACCTAGTGATTAGATAATTTTGGTAACCATTACATTTCATATTTTAGTTCTTAAAGATATGTTTTGGAATTCTTTCTTACAATTTGGGTTTCTATGAAAGAAACTCTCATGTAATAAACCATTTATAACCCCGAACAATTTTGAGGACGAAATTAATTTTATGGGGGGTAGAATTTCACAATCCAAGATTTTATAAGATATATTCTTCTTAATCCTCTATTGTACTCTACACCAATATTATCTTTCACTATACGCAACACTATATTAGCTTGCAGCATACGCAACACTAATCCTGGATCCTGTTACACACAATTTTTAGTTTTTTGGTAGTAGTTATTCTACGCAAAATTGAGTATATATATATGTATATTAAATGTATAAATGAAATATGGTTATATTTTTTTATATGCAACAACAAAGGAGTCTTCCTCTACATGCAACCCTGACTTGGATTGCATTAAACGCAATCACGACCTTCCTCGACAGCGTGTGTTGTACGCAATTCTAGGTTTCACTAAATAGTGATATATTATTATAATATTATTATGAACTAGACGTTATGAATAGTATAAAATAAAATTTTAATATGATAAAATTATTATTCATCTTACACATTTTTTATAACATGTTATAAGAAGAAAATAAATTTTACTTGTAAAATAATTATTTTTTGAAAAACTCAGTTATGCCGCCTTTTGATGGTGTACCCACTTTAAATATATTTTTTGAAATGCATATATGTTGAATTTGAAAAAATAAAATTCTTCTCTGGAATCAGGATATAAAAATTTACTTTGGATAAAATTTTCATATTATTATGATAACATTCATATTTTAATGAATAGAAAAAACACGCTATATTTTAATTATAAACAACTTTTTTCATCATAATAATTTATATGTTTAAATTATAATATTGAATGATTTTAAAGTATATATAGAATAATGTTTTACCATTTAATATAACTTATGTCATTAACATTTATTTTACATTGAATTCATAGGTAAAATCATTTCAATCTTTTGCAATGTTTTATCTTTTAAAACTCGTTTTCTTAACAAAGGGATTAATTTTAAATTAATTTCTGAAACTTCTATGATTTGAATTAGGAATATTGGATTCCATATTTGGAATTAGTAGGTCAAAATTATGTTAATAAGATACTTTTTATTTTTAGGCATTATGAATAGTAACTACGGTAAATTTTATTTACCATAGTTAAACGTAAATCAGGTAATTAAGGGTAAATATAATATTATAAAATTACCCTAAAACTTTTCATAATATAATTTGATGATTATATATTTCCCTAAATCATACTTGAGTCGAAATTGAATATAATAGAACCCACTTGAATTTGATTATGACCATTAGTTTATTTTATTTAAAGGAAGCTGAAATATGTCTCACTCAAACATTAATAATTAAAGTATTTTTAATACAAGGTTATACAAAATATAAATTCAGTTATAAATACTCATTTGAAATCTAAAATGTTTTTATTTATCATTGTAATTTATTCTTAATTTTTAAGAGTTATTTAATTGCATTTTTATCTTATATGTTGATGATGCATAAATTATTTATTTAGTGAAAAATCAATAATATAGTTTTTATTGAAATAGTAATACATATTAAAAGGCCCCAAAATCTGAACAAAACATATTGGTAGTGTATATATAAACCTTATTCATCCACTGGCAGAATTCTTGACCATTTGGATTCTTATTAAGGCGAGTATGACACTTATATTATTTTATTTTAAATGATTCCAATGTAGTCACCTTCATAATTTAATAAATACAACAATTTACATGTTGTTATTTTAAAATGATAAATTCTAGTAAAATTATTATTATAAAATCTATGAGATTTATCTTCATCATAGGATTTTATTTTTAATTTTTATGCAACAAATAATTATATTAAATAATTATAAAAAAATGTTGAAATAATTATTCTATTATGAGATATACCAAATAAATGGTTTTAAAAATATTAAAATATATATTATATGAACTATTTAATGTGTTCTACTAATTTTCTAGACAAATTTGATGTCTCCAAAAGTGCCCCTCTCCTCCCTTATAAAAATGGCACCCCTTACCTATCCTCTACACATCATTTTGAGCCTTGAAGCTCAGGAAAACCCTACCAATTCCTCTTCTCAACCTCTCTAGTTATATCATACTGGTTCTGGTCATCTCAAAAGTCCAACACTAGTGCCCTAAGAAGACGTTTAAAGGAGGTCTGTCGAGGAAGAGGTAATCTCTTCTACGGACTCTTTCATGTTTTTTTCTTCTTATACTTCCTCTTATTTAGTTGTTTCATTACAAAGTAATAACATCAGTATTACTTATATACTGATATGTTATTATAAACAGGAAACAACCCTATTTCACCTTTTATCCATTCTACGGAAAATTAAATCACCGCACGTGCGTAAGTACGGAATACCGTCTCCACGCCGTGGTGTAATCAGTTTTTCCGCCACCACCATACTTGGATGGGTATAATGGTGTACATAATAACTATATATGATTATTATAACATCATACTGATTTTAAGATATTATATAATCCACCCCAATTCCATTAAATATATATGGGAATGATATCATCGCTCGTGCGTACTTACAGATTGTCGTGTCCACGACGCGATGAGATTCAGTTTCCATGTTAACAATTCAAGAATGATTATAGAGTATATATAATAAGTAATAATGAAATATATGACATAATAATGATACTGGATTTATGTATATATATATTTATGTCATCTAATTAATTCCATTCAAGTCAATAAGGAAAATAAAACAACGTTTATGTGTACGTACGACCTACCATCTCCATGAATGGTGTATTTAATTCTATTTATCAATATATTATATATATATACTGAATATATATGATATATAAATCATGATTTACATTCTTAAAGTAATTAAATCAATATATATGTAATAATAATATCAAGAACAACAATTCCAAACACGTAAGATAAATAAAATGATTTTACCCAAAATGCTTCTTTAACATGGAATTTATAAATGAACGAGTAATATAAAGTAATAATTGAACTGTATATGATATCACAACAATGAATATGATTCTGTAATAAGTCAATGTAATTATTTAAATGATTATACAGGAGGTTCATATACGTACGGAGCATATCAGACCAAAGTTAAAGGATAATTATTCCAATCTTATTCTAATCCGAGACTGTTTATTTGTAAGTATTTACTGGTGTTATATTTATCATCCATATCCATGATTTCTTAAAATATTTTCATAAAATGTTTCCTATTATTACATGTATTTTTAATTCATTTTACCCCTTTTTGACTTTTACTATGATGAATGGAAGGAATCTTTCTTTTATTTACCATATGAGGTACTTTTTCACATTTCCGACAAAAGTACGAGGAGAAAGTTTTTTTAACTAATACCGCATGAACAGATTTTTACAGTTTCATAATGGATGATTTTCATAAAGATTACACTACAAGATTTCATTATTATTTTCAACAAAATCCTTTTCTTTTAAAATTACATATCATTTTTTGAAAAGAAAATGATTTTGAAAAGAAAGGGTATTTTCCTGAAGAATTCATTTCAAGGGTTTTATCAAAACCAATTTCCATATAAGATGACAATATTTCATATGTGTATGTTTCAAGTATAATGCATTTCTGATTAACATGGTTTCAATTTTCATATGATGAAATAATATCCATTTGTTTTATATGGATTATTTTATGATGGGATGATGGTTATGAAACCCATTTTATTCTCTAGCATATGATGAATGATTTATGTTTATGTTGTAGCACAAGTAAGAATTATTTTTTCATTATGAGATGGGTGGGACCTATATATCCATCAAATTCATTTGGTAAAGATTTATATATCATGATATAGACATGGCTGGAATGGTATGTTAATCTGGTTTAGTGATACAGGACTGGAACGAGGAGTGAACTTGATTCAGAAAGGGACTTTGTCCACTAAGAAGGTCTTGGCAGAAATTACATGACTATTATGGAAATCATAACATGTGCTTAATGGTTACCACAATTGCCTGCTTTATTCCCATGCTATTTTATCATGATTGATGATCCATTTTGATCTATGGCTTACGTACTGCCATGTTTTATGTCATTGCTCATGATTTTGATGTTTAAATATTATGTTCATGTTTTGAAGTTCTAATGTATATGGTTTGTTTTATTTTCTTCATGCTTACCCTTACTGAGAATTTGTTCTCACCCTTTATAAGTTTTCTTTTCCACAGGATATAATGAAATGATTTAGGTAAGAAAAAAAGGAAGATCATTATGGGAGATGTTGAAGATATTTCAACAATATTTGAAGATTATATTTAGAGATTCTAATGACACTAAACTATTACGGTCCTTTGGTGTCTGTTTATGTTATGTATTAAGTATTCCTCATAAGTAATGTAATTTCCATGTACGTCAAGTTTGGGGTCTCTACATTATATATATTAATGTTTAAAAGCATACATTATATGATTAATAAATTTAAAAGAACTAATAAATGAAATTTAATCACAATAATTAAATATTATTAGTATAAAAAAAAATGTTTATTAAAAACTAACTTCATTCAATTGATTCAATGGATATGCTATTGAAGAATAAAAATGAACAATCAAAACGAAATGTCTTTACAAATTATCAAAAAAAAATTAAGTACTTAAACATTATATCAATAATATATTTATATAATACATAAAACATTATCTATAGATCCGAGAGGCAAACAATTTATTAAAGTAGGGAAAATAGAGAAGTAGAGTTACATTATGTATGTATATTTTATATCGTGATGGAAGAACCAGAATCATCCACTATAGTGAATAAAAAATAAATCATAGGTCATTTTATACCATCCAAGGTCAAGTAAGTAGAAAAATAAATAAATAATTAGGAATTGGAATATATATTTTTAATTATAATTTATTTTAAAAAATAATGGATTGGTTCTCTAAATCATGGTGATTCTGGGCATTGAAACAGGATTTTTTTAACAAAAACACCCAAATCATGATCATATTATAATTTCAATATCAATGATATTTTAAATTTTAAAAATTATTATTTTATTAATGTAGGGGATTACTCAATAAATATTTTAATTTCTGAATCTCTTTAGTTTATGAAATATAAATTTGAAATTATTTTTCTATTTGATAAAGAAGTAAACATGATACTATTTAACTTAAACACATATTTTTTCTCTTTATAACCAAAACATGATTTGGAACCCACATCTTCTTCATATATCACAATTAAAATTAATTAAAAATATAGTAAATGATTTATGCACCCATAAATTTATTTCAACAAATTTGATTCTTATCATTGATGATCAAATAAATAATTAAGATGAGAATGAAATTACTGAGAAATTAAATTAAATTTTCAGACACCTCTAAAATTTTAAACCCACCAGCAATGTAATTCAATGAATGAATACATAAAAATAATGGAATCCTTAAAAACATTATAAGAAATTAGATTATTTTTCCGTATATCATTTAAAATAAAAAATATTTAATAAATATCCCAATATAGAAATCTCATTTTTGACCCCTAAAGACATTTTAGTTCATCAATTATTCCCAGACTCATAAAAAAAGTCACCAGTTGAATGAATCATTTATGAAATAATTTTAATTTTATATTATATATATCTATATATAATTATATGTATATATAATTTATTAAATTCATATGATAGTAAAATAATAGAGGTGGGGTTAAATAAGAATATACCATTAATTCTATGTTTTATGGAAGATTCCATAAGTACTACCATATAATCATGAATTGTGAAATTTTATTCCATATTAGTAATTCAAGATAACACCAAAAAAGAGATGAAAATCATATGGAATATTATAACCAATAACATGTCAACATTACACATGATATGATGATAAAATTAATATTTCATAATCAATAACATTTAAATCTAATTAATTTATTCCTTTATATATATAATATTTTTAAACGTGGTACACATATTTAACATTCACATGAATTAACCGTATAATAATTATCATACATTTCACTGATACCTATATAATGATCTATAATACTTGAATAATGATTTAGTATGTGGGTGAACTATATAATTATTCCTCCAATTCTTTAAATGGTTCCATAACCACTATGATGGAGAACTATTTATATCATGAAACTCATATATAGAATGTATCCACTCACGATCCTTTGAAATCATTGATGTTATCCCATAATGTATAATGAATATTTTTGATCATATTCTATTGAATATTTAATTGCAAAAATCATAATGTAACCAATTTTATACTCATGAAGTGAAGTAGGGATCCTCATATATTACAATTATTCTTATCACATTATAGATATTTACCATGTCTAATCGTATTTTATTTTTAAAATTTCACTTTCCCTAATATTTTAGTTTCATTTAAATTATAAGGAGGTGGTTTCAAAATGGAAGATACATTTTCCTTAAGAAAGTTTAATAATATTTTAATGGTATTTCTATACTTAAAATACAACAAATATATATTTCACTTATCAGTTACGGGGGATATGATCCAAGGATACATACATTTTTCATTATATTTGTGTTTTATTTTTATAACAGAAATTTTTATATGAACAATTTTCATTCTCCATGGGATATCCTATATTTAAATGATGGAATTATTATGAAATCCATTTAATTTACATGTGTAATTATATGATGAAATTAATAGGAATACCATATCATTTCATTGGGATATTCTCTGATGAAATTTATATAAAATCCATTTTATTCATGGGTTCTTATATGATGAATGTTTTACTACCTTTTAGAACACCTATGTTATATTTTCATTATGTGACAAGTGAATAATTGACCTATATAACCTCACTGACCAGTACCTGAGCCGACCGACCACATTCACAAAGAGAATTCCCAATACCCATGGGCTTGAAAATGGAACCCTAACATCAACTGTAACTAGAGGGAACAAATTTTTGCAACCTGAAGTATGAAAAATCGAATATAAATATGTATATAATAGATAGAAATTGTGGAATAGAATAAAGGAATGAATATACATTCAATAAATGAATTAATATAGCAGAAGAAATAGAACTTAAAAGTATCCAAATAAACTCCACTATAAATGTCCAGTAGAAATGAAAAATAACAAAATAAAAAAACTACTCCATGAGATAACATTTTGAAACACCCAATATGTATCCACCATTTACCTAGACACAACTGATAAAAACCTCACTGTATCACCATGGAACCTTCCCATTCCCTTCATCAAAATACATAACCATTCCTATGCACCACAAAATGGGTGTACGAGGTGTGAGCTAAAAAACTAGTTGGATCGCACCCAAGTTTTCCATAAAAAGACTCCATAAAAAATATAGACATGATCATCATTAAAAATAATATTTCATGATAAGAAGTTAATTTTCATTATATAAAATTAATTGTATAATATTCCCATTTTCCCACCATTCTAAACATTATTGGTAAAATAGTTTCAAAAACTATCACATATATTGAAGAAGATCAATGCATATACCACATGCCGTTTCAAATTCAAAATAGTAAAAACCCATGAATAGGTAACTTCACACCAAGGATCACTGCATTTTAGGAAATCAAGAACACTCATACCTAGAAATAGAAATTCATGAACATAAAGGATTTAGACATATGAATAAACTATAGAGAGAAAAAAGAAACCCTAGTATGTCGACCTCCCAATAGTTTTTTCAAGTCCCTTGAATAGTTGGCCTTGAGAGTCCATTAACACACTATGATTGAACCCTTTGATTGTATAAATTTATGAAGAATATTACTACACATTTCAAATCTATAGCTAATTCTTCCCATTTTACATGATTTTAAAATAATTTCTAAGAAACCATTATTCAAAATATATTTCATAAATAGCTTTCGTAATGGATTGAAAATACACTTTTATTTTATGAAAGAAATTGTAAAACTATATTTTCTAAAAGGTAATTCTTCGTTCACACATACAATTTAGTTAATAAATAATTACATTATTTTTTTAAGCCGAATTCCCCAAAGGCCTTCTTTTTTATTTTATTATGGATAATCCCCCTTTTAAGGGTTGAATGGGAACCCATACATGACTCATAGGCACAAGGAACAAGGCACATAAAACCCGAAATACATGACCTAAAGGCCCAGAGGCATACCATGACCAAAACATGCCATGTAGGCCCAACCCACTTGAACTAACCCTCCCCGGATTTCTTCACCATTGATCACCTTACTACCCACCTTTCATTGCTGATTAGCAAACATTTCCCTGTACAAAGCTGCACGTTGCCTGGTCCCGATGGCGTCTGCCATACCCTCTAATTCTTCCAATCGTATCATAATTTGAAATAGTTTCAGTAAATGTAAATTTTCATTATCAAAAACAATTTAAGACATCTTCCCTATAATGAATTCAAATCATGTAACAATTTAATGATATGAATGTTTCACGAAGTTTTATTCTATTGAAAAACATAGAAACCTTCCATATGTCAACCCATGCTCCAAAGTAAATCCTCTAAATCCATTGAAGATTTTATAAATTGGCTCTATTATATCACAATGAATATAACTCTAAAAATGAGACTATTTCTCAAATATACAGTCTCTATCATCAAAAGGAATGAATGAATCCCAAATGAAGATAAATAAAAAGAGATAAAGAGACAAGATATGAATGAAATTAGGTAATAATATGTTACAATATTCCCACCACAAGACTTTATTATCCATATAATTAATCTGAAAAATGGTTCTCTAAAATGTGGTGACGAATTTCCTCCCTCACCGACATTTTAGACTTCAAATTCTCAAGATTATATTAAATATGTTTCAAAAAAAATTTAACTAATGGTGAAGAATTCCAACACATGAATTTCACCTTAATGTAAACAATATCCCATGTATTGTCTACAAAAAAATCTTTCCTACTCTAACCAAAAAACATCCCAACTACAAATATGAGAGGTATTAGGATGATGCTTTATGAGAAACGAAATATGGAAATAATCATGTATATAAGAAAATTGAACTGTAATTTTTGATTGATAAGTGACCTACCCATGTTTATAAGTGACTTGAAATGGTCCAACAAATCAGAGATCCCATATTCATGATTTCCTATACCAATTGTGATCCAAAGAATGGAGACATATATATATATAATCAATATCACCAATAGAAAACTCCAAAGAAAGACATTAAAAACTTAAATATGTTTTTTTTGAACCAAAAATCTAGCCAAGAACTACATTATTTCCTGAATACATCTCAACACATTATAAATTAGACTTGGTCCTATAAGTGTGGCATTTACCACATCTTCCTAGTAAAGATGTGAACGACATAGGAGACCATACCAATCCTCGAAGGGTGTGATTCAGATATAAGACTGGTAAATATTATTATAAGAAAAATAAACCATTCCCAAATGGATGTCCCAAGATACACTTGAATCATAGACCTGGGTTTAGAATAGATGATCCACGATCTGAATAGAGAATGCCATTATACTATGCTTATATAGTTTAAAAGTTACACTCAACTAGACAACATTTCCCATTACCTCCTAGAAACTATTATAGATAATTGATGAAAAAGTAGATTAACTATCTAAAAAACATATTATAAAACCCTATCAATCCTCCCAACCTGCTCCACAAATAGTTTAACGAAATCCTCTGCATTATAGGTTTCACTAATTGGATTGAAATTAGATGATTTCATTAAATGATTAATCAAAACTAAGAATGACTCATTTCATCATATAGACTATGATAATATAAAAAATAATGTATAGGTACACCTTATCCCATTTATAGACATTCCCTGAATGTGGATGGAGAAAACAAGAAGGTATAAGATGTTGTTCCTTTAAATATTATCTAGTGTATCAGTTGGACACATTACCTGAAATGTCATGCTTCATAACAACCCACTATAATCTCTCTATGAGGCCATAATACATCATTGTACTACATAGATAAATATTTCACGAAGAATTAGGAATTTCAAAAAATGAATCTCCTTACATATTTTGGGATGAAAATCCAATCCTCAATGACGTAAACACTATTTAAAGTAGGTGCCTAATAAGAAATGGTTTATCGACCATATATCATTTCTCAAGTTCCTATAAACCCATCATCCTACTAATGACCCTAAAAACAAACCCAAGGAGATAAAATGATATCCTAAAACTATTTAAAATCATACATGAAAATATACATGATCATCTAGAAGAAACTAAGTGAAGAGTACCATGATGTATCATTATTCCATCAATTCCAAAATATCATTCAAAGGAGAATTATTGCTAAGTTTTTCTTCAATGACATTCCACTTTCCCACTGTAGAGACCCGAAGCTTGACGTACATGTACATTACATTACTTTAGCAGAATACTTAATACATAACAAAAACAGACACACAAGGACCATAATAGTTTAGTGTCTTTGGAAACATGGAATATAATCTTCTAATCGTGGTGAAAGATCTTCAACATCTCCCATAAAGATCTTCCTTTTTTTTACCTAAAACCTTTATTTATATCCTGGGGAAAAGAAAACATAAAAGGGTGAGCTCAAATGCTCATTAAGGGTAAACAAAAGAAATATCAATCACATCATATACATAAGAACATAACTTTTTGAAATCTTAACCTGCAAAAGAAATCATGATTTCATAACATGGGATAAATCATAGTAGTGAAATGTAATCCCAATAATCATAACTTAAAACATGAAACTTTGTGTCATACACACAAAATCATAGAGAATAATTTCTTATTAGTCAAGACTCATTGCCAAGACTATCTTAGTGGACAAAGTCCCTTTCTGAACCGAGTTCACTCCTCGTTTCAGTCCTGTTTCACTAAACCGGTATAACCTACCGTTCCAGCCATGTCTATCTCATGAGATATAAAATCTTTACCCAATGCATTGGAGGGAGATATAGGTCCCACCCATCTCATAATTATACCATTCTTTTGCGTGCCACAAAATCATAAATCATACATCATTGCATAACCCCTGTAATAAAAATGGGAATCTTAAACATCATGACATCATAAAAGAATTCATATAGGATAAAGGAATTCATAAAAATATTTCCACCACAACATAATCAAATCCATGTAATAATTGGGATAGAAACAGAACCCTTTATTATCTTAGATGGAAAATAATTTGGATAAAACACTTGAACTCCATTCTTGAGGAAAATATCTTTTCTGCTTCAAAAACACTTTTCCTTTCTTAACATGTTGTACAATTCTATACTAAAAGAAGTTGATTATAAATAAACATGAAAACATGTAAAGTAATATTCTTGGAAATAATGTTTTAAAAATCCATTCATGCCGTATAAGTTAAAAAAACATTCTTCTCGTACTTTTGTCGGAAAAGTCAAAAAGTACCTCGTACGAGAAATGACAAAAGATTCATATCATATCTTTTACTAAAAACTAACCAAAGGGTAAAATTGGATATAAACTATTGTAGGTGGATGGAAATAATATTACGTATTGAGGAAACATGGATGTGGATGATAAAATACACCCCAGTAAATACCAAAGTATAAACAATCTCGGATAAAAAAATGAGATTGTTATATTTTCCCTTACCTTAGGTCCGATTTGATTCGTATGTGTCCGAAACTCCTGTATAATGATTTAAATAATGTCATTGACTTATTCCCGAATCATAATCATTGTTATGATATCATATACGGTCCCTTATGACTTTATTTTACCCGTTCTTTTGCAAATTCCATGTTAAAGAGCGTTTTGGGTAAAATCGTTTCAGTTGTCATCCGTGTTTTGACTTGTAATTATTCATATGATTACTTAGATCATGATTACATAATTTCAGAATATAAAACATGATTTATATATAATATATATTCAGAATATACATATATATAATAGATCAGTAAATGGAAAGAAATACACCGTTCATGGAGACGGTAGGCCGTACGTACGCATGAACGCTGTTTTCGTTTCCTTATTGAGTTGAATGGAATTAAGTAGACGACATACATATATATACACATAAATACAGTATCATTATTATGTCATATATTTCATGATTACTTATTATATATACTTTTTAATCATTCATGAATGGTTAATGTGGAGAATGATTCTCATTGCGTCGTGGAGACGGTAGTTCGTACGTACGCACGAGCGATGATATCGTTCTCATGATCGTGGAATTGTATTGGAGTGTATGTAAAATATTTCAGAATCAATATCACTTTATAATAGTCATATATAGTCATTATTTACACCATTATACTTATCCAAGTAAGGTGGTGGTGGAAAATAGATTACACCACGGCGTGGAGACGGTATTCCGTACGTACGCACACGTGGTGCTTTCTTTTTCCGCAGGATGGATAGATGGTGAAATAGGGTTGTTTCATACTTATAATAACATATCAGTATATGATTGATACTGATGTTATTACTTAATAATGAAACAACTAAATAATAAGAAGTGGAAGAACAAATAAAGATGAAAGGATCGGTAACGGAAATTACCTCTTCTTTGAAGCGCCTCTTCGAGACCTCCTCTTAGGGTACTAAAATTGGTCTTTGAGGAAGACCAGAACCTCTAGGATGTTTATAGGGAAGTCGAGAAGAGAATTTGGAAGAGGTTTTCTGAGATTTGAGTCTCAAAGTGGTGTGAGGAAGAGAGGGAGGAGGTTCCCTTTTATAAGGGAGGAGAGGGGCACCTTTGGAATAACTAAAACTATTATTTTATTATAATGTCAAATTCAGTTTTAAATAGCTCCAAATTGATTTATTTCTAAGATAAAGTGGTGATGGGTCTAAATACTCTCATCCAATAGAATTTAGACAAGTTTAGGTTCCTCTTTTAACCTTATCATTTAGATTTAACATTAAGTAAAATAATTTTACTTTTACCGCGTCTTCTTGCGTTCTTATACTATAAGGATAATAAACTTACTATAAGAAGCCAAACGAACCCAAAGTTGTTTATTATTAATATATACAACGTTATCTATGTAATGTGGCTGAACCTTATATTTTGATGAATAAAATAACAATTAATAATATAATATTTGTTTTAAAAACTATTTTATGTCAATTTTGACACTATTTTCTAATTGATTTTTGTGAAAATCTTAACAGAATGATTAGTTCTAAAAAATTTAATTAAATCAATAGTAAAATGTCATATTAACCTAGAAAATTAGTTTATTTCATAAAAAGTCTGAAATTACATTTATTTGGGTATTTATAACATCAATTATGTCAATATTTCATTAATAAGATAATTACTGCATCATCTTTGTGTCACAAATAAATTAAATTATTTAATGTCTAAAAATTACAAATAAAATACCATTATGTAGGAAATATTTTTAGATTTCTAATTACTATTTATTGTCGAATTTATCTTATGTATAACCCTTTATTAAAAATTATTTACTTATTAAACATTGATTTTAACTATTTTAACCCTTCTTTAAATAAATTAATAATAAAAGTCCTAATCTAATCCAAGTGGGCCTAAATGGTCATACTTTATTCCTAAGGTTGTTTTTGGTCGAGTTACACTTATCCAATAGAATTAGGACATTTGTTAGGGTAATAATAATATCATTTTTACCCTTAATTACCACATTTACTTTTAACTGTAGTAAAAAAAGTAAAAAGTTACTATTCACCAAAAATTATTTTCATCTCATTGAACCACATTTTACTTACTGACATCAACCGTGTCTCTCGAATTTTCTAAATTCCACTCACAGAAGCGGTAAAATTACGTTTTATGAAAAATTCATTTCTCTTAACTACAACTTAGTGGTTTCACTATTCATCAAAAAATGAAAGTTTCCAGAAAAATACCAAAAATTAGGCCTAAGCTATATTTGATATTATGAACTCAAAAATGATGTCTATTTTACAAAATTCAAAACATATCAGTTGCATTAATTAATTTAAAAATTTATTCGCGTCGTTAAAACAAATAGCGTTTTCTTAAGAGATAATAACTATCAAAAGATTGACACTTGTTTATGTCTGGTTTAAATGTGAAATTACATCCAATGAACAACATTGTATTAAATTGTAAAAATATATTCTAAATATACTTTAAAACCACTCAAATTAATAATTTATCACTATTAATTATTTCGATTAAAATGGTTTTTTAATTAAAATTTAGTATTTTTCACTATTCATTAGAAAATGAAAGTTATCCGAAAAGTACCAAAATTTCACCCTAAGATAATTTCGATATTAATAATCCAAAAATGAATTCCATTTTGAAAAATAAAATTTAAAAAATTTCAAAAAGTGGTTATTACTATTCATAACGGCTAGTTTTAATAATATTTTAATAGCATATTGTTGTTTAGTGAAACTCGTTATTGCGTACTACACACGCTATCGAGGAAGTTCGTGATTGCGTGTAATGAAAGGCAAGTCAAGGATGCGTGTTGTGCAAGCTCATTTTGGTGTTGCGTACAACACAAGACATTAATGAAATAAAAAAGAATATTTTTCAAAAAATCTCGGGTTCTTACATTCTACCCCCCTTAAAATGAATTTCGCCCTCAAAATTCGTCGGGGTTATAAATGGTTTACTATTCAAAAGTTTCTTTAATAGAAACCCACATCGTAAAAAGGAATACCAAAACCAATCTTTAAAATCAAAAGTATGAAAGGTAACAGTTACCCAAATAAACAAATCACTGGGTTTCCACATAGGTGAAAATATGGATATAGAAGAGAAATCTAACCATCATGTTCTGATGGAGAGTGGTAGAGGACATGGATATGGAAATTCCAGCAATCAAAAAGCCATAAATTTGTGACGATCTAAGGTACCATCTGATTCATCAGATATAATAGCACTAGGACATCATTTTTGGTTTCCAAGATCATTTCCCTAAATTTGATGAAATTGGAATTAGAAGAAATACTTTCATGATTTTGGTATAGTCTCACTGTTTGTCGTTCATTGGAAAATTTCCACTTCATCTCTTAATGAAATGAAGTTGAATTTTTCATTCATGATGTGTTAGCAGATCATGTGATAGAATGATGGGTCATTCCATCTGTCTCAAACAAAAGGTTAGAAAAGTTATCAAAATTTACATAAGTCCATATATAGTGCGATTAATCATATATAGTTCCTAAAATAGACTTATACTTCATATATCATACTTCTTAATATAATAAAACTATTTTCTACTAAATAGGGACTTTTTGTAGGCCAGTGGTAGGCGATAATGGCCAGTCGCACTTCGGTTGTGGGTTCGATTCCCACAGCATTGTCCGACGCGATGGGCTGTCGCCCGTCCTGCAGGTTTTCCTTTTTCTAAAACTACATTACTATAACATCACATAATTAATATCAAAAAAAGTTCTATCCTTAAACAATACTAACTTATGTCCAACATAATCCATTCCAATCTTTAGACTTATCCAAAATACTTCGGTCTAAGCTCATAGTATAAAGAAAACCATTACTTGAAATGTCATCAACCAAGCATGTGAATACCATCATTTATCCCCCATATATCTTGTTGGTCACATTCCAATCATGTGAATACCTTAATCATGTATTCTCTTGAAAAATGAATACCCACTAAACCTTAGTGAAAACATGAATGCTGTCAAAAGTTAACTCTTTCCACATACCAAAATCCTCAAAATTATATATCCTCAAACCATGATATCACTTAGTCCTTATATCAATCATGAGCTCATGAATACTATCAAACATCTCATTATCTTCTTATCCCTTCATTATGTGCATATTATCTGTTTACAAAAAATGTCTCAATCACTTTTCATGGATACCAGTACCATAAAATTATTGAAAACCACAATAGACCAAAACATAAATATTCCAATATTCCATGATACTATATACAACATTATTTTGGAATCCCATTACATAAACACTTAATCATTCCACCACATTGTTTTCATATTCAACATCACCAATAGTGATCGCAGGTGACTTTACTTTGTCCATTTACTTAAGTGGTTGATCATGTCGATCATCACTAACCCTTGGATTAGGGCATTTATTAGCATAATTCCCCATTTCCTTGCACTTGAAGCATTGAAGTGGAATAGGTTCATTCTGTGTATCCCTTCATTTGTTTGCATCATTAGGCATCTTCTTCCCATCATTGAGGCATTCAAATGCCCAATGACCTTCCTTTCCACATTTGAAACATTTACTTGTCATTTTAAGACAATCTCCACCATGCTTTTTTCCACACTTTGAGCATAAGGAAACATTCATCTTCTTTTCACTATTATTCTGAGATTTCTCCTTGAACTCCATCTTTCGTTTCTTGTCAAAACTATGAGATGGATAAGTAACACCAACTTCCATTTCTACCTTGATAGCACAACACACAATTTCTTCGTAGCTACTGAAGTCTCTTATAGCTAATGACCTTCGAAGATTTGGTTTTAAGCAACTGAAGAATCGATCAAATTTACTTTCAGGTTGGATGATAAATCCAGATGCATACCTTCAAGCCTTGTAAAATTCACTTCGCATATACCAAAATATTCATCATAATTTTTCTTTAGTTCAAGAAACTCCTTCTCCATCTTTGTTCGAAGAATATGAGGGAAGTATTTATTGAAAACTATGTTCTTGAACTCGTCCCATTCCATGGACTCAATTTCATCTCTTTGCCTCGTATTCTTGATAAGATTCCACCATTGATCAGCTTTACCTTCCAAACGATATACTGCTAAGAGGACATTATCATGTTCAGAACATTGAAGAACTGAAAATATCTTTTAAGTAGTACTGATCCATTGTTCAGCAACAAGTGGATCAGAAGACCCACTGAATGAAGGTGTACGTTGCCTCATGAAGGACTCAATAGAATATTATTCCCTTCTCTGCTCATTTGGAAGTCCAGAATGATTCATAGCTTGTTTAAGTATAGCAATAAGAATTTTCACTCCATCTCCAATGACATTTTTTTGTTCAGGAGGACAATCATTGCATTGTCCATTGCATTGATCAACACAGTTCATTCGGGTTCCATCCATCATCTAAAACCCAAAAAGATTAGTGTGAGAGGCAAAAATAATGCTAGGGAAAACAACATAATAAAGGGGGAGTATCCTCAATATCTAACATCTTCGGTTAAATTCTATGATCGTTACCATAGTTCTAGGACTGTATCCTATACGTATACTTATCCATAGGGACATCCCTAGACATACCTTAGAAATATCTCTAGGGATCTCACTAATGTTTTCGCATCCTAGTTTCCAAAGGTTGACTAATCCTTTCCTCTGATACCAACTGTAGAGACCTGAAGCTTGACGTACATGGACATTACATTACTTTAGCTGAATACTTAATACATAAAAAAAATAGACACACAAGGACCGTAATAGTTTGGTGTCTTTGGAAACTCGGAATATAATCTTCTAATCGTGGTGAAAGATCTTCAACATCTCCCATAAAGATCTTCCTTTTTTTAAACTAAAACCTTTCTTTATATCCTGGGAAAAAGACAACTTAAAAGGGTGAGCTCGAATACTCAGTAAGGGTAAACAAAAGAAATATCAATCACATCATATACATAAGAACATAACTATTGGAATCTTAACCTGCAAAAGAAATCATAATTTCCTAAAATTGGATAAATCATAGTAGTGAAATGTAATCCCAATAATCATAACCTAAAACATGAAAATTTGTGGCATACAGACATAATCATAGAGAATCATTTCTTATTAGTCAAGACTCATTGCCAAGACTATATTAGTTGACAAAGTCCTTTTCTGAACCGAGTTCACTCCTCATTTCAGTCCTGTTTCACTGAACCGGTATAACCTACCATTCCAGCCATGTCTATCTCATGAGATATAAAATCTTTACCCAATGCATTAGAGGGAGATATAGGTCCCACCCATCTCATAATGATACCATTCTTATGTGTGCCACAAAATCATAAATCATACATCATTGCATAACCCATGTAATAAAAATGGGAATCTTAAACATCATGACATCATAAAGGAATTAATATAGGATAAAGGAATTCATAAAAATATTTCCATCACAACATAATCAAATCCATGTAATAATAGGGATAGAAATAGAACCCTTTATATTCTTAGATGGAAAATAATTTTGATAAAACACTTGAACTCCATTCTTGAGGAAAATATCCTTTCTGCTTCAAAAACACTTTTCCTTTCTTAACATGTCGTACAATTATAAACTAAAAGAAGTTGATTAAAAATAAACTTGAAAGCTTTTAAAGGAAGCTTCTTTTAAATAATTTTTTAAAAATCCATTAATGCCGTATAAGGTAAAAAAAACATTCTTCTCGTACTTTTGTCGGAAAAGTCAAAAAGTACCTCATACGAAAAATGACAAAAGATTCCTTTCATATCTTTTACTAAAAACTAACTGAATTGTAAAATTGGATATAAAATATTGTAGGTGGATGGAAATAATATTACATATTGATGAAACATGGATGTGGATGATAAAATACACCCCAGTAAATACCAAAATATAAACAATCTCGGATAAAAAAATGAGATTGTGATATTTTCCCTTACCTTAGGTCCGATTTGCTTCGTAAGTGTCTGAACCTCCTATATAATGATTTATATAGTGTCATTGACTAATTCCAGAATCATAATCATTGTTATGATATCATATATGGTTCACTTATGACTTTATTTTACCCGTTCTTTTGTAAATTCCATGTTAAAAAGCGTTTTGGGTAAAATCGCTTCCTTTGTCGTCCGTGTTTTGACTTGTAATTATTCATATGATTACTTAGATCATTATTACATAATTCATGAATATAAAACATTATTTATATAAAATATATATTCAGAATATACATATATATAATAGATTAGTAAATGGAAAGAAATACATCGTTTGTGGAGACGGTAGGCCGTACATACGCATGAACGCTGTTTTCGTTTTCCTTATTGAGTTGAATGGAATTAAGTGGATGAAATACATATATATACACATAAATCAAGTATCATTATTATGTCATATAATTCATTATTACTTATTATATATAATTTATAATCATTCATGAATGGTTAATGTGGAGAATGATTCTCATCGAGTCGTGGAGACGGTAGTCCGTACGTATGCAAGAGCGATGATATCGTTCTCATGATCGTGGAATTATATTGGAGTGTATGTAAAATATTTCAGAATAAATATTACATTATAATAGTCATATATAGTCATTATTTACACCATTATACCCATCCAAGTAAGGTGGTGGTGGAAAATAGATTACACCACGGCGTAGAGACGGTATTCCGTACGTACGCACGCACGGTGATTTGTTTTTCTGTATGATGGATAGATGGTGAAATATGGTTGTTTCATAAATATAATAACATATCAGTATATGATTGATACTAATGTTATTACTTCATAATGAAACAACTAAAGAAGAATAAGTGGAAGAAGAAATAAAGATGAAAGAATGGGTAACGGAAATTACCTCTTCTTTGAAGCGCCTATTTGAGACCTGCTCTTAGGGTACTAAAATTGGTCTTTGAGAAAGACCAGAACCTCTAAGATGTTTCTAGGGAAGTGGAGAAGAGAATTTGGCAGAGGTTGGCCGAGCTTCAAGGCTCAAAGTGGTGTGAGGAAGAGATGGAGGAGGTGCCCTTTTATAAGGGAGGAGAGGGGCACCTTTGGAATAACTAAAACTATTATTTTATTATAAAATCAAATTCGATTTTAAATAGCTCCAAATTGATTTATTTAGAAGATAAGGTGGTGATGGGTCGAAATAATCTCATCCAATATAATTAAGACAAGTTTAGGTTCCTATTTTATCCTTATCATTTAGATTTAACATTAAGTAAAATAATTTTACTTTTACCGTGTTGTCTTGTGTTCTTATACTATAAGGTTAATAAACTTACTATAAGAAGCCAAACGAACCCCAAGTTGTTTACAGTTAATATATATAACCGTATCTATGTCATGTGGCCGATCCTTAGATTTTTAGGAATAAAATACAAATTAATAATATAATATTTGTTTTAAAAACTATTTTATGTCAATTTTGACAATATTTTGTAATTGATTTTTGGGAAAATCATAATAGAATTATTAGTTCGAAAAAAGTTAATTAAATAAATAATAACATGTCATATTAACCTATAAAATTATTTTATTTCATAAAAAGTCTGAAATTACATTTATTTGGATATTTATAACATCAATTATGTCAATATTTCATTAATAAGATAATTACTGCATCATCTTTGTGTCGTAAATAAATTAAATTATTTAATGTATAAAAATTACAAATAAAATACCATTATGTAGGAAATATTTTTAGATTTCTAATCACTATTTATAGTCGAATTTATCTTATGTATAACCATATATTAAAAATGATTTACTTATTAAACTTTGATTTTAACTATTTTAACCCTTCTTTAAATAAATTAATAATAAATGTCCTAATCTAATCCAAGTGGGACTAAATGGTTGTATTTTATTCGTAAGGTGGTTTTTGATCGAGTTAAACTTATCCAATAGAATTAGGACATGTGTTAGGGTAATAATAATATCATTTTTACCCCTAATTACCCTATTTACTTTTAACCGTGGATAAAAAAAAGTAAAAAGTTACTATTCACCAAAAATTATTTTCATCTCATTGAACCACATTTTACTTACTGACATCAACTATGTCTCTCAGATTTTTGAAATTCCACTCACAGAAGCGGTAAAATTATGATTTATGAAAAATTCATTTTTCTTAACTACCACTTAGTGGTTTAACTATTCATCAAAAAATGAAAGTTTCTAGAAAAATACCAAAAATTAGGCCTAATCTATATTTGATATTATGAACTCAAAAATGATGTCTATTTTACCAAATTCAAAACATATCAGTTGCATTAATTAATTTAAAAATTAATTCCCGTCGTCAAAACAAAGAGCGTAGTCTTAAGAGATAATAACTATCAAAAGATTGACACTTGTTTATGTCTGGTTTAAATGTGAAATTATATCCAATGAACAACATTGTATTAAATTTTAAAAATTTATTTTAAATATAATTTAAAACCACTCAAATTAATAATTTATCACTATTAATTATTTCGATTAAAAAGGTTGTTTTTAATTAAAATTTATTAATTTTCACTATTCATCAGAAAATGGAAGTTATCCGAAAAGTACCAAAATTTCACCCTAAGCTAATTTCGATATTACAAATCCAAAAATGAATTCCATTTTGAAAAAAAAATTTACAAAATTTTAAAAAATGGTTATTACTATTCATAACGGCTAGTTTTAATAATATTTTAATAATATATTGTTGTTTAGTGAAACTCGTTATTGCGTACTACACACGCTATCGAGGAAGGCCGTGATTGCGTGTAATGCAAGTCAAGTCAAGGATGTGTGTTATGCAAGCTCCTTTTTGGTAGCGTACAACACAGGACATTAATGAAATTAAAAAGAATATTTATCATAAAATCTTGGGCTGTTACACCCACTGTATTGGTGATATTGATTTTATAATCCTAAAAGTATTCCCCTAATCTCTTTTATATGAAATTCATGATTTTTAACAAGTGATATATTTTTAAATAGTTTTCACTTTAAATCACTATTTAAAAATGTGTTTTTTGAATAATAATAATTTTAATACATCACTAATTCATTTACTGATGTTTTTTTGGAAATGTTGGTAAATAATCATCCCTAAATATTAAAATGTTTATAAATTTCATTATTTAGTGACATTCCATTTACATATGTTTTCTAGATTTTATGGTAAATGAAATATTATTAGCTGAAATTTCTAAAAACATTAGTAACTTTGTTTTTTTATTTGTTTATTTTTGTTTAAAATTTTATATTTTTCAAAACAAAAAACACATTTAATGATAAATTAAAAAATCCCATATATATGGATTAAAAATTTATAATAATTATTTTAATTTTATTATTGTATCTTTTTTATAATAAAATAATATAATATATATTTACCCAAACTAAACTCCCCAATAATAAAACCCACCCATATCCATGGTCCCCAAATCTTCTCCACACCAAAAGTCTCCCAAAAACCCTCTTCCATGGTCCAATATTATCCTCTACAACCACAAGCCCAGCTGTCATACAGCACCTACGAAAGTCCTTCTCAACACTCCACAAAGTTATCAATGCATGGATTTCAAACAATAAAATTTTTGGTGGTTCAAAATTACCTGAAAAACTCACCTATGATAATTATTAATACAATATTGTATCATTATTATGTATATAAATAGGTTTAGGAATATAATTTTTTTAAAAATATTTCAATATAATTTTATATATTAATGTACATATAATATATATATGTTAATATATTTATATTATATATATATATATAAGTTTATAATATATATATGTGTTTATAATATATATATACATTTTTAAATATATATATTTTTTATTTTTTATTAAATATATATGTTTATATTTTATGTTTATATATTACGTGTATATTTTATTTTTTTTATATTATTATAATATATATATATATATATGTTTATATCATATATATATATATATATATGTATATACATGTTTATATATATATGTATATATCTTTGTGTGTGTGTGTGTGTGTGTATAAATATTTATGTGTGTATATATAGTTTCAATTATATAGACACACACACACACACACACACACAATTAAACACTTTTTAGAAATGTGTTCAAAAGGCCAAATAAATAGCCATGTTTTCTTAAAAACATGCCCAAATTTAAAAAATATGCTTGTTTATATAAATATAAATATTTATATTTATATTCCTGTGGGTGTTTACGTATAATTAAATATAAGTTATATTTATGTATATGTTTATATATATATATATATGTGTGTGTGTGTGTGTGTGTTTGTGTGTGTGTGTGTGTGTTTATGTGTCTATATATGTTCATATATACATGTCAACATTTAAAAAATTAATATATATCATATAAATATATATATATATATTAAAATATATATATATATATATTAAAAAACATATTATATTTTAAAGATGTATATAATTTTATATTATATATATATGTTTATATTTTATTTTTATATTATATATATATGATTTTATTTTTATATATAAATTGTTTATAATAAATATATATATACATTATGCTTGTATTTACCTATATGTTTGAATTTTTTGGTATAATTCTTTATTTATATAGGCTTATGTATATTTCTATGTTTATATATTTATTTTTGTCGGTATGTGTATGTTTTTGTTTGTTTGTATAAATACATATGTATACGTATACATTTTCCATGTCTCGGATTGTTTGTAGTGGCCCTCTAGGCTGTTAGGGATGTCTGATTCCAAGTCTCCCCACCTCCCTATCGGTGTTTATTGGTTTTTTTCTTTATGTCTATGTAATACCCTCATCCTAACCATTTTCGAGGAGTTATGTGTACATATACATATATATAATTATATTTTTATAAGTATATATTTCCACACATTTTAAAATATTTCAAAAAAATTCACTAAAATAGCCACATTAATTTATAACATGACTAAATTTATAATATATATATTTGGTTTTATATATAAATGTATATGTCTGTATATATATATATATAGGTGTTTGTGTTTGTTTTTATGTGTATATATATATATATTTAGCAACATTTCCAAAAAAATGTTTCTAATTTAGTGATGTATCTAAAAAATCTTGGAAAACAAAGTGGCATTTCTAGAAAATTCCCATAACGTAGATATGTTTTTTTTGAAATGTCATCAATATAGTGAATAATTTCATGAAAATTCATTAATGTAGAAATTGTTTTAGGAAACATCACCTATTTATCATTGTTTTTTTCAGGAATGTTGGTAATTTAGTAACCACATTCATTTAACATTGTAAAATTAGTGATGTTTGAATGAAATGTCAGTAAATTATTAATTTTTTTCATGAAACCGGTAGAAAATTGAGATTTTTTCTAGAATAATATATATATTAGTTTTTTTTCAAAACCAATTATCAAAATATACAAATAATTATTGTTTTTAAATACATAACAAAAAATGTCCCTAAATTATGTTTTTGTACTATATTTTTAGAAAAGACTTTGAACCAGTCCCCAAGGAGATATTTCCCCAATAATTTAAGAATATTCATAATTTTGAAAATATATAAATTAAGAGTGGGGTATTTCTTATCATGTGGCCAAAGATGGACTGATACATAGGGCACAACCTGATCATCCCCCATGTGTGTGAAATGAAAACCATCACTATAAGCATAAAATTACACGACATACCCCTCAATGTTATCAGTTAATATCATCATAGGAGCCAATGTCAAAAAATATATCAGTTTTTCAGAAAAGGACGAACATTTTTCCCATGTTTTTTACACAGCATTCATGTTAAGATCTTTTTATGGTGATTCAAACTTCATGTTTTCCTTGAGGAACCATTTATAGTATCCAACAAGACCTATGATGTCCTGAATCTCTAGGAATACTTGTGGATCCTCCAATGAAATGATAGCCAGCATATTCTTATGATCAATTGATAATCCATGTTCATAAGGCTCAGTACTAATGAAAATAACTTCTTGGATACATAAAAAAACATTTAAAAAAATTCCATAAAATGTATAACTCCACTATATTTCCAAAATCCATCTCAGATAGTTCCCATGTTTAAGCTTGGATCTCAATTAGACTTAAATATAATCTACAAACACAACATAAATATTATTGAGATACGAATAGAATATTCAGTTAATAAAATCCATTTTAGCTTCTCGAGAATTATTCATACCAAAACCGATATGACAATATTAATAATAGATATACCTACTACAAAAACATATTGGTTGTATCATACACCCTATTCATGAGATATTGATAACCTAATCAAAGATCTATATTTAAAAACCACATTATCCACTTTATCTGTAACAATAAAATAATCCACATAAGTTAAATAATAATAATTATTATCCATCATGTTATTAAACTTTCGATAGTCCATAAAAAATTAAATTCAATAATAGTATGTCAGGGTAAATATAATTTGAGTTACCCAAGGTTAGAAACTGGGAAAATGGATAATATTTCAGTCATATAATCCAAATAAATATTGATCTGTTTCACCTCCATGGGTAACATAGGATAAGGGTTTATTGAGATCTGTTGTTTACCAAAAACCATATCAACCGTGAACTCCTCCTCCCTCAATATATTAAACATAGATAATTCATATAGGGAAATGTCAGGAAATCCATGAAAAACCAGGTGAAGGATAGCAAGAGAATCAATTTCATCGGGATCAACTGAAATAGTAGTTATAAAATTCATGCGATCTGGGTAGAAACATCGTAAATGACTATAATTAGATCCCAATCACCCTATGAAAACCATGAGATACCATCAACAATAGGGAATATGACATGATAATGATAATAATGAATCTCATAATAATGATAGATAAAGAATCAATACAGATTACGTTATCAAAAAGATCTTGATTAAGAAAAAGGAAATACTAGACTAAATCAACATCAACTATCGATAGAGATTATGAAAGAAACTACAACCTTGAATCTTTTTAATTCCCAATAGTTGTTTCTAACTCTATTATAATGTCCATGAGTTCCATTGGTTGTTTAATCACATCAAAAAAACAAAAAGAAAAAATGAGTGTGAGTCACTAGTATAGAATAATGCAGTCTCTATATAAGAAAGAATAAGGTTGCTACCTCTCACTATCGCTCGACCCTCATCATCCTGCATTTGAATCTAATACACAATGTAGACATTCCTCACTCCTAAAGAATTTGGATATAGCCTGGAAGAAAATGAATCATATTAATGTGTTACAGTATCCTTTAGATATCACTAACTGTGAACATAATGAGGAGTAGAAGTCATAAGATAGAGCCCATGTAAATGTAGATATTAGAACCAACCATTGAACATATTTTAATGATTTTAACATGAACACTGGGTGTTCCAACCATGCCAAAAAACTAGAATGTTAGTGGAAAACTAGTCTCTATAACTGATAGAGCATATGATTCCAAATGTTTATAACCTCCTATATAACACCTATAATGATCACAATGCTTCATATTCTTCCCACGCACACCACTAAATATTTTAATTCATTATAATAGATGTTTTTATAGATCCAAATATTCCTTATATATCCATATCTATAAAAATTCCCCTCACTATTTTATCCACATAGGTAAAAATAATTAGCATGATTACTTGACATATGATATCTGGTTACTAACTATAAATGTACTAATGAGTGTTTACCTAGTAAATAATCACTACCAATGTAAAAAAATGACTATGTGAACCTATTAGTGTATTTTAAAACTAATCTTTGTCACTACTAAAAGAGATTAAATCACACGAATTTTCTATTATAAAAGAACCTATAAAATACTAATGGAATAAGAGGTCGTTGAAAACATTCCATTTTTAACACACAAACTAATCTACATGTACCATGAAATCTCGCCATTATTAACAAGTATACATGATTCTAAGCGCCCCACACTTCATTGTGATATTCAAATTCATTCCCTAGAAGTTTAAGTTCAGATAATTCGTATCCATCATATCCTCTACATATTACAGATTTTGTGTACACTTAATGGATTATGTTTTCCCACATATAGGCTTCCTATATTGATCCATTTTACCTTTATATATGGGATATACCTAAAAAATGGTGTTCCTTAATTTTGGTAAATATTCATCAATTACGTAAAATCCAAACACAATAGTAACTATGGGATTCTGATATAAAGGAAGATTTCCTTGGGGAGAATCAACTACACACTCCAATGGAACCTGTAGAAGTCATCAAAGAAGGATATCACTACCGAATAAAAAATATGAAAGAATAAAATAATATTAAATTCTAATTTTAAACTATAAAAACATAAGTGAAAACATGATTAATAATATGTAATCCAAATTGGTGACACATATCCCAACATCCCATTGTAGCATGGGGATCAATATGATAGGAGTTGGTAAGGCATTAACCACATCCTACGTCTCTAGGACCAAAATTTACATCTCTAGTCTAAGAGATGTCCGATGATAAGGAAACGAGTGAAATAACCCACCTATGAATCCAAAATTAGATTAACATTCTAGGATACCCCCACAATCCCATAATTGACCTGACCTATCACATAAATGAATGGAGTTCCAGATCCCCACAAGAAGATTACTAGCACCTACGAACCAACAAAAATAGGATGAAATGATTTATCCAAAACTGAATTAGGGAACATGGACAATATGTATATTCAAATAAGATAGAAATAATGAATTATAAAACATGAGGAAATATACATAATATAATAGAAATATGACATCAGAAATGATATAACCCAAAAGAATCTAAACAAACACCAATGTATGAGTATAACAAAAAATCAAGAAACTAAAATGATAAATAGAAACTACATGTGATAGTATGGTAAAAATCCACCATCTCAACACTAGATACCCATAAATAGCTAATAGAAATTGCACCACCTCACTGCAACACCTTTCCCTTCATTTAATCAAAATAAATAACCATTTATACACACCGATGATGTGGTGAACATGGTGTGATCCAAACATTCTTAGTAATATCCCACTCATGTGTTCCATAATTAATCCTTTTATAAAAATCAAAAAATTATCACAATTATAGAAAAAAGAAATTTTAATCTACTAAACAATTTTTATATCACAGAAATGTACAAATAGTCCCATTTTTTAGTAGTTCCAAACAATCCTTGTAATATAGTTTTAGTGAGTCTACCTTTTATGTATGAATTAAAAATTCTCTACAACATATCATATCAAATAAAAAAATTAAAAACAAAAAAAAAGTAAAATTACATCAATGATAAATAAAACTGGGTCAAGAAGGATAAATCATACATAGATATAGTCAATCACATTCATATTTCCTCTATAAATATGGATCAAATTTAGATAAAATCAGATCACCCTAGTATGTTAACCACCTAATATGTCCATACAGTCCCTAGAATAATCAGTATTGGGAGAAATGGAACCAATAATGTTTGAAACCCTAAATAGTATCAATATATGAGGAATATTTCCAAACCAAACACCTATGTACTCAAGGATTCCATTGCACTATTTTTTGGAATCAATTCCTCAAACCCATTATCTGTAAACCATTTCATAAATCTATATAATATTTCTTTCAGAATGAACTTTCCTATTTCCATAAAAGGGGGGAAACCTAATTTTCTCAGAAAACTAATTTCAGACACAATCAAAATAATAAATAAATAAATCCATTTTATTTGTAAAATATTTAATCAAAATCCTATAAATCTATGTTCTTGTAATAGAGGAAAATATTGACCCACCTACAATAACTTAAGATTCACACATGCATAATGGAATACACCATAAAAGATGTAATAAAAAGAAAACACATTATTACATAGAACTAATTTTTTTTAGAAGAAATTGGTGACAAGAATTGGTTTCCAAATTCATGCCCCCTGATAGAAATTACATAGAACTAATTTCCATATCATATAATGAATTTAACTATCTATTTGGTTCAAAGAGAAAATAATTGAAAAATTCCTCAAGGAACTCAAAAATTTCCCCGTAGCTAAAAAAAGTGTCATCTCCGAAGAGAATATTATACAATAGAGTTAGAACGAATCAAGAAAAACAACCCTACATGATCAGAAAATCCATATACACATCTCATCCTCACTAAAATTATCAACTTAATAAAATAAGTAGAAGGATTTATTACCCAAAGAGAGAAAAAAGAACAATAATAAAGATAATGCTCCAAAATATGTCATCTAGAACTAGAGATGATCCCAAAAATTGCTATGGAGATCTAATAAGAATATAGAGGGAACCATGAACATTAAACTAAAATAATTATATGTGTAAAAGTGTAAGAACAACTGGTCTTAAGACATTGATTATTTGAAACTCTTTCATGATGTGAATTTCATGATTTACAAGATTGCCTAAAAAATCAACCACTTGGATTACAAAACCTATTATTGATCACATCATGACATGAACCATTTTACAAGAATTTAAACATTTCACACATTTAATGCTGACATAATATATTCCTTCATTAAATTCATATATTCAAACCATTTATTTACATGAATGTTTCATATAGGAATATTCTATAGAAAACCATAGAAAATCCCCATCAGTTTACTCGAACCCCAATGTACACAGTATTCAGCCTATGAATCATTTTTACATAACTTCGTTAATTAAAAACACATGAAACATGGAAACCGAGGTTAGTTTCCCTTATAAACACTCCCCATCATCAAAAGGCACGAAATATACTCAAAGGAAGTGGGGAACAAGAAGAGAGAATATAAATTCATGAAATATGGTAATATAATATTATATAATTAGTTTTTTATATATATCCTTCTAATTAATTTATTAATTATAGATATATAATGATATAGAAAAGACGAGAAACTTGAGTGAACCCAATCCAGTCATTGAATTTTTAAACTTTGAGTTTCTTTTTTTGAATCCATGACAACTATGTTTTTTTAGAGCGAACCCATCACACTATGATAACATTTTAATAATACATAACTAATGAAAAAAGTAATTTTCTTCCCATATATTACGAAACAATTCTATATTTTATTTCATTGTTATTCATCAATGGATTATGTTCATGGTTTTCATTATGACTTTGGCCTCTTAACAACCATTATATTTTATAGGAATCAGATTTTTTTTTCAATGATTCATAAGGTATATATTTATAGTTTTAAAATCATGTCTCACAAACGTTTTATCATTTTATTTTTTTTATTTTTATTATATCGTGTATTTATCTTTATTGAGCATTTGAGAACACACTTTATTTTATTTTATTTCTCTATGTTATGATGAAAGGAACTGGTATGCCATATCTTTTAAGGGTTCTAGTATGAAAAATGTAGTGGGAGACGATGTTGACCTTTTAATAACTAGCTATTAATGTGTAATAGTTTCCAAGGTAACTATAAGTATTTTCATCTAGAATGTATTTCGATGTATGAAATGAATATTCATCAATTATGTTGTGATATATATTTTTGAATAATATATTTGACTATAGTTAACATCAATTATATTTTTATCTATTATTTGTAAACTGAGATGAGAACACATTATTGATAACCTTGGGGATACATCTTTTAAAATTTTTATAGTATAAATTTATGTTTATGAACATGGATAATCTAGGTTATACCTAAGGTAAAATAGATTGATAAGAATGTGACAATATTTATACATAAATTGTATTGTATTTTATGAGTATTATATATATTAATATAATTATGTTGTTTCAAATTTAAACATTTATTTTTGGTTATTTAAATGGTTTGAATAAGAATAAATTATACTAAAAAGGGATGTGATAGTCAATCAAATGATTTTACTCCTGAGAAATCCAATTTGGTGGGATCTAGAAGGTGAATACTCAAGATTATGCATAATTATCAATCATTATATTTCATAAAAAATATAAAAATACATTATTTTCATAGTGAGTTGAATTATACAAAAATTGAATTTTATAGAATCTTAGGTGGATACCATCATTGAGGTAAGAATGATTATTTTTAATCATCTGTAGAATATAAAAAAAATTACCTTGAAGAATATCTCAAATTTATAGGAATATGTTTTCTATGTGTAAATAAAGGGAATAAAGAAATAAATTTCAATAGAATTAAAGGTATTGTATATGGGGAACTAGAGCATTATCTGAGTAAATTTCTTATTCAAAATGTTTCCTCAATGTCTATTGAAGAACCGAAGTTATGCTGATGTTTTAAATGAAATAATTAATATGTGTATATATTTGGAGTAAATTTTTTATGAATGATAATTTTGATATAAGATACACAAATCATCTATGGATTGTTCAATATTTGTTTTCTTAATGGTTTTTAAAACACATATTGCTTAGTTTCACTATCTAATTAAAGTGAAAAATCTTAGTTTCATATAGAGATGTTTGAAAATATATGGATAGCATTTGTTACCTTAAAATTGATTAGTTATTTTACAAAAATGTAATTTGGAACATCATTGATGATGATTATTTAATATTTTGGATTATGGAAATATTGAGTGATTTAATTTTTAAATAATTATAATGTTTTCATGGAGGTTACATTAAATTTTAAGGATACAATAATGGGTTTTTATGTTTTTGGATAGTAATATGTTTAATAGAATCAAGTGCCCCTTTTTAAATTCTTTATGTGATTGGATTTTTATACAATATTACATGTTAAAAACTCTTTGGGTTGACATATTAATTGATGATAAGTAAATTATGGGCTACTAGATATTATGATATAGAAAATTATGATAATTGAAAACAAATTCATTAACAAGGTTTTTTTATTAGTTATATTCATGGTAAATTTAATTTTCAATTTTTAGATTAGTTTCCTAATTATATTCACAATTTTCTATTTGTGATCACTATATTACAATAATATACAATAATTTATCATCAGGTTTAATTATATTTTAGATTTATTTCATTTTGGTTGAGGTATGTATAACCCATAGGATTTAAATGTTGGTTTTCATGTTATATTATTTATGATGAATGCAATAATTTTTTTAAAATGTAATCATAAGGGTTATATATAGCATTCGATAAAAACAATATTTTAATATTGAGGTTATTGAAAAAGTTTTATTTTTTGAGAATAGTGTTGTATATATTCTCATAATGATTTTTTCATTGTAAGAATCATTACGTGGTAGAAAAGTTTGGATATTTTTAATTCCTGATTATAAAAATAGTATATTTACATACTTTTCTAAAAAGGTAATATATGAGTTTATTAATTTAATAAAAAAAATGTATCTCAAATAATCATCATTTTGATAAATATATTAGATTATGTTGTAAATTGATTAAATAAAGAAATATTAATTTTTAATGAAATTTTATTTCCTTATGTTGTTAGTCTAGATAATAGTATAATTCCATAACAAAAGAGAAAAATCCATATGAATTTTTTATAACCTATTTCAATTAGTTTCAATAACTGACTGTACAATTAATCCCTCATGGATTCATGGATTTTTATTATTAACTTTCCCTTGAAACACTTCTCTATTAATCACTAGAACCTAGGTGTTAGTTTTCTCGTATATTTTTTTATATACATGTATAATAAATTTTTATCCTATTTTTGATCCATGTTAAAAGTTATTCCAGATATCCTTCATACACTGGCTTCCTTTTATTCATATATAGTTTTTACATAATCCTTATACATTGTAAGATTTTAAATAAAAAAAATTTAGGTCAAATATTGTATTAATGATAATAATATCAAATTGTGAGTATAATATATATAAAAATTGGGGGTTTTGTGGGTGAATATAATACCCTGATATTATAGGAAATACTTTTTTCTTCATTTAAATGTAATTTCTTTGATATCATGTGTCCCATGAAACAACATGATTAATCGTACACATATACAAAAATACTATTTTATTCGATAATTTTATTGTTATAACATTGATATTAAATTATCAATTAAAAAAAGATTAAATAATTTTTAAATATATGTTATATTCATACTAAATATATATTGGTTTATAAATTCATGGAAAATAATCACTCATGTTTAAGAAAATATTTTTTATAATTTAGAAATAAGTCCTTTACAAAATAGAATTTATTAACTTTTATAAGAAAATATTATATTTAATTTTATGATCATTTTGTTTTTTTAAAAAATAGATCATTTTTAAATTTTCCGTACAAAATTGTCTTATGGTTAATTGTTTTGGTATTTTTAGGAAATATTTGATTTTGAGTAAAGAGTGTAAAATTCTAAATTTTATATAGAACTATATTATTTCAAAACCTTGAAAAGACACCACATTATTTTTAAAATCATCTCAATTAAAATATAATACAATTATATTTTGAATTTGCATTCATTAGGACCGTTTTTTCTATTGAATATGAAAAAAAATTATATGTAAAATCTATTTTTCTGAATGGGCCCCAGAATAATTGTTGTGTGGAAATCACCTATTCCTCATTACCCACAACTCGTTTTACTGACTAGGGTTGGATTAGTGGTACCGTTTAAGGCTTCTACTCCCTGGAAACCAAACTAGAGAAGGTTCGAGTCTCTCCATGCTAAAATATTGTTGGGGACGAGCGGAACCCAGGTGGTGAATGGGGCCCAGAATATTTGTGGTGTGGAAATCACCTATACCTCATTACCCACAACACGTTTGGATTTATGGGAATCTTCATACCTCTTAGAATTAAATATATTGTTTTCACTAACTACTTATGTGAGTTGTCCACTAATGACGGGGAATATTACACTTTGAGTATTTTTTAAAATATGGAAAGTGTTGTGAGAGCTGATGGTTTGTCAAATAAATTCTTTATGTTTTATTAGATCATTTTACAAGATGACATGTTCAATGTCGTAAGAGACTTATTCACCTAAGAATACTTTCCACATGGAATGAATTCAATATTTATTTCATTAATACCTAATAAAAATACTATAGTGGATATCATTGATATTAGGCTAATTAACCTTGGGAATCTTGTCCCCTATGTTACCATTAAAATCATTATGCTCGGGATGGGGGTTATCATACTGGATCACATCACATCAAATCAATATGGATCTGTTCCTGGCCAGTTTATACAGAATTTCTTGTTCACAACTTCAGATATTTTAAACATAATGATTAAAACAGAAAAGGAAGGGAACATTACCTAAAATATTTATATCTCTAAGGCTATTCATACTCTTAAATGGAATTTTACTCTTACATTATTAAGAGATATTCATTTTGTGACGCCTTACTAAAAATGATAAAAGTCCTCCTTTCATCAAGAAGGCTGGCCGTTATTATCAATGGGTCACCTAGTAAATTTTTTCTGTGTAAAAGGGGATTTCGGCTAGGAGATCCACTCCTGAGTGACTTCTTTGCCATGGAGGAATATTAACTGAGAAGATGATTTCATTATCATTCATGGTTTCTCCTATATATTTAATTCAGAGCTGGTAGAGTTGAACATGTTCTATCACACCTAATTTACGTGTATGACATTCTCTTCTTTGGTCAGGCCTCTCGGAGGACTGTCTCATCCATTCATTCAAATTTTCATCCATTATGAAGATGTGGTAGGGCATGCAATCTATTTGGGATAATCTATTAATGTGTTTTGTTATGGTCTCATAGTGGATAGAAAAAAACATAATTTCATAGAGGCTTACTGTGAGGGATGGGTATTTACCATTTACCTACTACAGTGTCCCAATTTATTGGGGTAGTGTCAAAAACTAATTTTCATATTGTAATTTTCTTTGCAATTTTTAATATTCATAACATATGTAATGGGAAATCAATGTTGCAATATTTGAGGGTGTGCCTTGTGAAGACCGTCATTACCTCTAAACTTGTCTAATCATTATCTTTATACAAATGGACAATAGGCCTCCTCATGAATTAGTAATGGTATGATATAGAAAATCAATTTGAATATTTTGGTTATCGAAAGAAAACTTGTTATGTTTTCCTAGAAGGAATTCATTAAGCCCATCACAAGGGGGGGTGGGGGTTGCATTAAAGACCTGAAAATTTTCAACAGTGATCTCATTGGAAAATTCAAATGGAATCTATTGGACAAAAATGAACCCACTTGTAGATTCTTTTCTAGAAGGTTCAAGTGGAGGATATTTCATTATTATAATTTCTATCATAGGTATTAGGTGAGGACAAAAAATAAATATTCATTCAATGTGATTATGATAGATACAAAATTTCTAGTCTCCGAACAATAAGACATGAACTGTTGAAACTCTTTGTGGATGGATAGAATTATAAGGGATCATATAACTATTCTTACATATTGATTACAAATGACTATCAGTGTGCTCATAGAAACTCACAGCGTTATTTATTTTTTCTGCATACTATTTAAACATGAAATTCAGCATGAAGCCTTGAATTATATTGACACCATGGTCAAGATTTCAAGTACCTATGGTCTATTTAATGAGAATAATTACTACAGTTTGGAGATTGTATGCAACAACATGGCACCTTCCTGGGTATCCATGTTTAAAGATGATTTTATCTAGACCTAGAGGAAAATATTTCTATGGATAATCCATAAAAACTGATTATCTCTAAATGTTTAGCTGACAAAATTCAGACAACACATTGTCTGAGAATGTACTTTTTTACATCAAGGTAGAAAGAATATGCAGCACATGTTTATTGACTATGAAAACAAACAGAGGCTATGGGACTATGTTGGCTGGAGAATTTAAATGATTCTAGGAGACGGCAGACAACTTTCGTACCTTATTATCTTTATTTCTCATTCTGAACATAGTCTTTAGGTGGATAACCTATTTCTTATTGAAATCACATCATTAATTTCCTCGGTCAAGAGGGATAAGAATGAAAGAAAATTCATGGTTCACATACCAAAAATTAATGCTGGAATTCTTGATATGCATAGGGAGGTGAAAGTTTCTTCCAAGGTGCAAACATGGGCCACGAACAGCACTGTAAGTGATCTATATTTACATCAGGTGTTGGGAGTTATAGGTCATTCCAAGCAGCCCCTAGTTATGAAATCTGTGACACGGATCCCACCAATTGTATGTTAGATTAATGTCAATGTATATGGATAATGCTATGTAATTTTCAGACCCTTGGGTTGAGGAAGTATCTTCTAAACCCACTGTGTGTATATCAACGGCTACTTATACCACTACATCATAGTTTGAAATTATAAAAATGATGAATTGTGTGAATTTATGGTTTCTGTTAGGCATGTTTTTCGCTACCAATGGACTAAAATATAGATTGAATCGGAATCTGAAACTATTTTTATGGATCTTAGGACTCATACATGGAATGTTTCATGGGTGCTTCTTCCTCATTGGACAGAATGAATCAATCAATCTAATCAGTTTAATCTACGAATTTGACATGTGTATAAAGAGGTAAACAGATGGAACATGCTCTATCAAAGAGAGAAATAATGGAACCAGGAACAATGTGGTCATTTAGAGCTCCTAAATTTTGTGGATCAATGATTAATGTTCCATTATATTGAGTATTTCACTCTTAAATATGTAAACACATGCCTAATGCCAGACTTTTTTTGTCCATTTTCTTTAATAAATTTTGGAACTTTCTATTCCATTTTCCTAGATTTTCATGTAATGAATTTATATTAAAATTAATTTCTGTCATTAAAAATTGTGCAATTTTATGAAATTTAATTTATTTTTTTGGTTCATAATGTGGAACATATCAAGGTAGTATTATTTTTCGAAATTTAATATAATTAATCAATTAATTATTTTATATATAAAATAATTAATAATGATTTTTATTCATTGAAATGGATTTTTGTTTCTTTATCACTAATTTATTATCCTATAGAAATTCACAATGATCCATATATCTTTGTTTTTTTATAGATGACATTAATTTTATAAATTAAAAAAATTGAAATGTTAGTAATTATCTAAATTATTAATTGTAAAATTATTATTTATTGTTTTTTGAGTAGTTGTTTTTTTAATGTTAAAGACTGGGGGCTTTGATGTTTTATAGATTAAGGATTACAATAAGAATTTGGTTATTATTTCAAAATAATGTTTTTATTATAATATTTTTATTTTTGAGATTATAGAATACTATATGATAAAAAATATTATCAATTGTTTGGTTTTTAATAGAAAGTTCATATATAATGTTTTTACATTATAAATGATGACATTTTTGTTATTTGAAATATTATTATTTTGATAAAATAAAAAAATTTATCCAATGGATCAGTTTAATTTAGGTAAAAATAAAAATATATTAATCATTTTGAGTATACACATATAATACCATCAATTAATCCATGTGTTCATCAAACATTATTTAAACTAATAATATAACAATGAAAACATGACAATTAAATAAATGTATTTTTTATTTCAATATTATAGTAAAATAAATAAAAATTAAATAATTGAAAAATTAAATAACAAAGTTTCTATGTTTTTAAAGATATAATAGGTAAAATAAATATATATTGAAAAAATTTTTGGAACCCCATCCATGGATTTAGTAAAATATTTACAACTGAAATATTTTTTAATAAACGATTTTAGAATTGAGAAATGCACTTTTATAAAAATACATTTATCAATTTATGTGAATGTGAATATATATTTATATATGTGTGTGTGTGTGTGTGTGTGTGTTTCTACATGATAAAATTAAATTACCACACACACATGTGAATTTTACTACTATAGAATATGAATTTTTATACTCTCAAGTAGTCTTCTAGTTGATATTTTTTATCACTATTATTTCACTTATAGAGAAAGGGAAATAACAAAACCCAGTACATAATATATATTGATATAGGTTTCATTATATTAGTGTTACATTATTGACCGTATAAGGTAACCACATTAGGGATTTTTTTAAAAGATATATAAGAAATATTTTTACCACTAAATTTATCCCTATGAAATTAATAATTTAAGATTTCAGTTTTTATTACATAACAAATAACATAGATAATGGAATTACTAAAAGGAAGATATTCATTTAAAATAATGAATTTTTAAAATAAAAAATATATTATTACATTAAGATCTTCCTTAATGTTTTATGGTATCATTAATTATGACACCTTAATGTTTTATAAAATATATTAATATATATTTATATTTTGTTTCATATCATGTACCACCCACAACACTTATCTTAAACAAACTACAACATTAATATTTAAATGTGGCCTTTATAACCTAGGTATTGTATTATATGGTACGAATTGGAGAATCCAAATATAGAAATATATGTAGATACATTATCATAATAAAAATTTATTAGTTAGTTACTATAAGAAATATGTAATAAATTATAAATGATAAGAATTACATCATATATGTTTAGTAATTAATAATTTTAAAAGGATCAATTTTCTAAAAAATAATATTTTCATTATGATTTATATATGAATTATTAAATATATTTTCTATTTTAAATTATTATTTTGTTTAAATTATATTTTAATACATGTAATATAATAAATAATAATTCATACTTTCATAATCAATTTCATATAAATAACGATAAAATCATTTGAGGGTAAAAATTGATATTTATTAGAAAACATTTCATAAGTGTGTTATCTGTTCATATCTTATTAAGATAATTTAATTTCTAATAAAAATTTAATTTTATTAAAACTATTAATAAAATATTTTATAAAAAATTTAACAAAAATATAATATTATTTATGACGGTTGGAATGGTAAATAAAATCAATTTATGCATGAGAAATATTTATGTTCTAAAATGGTTTTTATGAATTTTATTCGTAGAAATTATATATAAAATCTATAAATTGTTCATTTTATCCCTAAATTATAAAATTTGGTATTCATAATATAAAATGTATCTTAATTTGAATTTTTTGGAATTTGTGGAAAAGATTAATTTTTGGTTAAAGTGTAAAGAATAATGATTTTTATAAAAAATAAAATTTCAATTAATGTATTATTTAAATTATATTATATTTTGGGTTGTTTTTTGAGTAAAACTATTCTCAATTTACTATAAATAACCCTAATAATTCCATATTAATCATTAATATACATGATTTTATATTAATTTATTATTTCAATTAAAATGAATTTTTCTAAAAATCCATTTTTATGTCATTTGTTTCCATTATATTAAAATTATTTTACAAAATGACTACTTATAAAATATTGAATATTGATAATATATTTATAAAAAAGTGGTTATAATTACATATGTATTTCAATTTGAACTTCTATCATAATGAATAACAATCAGATTAAAATGATATCTCTAGGGTAAAGGGTAATTTTTTTATTAATTTAATTTTTTAATAAGATAAAAAAATATGATATTAAATTTTATTGGTCAACCCAACCCAAAATCCAACAATATGTGAATTTATTTTCATATAATATCCATTTTTAAATTTTGTGAGAGGGAGCCATTACATGACCCATATGTATACATGAACATGGCCCAAACATGACTTGATGTACCAAATTCCTAAATAAACTAGAACTAGCCCTTTAAAGAATATTATCATTAAATATTACTTTCTCCCCACATCACATGGTTGATTGACTATTATTCCACCATAAATATAATTATGGTATCTTATAACAATAATGATTTCCCAAACCTCTAATTCTTACAATGTGGTTAGCTTTCCCCTGGTACCTTTTACAGGCTCTGAATCCACTTTTTGTGCCTCCAAAATAAAAACCTATAATGGTAGGGTTATTTTCCATGGAGATATTCCAATATTGATTTATAACTCATTACCATCTTCTTACCTCTTTATTACTTCTTCTATCTCTCTAAAACAAATCATTAAAATATTGACACAATACAAAATATATAATATAAAAATAAGTTATTATTTATTGGAAAACCCATTTTTATATCCTTTTATATCATATGGAAAAGAAAACATGACTTTAGCTTATGTGTGGACTATCACCTCCATGAAGCTATCAACTATATTTTTCATCACCACCTCGGAATAGATGGTCATTACCATCTCTCTTATAAATATATATGATATTTTTTATATTATTATAATTTTTTAAACTCAGTACAAAACTCACCCTCTTATATTTCTATCCATAGGGAACTGATAGCATCACTATTGCATATGTGTGGATTAAAACCTCTACAATGTAATAATAATTTTCCCTTATCACCTTTTGTGGATTGATAATAAAATTTAAATAATCTATAAAAAATATAAATATTTCAAAAATAATATTATAGTGATTTATTGAATAATAATCTCATTCCTCTAGGTCAACCTACTAATGCTTCTATGGGATTATGAATTGAACATCCTTAAAGCATCAGACATGATGTTAACATATTTATACACTATATAGACATGGTAATAAATGAAAATATAATATTTTTAATAGTATTAAACTATATTTTCTTAATAACCAAATAATTCATATATATTTAATATATTGGATTTTAAAAATTTAAACTGTTATTCTTACTCATGAAAATTGATTTATGATAAAATTTTATTTTCATTGAGAATTATTCCATTTTCTCCATAGGTTTTAAGTTTTTTTGATGATATATTTCTATGTGGATTTTTTTATCTATGTATTGATATTCAAATGGCTTATAAAAGTATTTCAATTGTAATATTTCATTGTTTTTTCAATCGAATGATAATAAATTCATAAAGAATCATTCTTTAAAATATTGTTTCAAATGCTATAAAATAGTTTTCTTCCATTAACATGTTGTTTTAAATATTTCAAAAAAAATTATTTATACATTAAATATAATAAAATATCGATTTAAACTACCTTAAATGAGTTTCAAATGGTTTTTAGTAAAAAATATACATTGTTTTTTGAAATATTTTTTATTTTTTTATAAATAGAATAATTTATTTAAAATATATATGACATGATTGAATTTTATACAATATTTTGAATTATTTTTTGTCAATATTACATGGGATGATCCATTATTTTTAATGAAGATAATTTTCCAATTATTCTAGAAATTTTTAGTTTCAAATACAGTGAAAAGGAATGTATCATATTCTCATTTTTATGAGATATTATAATGTTATTTTTCTTATATGGATATAAACCATTATAAATAATGTTTTGTGTAAAAGAGAGAAACTTTTATTTGTTTGGTTAATTATATAGCCTTTAGGATTTATTTATGATGATGTTTAAGGATAATGTATCTAATTATTATGGGTGAGTATCATATATCTCTTTAATAAATTGGGTAATGATTTAGTCACTAAAAGAGAATATAAAGTAGACGCCTATGGATGATATTCTATTGGAAATAATTTGGATTCCATAATTCTAAAATGGGTTAATCATGAGTGAAAATGTGTTATTAATATGATTCCCTAATATAACTGTAAAAACCCAAAACTTATGTTTAATTTGTCTATATTAAATGGTAATTTTACAAGTCCGCAAAAATTTAGAGCGTGTGATTCTGAGGGCTAGAGTGCCCGAAATGAATTTATGAACTTTATTTATGGTACTTTTAGTAAACGTGCAAGAAGGTTTTTCAATATTTTGAACCGGTTCTGAGAATTGAAATTTGAGTACACTGTTGAACTCGTAGCGCTGGTATTCACTTAAGGAGGCCTTCACCTCAACCGCAGTGGGTCGTGAGTAAAAGATTGAATTTATGTTTTTCAAGGAAGAATAAAATAAGAATAATGTTGTCTATCTTTTATTTTTATTTTTATTTTCAAACATCATGTGGATGTTGAGAAGTGGGGACCACTAGACCTAAACCTCATATTTGTGGGTTATAGTGGTGGAAACCACCCTTGCATAAACCCCCAATTTTGAATTCCTAGAGGTGGGGACCACCTGATCCCTCTTAATGGAAGAGAATCCTCTCAACTCCCCCCTTAATGTGGAAGAACCTATTGAGATTTCTCCACATTAATTATGCCAACACACAACATTAATGTTTCCAACATGTGTGAGTGTGTCAAAATAATTTATTCTTATATTAATTATATTGGAACAACTTACATTTTTGGGTGGAATTGAGAGAGGATAACCCATGGAGAATTACACTTCTTCCATGAAGAATGCTCCTCCCATGAAGAATTCCGACTTCGAATTTTTACTTAGGAAACCCTCCAATGAGGAACGTCTTCGACTATGACAATCTGACACACGAGCGTGGGAATAGAGGGCTGTGGTGGATGAGAAGAAAGTCAACGACTTTAACTTCTTCTCGTGCCAACATATATGAACTTTCCAAGGATGGTATTTTGTTCTGATGTTATTAAATTCAAAGTTTCTTTTCTGGGAATGGTATTAGTGATTGATGAAGGTTGTGGGGATTTATGTTCTTAAATATCTTCCATAAACGTTTTTGTTATTTTTGAGCCACTTGATACTACTCTAATGGGGAGGGAGCGGGCCAAAAAAACATGAACCGACCCCTCAGCCATTCTTCATGAATGGTTTATCCACCACAATGGAAGAAGGCGACTTTGGTGACGGTGACTGGTGTCGGCGGAAGGCACCAGTGGAACTTGGAAACCACCAATGAAGGCACAATTCCCCACCACCTTGTTGTAATCACTGCCTCGTGGCCTCCACCAATTTGTGACGTCTGTAGCCGAGCCGACCCGAGTTGCCACTGCCATCCGAGCAGCAGTCACCAGGCCAAGCCGTCGCTGCCGTCACAGCTGTGCCACCGCTGCTATCTGAGCCAATGATGTCGTCCGAGCCGAGCCACCGCCGATGTCCGGACAAACCCACCACCGAGCCATTGCTGCCGAGCCAGGCCTTCGTCCGAGCAGCCACCACGATCTTGGCCTAGCCACCGCCACTATCCGGGCCAAGACACTTCTGAGCCACCGCTGCTTGATCGAGCCACCGTCCGAGCCACCGCCACCATCTAGGTCGAGCCACCACCCGATCCTCTACCGCCCTTCTGGTCGAACCTCTCTGGTTGAGCTGCCCTGCGGCCTCACACTCTCGCAGCACCCTTTACAGCCTTGCGGCAACCCGTGACCCTCCATATCCCCTCACGGCCTACCGGGCCTTGACACACAGTGGGCAGGGCCGTAACGACTGGTTCGGACTGGACCCAGGCCCACTACGTCCCATTTATATTCCTTTGGTCAAAACTCTCACACCAGACGTCCGTTTGAAGAACCTTCAGTGGCACTGGAAATCATAGAGCTAGGTCGTCCCTTGGATCATACCCCACAAAAGATTTGGGTTAAGATGGGGGTATGATTAGGTTGGATCAAGCACAAATCCAACCAGGACCCCGGGACTAAAAGGCTAATAAGTCACAGACTATGTGTCCAATTGATGCGTTGTCTATTGCATTGAGACCCCTATAACATGGAAGTCCTTTGAGATACTTCTTCGTGGGACATTGTTGCAGTTGGAGAATCAACGAGTAGCTTGGGGAGAAAACTCTCCCAAATACGATCAGGCCTAGTGCGAAAACCCAGTAGTTGGGTGTGACAAGAAGAGTGATCCTAGTTATCCTATGTGGGTTATCTCCTAGCGATCCTCTGTGGGTCAGCTCTGGTAATCCTATGTGGGTAAGCTCTAAGCCATCATTTGTGGGTCATCTCTATGTAATTCAGTGTCGGTCAGCTCCAGCGATCCTGTGTGGGTCAATTCATGGTGATTTTGTGCAGGTTAATAGTAGAGCCCATTAACGGAGTAAGATGATTTTGTAGTTACATCTAATCATCTCTACTAATGTAACTAAAGATATACATGGTGTGCAATGAGTCAGTACCTCTATGATTCCTCATTATTGAGATGGATTACATGATAAATTAGGTATATGTATGAGCATATACCTTACTAGGGTTATCTGTTTATTTCATACATTGTGGTTTATCCTTGGTGGATTTTGTGAGACCTTAAGAGTCTGTGGGTCCCAACGGAGTATCGTTATACTGACCCCTACACGGGATATGCTCACACCTTGTTTTGTTGGATTCACACGATAGAGAACTCTAACATAGGACAGGGGTACCAGGACTAGATTTAGATCGGAGGTGGGCCTAGACCAGGTGTACCACAAAGATGACCGATTGAGAGTTGTACCTACCCTTTAGATAGGATCCTTGGAGGGTGATCACATGAGTTGTTCTTGTTACTTGTACTTTTAGTTGTCTTGTATTTCAGTTTTACTTGTACATTTACTATTGGGCTTGCATTCAGACCCCTTTTACATTCATCAAGCTTTTGGTTATACAGTTTGCTTGTGTTTGTATCTTGATGTGTGCTTGGTTACGTGAGTTTACAAGTTATAATGGAAATGTCTTCCCAATTTCAGTGAATGTGTCATCGGTGCTAGTCGCCAACCTCTAGCCTATGGAAGGAGGGATTGGGGTAGACACAACATGGGCCCCGGGGGACTTGTCATGAAAAATTGGCATCAGAGGGAGGTTATACCACAGAACATAAGACTATAATGATTCTTTTTAAGGATAATAGTTATAATTGGAGTGAGTGTGGTTATAAGTTTAGGGAATCTGTTTTTGGCGCGGCGACCGACGTATCCATACACCAGGACCCTGACTTCTGATTTCTAACTCAATTCATGAAAACACTTATTGTGTTTGTGTTTTCAAGAGTCTTATTTTTGAACTCATTGATTCAGATCATCATGTATAACTTATTAACTGTGGCACACCAATATCCTTTCAGGATGCCTCCACGAAGACAACTATCTAGGGATCCAAGAGTTGTACGCACAGATAGCCCACCGGGCGATGAGGCCTAGGTGCATGGTCCTTTTACAATAGAGGCACCAGTGGAGGAACTAGTTGTACCTTTACCTATAAGGAAATTGATGCCACCAGCCCCCGTATCAGATGTTGCACACCCATTGAGCATGTTGTATGAGTTCCAATGCTAGAGGACACCCGAGTTCAGGGGAGAGACATACCCACATGCAGCAGAGGATTGTATAGAGGCTGTAGTGACAGTATTCCAACTGGTAGGGACATCGGCCGATGTTATGGTGATCCTTGCCGCTAGCTTTCAATAGGAAGCTGCAGGCAGATGGTGGAGATTGATGCTCTAGGCCCCTGACAAGGTGGCGCTTCTCTGGGTAGACTTCGAGATCCTGTATTATGTAGAGTTTTTCTCAATGAATCTTCATGCAGTGGGCATACAAGAGCTTCTTCATCCACATCTGGGTAACAAGACTATATCCCAGCACTCATCAATGTTCACTGACCTCTCACACAACCCCAAATATATACTGTATGACCCATTATTCATTGTCTGTACCATCGATCAGGGGCTCCGGTGGGAGATTAGGGCATCGATGATCTCACTCTGCATCCCGACGCAGGTGGGAGTGTTAGAGAGAGACATCCAAGTGGAGAGTTTCTTTAATGAGTAGTCTCCAGCAGCGAGATCCACCACCAGTCATCATGTAGCGGTGTGTTCTATAGCTGGAAGTAGACATATGACACCAAGGTCCAAGAGGACCAGACATACTAGTGGATGACAACATGACATAGGATTGGTTGTGCGTGGCACCTGAGGTAGAGCCAGTTATGCTAGGATCAGGCCGTGTTTCACATGGGACATGCACGGTCACATGGCTCGTTACTGTCCGAACCACAATACAGATAATCAATAGACAGTTGTAGGACCTCCCATGTAGAGACAAAGATTGAACGGAGGCAGACCATAGAGGGCAAGTGGATGTGGCAGAGGATCTTGCTGTGTGGATAGCATTGGATGATGATTCGAGATGTTACCACCACCACCAAAAAAGGTCCACCTCGACCATAGGGAGCAGGTGGATAGGGGAGAGCTGAGCTCCAGCAAGCCGAGGCTTATGATCATGGTGCTCTGGAGATGATATGAGGTATGATCTGTGTCTACTCCACCATAGCTGTATTTCATATAGACACAGGTTCCGGTCATTCTTTCATTTCCAATGCCCTTGTTCAGAACTCGTAGATTCATACAGAGCGGTTGGTTCGATCCTTATGGATAGAGACTCCTATATCAGCAGATTCGATGATTACACACTCATGCGGACAGTGTGAGGTTACTCTAGGAGGTGAGAGCTTCGGCTGGGAACTACTAGTAGCAGCACCAAGGCCTTAAAACATCATCTTGGGTATGGACTGGTTATCTATAGTCCATGATCATCTTGATTATATTAGGCACAAAGCTTGGTCTGTCTGCACATATGGGACAAGTTTAACCTTCACCAGTGAGAAGGGAGCATTTTCACCACATGATAGACATTCCCTGAGTATAGTGCAGCCAATAACACATCAGTTGGATAGCTTTCCCCTTGGAGTGGTTTATGTGGAGAGTCCAAGTTATCTTCTAGTGGTGGAACAGTATGAGTTTGTTTTCACTAATGATGTTTTGAGTCTACCTCCCCATAGATTGGTGGAATTTTACCTTAACTTTTACCCCAAGAAGACACTAATATCTGCAGCAGTGTATCGGATTTCTTCCACAGTGAATCGTGAGCTACGGGTAGAGCTGGAAGACTTACAGGGGAAGGGGTTCATCTGGCCTAATTTTTCACCTTGGGCAACCCCAATTATTTTCACCAATAAGGTGGATGGGAGCTTGATGATTTTTGTTGACTAACGGCGCCTGAACCAGGGGACCGTGATGAACAACAAACCACTCCCAAGGATTGACGATCTCTTTGATCAGCTAAATAGAGAACAGTGGTTCTCAAACATAAAACACAGAACATGATATCACCAGCTCAAAGTATGAGAGGAGGATGGGAAGAAAATGGCGTTCAGGTGGTGGTACGACCATTATTAGTTCTTGTTTATTCCATTCATTATCACCAAAACTCCAGAAACGTTCATGGGACTCATGAGTAGGATGTTTCAGCCATACCATGATTGTTTTTTAGTAGTCTTCATCGACAAAATTCTGATCTACTTGGCTACGGAGGAGGAGCATGCCTATCATTTACAGGTAGTACATGACACACTCCAAGACCACCAGATTTTTGGTATGCTCTCAATGTTCAAGTTCTAGATCTGAAAAGCTAAATTTTTAGGACATGTCACATCAGAGGCTGTATTTGCAGACGATCCTGCGAAGATTGTGGCGATACTTTCTTGGGTGCCACCCAGGAGTGTGATGGAGATTCAAAGTTTCCATGGCATGGAGGGATACTACCAGAGATTTCTCTACATAATTCTCCAGAGTTGTAGCACTAATATTAACATTGATTAAGAATGGGAAACCATTCATTTGGTCGGAGAAATGCCAGTGGAGTTTTTAAAAGATGAGGTAGAGGCTGAATAGAGCTCTCATCTTGAGGCTTATTGAGTAGGGCGTATTGTACGTAGCCTACGATGAAGCATCAGGGACCATACACAGATGTGTCTTGATGGAGTGAGAAATGATCGCATATGGTTCTCGACAGCTGAGAGAACATGAGTATAACTATGCTACCCATGACCTGTATTTAGTAGCAGTGGTCTTCTCCTCAACGATGTTGCAGCACTATCTGATGAACGAACATTTTACAGTGTACTATGATTACCAGATACTTAGGTATATCATCACTCAGAAGGACCTGAAAACAAGACAATTATGTTGGGTTTAGTTCCTCCGGGACTATGAATTCAAGATAGTCTATAATCCTAGGAAGGGGAACATTATTGCAGATGCACTCATCAGGAGGTCTGGTATACAACTTCTAGGTGAGGCGACAATGTAGTTGGATTCTTTGTAGATATCCTTTGTGGATAGAGATGGAGAAGGTTTTCTTTAGACTCTTACAGTCACTCCCCCACTTCATCAGCGACTCAAGGAGGCAAAGCGTGGGGACACTAACTACGAAACATGATATGCTCAGATATCCAAATGAAAGGCACCTGATGTATATTCTGAAGGTTGGGATGATATCATCTTCATTAGAGGACATTCCATGGTACACGTGTTGCTTTGGGACGAAGAGATGAGTGAGTTCCACACATCCCCTCTAGCGGTACATCTAGGAGTGGCAAAGATATACCATGATCTCTAACGATAGCACTTGTGGCTAGGAATGAAGAAATAATTTAGCAGAGTTTGTCTCTCGATTCCTCACTTTTCAGCAAGTGAAGGCGGATCATCATGTACCAGCAGGCTTGGTTCAACCATTAGACATCCCAGACTGGAAGTGGGATAGGATATTCATGGACTACGTGACAAGACATCCACATACATCAAGGGGTCATGAATAAATTTGTGTGATTGTTGACCGACTCACCCAGTTGGCCCACATCTTACCGATCAGAGAGAAGTGTTCCATGGAGAGCATATGATGCCTCTATGTACAGGATATTGTGTGGCTACATCGATTAACCTTGATGATTGTCTCTGATCATGATGCATGTTTTACTTCCCGGCTATGGAAGGGGTTACGGGAGGCTTTTGGGACGCAGCTTCAATGGAGCACCTCCTTCCATCCTCAGACGAATGGCCAAACTGATTGGACCATTCAGACCATTGAGGAAATGCCCCGTGCATGTTTCCTCGACTTCAGTTGCAGTTTGGAGGATTACTTTCCTTTTGTGGAGTTTTCATACAACAACATCTATCACTCCACTATTGGAATTGAAAATTTCGAGCGGTTGTACGGAAAACATTGTAGATAACCCTTGTGCTGGAATGACCCAGGGGAGTCCTCACAAGTGTGAACAGAGATGGTACAGGCTATAATAGAGAAGGTGTATATCATCCAGGAGCAGATGAAGACTACATGGAGAAGGAAGAAGATGTAAGTTGACAGGAGATGGAGACCTTTGGAGTTTGATGATTGTGACCACATATTTCTATGGTCCCACCTCGAAGAGGTTTTTGGATATTTGGACGAGGTGGAATGTTATCTCCGAGGTTCATTAGACCTTTCGGATCATCAGTAGAGTTGGTGAGGTGGCATACCACTTAGCTCTTCCACAGCAGCTGCACCTAATGAATGACATCTTCCACGTTTCCCAATTGAAGAGATACGTGTATGACCCTTCCCATGTCATCGACCATGGAGAGATAGACGTCGATCATTGGGTGACTTTTATAGAGGTTTTAATTGAAATTGAGGATTGATAGGAGCGGGTCCTTCATAGACTGTCGATACCTCTGTTGCGCGTTCACTGGCAGCACGTGAACCTCTAGTAGAGCACATGGGACCAGGAGGCTCAGATTTGTGCTTAGTACCTCCACTTGTTTTCGTTGTTTGAGTTGTGTCTTACAAGGATGAAAATCCCTATGTTGGGGAGAATGTAAAGGCCCAGAAATTCCATGTAATTTTTTTTACTAAATAAGAATTTTAAGAGTCTGTGAAAATTAACGACACATGATTATGAGGCCCCGAGTTATTGGAATGAATTTATGAAATTTTGTTCGAGTATATTCAGTAAATGTGTGATTGGGATTATCAAAATTTTGAATCATTTCTCAGAATTGAAATCTGAGGACACCATTGAACCCGAATCGCTGTTATTCACTTAAAAATACCTTTACCTCAACCACAGTCAGCCGAGAGTGAAAGGTAGAATTTGGGTTTTTCATGGAAGATAAAAATAAAAATAATTTTTTGTAGATTTTATTTTTATTTTTATTTTTAATCTCCATGTGGATGTTGATATGTGGGGACCACCCGAACTAAACCTCCCATGTGTGGGTTATGGTTTTGGGGACCACCCAATCATAAACCCCAAATTTTGAATTCCTAGAGATTGGGACCACCTGGACCATCCTAATAGAGGGCAAACCTATCAACTCTCTCTTTATGGTGGAGGATCCTCTTGAACGTCCTCACATTAATTATGTTAATGCACCACATTAATCTTTACAACATGTATGAGTGTTCCATAAAAATTTCTTCTTATCATAATTATATTGGAACATCCTTCATTTTTAGGTTGAATTGAGATAGGATAACCCTTGAATTATTACACTTCTTCCAAGAAAAATGTTCCTCCAATGAAGAACACCGACTTAGACTTCTTCCTTATGACAGCCTCCAATGAGGAACGTATTCAACTATGATGAACCGATGCAGGATCCCCGGATTGAATGTGTGTGTTAGACAAGATGAATGTCTACAAGTTCAACTTCTTCTCGTGCCAATGTCAACGAACAATCCGAGGTAGGGGTTTTGATTTCATATTCTTCACTTCGATGTTTCTTTTGAGGGAATGGGATTAGTGTTTGATGAATGTTGTGGGGATTGAGGTTCTTAAATATCTTCCATAAATTCTCTTATTCTTGATGAATTTCTTGCTACCACACTAACGTGGAGGGTGTGGGAAAAATACATGGCCCGAGCCCCCCATAGTTCTTCTCGAATGGTGTATTCTTTGCGATGGAAGGAGACTATGGTGATGGCGACAGGTGCTGGCAATTGGAACTGGTGGAACTCAAGAACCACCAAAAAATGCACAGTGCCCCGCCACCCCATGGCCCTCGCTTCCCCACAACCTACATCGCTATACATCATCCGCAACTCAGCTCACCCCAGTCGTCGCTGCTGTACAAGTTTCCACCACTATCTGGACCAAGCCACTGCTACTCTCCAGGCCATGCTGCCACCTAGCCCCCGCCACCCGGCAGAGCCACCGTTTGAGCTACCGACACCGTCAGATCGGAGCCACCGCCGCTGTCTAGGATGAGCCAACACCACCTGGTCGAGTGCCATCCGAGTTACCACCAACGTTTGGGGCCAACCTCCACCCAATCATTTGCCACCATTCTAGCCGAACAGATCTGGCCGAGCCGCCCTGTGGCCTCACACCCTTGCAGAACCCTTTTCGATCTTGCGGCCACCCGCGACCCTCGGTGGCCCATCGCGGCCTTCCAGGCCATGCCGGCCAGTGGGCTGGCCCAAACCCAATGGGCCGGGCTGCCTAGTGTGCCATGCTAGACCAATCGGGTTAGACCAGGTCAACCAAAACTGGTTGGGCTCAGGCTGGGTTGGTCCAACTGGGTCAGACCGGACCCGGGCCTACTACGACTCATTTACATTATTTTGGCCATAACCCTGGTACTGGACGATTGTTTGACGAATTGTCAGTGGCACTAGAAATTATGGAGTTAGACGGTCCCTTTAAGTATACCCCAATATCAATTTGGGTTATGATGGGGTATGGTTGGGTTGGATCAATCATGAATTCAACCGGGCGCTTGGACTAAATGGCTAATAACTCAAAGAACCGACATTCGATTGACGTGCTGTCTATTGCGTTGAGAACCCTTTGATGTGGCAGTACATTGATATAGTTCTTCATGGGACATCTGGGCAGCTGAATAATTGACCAGTAGCTTAGGGAGTAGACTCTCCCAGAGACGAGAAAGCCTAGTGCGGAAACCCATTAGTTGGCTATGAGATAAAAGTGCTCCTAGTCATCCTGTGCGGATCATATCCTAGAAATCATGTGTGGGTCAACTCTAGAAATCCTATATGGGTTAGATCCTAGAGATTCTGTATAGGTTAGCATTAAGGCCTTATAACGGAGTATAATGATTTAGTAGTAACATCTAATCATCTCTACTACTATACCTAAAGATATACCGAGTTTGAGCTGAGTCAGTACCTCTGTGTTTCCTCATGATTGGTATGGATTACGTGATAACTAAGGTATATATATGGGAATATACCTAAGTATAGTTATCATTGATTTCATACTTTTTGGTTTATAAATCGTGGATTTTGTGAGACTTTGAGGGTATCGGGGTCCCTACTGAGTATTGTTATACACTCCCCTGCATGGGATACTCCCACACCTTGTTATATTGGATGTAGACGACAGACAATGGTGACTATGGAAGAGGGTAACAGGACCAAAGATTGCTCAGAGGTGGACATAGATAAAGCGTACCACATAGACAATAGATCGAGAGCTATACATACCCTTCAGGTAAGATCCTTGGTGGCTGATCACAGGAGCTGTTCCAGTTACTTTTAAATTCAACTGTCTTTTATTTTAGTTGTATGTGAACCTTTACTATTGGGATTGTATTTTAGCCCCTTTTACATTCAAAACTCTTTTGGTTATTCAGTTTTCTTGAGTTTGTATCTTCCTATGTTATTTTTTACAAGATTTTACAGGTTATAAAGGTAATGCCTTCCCTGTTTTTGGGAATACGCATTTTGGTGCTAGTCGCCAGACCCAGGCCTATGGAACGCTGACTTTTGGTAGTCACAGAACGGGCCCTGGGGGACGGGTTGTGAGAATAAATATTTTATTTATATTAATGTTTTTATGGATGTTTGTTATTTTATAATGTAATGAATGTTTTTAAATATTTAATATAATGTTTTTTTGTTTTTTTAATAAGTTATCATGTTCCTACTAAATAAATTATGGATTTTCAATTATTTCTATATGGGTTTGATTTTTTTGTTATAAAAATTTTGATCTTCTAATATGGATATGTTTTATTAATGGGATCAAATGGTTTATTATATAAAATGTATGAATTTTTATGGGCCTTTATTATTTTTTGCATTCAAAATACTATTCATTATTTTTAAATCCATTGTTTTGATTTTTTAATCCCATATTTGGAATATTTTTAAATGAATATAAAGATGAGTAAAAATTATAGTGATGTCAATATTAATATTATGGTAGACTATAATAAATTAAGAAAAAGTGTGTTGAATGAAATTAGTTTGTAAACAATAATCCTTTTATTGGAAACAACCATCACTATGTGGATTTATTTACTTTTTCTGTAGTGTTTCTTCTAAATTCATGGAAAATATAAAACATAAATGATATTTGGTGTCTGATAATTTGAAATCCGATAAATTGAACTCATATTCATGTATTACTATATGCATAAGTCTTATAATTAGTACTATAGAGGGGTTTTAGATAACATAATAGATTTGTTTTCTTTCTAAATTTGAATAATATAAATATTTTATAAATTATAATGGGTTAATTATTATATAGTTGATCAGAATATAGAAAACATGTACAAACAAAACTTTTAGTATTTTGTGGATAATTATTGTTATTATTGAATTAAGTGAAAGAGTTGAAATGATGTATTCATGAATACATATTTCATTATATTTTCTCTCCTGTTAAAAATAATTGTCAGGATTTTATTTCATATTTTCATAGTAACCATTTTTTTGTAAATGGTTAGTAACTATAGGATACATCTTATAAATTGATGTGAAGGAAATATCCATGGTTTCACAACAATATAGTCAAATGAAATATTGGATAGATTGGATACTATTATTCTTTTTCCTATCCACCAGTGTGGAGATATGATTAAATAAATAAATCTAACTGACATTTATGACACAATAAATTATTGAAAAATTGAGTTTTGAGGTACATCCGGAGACCAAAGAAATTGTAAACAATCGTTCGACATCAAAAAAGAAAAGAATATGAGATGAAACACTATATGTAGGTCCTAAAAAGAAAATATAAATTTATTTATTAATAGAATTCAATGGAATAGATCAATTAACCAATGATGAAAAATGAATAATTCATCTGGAATAATAATTGGTAATAAATTTCATCAAATGATATCAATTACATTTTATTAAGGTGTGAATAATGAGAATTCTAAAAATTGATTCCCTTGGTCTAAAGCATAAAATAGTGATAACAAAGATCTTATAAATAATGTGTTATAAAAAAATATGAAGAAACATTGAATATGGTGAAAATTTTATCGGTTATTTTAATGTTGATACATGATAATATAATGATTTATAAATCCTAGGTCATGATTCATATTTTACATGAAAAATGTAATATAGAATAAAATGTAAAATCATAGTTCAGGATTTTTGAAATTAGTTAAACAATTAATTTTTATATATACATATAGATTTTAATTAGTTAAGATGTAATTATATTTTATTTGATGATTGATATGATTTAATATTTATTCGAGGTTTAAAGAAAGGATAAGATTTTGGGTTTTTTCGGTGATCATATTCAAAGTCAATTAGTGATATTTTGGTAATTTATTGTGTTTTAGGAACAATACATGAAATGAATGTAGAATACTATTTTAGTTAATAGGTTTTTTGATAATTAGGAGATTACTGTTATTTGGGATAATGTGTTATTAATATTTTGGAACTGATATGCTATCATATAGAGGACCATGGGATTGAAGAGTGATTTTGTGATTAAGTGATTTTTTTATAATTTCATTTATTTTAATAATTTTTTTTGATTATTCTAAACTCATTATTATTAGTTATTATGGTATTCAATATGCTAGAGTAAGATATTAACCATGGAAAATATTTTTCCTAACAAATATTATGTTATCATTTTGAATAATTTCTTATTTTATTAGATTTATTTTGTTATGGTTATATATAGAAAATAATACCATATATTTTACATAATATGAATAAACTTATAATTTTTTATTGTGTGACATTATGTGTAATTTTTTTAGTATGGAGATAAATAATTTTTTAGGATTTATAAAAAATAAAATATTTAAAATATTTCTTTTTATACTTTTAGTCATGTTTATTTTGAATAGTATTGAATTTAGTTTTTATGGAATGCTTTATGTTCCATATTTCATGTTATTTTTGAGAATTTAGATATTAATATATTTTTTCTTCTGATGATGTTTTACTCATGTTAAATTATATGAATAGTTTTGGTTCTACAAAATTCATAGAGATATGTAGAATAATTTTTCAATATTTTTTAGATCATATGATCCATTAAATATTAATTTTTAATTTTTAAATATGAAATATTCCTCATTGTTATTTCTCATTTTGACTAAAAGATATTATAGAGGTTTAAGACTACTAAGAAAAATTGAGGATATAATTAATGGAAGAAATTAGGTACAATGGGGTATCATATTATCATTCATGATAAAAAAATAATTCCTCAAAAGAATCAATGGGAATTTAAATCTATTAAGTTTTTTTTGGAAGAATCCAAAAAGTTATTAAGGTACTATTTTTAAAACTCATTAATATATATGATTCTCATATTATTGAGTGCATGGTTTATGAAATTTTTATCAATGTAGAAGTTTCCAACTCGTAGAATTGAAATTAAACTTCCATTAAAAAGGATAGAATATTACTTATTATTAATAATGTATTTCATTTTAAATATGTATATTTATTTTCCAATCATTGGAATTGATATTGACAAAAATTATATCCCATTTTATTGGAAATGAGAAAACTGTACTATGATTGAATTTATTTAAGGGGGTGGAATAATAATCTAATATATTTTATAAACTGAATTACTTAAAATTATTAATATGTTCAATTGCATATACCAAAATTATGAATGATCTAAAATGAACCCCATAATTATTATTTAAATAATTCTTTTATAACTGTCATTGCATTATAATTTATGAATAAGAGCATCCTAATTAATATATATATGTTGGAAATTTTTCCTAATACAAATTTATGGATTACTTCTTAGGAAATAAGAACTTAGTTATAGATGAAAATAAATAAATCATATACTATAATGAAAAGTTGATGTTAATGGAGATATTTATCTATGAATACGGGTTTTATTTATATTTAATATTTTTTATTTAATAGAAAAATCCAACTTTTCAATATTAAAATAAATATAAAAAAATTAAATTTAATATATATGGTAAAGGTTTAATCACTCTTAAACTAATAACTAAATTGTTATAAATGAATATTAAATCATTTTAGTATAAAAAAGTAATATTTTCTAGAAATCTTTTATTTGAAAAATGAATTTTTATAACAATACAATTATTTCAAAAAATATGAAAAATTATTTTTATTAAATTTACTAATAATATATTCAATTAAATAAAATGAAAAAATAACTAATATTTGTTACTATGAATAGAATATGATGAAAATAAATTTATGATTCTAAAATAATGTTTTTCCTAAAAATGGTTTATGAACTTTTTGAATTAATATTATATTTAGATGAAAAAAATTTAGAATATGTATTTTATTAAAATAAATTCATTTTTTGAATCATCATATTAATTTTTTTGTTATTTTTTTAGATTATTTATAAAATATTTTTATTGAATTGTAATATTTATATATATATATTTATTTATTTATTTATAAAAAAATAGACTTTTATGTAAATAAATTTACGATTTTGTGTTAACATTTATTTAAAGTAACAGTAAACACCTTTTAAAAATAAAAATTGAATTAATTTTATTTTCATAAAATTTATAATTTATTTATTTTCATTAAATTTAATCTAATGAATAAAAATATTTTTCTAATTTTTTTTTCATTATGTAATACTTTTTATATTAAAATTAGTTTATAAAAATTGTATAGACATAATATTTAAAAAATAATTTAATTTTTGGAAAATGGATATTCAAGTTATTTAATGACTTGATGTTCAATTTTTATCCTGTAAAATTGTGACCACTGTGAGTTGTTATCTCCCAAGTAAAGGGAATATGAGTTAACTACAAATAAAATGTTTTTATAAGGTAAATAATTCTCATACTATATCATATTTGATAAGTTTATTTTTACCCATATTACCTTATATTGGTAATTTAATATATATATATATATATAGTAGAACTTTTCATTGAGTATGACATTTATTATTCCAAAAACCAATGTCACAAAAAGTAATTCATCCATTTCTATAAAACTATATTTTTATCAGAAACCATTAAAATAATGAATTTTAATAAAACAAATCATTTATATAAAACAATATTACATTCTTTAGAAACAAAAAATCATTTTAAAAAAAATCATTTTAAAATCATGTTTCCAATTCCAATTTCCAAAAAACACCAAATTTAAACTATTATATAATGTATCACCAAAGAAGGGTTTTAATAATCATTGAAAAATAATTTCAAAATAAATTTAACATAAACCATCCAATATGAAATCCATCATTCAAGTCAAAATAGAGTATTTGTGATTGAATCCACTAACCTAAGAAAAACATTTTGAAAATGGAATATGGCACAATAACTTCCACAAAATTGGCTGAAAATTCCAAAAACACGCCCATGATCTCTTCCACTAACATCAAAAAATAAAAATATAATCATATATAGAATAAATTAATTAGTTATATCAGCAACTGATGTAGATATTAGAAACCAATAGATAAAGGGACATAAATATTATGAAAACTAAGGAAAACTACCTAGAACGATGAATTGCTGTTGGAATATAGCTTCGATTCACCAAGAGAAGCCTTCAGAACACCATAAGATTGATATGAATATCTAATATAACCTATGGTGGATTAAATGTAATGTTATGGACGTTTTCAAAAATAATAGGTGATTTATATGTGAAAGTGTGTTAGATCTAAAATTTAAGGATGTATATTTTAAAACAAACATGGTTAGTTGAACAATTATACAAATTGTGCACTAACTGTGCCCCATCTGTTGTAGCTATAGAGACCACACATGGTTGGCTCACACAGTTATCCAATCCACATTCAACCCATGAAAAATACCCTAATACCAATTTTCATAGGTTCTTTTAGGTGGTCACGTGGTTTTGGGAAAACATGTTCTTACACGTGCACCTTCTCTTTATCCCCTATCTTATTCATCATTGTTTCTTATAGGTTTTTAATGATTTCTCCAAACCTTTCTCCAACAATTCATCCTTATAAAATTCCAATAAAACGTTCCAAACCACTTCAAACCCCTCAAAATCTTCCCACAAAGACATTATATTTATAAAAATCATAAATAAAGGGTTACTAACTTGAATCTATTGGAGATACATTCTATACACCATTGGACTTTCAATCCCCAAAAAGATGAAAAACATAATTTCCCTAGAAAGGTTCTGACCATTTCTCTTTCACTTCATTCTACTATTCCCATATATCTTAATTAATGTAACTATTTTTCCATAAAACCATCGATAGATTTTATTTTTCAACTCAAGAATTTCTATTTCCTATCCACAAACCACACTTGAATGTGTAAAAAATATGCATCTGGATCTAGGTCAATGTCATTAAATCAAATCACATGGTCAGAATAAGGATGATAATTTTTCAACTACGATACTTGAAACACATTATGCCACACACTAATCCTTGGTTGAAAATCCAACCATTATTCCACCTCATAAACCCACTCTAGTATCTTAAAAGGTCCAATTTATTGTGGATATAACATTCAATAATTCCCAAAATAGAGATATTCGAGCCTTGGGGGGATCAAAAGAAAACATGATCACTCTCCTCACACAGTGAAGACCATAGATGATGACCTTAATTTTATTTTTGAAGACATTTAGCAATAAATATCAATTTCATGATCAACTAAATTTTTTTTGTTATATCATGGACATGGCTTGTCACAACCAAGAAAATCTCATCTGTTTTCACCCAAAAAGTGGATAATGACAAGGATTCCAATATAATCCTCAAAGGGAGGAATATATATTTATTCTTGATAACTATTTCTATATGAAAATCCCACTAATGACACATGATCATCCCTTGAGACTTCAAAATCTATCAAAAAACCCCACAACATTTATTCATTAGTTTATATCGACTATTCAGATTTTGCAAACATTTAAGGATGATATGTTATAATAAATGTTAAATATGTCCCAATGTATTTTCGTATGAATTTAAAGAAATTAAATGTGCACCATAGATCACTATTAGAAACTATCTAAATCGGTATAAGAATCTTCATTAACAATTATTATTTATTGTTTTTTAAAAATTACTCTATTGTGTGGGATTCATATATAGGGATGACATAGGACAAATTTGTCAGTCGATCCACTATCACACATAAGGAATCATGAATCTCAAAAATTAATGTGAGACCGTCAATTAAATTCATATCAATATTCTACCATATCTAGAAAAGCATGGGTAATTAATACAACATACATGTTGCTCGAAGATGTTTTATATTAACATACTGAAATGAAAATCATATTGATGAGAAATCAGCCACATTACTTTTCATACAGATTATACAATACTATTTTTTACTCCTTATGAATCTTCTATATTACAAGAAAAATAAACCATATCAAATGGTGGTAAGGATAGATAATTTGTACCTAAGAATCTATTTGTTTGACTAATCGATTGGTGAACCTCAACACTAAACTCCCATACAACATCCATCCCTCAACAGTCTCCCCATAATTGTGTTTACACCTCATAGTACACATTATGAATCAAACATATGTGTGTCATTAAAAATTTAAACAAAATAAATAATAAATGAAATTAGAATGAAAACTACCGCATCACCTTAGTTATTACATTCTATGTGAATATTGGTTATGTCATTGGATGATTCTATTATCAGGTGAGCATATGGAATTCTAATTACTATAACTTCCACCAAATTACCCTTAGTCAATATATAAATAATGATAATGAAAAACTTTTCGATATACCTCATCCATATTTTATTTCTTTGATTTAGATCCCTTGGTGAAAAAATATGTTTCGAGATATTATGATAAGTCAAAATAGTTAATTTATCACAAAAAAGTAATGAAACTAAGTGTAAAAAGATTAGACTATGATATCATACTTGAAAAATGGTGTTGGGTAGTTATTTCAAAGAAATTGAATGTATATCAATCCATAAACAACTACATTATCACCCTATATGAAAAAACATCCTAACCCATATCTTAAAGCATAATAATACAACACATAAACCTATCACAATTCTACAAAAATCAATATTGGTACTTATATAAAAAGAAAATTAATCTCTTTAAATGATTAATTTTATTCCTCACTCCATTAAAATTGATAATTCTTATTTTTCAAGGTTTTCATAGGTGAATTTAGTTACAATAAATCAAAAAAACATTTCAGTAATAATTTGGAAATCCAAAGAAACTCTGTATCTCAAAAGAATTATGTGGTGGTTTCTATGAGATAAAATCCTACATATTTTCTAGATAAAAATATTAAACTTTTTCAAAAATTACATATAAAATAAATCATACATATTTTATAAAAAAATATTACATTGAAATTTTTTCATAAAAAATATGATATCTCTATATTAACAACACTTTCACCATGTTTGGTCGTTCTTATCCCTTGTACATGAATACACCAATATGTATTCCTCAAACACAATGAGAAATGATTCATGATATATATGAAATATCTTATTCATAAATTTAATTAATTTTTTTCTATGTTCTTAAGATATAAATTCATTACCACATATTCATAATTGAAATATCTGCTTCTAATAGAGGTTTTTTGAATAGCCACATTCCGAACCCACTATTTTTGATATATCAATCACATATATTTCTTAGAGAAAAAAATTAAGATCCCATAAATTTATATAATATATCATAAATGTGTTGATATGGATACTTTTTTATTAATTACTTGGTTAATATTACAATATTCCACTAATAACCCTAGAGTTCTATCGACCTTTTTCATATACAAAACTATTGTTTCCTAGGAAGATGGAATAGGATATATGAACCCTTTTTATTCCATCTCATAGTACTTAATATTTTGTTACCTTAATTATTTTGTTTCTAGATAGTTCAAAATAGGGGAATATGAATGGTATTGAGAAAGAGATCAATTAGAAGTCCACTTCCATCCTAGGTGTAATCCTTGAGAAATTCTCAAAGAAAACTTCCAAAGGCCAGTCGAAAAATTCTAGAAAACCAATATAAGGGATCTCATAAATAGATGAAAAATTCCACATTTCCAACTGGTATGAAATTTTTGAAATAGTTGGGGACAACATGCACATTTCACATTCCATTAATCCAAGATCTCCTTCAATGAGTTACTCGATGCCATATTCAGTAGTGAACTAGACACTTCTATTATAACAGACAATGTGATCCTTAAACATTGTGAACAAATCCATACACAATATAATATCATATGCATCCACATATCGCATAGATAAATTCCATTTATCGCAATTCCATCAACAATTATAGAACATTATCAATACACAAAGTCTTGAAATTTATGTTGACAGAGAAGAGTTTGATGTTTTAACACAAATAGAATAATCATAACATTTAGAAATTTAAAATTTAAAAAATGGAAAGAAATAAAGAAGTGGGATGAGCCTCGATCTATAAAATCTTTTATAATGGTAGAATTCAAAAGAATCAAACCGCACATTGTTTGTGGACTAGACCAATCATCCACAATCACCTACTGACCTCCATAATACTTCTTTCTCAAAAAAGATTGTTGGATGCTTCCATATTTAGATTTCCCCTATTGAGGGGTCATGGAATTCATAGAATCACCATGGATATTTAAGAGAGTTATTATACTTTCCTCATCCCCTTCCAATCATAATAATCCAAAACACATGGGAAATGTCCTAAACACCGAACCACAGAGCCCAACATTAATAGTACAAGTGACCCCCATCTGGTTGTAGTTGTGGAATACTCCAGGTGGTTCAAAACATGGGTCTTAATGTGTTTGAATGAACCAATTTGAACACAAAAAGGAAGCGATTTTGGTTATGGAGGAATATTTACTCCTCCATTTTCTTGATTTTGAACCATACTCCCATGTTGGGAATAGTGTTACCTCTTCCTCTTTCTAGAATTGTTAGAGTTCCCATAATTTCCCATATTTATCAACATTATTCCCATATAAATTTCTCATTGTAAGTAAATTTCTTCTAAAATATCTCCATTGTCCATATCTATATATTCATAATATAGTGTAGAACAATCATTGATAAAATCTCTTACCTCACACCCAATTCAATGATGTGTTACTTCAAACAAGTAGAAGCATCAAGTTTAATTTCCATTTTCTATAAAGATTGGAAATTATCAAAATAATATATAACAATGTGTCTCTCTGACATCATGGTGAATAAATCCATTTCTATTGGAATATTGAGCAACTGATGATAGAACTATTTATTGAAATATTATCCTTAATCCCCTCATGTGAGGCCTAGTTTTAATTTATCCCCAACAAAAAATCCCACCAATGGAATATAAGATACTCTATCATATATGTCACCATATATACATTCATATATTTAATTTTACTATCTAAATTGATGATACGATTCATCATATTTAGCCACAACTCTTACTTTTCTCTTTCTGAATCATTTCGAAAGACAAGTGGATTCTTCTTATGGAACTAGAAGGAGTGATCCACTTTACATGGTTCCTACCTTTTGTTCCCAATATTCATAGCCTAATCATATTTTACAATTATCTGAACCAACTATTGGTTCACCTGTGGATCAGGTTAAACCTCATTCTCAAAAGCTTCTTTCTTTTGGTTTATATGATTTCTATCGGGTTCCATTTTCTATGTGGAAAATGAATTCCATATTTATCACTCTCCATTATCTAAATGATTAATGTATCATATTATACCACATCTTTATATGAAAAAAATTATTCCCAGAATTCATCGTTTACCTATTTCAACCATTAAAAAAACACTTTCTATTGAAAATAAAACCATTTTCACAATATCACAACCATGATCATTTCCAAGGCATTCATTTTAAAACAATTTCAACATTTAAAAAAAATTTCAAGATATCATATATCATTTCTAAAATTTAAATATGAACTCTTACTGGGAATTCTATTCTCTAATTAATGTCTTGCTTCTCTCATTGGAAAAACCCAAGAAACTGAGATTACAAATCCAATAAATTTCCCAAAATAACATTTTTACCAAAATCCTATATAGCATGGAGATCTTCATAAAAAGGATATCTATGAATTTTTATTCCCAATATATCATAATATGATTATCCTACTCCATTCTACGAACCATAAATTACATGTTATAGAATAAAATTAATATCTGCTGTAATACCAAGATATCCTAAGGTCACTTTCTTGGAAAGGACTGAAAAAGTAGTCACCACATTTTACAGACTGAAATTTGGAATGACCATGACTTACCCAACCATTCCAAAAAAAATTATGGAGAGATAAAAAATGATTCCATTTTTAATGTCTTTCCCCTCCACATTGTCTTGATAACGAAGAAGGGCGTTTCTAGGCCCCATGAAACATCCCCAAGATCCCATAGTTTGGTAGTTAATACCAAGGACTTCAATTCATTTTGGGGGCATATTTTACCTTTGAAAATAAAATAACTAACCAAATATTTTATAAAAAATTAAACAAATACATGATTTTTGAAATAATTGAAAGGAAACTAAATGAAAACCATTTTATATCAACACCAACCACTAATAATCCAAAAGCAGAAGACAATCAACAATGAACATAATAAATGGAAAAACAAAAAACTCTTAGAGGACCATATAACTACATATCTAGAACAGGTTACATGATTAAATATCTACAAAATAATGTAGGTATCACTGAGAACCACTTGAGATGTTTGATATATTATCTATAAATATATATTCATACACAATATCAATAAAACAATCAAATTACAATACCACGAGTGAGTAATGAAACTCAGTAGGATTTGCATTAATGGCTTACTTACACAGAACACTGGGATATAACATGTTAGCGCAGTCTTTTAAAATGGTTTTTATAAAATATATATAAAATAGTATAAATGAACATATAAACAAGTTCCATAGTAATTTTGTTCTTAAAAATACACCAGGATCAAAATAATTATTCCAAACAATTCTCTAAAAAGTTTATAGAATTTAAATTTCTCATAATTAATTTGATTCTAGTATCCACACATGCAACCATGTATTTTACAGTGACCACCCTACATTCATGAGTATTGGGCACCCTTTCATTAGGCAATGACGTAGTGAACTAATTTCAAGGGTGAGATTCCTAATACTGATCCATCCCACTAATGATGGGGGAGTCATTTCCAATTATCTATTCAAATTACATATTATAACACAAATCCATTATACAAAAAACCAATTCCAAAAAACCATTTCAACAATTTCAATGAAACAATACATTTATTTAAAAAAATTCCTAGAAATCAATTCAATAAAACAAAACATTTCTTGGGAAAACATTTCATTCAAAAAATTATACAATAAATCTAAAATATTCTTTTAAAAATCAATTTACAAATTTCACTTTCCATAAAACACACAATTTCGAAAATATTATAAAATTTCCCCAAATAAGGTCACTGACATCAATTGCAAAACCAAATCACAATCAATTTAAAATAAATCATTCAATTTTATAACAAACCTTCACGTTCTAAATATAGGGGTCAAGTGTGAATCTACCTACCTTAGGAAAACATGGTGAAAATCAAAGATTGTATGAAAAAATTCAAAAAATCATGTGGAAACTGAAATACCCCACCATAGATATCTTCCACTAACATCAATAGTGCCACATATACTTATATTTTGCATCATGATCTACACACACACACACACACAGAGATATATATATATATCCAAAAATTACATAAATATTATAAAAAAATTGTGGGAGGGAAAAGAATATTTAAGGAAAATGGAGAGAATAATCTAAGAACTAAGACATATGTCAACAATTTGGATGTAATAAACCAAGAGATTCCTTCATATCACATTCAGATAAATGGGATAAGCCTCTACTTCCTTAAAGAGGAAAAAATATCAATATATAAAAAATTTAGAGTAATATGGAAGGAGTTAGATGTGATAAAATGTTATGTACATTTTTCAAGGAACCACATATTAAACAATCATGGTTAGCCACATATTAAGAGAATCCATTCAAAAACTATTCAACTAATTTTATATCAAGTGTGTCCTCACATAGATGGCTCGTATGGCTTGAAAATCTTTGTTACAATAATGCCAATTATCTCTTATCACATTACATGGTTTCTTATGGGCAGCCACACAGTTCAAGAAATCCATGAACCTTCCTTTACACCTTCTTTATATCATATTTATCACTATACATGGTTTCCTATAGGTATTTCATGGATTCCCTAAACCATAAACAATGGTTAACCCAAATAATGTAACAACCATTCTCTTCATTACACACTAAAACATGATTTATAACATTTAATTGAAATCAAGACATCTCTAAAAATCGATAGTTCTATTGTCATGTGAAATTATGAATATTACCAAAAAAAATGAAACAAAAAAATAAATATCATTATTGATAACAACTTTTACATTATCATAATATTCTTTCATACATGGCATTGCTTGGTATAACCTGGGGGATCCATAAGCAAATGGTGAGATATAAAGACTATTAATTTATTAAAGAAATCATAATATGAAGAATATGGTACATGTTAGGAAATATTACAATCAATAGATAACATGAGAGAAATGCACTTAAAGGCTTGATATAGCATGCTTATCATAACATTGAAATGTGGAAACACCATTTAACATGATATTAGCATGATCCTGGGCTCAATGATCATGGATTATGAGTAAACCCTCATTGATCCTGAATTATAATGAATTAAACCTCATTTAACATGAAGTATCATGATAATAATCTTTACCCAAAGCATTAGAGAGCTATCCGGGCACACCTTTCTTAATCATTTCATTTCATAGAGAAGTGGGCCACATGGATTATACAACATGGAATCATTCAACATCATCATTTATTCCATTTTTAAGAAATGTAGAGTACAAAAATAAAAATATATAATCATTAATTTAATATGTGTATTTTTGAATACCCTTGATAAGGAAATGGTCATGGTATTCACTACACATAGTTTTTGGCTTGGAAAATCACGGTGTAATTTCGGTTGCACAACAACGTCACATAAGAATTCATAAAAATGGTTAATGAGGGAGAACATGTAATCTCGTCATATTTGGATAAAATAGTAATTAATGGGTTCATAGAGATAAAACTCCCAACATATTTAATGGAATTTAGATGCATAATATAAATGAATTTCATGAATGTAAATGAGGAGAGAGAAATACCTTGTAGAATTTCGGCAAGGAAAGAAATGTACATGGGAGGAATTAATTAGATATAAAGGTGTCTGTCATCATTCAAACACAATGAGGGATGTATAGCGGAGTTGAGAGATCATACATAAACATTTTTAAGGGAATATACGTGGGTATAAGAACAAAATTAAATGTGGACAAAAATGAGAGAGGAAGAAATACTTTATAGGTAAGTGTGATCCCAAAGGCTTGGGAGAGGATTGAGAGGGGCTTGTTAGGATCATGGGTAACATTAAGATGATTATATAGAGAATAGGTATGGGGTTAGATTAAATCCAAAGAGTTTTGGTGAAGATTAATTGGATATTGAGTTGGTTTATATAGGAGAGGAGAGAGAATTATTTTTTATTTAGGTTTTGGACAATACAAATTAAACTAATTTAGACCACTAACCATTCCAAAGTTTTTTGTCGAATTTTTTTTCCAAAGGGGAGTGGAGAAAATTATTTAATATTGTGAATGGAATAACTTAATAAAATTTTAGCCGTTATTATGCTTAGGTCAGTCAGACTCTCAAGGAAATCATTTTAATGAGATAAAATGTTTTATATGTCTTGGAGGGTCCACTATGGCTTTGTAAAATAAATCAAACAAATATAAAATAACATTTTTAAATTGATAAAACATATATTTTCTGAAAATTTATTTTATATAATTTTATTACATCACTATTGGGAAATTAATATGTCATAATACACATTATAAATTTAGACAATATTTAATTATTACCGAATAATTGTACTGTCAAGAAAAATTAGGAAAAATTCACCATAGGATAACTTCAACATCCTGATTCCTGAAAACAATATTCATTTTATCTAAATAATTTACAAAATATGTTAAATTTTACTTTTAAAATAAAAACTAACATTTATAAATAATTTATGTGTTTTGAACCAAACTACTTTCAAAACATAATAAAAATTTCAATTGTATTAATAAAAATTCTAAGATTATTATATTTAATAAAAAATAATTAAGTAATAAATTTTCATTAAAATATTATTTAACTTAAATATATATTAATTCCTCAAAATAGATTTCTTAATTAAATATTAAATAAAAATTCTAGTTTTTTATTTAAAAACTATTAACACTGTTAAAATAATAAAATGAATGTATAATCATTATTCAAAAAAAAATAATTCACAAAATCATAGTTATAGGTTCTTATTACATAACCCCTTATAGAACCTTCATATGACCTAAGGGTATGGTTTGTGATGGTGAAAGACTGTTGGGGTGGCTTGAATAACATCACAAGGGTAGTAATCTCTTTTAACTTACACTTATCATGTATGTGCTTCCATTAAAGCGTATTATGTTGAATATTGGATTGGTATTGGTCAATATTTAATCCCAGTAACACCACATCTTTTTCGAGCTCCGACAAATGGGATTCTTATGGAGCAATTATACTATATGAGGACACCACTTCCTTTTTTCTGAGTAAATTGGATTTGTTAAAGACATATATTTACACTAATCATGTGGTCACTCCTCTGTGACTATATTAGAAAAGGAAACAATTCTTAACGATATTTAAAAATCCAAATACACAAAACAAATGATTTTCACATTTTATATAACCATATTACAGAGTAATACATTAAATTAGATCATGAATAATTTTCATTAATAAATGTTTGGGTACATAAAATATCCCCCCATAACGAATTTTTCCTTTAAAATATTCATTTACCACACTTAAAAATACGTGGGAAACTATTCTTCATTACTTCCACTATCTCCCACATTGTTCCTTCAAACACATGGTTTCACCGCAACACTTTGACAAGGGGATTTTTCATATTTTGTAGAATGTTTTCCCTATGTTATAAGATCTTCACTAGATTCTCTTTTTATGAGAGGTCATTCTGTAATGGTACCTCCTCTAGATAGATTACATGTTATGGGTCATGTATGTACATACTCAAGATTGATACATGGAATACATCATGTACTTGATATATGTTTGGTGGGAGTGCTAGTCGATAGGCCACTGCTCCAATGAGATAATGGATATCAAATGGGACATTGTACCTTGAAATAAGAGTTCCCTTCTTCCCAAATCACATAACTCTCTTCCATGGAATAATGTGAGTGAATAACATGTTTCCAATATCAATCTCTAGGTATCTTCAAATATTATCAACATTGCTCTTTTGTAGACTCTGATGAAGCTTTAATGTGATGCTGGATGGTATTAACCTTATCCACAATTTCTTCACCAATATATGGACCTGGGAGTTTTCACTCCCAAATTCATCCCAAAATTGTGGAGTTCTACACCTCTTCCCATTAAGTTATTCATAAGCATCCAATTGGAGTATTTTTTAGAAACTATTATTGTTAATGAACCAAACCAGAGATAGGTTTTGTTACCATCCACCTTTTATGTCCACTAATAATTCTCTAAACATTTCCTCATGTGTTTCGATAGTTAGCTCAGGTTTTCCATCAGTTTGGTGATGATAAAACATACTGAATATCATCTTAGTATTCAGAGCATGTTGAATGCTTTTCAAGAACAAAGAAGTGAATCATGGGTTATGATCGAATTCAATATATAGTGGCACTCCATGCTGCCATACCAATTATATATTATATATCTGTAATAGTTGATCCAATATGAAATCCTCTCAAATTTAAATGAAGTGTAAAGTCTTTGTATGATAATCTACAACTACCCAGATAACGTTATGGGTAATGGTTTCATCTTCCCCTTAGAGTTCTTCCTCTTAGCCTTCAACTATTGACATATTTGGCGCATTGATGTATACTAAGAAATCTTCTTCTCCATGTTATCTCACCAATAATTCTATTAGGGGTCTCGATACCTCTTTGTTTTTCCCTGGAGAATGGAGAAATTCAATCTAGGTGCATAATCGAAAAGTTCGTTATTTAACACTTGATTTGATAGAACACTGAGTCTTGACCAAAATCTCAAAATTCCTTCTTCATTAACATTGAAATCCAAGGATTTCCCCTCAGTATTGTTTCTAATTTCATCTATATTCCCTCATAATCATTCTGAGCAGCATTTAAACATTTTAAAATATATGGTAGAGAAATAATTTATGAAAGAATTGATGATATTCTCTTATTTATTATTCCCATGTCAATATTTATCAAATTTTGGAGGATTAGATTCTTTAAATTCTAATAAAAGAAATAATATTTGGGTCCATTCTACCTAGACCATATATAACCTTGTTCACTTTCCAAGGGTTGTAATGGATTGAGCCGGAATAATCTTTGATCAGATCTAACCATCTTTTTTGGTGCATGTGTCAACTTTTTATGTTCGAATATATTTGACTCTTTTTTGAACCATTTATATTTCACACTTTTCCCAGAAGATATAATGTCGCCAAATTTTTTAAGAGAATATTAGTACATTCAACTCCAATTCATGTGTTTGATATTTCTGGACATGAACATTCAATTTTCATGAAGCTAAGGATTATACTTTTTAATATATCATCAACACACAACACATTACATTATTCAAAGTATCACTAAATACCACAAAAATTTATCCACTTATGGGTCGTGTGAGCATGTTGCAGCGAATGGCCTCCTTTTAAACTCCATAATGTTATCTTTCCATTCATCAATCCAAGAATACTTGACTATGTTCTATTCTATCTTGGTAGGAGGGTTTGAAAATCATGAGAAATTTCTCACAAATCATTGATTATATCCAGCTAACCACAAGAAGCTATAGATATCTGTCACCAATTTTAGCCTCATCCATTCCTCAATTACTACTATCTTGTTGGAATCCTCAGATATACCATTTCCAATGATGATATACCCCATGAATGAGATTCCTTCAACTAGAACTCACATATTCTATTCTTTTCATAACGTGTCCCCTTACACAAGGACTCTATTACAGTTCCTAGATGCTCCTCATTCACCTCCTTGTATTTTGAATTTATTTGAATATTTTCAATAATTACTACAAAACATTTGTCAAGAAAATCTCAAAATACACTATTCCACATGTCCATGAATGTTTCTAGAGAATTAGTGAGTCCAAAAGGCATTCCTATGAATTAATAGTGCTAGTATCTTGTAAAAAAAGTTGTATTAGGGACATCCTCCTCCACCATAACTGTGAAACATTTGGACCGAATATCCACCTTTAAGAATTTTTATGCCCCACATATCGGATCAAAATACTCATGAATTCATGGTAGAGGATACATTTTATTTATCATAATTTTTTGGGCTCACTATAATCAATGCAAAGTCGCATTGACCAATCCTTATTTTTTATGAAGATGACTGGTGAACCCCATGGTGATGCAGTTGGGAATATACATCCTTTATTGAGATTCTCCTATAGTTTTTTATTCAAATACTCAAGATCCACAATATTTATTCTATTTGGATCCTTGGATATAGTCAATGTCATATATATAATATCAATTGATAATTCAACATATCTTTCAAGAGAAACACCAAGAAATTCATTTGGAAACACTTTAGTGAATTCCCTCGTAATATGCATGTCATCGAGGATGGTTGTTTCCATATAATATATCATCTATTTAAGATACACATGCTAATAGGGCATTATTAACAATGAATGAGGTGATGTTTCTAAATAATATTAATCATTTTCCATTCAATTATATATAATCTGGGGTTGATTATCCATATGTATATTGATTTCGCTATGACACCAATTTATGTTGGCTCTATAGAGGGAAAGAAAATTCATGCCCAAATTTGCATCAAATTCTATGGGAGGGGTATGATGATTTTTTAGATAATGATCAATCTAAAAATTATGATAGGGGAGGATTTATATTCATGGGATGAAATGATTTCCCTATTTTCCATTCTCACTAAAATCATTACTAAAATTATTTTTAATGGTGTTGAGATTAATCTACTAATATTTTTTTGAAATAAAAGAATGCATAGAATTAGAATAAAAAAGTACATTTTCTATTCGTGAATGAATAAATAGTGTACCTGTCACCGCATTTTTTGGCGTTCACTCCCATAGTAGGGATGAAAAAATCTCACCCTTGTGTATTTGGAGGTTGTTGGGGGCCTCTAAAAAACCCTGATTTCTGGAACTAGTTTGAAAGTTTCCCAATTCATTGTAGTTTATGTAATGAATAATGTTTTTAGGGTAGAATGGACTTTATCTACCCTTTATCATATACATGTGTTTTTTCTTTAATTAATGGCGTTGTTTCCTTCTCTTCCACACCTAAAGCATTTCCTTTTCCCCTTCATGTAACTTCCAGGGTGCTTCACTCCACACATTTGGAAGGTGGGATGCTATATTTGCATAGAATCATTGGATATATCCGTTAGATTGCTGGTATTAATGTCTACCAGATGGTTGTTATCCCAATGATATCCCTAAGATTCAATGATCACCATTTTGACCTTGAGGGAACATCAGACAATTTACTCATAGCTAGCGATGTCAAAAATGGCTAGGGATTTATATATTCTAGGTTTTATACCACTAAAGAAGAAATAAAACTTGAATTTATGGGTAATGAATAATCAAGAGGTATATCATGAAATCCTTTTCATGTTTTCCTCATATTCTCAACTTCATTTTTCATAATTTTTATTAAGGGAAAATTTGTACGTTTCAATATTATGTCAGACGGTGTGAGGAAAATATTTATCAAAAAATATTTTCCATAAATCCTTCCATTCCAATGTCTCAATATTCTCCATAGGCCTCATATTTTTGATCAAGGTCTTCCATTTAACAGCTTCTCCCTCAATTCAAAAAATAACCATAAGTAACATCGATTGTTCAGAACATTTAATGATGGATATGATCTTCTCAATAGAGTTGATCAATTGTTCAGAGATTGAGTGTTTGGATAATATATTAAAATAAGGAGTCAATGTCTCTCGAATCTCTTAATTGTGACTTTTTCTTTCTTAAAGGGGTTGAAAATTCTTCTTGAACCAAGTTTCTATTCAAAAAATTAGCTAACTGAGAGAGTGTTGTGACAACATTCGCGATTCCCACTCCAATCGGATTGGACATCTTTTTAGAACATTCTTCACATAGATATTCGCATCAGTTTTTATCATGATAGATCCTATTACCGACCATTGGATATAATAAAAGCAATGTTTGGGGTGACACTTAAAAGTGAATCCAAAGGTAAAATGGGATAACATACAAATAACTTTTATTTCATTAAATTATCTATGTTATCAATGATACATTTCACTTCATATATTCTTTGTTGATAATTTTTAATTCCATTAATAGTTTTTCTTATTAATCAAATGAATTTACCAAATCATATCACTAGGGATTGTCAAAACCATGAGTGCGACATGACCCATTTTTTTGCACTAGTTCCCATTGGAGTTGAGCTCAATGTTGTGTTTTTGGGTTTTACCCCATGATACATTTGTGCTTGAGCCAACTCTACTAGCATGTATCTATACAGGGAATTATTTTATTGATAAACCACATATTCAATACTCCCAAAAATTTAGTGCCATTTTTATTATACTTAGTTATTTACCTAATGCTTTCACTAGTGTTTTCTAATCCCAATTCCAAAAATAACTAAACCTATCATCTGATACCATATATAAAAACCATGGTATTTATTACACACTTATTCATGATTTATTTCATAAACATTCTCACAAGACAAATATGATGATTGGGAAGTCCATGGACTTGGGAAATTAGGATCATTACAAAACAATTGAGAATATAATACCCAAAATCTTTATTGAAAACATATTTTACATGACCAAAACATTTCTTCGTACATATCAGTGCATGGGATAACCTGAGGATATTTAAAAGAAAAAGGTGATCTAAAAATCCAAGTAATGGAGTAACCATGATATAACATGGAAAATATATTACATGATAACAAACATGCATATCAATGGAGCAAAAGAGAAAATGAACATAATGGCATGATATAGAATGATTATCATAACATGGAAGTGATGAGACAACATTTAACTTGATATTAGCATGAGCCAAGGATCATTGCACATTGATCATGAGAAAACCACCATTCCAATTGAATAATCATTAGTAAACCCGTATTTACCTTAACGTATCATGATAATAATCTTTACCCAATGCACTAGAGCGATATCATGGCACCCCCTTTGGAATCATTTCATTTCATACATAATTGTGCTTAATGGATCATACAACATGGAAAAATTCAACATAGTTATTTATTTCACGATAATGGAATGTGGAACACATAAATGAAACAATATAATCAATTATTAAATGTGTTTACAGGTGAGTAATCTTGATAGATAAATGGGCATGGTATTAACTACACATTGACTTTGGCTTTGAAAATCATCAGGCAATTTCAGAATCATAACGGTGTGACATAAAAATTCAAAAAAAAAGTTGATGAGAGAGAAAGGGGTATCCCATAATATTTACATGAAATAGAAATTAAGGGGTAAATAATGATACATGTCCCTTCATAGGTAATGGAATTTAGATTCATAATATAAAATAATTACCTGAATGTAAATGTGGAGAGATAAATCCATTATAAAATTTCAGAATTGTAAAAGGTGTACATGAGGGGAATTAATGAGAAATAAAGTGGTATATCATTATTAAAAATTAATAATGGGTGTATAGGGTAGGATTGTTATCAAACCCCAATATTTTATATTGAAAATACATTGGTATATAAACATAAAAACATGAAAACAAATTGAGAGAGGAAGAAATCCCTTACTTGGTAGTGTGATCCCAAAGGATTGGGAGATGCTAGAGAGGGTCTTAATGGGATCTTGGTATGCCTTGAGAGGATTGTAGAGAGGGTAGGGAAGGGTTTGGTCAATATCTAAATGGTTTTAGTGATGATTAATGGGATATTGAGTGGGTTTATATAGGAATGGGAAGGGAATTCATTATAATTTATGTCTTGGACACTATACATTAAACTAATCAAAAACAAAAACCATACCATGTGTTTTGCTCATGATTTTTTCCAACAAGGCATAGGAAAAATTATTTTATAAGGCCAATTGATGAAATTATAACATATTCGGTTTTCTTATTTAGTGGTGAGTCACATGTCTCAAGGAAATCATTTTAAAAAGTTAAACTTTTTATATGTCTTTTCGGGTCCGCAATGACTTTGTAAAATAAATCCCACAAATAAAAAATCACATATATTAAATGTAAAACATATATTGGCTGGAAAACCCTTTTATATTATTTTATTAAATCACTATTGTGCCATTATGTTCTCATAAAACACTTTATATATTTAAATAGTATTTACTTTTTTACCTAATAATATGGCACTCTCAGAAATCATGAAAAATTCACCGTTGTTAAATTTTAAAGTCCTGAGTCCATAAATAATATTCATTTTATCAAAATAATTATCTAAATATGTGAATTATTAATTTCCAAATAAAACCTGACATTTATAAAAAATTCATGGATTTTGACAAAAATAGCTACGAAACCATAATAAAAATAAATATTTTATTCATAAAAATTATATGACCATTTATATTTAATAAAAATTAATTTAGTAATAATATTTTATTGAAAAATTATTTCATTTAAATGTCCATTTATTCATCCAAATTGATATCTTAATAAAATATTAAATAAAAATTTTATTTGTTATTCAAAAACTATTTAAAATGTACTAATAATAAAATGATTGTATATTCTTTATTATATAGAAAAATAATGCACATAATAATAGTGTTAGGGTCTTGTGACATAAACCCCTATAACACTCTCATATGACCTAAGAGAAATTTGTGAAACGGTGACAAACACTTGGGGTGGCTCAGATAAATTTTTTTTGGGTGGTAATCTCTTTTATGGTCCACACCCCCCTTAGATAGTTGTGTTCAAGCTTAACATGTTAATGATAAGAATGGTATTAGTCAAGAGCAAATCCCAGTGATGCCACCTCTTTTCCATTCACCCAAAATATCCTTTGAATCGAGCAATTCTACTTGATGAGGCCACAAAATCCTTTATCTGAGTTAATTGGATTTGTTTAAGCCAAATATTTATACTAATCATGTGGTCACTATTCAACAACAATATTGGAAATGGTAACAATTATTAATGGTATTTTAAAACCCAAAATAAAAAAACCAAGTAAGTGAATATATTATATGACCATATTACGTAAAAATACATTTAATTAGGATAATATGGGTTTTCATTAACAAAAGATTGGGTCATTACATAAAAAATCCCCAAAAACATTCCAACCCTTTTATAAACAGTCCAAAACATGACCCAAACACTTATTATAAAAAAAAATTATAAATAATGAGTTACTAATTTGAAACTGAGGGAGATACATTTTTAATGACTCATATTTTCCTATTTTTATTTTTAGAAATTATTTGTGTAAATTCTATGACTAGGATTTAAGACATAATACGATTCAATGGACAGATGTCTTTGAAACAATTTGTAAAAAAAAGTTATGTTCTTAATTACACCCATGTGAATCATTTTCTAAATAGTGTAATATCATTAAAACACATTCTTGAATAAAACATATGAGGGCACCATTGAGCTTGGAATGACGGCTTTACAATAGGAGTGACTTAACATTGGTCTGCATGTGTAACTTGTTGAAATGGTCACCAAAGACAAAATCGTAAATAATATAATTAAATAAAATCAATTTTTCATGTCTAAAAAAATAATTAATTGTGAGTATGATTAGAAATAAGATACCATCATAGACTTCATATTTTGGTTCTTTCCCTATGGACGACATAACCTTAGTTAGTTTAGGTTGGTTATGAAAACTAATGTTTGGATGCTTTAATTAAAAAAATTAATTGTGAGTTTATTTTTTTAATGTTATTTCATAACAGTAATGTTGTTTCATTTAAAATAAGATCATTGTAGTTACCTAAGGTTTGGATAAGAACCATAGAAATTCCCTCAAGGCTCTAAAGATAATCCTTTGATAATTCTCTCAACATCGATGATAAACACTGGGATCAGATATCGTTTTTGATAGATCACCAATGAAAATTCAATCCCCGACAATGAATGATCCATATAATAGGTTGGGTGGTTGTTCCATTATGACTTCGTAATTATTTATTTTAACAACAAATGTAGGTTAATCTATGAACATATTTTTCTACAGGTCAATCATTATGGGATGATAGATTAGTGTGGTTCTTATTAATGGGATATTCATTTAAATTATTCTCCATTCTACATTATAATGAAAATTTATAGAGGACAAAATGAAAAAATGACTTTGTACATCCTAATTATGTTATTTATGATTTTCTCTCTTCTGTTCATATATTTCATTATCATTGGTCCCTCAGTTCCACTACTCAACTTTCCAGGAGGCTGTGAATCCAATCAGACCCCCAGATTTGTGGAAAACCAAAACATAGGGATGATATATGTAAGTTGGGTCCTGATCATCATTGATATTGTTTTTTCTAAAATATGACCATTTGAGGTGGCTCAGTGGTCTGTTGTGGGTACCACTAGTGTGGGTTTGGCATGATAGTCCAGTGAGGTGGGTAGTGGTGGTACAAAAACTGGTGGTGGTGGCCTCAACACCTGCCAAAGAAGATGATGACATCAGTTGAGGAGGCCACATGTAACATGACAGAGTAGATATGTGGGTGAGGAGGAGTGTGATGCTAGGACGAGGATGATGAGGAGTTTTGGGATATAGCGGGGGAATCAGCAGCATGGGAAGCGGCCAGCGACCTCATATGCTAGGAATGTTTTCCTGCACATGAGCCTGTCGGTGTTTGGTAGGTGTGTCTGGCCCAAGAAGGACAATACATTCTAGAATAAGATTGGTCAGACCAAGTGATAGGGGATGTACTATTTGGTGTGGGTCAGGTCAAAATAAGCGGTCTGGGTTAGACATAGCATGTTGGGATCTACCGAGGGTGGACCCAGGGCATGCCAACTAGGCTACAGTATACCATGAATCTTGGTATATATAGATACTTATGGAAATGTTAGTTGGGAAAGCATTCGACCACCATGGTTGGTCCACTAGACTTGTGAACCTCAATCATGTGATACACCAAACACCAGTAACATTCAAACGGTGTGTCTCTTTGTCAAGCTGTCTGTAGATTTGGGATACTTATGATGATATGGTAATAAAAATATATCCTTTGTTTAATTATGAATTTGAATGAGACCTAATTTCATGAGAAGAGATATTTCCTAGAATAATCACGCTTCGAGCATACATTTCTATGGTGGGGTATGACCAAAGGGAATCTATTTCTTATAGATACTTTCTGTTTTATGGAGACTGTGTGTCTTATAGAGACTGTGTGTATTATGGATATTGTGTGCCAAATGGAGACTATGTTAATTGTTGAGACTGTGTGTATTATTGGATTGAGTATATCTTAATGTTTTTTGGTATTTTTTTTATAGAGATATTTTGTTTTGGAGCCGACTATGCCTTCTATTGAGGTATTCCATCATGGCCTTTGTGGTATATCATCATGGTATTTACTTGTTTATATTCCTTCATGGTATATCCTATATGTTGTTTATTTATGGTTTTCATTAATTGTGTTTACTTTGTGGAATTCTATCATGTAATATTCATTTGTGGTATTACTTTCTGGTATTTACTTTGTTATATTCCATTGGGGTTTCAGGGAGTACTACTGAGTATTGTTTTACGTACCCATGAATGGAAATTGCCTACAAATTTAACATCTTGTGAAGATTATTGACACTTCGAGAGAGATATAGGCAGGCTAGGGCCAGAAACTTAATTTTGAATAGAGACGTGTCGAGTTGTGTTCCTACAACTTTTATGAAATTTTCTTAGTACCACTTATTTTACATGATCGATTTGTCGCTATATACGATTTTTTGGTGGTCTTGTTTTAGGCATTTTTAAATTCCAATAGAATCACTGGTGTTATATAGCTGCTGGATATAGTGGTTTTCATGAATTTTTTACTAAGTATTTTTACATTTCATAATTTTTGGCTTTTAGATGTGTTTGTGTGCACAGGTACTTAGGAAAATCCTTCTCATTTGTGGGGTATACCTACTCCGTGGTAGTCATCAGCCTATGGACTATTAGAGGTAGGGTTGGGATAATTACAACATGAGCCCCTACTGGACGGGTTATGATAGAGTCATATCAGAGCTGGTTGATTATAATTTACGAATGTTATTATATGAGGTTGGGATGAAACACTTAATAGATTCATTGATAAATTCTCACTTCAACATTCCAATAATTTTGAGGGTTTATTTCACAATGCCATTTCAATTGGTGTTATTTAATATTGAATATCTATTGAAGGAGTATATTTCATAATCAGATAATAAAACCAATTAATTTTATTATTCTATTATATTAAATATTTTTAAAAGAAATATAAAAATTTTCACCTCTCAATACTGAAAATAAATAAAAAATGGTTTATTAAGAAAACAACATATCATTTCTCTCCTCAGTCGAAAATCTGTTTTCTTCCAAAACCATGTTTTCAAAAAAAAATTAATTTTTTTTCCATTTTTCTAATGATTAATAAAATAATTTTTTTTACCAATTTGTCACATTAATAGTTTTAAAGGAATGATCATGTCAATTCAAAACATGACCTGTTTGTATTTCACCAGAAATGTAAAATGATTTTTTGTTTTAACATAACCCTCATGTATTGAATTTACTACCATCATGAAAAAAGGTTTTAATGATTTCGTTATAATAGTCAATGTTTATTTTCAATGAAAATTATTTTAAATTTATTTTGTGAATTTTTAGTATTAAAATGAAATTTTCAAAAAGAAAAGGTGATTTTACTCAAAAATGATTTTAATATTATTTTTATGGTATTTCTATTCTTCCATTATAAAAACCCTTTAATCTATTTATAATTGATATATATTGGATTGATTCTATATTTATTTTATATAAGGATGGTTTTAGATCATTTTGACAAAGAAAATTGTTGATATTAAAAATATTGTTACATTATTATAGTCATTAATTTTTCTTTGAATTATTCACTTTCTATGGACAATAAATATACCATAAATATCTATATTACTTATCATGTAAGTATTTATTCCTTAAATTGTATATCATATATATATATATATATTATTCAATATAAAATGTTATTTTTTTAATTTAGGGAAATATTGATAAATCTATATCTTTTTGTAAATATGAATATTTTATGATAATTAAAATTGTTATGTAAATAATTATATTATTTAATATAATGATATTGAATTATGCATGAAATGATGAGTTTGGAAGGGAATTTAACAGAATGTTGATGGATCGGTAGGTTTTATGAGACAAATTTAAAATCTATAATTACTAGGTTTTTATTTATAGTAATAAACTGTCTTGTGAATGGGATTGATGATAGAGATATCACGATGCCCGAGATCATGAAAAAACATTATTAATTATTTAATTAGTTACGAATCTAGATATTCTTATCATTGATATTTCAACAATGATATTATATATTTATTCCTTTTATTCTATTTTATTGGTTAAATATAATTTGTATTTTATTTTTGACCTATCCATATTGATGATGTCATATCTAGTAATTATAGTCATTTTATTGATTAAATGGAATCTGATTTCAGTTAATTACATTTCTATTTTTGGTATTTCGGATCAATTATGATTCATTTATAAATTATATATTCTATTTTTAAACCTTAGTGACCATTTGAGATCACCATTATTTTATTCATTTATGAAGAATCCATGAAGTGTAACATGATTAAGATGGAATGATGTGATGTTTGGAAAAATTTTATTCTTTTAAAATAACTATTTTTTAATATGGGATTAAAATTATATTGTGAAAATCTATTATGTATCAGGTTTACCGAGGACACAAAACTATTATATCTTTTTATATGTAAATCCATGTATCTTATGTCTGTATAATTATATAATATTATGACTCTAGGATACTATGGACGTGGCTCATGTAGTTGGTATCATAGATAAAACTAATAAAATATTGTATATTTAGTGTTTCTGTTTAATTATAATCAATGATATCAAAATTTGCTTTTGAGTTATTTTTGTAATAACATTTTCGGTTTCACATATATAAGAATTTAAAACAATTGGGTAGCTGTTTGATACCTTAGTTATCGAAAATATATTAATTATATATTATAATAAATGATGTTACATATATGAAAAAATTATTTTTTTCATTTTAATATGAATTAAATTTTATATTTAACTTATACTATTAAAAATGAGACAATATAAAATATAAATTTATCATTTTATGAAAAAATGTAAAATTTATTGTAATAATTTTTAGGGGAATTTAAATATATTAGAATATATAAATAAAAATATATTAAAAATATGATAATATATATATATATTGTAATTACATATAATAACCATGTATATATATATACATATATATATTTGGATATATATATATATACAAACATGTAATTGATATTAATATATTCGGTTTTGATTATATGTATAGAAAAAATGAGTCCTAGAATTTTGTTTATTGTCTATATATATATGTGATAATATATATTTTTATACAAACTTATATTTTCTATATATATACACATATATAATAAAATTATTTTTTATAGTAATAAAAATTAAAATATATTTTTCTGTGGTGTCTGAGAATTATTATTAAGAAGTTGATTTTATAAATAATAATAATAAAATTAGTATATATTTATATATATGTCTCATGAAGAAGTGTTAGAGAAAAAATTAAAAAATATGAAAAGAATAATGAGGTTTGTGGTTTGTTGTGTGTGGTTGAAGGAACCCACAATAAATGTGTAGTTTTGTTATGAAAGGAACCCAAAAAGGTTACTTCTGTTAAGAGTATGGATTATGGTACGGTCATATTTATCTATATGATATATAAATAAATGTTAAAACATAAATACATGTTATAGATAAGTCAAAATAAAACATATAATATATTCATTTTCTAGATGAAAGTGATTTTTATTAATTAAGAAATGATCTTCATTATTTCTGGGTATAGGGGAACCCATTAAATATCCTAAAGTCTAACTTTTCCCAGATAAAATTTGTGTTTCCTAATGGAATTGGGGAATGAAACCATAATAAATGGTTTCAAATACATTTTTTTGGGAAACAACAACCTCCAGTGAAAAATATTTCTACAGTACCAGGGTAGTTATTGTACATTCTGTAGTACCATCTACTTTTACAGTGCCACCACTACTATGGTTTCATCACTGCTACAGTAGTACTACCATAACATGATAATTCAAGCCTACTCGGATTTGATCCTTAGTCTTTTGGATGTAAAAATTGATCCTCAACCCCTTGAATACATGTTTATTTGAAAACATATTTGTTATTTATTTAATATATATATATATATATATGAATATTTCTATGTAATATATATGAATTAAAATATATGTGTGTTATATATATTATAGAATATATATATAGATGTATATATATACTTATAAATAACGTAATGTAGTAAAAAATAATATATGTTTCTGTGTGTGTGTAATGTTTGCGATGTGTAAGGGATGGAAGATACGAAAAGGGGGAAAAGTTATAATTAATGAGTTTGATGCATAAGAGGGAAAAAATATATAATATATATATATATATATTCAGTTTACATGTTGAAAAATATATACAGTAAAAATTATATGTTATAAAAGTCACGTGAAAAAATAATTTCCATAAATATATGTTATAAATATATATGTTATAAATATATATGTCATAAATTTATATTATATATATATTAAATTATATATATAAAATTATATACACAAGATAATAGAATGTTCCTTATGGGTTATGTTAATAAAAGAAAACCAAAAGAAAAAATTCAATTGGAACAATATATTATTTTTATTAATGGAAATTGAAAATTGACTGACAAAGTCACCTAAATTTTTATTTTTTCCAAAAATAAGTAAATGAATTTTTAATAATATTGGGATCATAAATAAAAACACATTAATTAGTTTCTATATCCATTGAAACACGTATAGACCTCATGATAAATATAAGACACATGTTTCTCTAATAGTGAAGATATTGTGATGTTTATTTTTTAATTGAAACAGAGATTTTATATGGTTTAAAATGGGGAAATTACAGAGAATTACGGTTAATAGATTCATGTAATGGGATATATAATTTTCCAACAACCTGATTATTTATTCTTAAAAACATATGATTATATAATTGAATTTATAATTATTTCAAAAATACTATAATTTATATAGAGACTGAAAATAATTTTTTTGTAGGGAATAAATTTTTTTTAAAAAATATATTTCAACTTTATTATTATTAATTTTCCAAACACCATTTTTATAAAAGGGAATTCTATTATTTGAAAAAAATAATTTTCAGACATTGAATTTTGGTATTATTTTTTGGGGGTTATTTTGAAATGAATATTTTCATGAAAAACAATTGTTTTATGTATATCATTAATTTATAATTGAAATTAGATGTTTTTCAAATACCATGTCTTAAAATATATATTGTTATTTTATATTATTTTGAAATAATTTATCAGGTAATTGATATATTTAAACTATCATTTTCTATGTAAAAGTTCATCTAAAATTTATGGATTATTCCCATAGGTATATATATGTACATGAAAAAAATATATCACTTGAAATATTTTCATAGTTTTAGAAATTTTACTTTTATGAGAATTAATTCTTATGAATGTATATTTCTATGAATATATATATATATATATATATTTATTTATTCTCCTATTTTAAATGTCAAAAACACCAGTGAAATACAAAATGGGAATAATCTCAAAATGTTTTATAAGACATTTGTCAGAGGGAATTTTTAAAAATTATAAGTATCTGGGGAGTGAACCCAACTCTCCAATTCGGGTAGGAACTTGACAATTTCCAATAGTCTATATAGGAATATGGTTTATTTACTATTCTAGTGATGTAAGTTTCATAAAAATAACTTATTATTTTATTAAGAGTAAATATTTACATTTCTGTTTTCAAACGATTTTATATTTTTTAATTAATCTGTTTTTTATGAAACTATTATTTTGAAAAGTTATTATATATTTAAATGAAAGAGGTTTTCTAATTTATAGTTACTTTATAATGTTTTTAGAGTTATTCTTTAATATTATATATTTTGGAAACCATCGAATAATATATTATAAATGTATTCTCCAAATGTTTTTACTTTATCTAAAATAATTATTTACAAAAATAATTTCTTAAATAGTATTTTTAAAAGGGTTTTACCTATTTTTTAGAACCCATTAGTGTGAATTTTTATGCTCATCTAATTATTTTATATTTTTTTGTAGGATCATCAGTAGTTCCAATGGATTCCATCTCTTATAATGAGTCAGTGTGATTGAAGTAAAAATTAATATTTATTTATTAACTTCTTAAAATAATATATGTTTTGATGGTTTGTCATTTTCTCTAAAACATAAATCAGAAATGATACTAATATTTAATAGGAAAATATTTTTTTTGTTTTATATTTTTTAAAAAATATATAAAGTATTTTTTCCTCCTAATCTAGATGAATTAGTCATAGTTTGTTAATTTTGGTATGAGATGAATTTTATTAGAATCATTGGGAATCATATTTTGGAAGAACTATGTTATGGATTTTATCCCTAGGCTAAATTTCGAGTATATGTATAGGTGAACATCATATTGTTTTTTAATGGAAAACATTATATGTATTCCCCAGAAATTGAATCTCTGTTTACATACTATAAGTGGATGTAGTTATGGAGTAGATTCACCTAGAGGTAATAACTCCAAAATGGCATATTAGTTTTGACCTGATCATCACGTGTTGTCTGAAAATGGGATATATTGTGAACCTTCATTGACAATCCTAGCGGATATTCATTGGATTACTCACATTTTTGTAAAATATATGATAAATTATTTTAATAATGGTGAGAATGAATGACCTATGTTGAACCTTGGGATTATTATATTTAAAGTAATATGTTTCAAATGAATTGAAAAATGGTTTATTTGTTGAAAAGAAGTCCATAATGTATTAAATTACTGATGAAAATACATGTGTATTATAGAAGGAAATATATATCATCATATGGATACAAATATAGATCATTGTATTAAATATGGAGAACATGAGAATTATTTGATCCAATTCACTATTTTAAATGATAACCCATAGACCAGGAAATGAATTATGTTTAAATAAAATAGATTAAGAATTTATATATTATCATTTATGAATTAAATTTTTATATGCATACACATATCTACATTACATTAAATTATTTTGACACCAAGATGGATTTATGAATTTATTATAGATCATATGTTCGTATTCTCATACATAATATTGGTAAATTTGGGTGGTAATAATTCAACATGATTAAGGATATTTTGGAAGACTGTTATGGAAACAAAATATATTGGCTATGTATATTATTTTTTAATAATGTTATTTATTAAATAATTACATTAAATTTTCCATGAATAAGTTTAATGTTATTAGAATCATTTTTGGTTTATCATATAATTATGTTGATGTTATTATGGTTTATCTCAATTTGGGATCACTATAGAAATTAAATTAACAATATTTGTGAAAAATTAAATATTATTTCATTATGAAAAAGGATCCTAGGCATTAACCCATAAAAAATGTTCATCAGTGTTTAACACCATCCATTTCCCTATGGGATTTCCTAGTTAATATATATATTAATATATTATTAGGAATTATGGTAAAAAAATTACCCACAAATAAGAAAAAGTATTTTCAAAAATTTCAATAAAATACTATCATTTTTTTTTAATTTATAGTATTTTAAATAATTATATATTTATAGTTTTCTAGTCTATAACATTATATTGACCATTAAAATTCATCAGTTAAATGGACACTAATAATACAAATAAATATTTATGATTTTATTCATTGTTCACATATTAACGTTCCTGCAATGCTCTCATAATTATAAACCTAGTTATTTGTTATTCAATATGGAATCAATACATAAATTTTCACTCTTATTAATATGATTTTTATTATCCTCTTTATGGGTTTTCAACATTGAAATTTTCAAACATCAAATTACAAATTTATGAGCATACGATAAAATTGAAAGGATGAAATTTATTGGTCTCCGTGAGAATGTTACCCTTATATATTATAAAATAAAAGCTTTTTTTTAATTTTATATGATATATGAATCACCAAGAATAACCAACCCAAAAAATATATATTTTTTAAATTTAATCTCTTCGATACAATACAAAACACAAAAACCTTGAGAAACAATGAGATGTAATATAGTATACCATTAATAAATAACTGTTAAATTGGTTGTTATGAATATTAAAAAATAAATTATATAATAATATTGTTTACACAAGAAAATATAAATTAATTTATTATATATTTATTATGAATAAAATAGTAATCAATTAAAATGAAAATATATATTTTCTAAAAAATTGTTTTTTCTCTCCCAAAAAGATGTGTTAAATGCAAATTTTAGAAATAAATAAAATTAAATTTTTACCAAATTTGGAGAATTTATATTTTTACATTAAATTATTTTTTGGAATTTTATTATTAAAATAGGCCTATGGTGAAATATATGTATTTTTATGAAACTTTTTAATTTTCATTAAATAATAGAAAATAATGAATATTAAATGAAAACTACACTTTATTTTAAATTATTATAAAAGATAAATTATAAATTTAATTGGATAAAATATAATATTATTTAATTATATATATATATATATACATATATTAATCCAATTTTCCTCATAATATTCATTATCAGAATGAGTTTGGATATAAACTATTTGTAACATTTTTAACATTTTATCATTCAAACCACACTTTTTCCTCACATCCATGATATTAATTTAAAATTAAATTATTCCATTTATGTGAATGGAATTTAAAAAAATATATTTAATATTTAAGGTTATAATAATTCTTATTATATAATATTTCCAGTTTAATTTCCTACCAAAATTAACAACGAAATCAATAATAATTATTTATCACATTTATAGTAATAATTGATTTAACGTGGTATTAAAATAAACATAGAAGTGTTTAAATATCCTAATATGTTGTATAAAATATATTTTTTTTGGAAATATTCTTACTATATAATTTCAATTTATTTTAAATACTCTATTTTTAACATTTGGTAATTTTGAAAACGTGGGTAATCCATTATCATTTTAAAAATTCCAAATATGGAAATCACCTAACTTATAAAATTAATAATCCGATCCTATATAATTAACACTATAAAACATTTTAAATAAATAGTTACCATCCAAAATAACTTCCAAAATTTCAACCTCTCATCATAGAAGCATTGGTTTTATTTTAAATCCAATATCGGAAGTATTTTGGTCTAAATGTTTGGAGGTTACCCAAAGAAGAGGGAAAGTTATTCAATGAGAGATGTTATTTTATTTCATTCTCCACCTCCGTCAATTCAAATTTAAACATTATGATATAATAAAAAATGAATACTACATATACTTATATGTTATTATGTTAATATAATTACCTAAAACAATATCCACTTTCATCAAATGTATTAAGGAAACAACATTCATGTGTATGATTGACTACCACCTCACAAACTTATGTCATCCATTTTTCCATTCCCACCTCTAAAATATGGGTAGGAAAACAGATCCTATATATATATATACATATATGATATTTATAATATTGATATACAAAAGGGGTTAATATATCACATATAATGTTTTTTCATTCCATAACAGATATGATGACATCACACATGTATACAGTGGACGATCGCTTCAAGAGGCGATGATATTTATTTTTCAAAAACTCATGAAATAGATATTAAAGAGGTTATATTTAATAAATATATATTATATAATTGAAAGTTTTAGGATATTTATGAAAACTTTATAATTCTAAAATGATAATATATCATATTTGTTATAAAATTTTATTACACCATTCGGGTATGTGTGCAATATTTCCTTCATGAAGCAATGTGGCTCTATTTTTATAACTACGACATATAGGTGATATATATTATTATAATTATAAATAATTACATATGTAATATATTTATATTATTCTATAAATATATCATATTACGATCCTTTTTCTGTAATGAAAAAAGGAAAATGGAAGTGTTACCTATTCATACGTAAGACTTACAATCTCCATGATCACAATGTACTTCATTTCTCAAAACCAAAAAATCATGGTTTTTTATAAAAGAAAAATTTATATAGTAATAAAATAATTATGTAATAGTTTTAATTAAATAGATTATGGAAATATATATATTCCCAAATAATAAAAACATTAATAACTAATATATAATGACAAATGAAAGGAAATTAACAACTAAGCAAATGAAAATAATGAAATTTTATTAAATAACTGGTGAGAATATGTTATAAAAGAATCATATATGATAATAATAACATTAATATGGTTCTAGAATATGTTCATCACATATTTAAGATTAATATATTACAGGTTAAATCACATTCAACCAAAAGAGGCTTGAGGTATTAGACATTGTCTACATTTCATTTCATTGAGTTATATGGTAATGTATTACACCGAATTAATTTTTTATAATGAATACCATTCCCTTTTATAGGTAATATCATGAGTAAAAAATAATTTAGAGTATTTTTACATTCAATTTGATTAATTATATATATGGGTAATTTAATTTAAAATTTCCAAGTGGTAAATAATTTTATAAAACAATTTATCTTTATTTGGTTATATCACTAATTCATTGTATTTCATATAATTTATATTATTTGAATAAAATATTTATTTTTTATAATGTGTTATTTATAGAATTATAGTAGTATTTACATTTGAGACATATTTTTTATTCCTAAATTAATTTTTACTTCAATGTTATGATCCATGTAAGGGATTATTTACCAAAAAAAATTTAATTGGGACTATTTTTTGTGTATTTCTATTGAAGGAAAAAATCAAAAATTGAATAATAAATCTCATTAATATTTTTATAATGTTAATTCATTAATTAATCAGTATATAGTAGCCTTTAACAACTCATTGGAAGGTAAAATAACTGAGAAAATATTTTTATAAATGTATGACATCATTTCACTATATAATCTAAAATCCAATTTATTCTGACAATATGGTTTCTAAAAGTTTATTAAAAATGTAATAAAAATTCATAAAAAAGTTATACAAAATAATTTTCTACTGAGTTATAATTACACTTTTTATGGGAATCATCATGTTTTTTAAATATAAAATTCTTTGGTATTTATAAAAAATTTAAAATGAATATATTTTTTACGTACTCATAATTTTTAGAATTTTATATCCTATTTCCAACTAAATGATTTTAATTTTATATTACATGTTTCAAATGAATATTTAAATAAATTTTTTTATTGATTGATTTGTGAACTTTTATTCATAAAAAATAAATTCGAATAATAAAAGGATATTTCGGGTTAATTTTTAGTGGTATTTTTATGGTATTTATATTCATTAACCAATAATGATTCTATTTTTAATCCAATTGGTTTATGTAGGTTTGATACTATAGTTATTAATTCTATGAATGCTTTACTATTATTTTGAATATTAAATGAGTTGAATTTCAACAACATGATTAAAGTTTATAGGAATTAACATTTACATTAATTATTCATTTTCATTTAGACAATAAATTCACATAATTATCCTTATTATTTAACAATGATATGTTCAACTCATTTATCTTATAAAACTTATGTATATAGTGTTCTTCATTGAACGTTATATTTTTTATATGGGAAAATATTGTTATATATGTTTCTTTTAATGAATACAAATATTTTATTAGAACGAAATTTAATCATTAATTAATTAAATAATTTGAAATAAAAGGAATTATTTGGACATACCGTGAAGGGTGGGGACTAAAATTATATAACCCTTATATGAATTATTAGGAAACATGAGAAAAATCAGTGAGATTATAATTAAATGTGATATTACATGTAATATTATACATTATTTTAATGGTATTGATGGTAGAGTTATCATGAGTCTAAAGATCATGATGGTTAATAATTAATTATGTACATTATTAACAATTTAGTATTTTTATCCAGATATATTCACAATGATATTATCTATAGAAGTATGTTATTCTATTTTTATTAATTAAATGTACTGTGTTTTTTATTTACCATTATGAATTGATTATTAATTTTTTTAGTCATAATAGTCTTTTTTTATTAAATGTAATTCCTTTTCATTTATTTACTATTCCACATTGATTATAAAATATTGATTTTGAGAAATTTATTCTCTATAACAAAGACTTTACATAACCCTTTTTAAGAATTCATGGATACCCTTATTTTTTTCCTTTCAAATGAATACATGAAGTTTACAATGACTGATATAAAAGGATATTCTATATTGGCAATTGTTATATTCAAATAGTTATGTTTTAATTTGTGTTATCAAAAGTAATGTAAGACACAAGTATGTACCTAGTTTTCTAAGATTACTAATTTTTTATGTTATTTGGGATGTGATTACTTGTATCTTATGAAAATTTAATTAGGTAAGACACTAGCTCGGTTATTTTGGGGTTAGGATGATACATACATACTTTAATGGACATTGAAAAATTACATTGTTAATAATTAAAACATATGACATCATATCTCTATGATTATAATATAGTTCGTTTTCATAACAATATTTAATAATATAAATTATTATTATAATAAAAATATAAAATTGTTAAATTTATAATGATTATTATTTTTGATATTATGGAATAATGAAAGCATTGAACTCGATCAACCAAGTTAATTCATTGTGAACTTATGACCTAAATGTCTTCAAAACACATGACATGGAATTATCTGATTATGTAATTAAAAGGCCAATAAAATAAATTTAATAATTATTTTAGGATGAGTGATAAAACCTAGAATTTGATATTAAGAAACAAAATAATTGACATAATCATATTGTATAGTTGTTAAAGGAATAAATATAATATATGGACTCGATGTAACATATTTATCATTAAATTCCTTTATTTGAAGATTATTTTATTATTATCCTCATAAACTCACTTATGTGGCGCAAAAAATACATATTTTAAATTTGAAATCAAGAATAATATATATTTTATAGAGATTGTATGCCAAAATTATAATTACTTTGGTAATTGGCATGAATTTTACCAAGTGGTAAAATGATTTTTTATTGAATTTTCTATCATTTGGTTTTAATTCTTCTGAAATGATTTTTTGATGACATACATTAATTTTAATTGATATATAAATGTTTTTATTCATATTTTCAACCTGTATTATGTTTTTTACATTTTTACACATAATAAAAAATTGTGACTCCATCATTATTCATGGATATGTTCATAATATTTTTCCCAAAATAATGAAAACACTCAGGAATATAGGCCCTTTAAGCCTCCTAGATGTAGGTCGTCATGCTATCATCAATTATATACAATATTCCTTCAAAAAAATTTATCATAGTAATTTTTTAATTAATTATATTTGAAAATATCTATTATATATTTACATACCAACACATAATCAATATGGAGATTACAAACATCAATGGGATTGTGACCTCACACACCCATGCTCTAGATAAATAAATCTATAGGATAGAACTCCCATGTCCAATATATATATGTGAAAAAATGTGGCAAAAATAATAACCAATTAAATAATTAGCACATAAATAAATTAATGAAAATTAATGATAATTTATATTACCTCTGTTACACAACCAAACATACCTTTACATGTCAGGATAAAAGAATATAGTGTATGTTACACATGAATAGGTATGGGAATCATTAATCTCACAAGCATGTGATACCTTAGAGAAAACTGAATTCCTACAACTGTAGGATTGAAAGTCATAAAATCAGGCACATCTCTAAGAATTATAGCCTCCTCAGTGGTATGATAAATCACATCACAAGACCCATCATCCATCTAAAACAATTAATGAATTTTATCATTAAAAATTGAATATAAATATAATATATATGTATATATATATTATGACTATAACACACTTGAAATTGAAGGATTACAGGTAGTGTGAGGGAATCATGAAGCTGAGGGGATGATGACAATGACATACCAAAATAGTTACAGTGCCCATTTATTTAGACCATTTAGAGGAGATTCCATCTAATTTAAACATGTGATTTAACCCATAACTACCTCTCCTCCAAATGGTCAAAACACGTGGGATCTAGAATACATTTACTCTATAATTAACTAAATCTCATCCTCATTATGCTTAACTAAAGGTATGAATGGAGTAGAGGGGATTGAGGCGACCATATAGAGAAATATTTTCAGTGTTGCAATTCATTCCCTCTATCATCACCTTAATCCTATCTCCTCCATGCTTAATTTACATCCCCTGGTTAACATTCAATTACAAATTGTGGTTAATAGAGTTTAATTATTTTTGAATTTTGTTATTTTTGGTAAATATTTGTTGATAGTAGTTATTTTTTTCAATTAGGGTATTTTTTACTAAATAAAATTTATTGATGGAATACATTACTAAACAAATTAAATATAAAGGATTTTTTTACTAATTACCACTCAATATAGGTATATTTACTAAATTAAACTCATTAACAATATATATAATAATCACATATCATTGAATGTATATTTATAAAATGAAAATTCATTAACTATATTTTTTTGTAATTAAAAATAAACTCTGGATTTTTTAATAATTAACAATCATTGTTAGTATTTATAATAATTACCCCTCATTTTCAATTTTTTTCTTTAATTACCTCCCATTAGTGGTAATTTTAACTAATTAATGCTCATTTAAACAAATGTTAGGTAATTTATTATTGTTACCATTAATATTTAATAATTACCACTCGTCTCTAGTATTTTTTACTCATTACTACTCATTATTGATAATTATTACGAATTATCACACATTCTTAGTTTATTTACTAAATAATTCTCATTATCATTATTTTTATCTAATTTCGGTTAACTTCATCTAATTTTAACCAATGATCCCTATTTTTGGATAATTTTTAATAATTCATATGCACAACAACAAATTATTAAAAAATATAGCAGATCACCACTATTTATCCTAATGAATTGTTATTTACCCTAAAATTTACTAATTAAATATCATTTTCCCACTATTTCAGGTAATTCTCAATCTTTTCCTTAAATTATTAATATTTTGTATCCTTTCAGATAAAATCCAATAAATTCCTCTCATTATCTATATTTTTTTAATCATTACCACTCATTTGCATAATTTATTTTACAAATTTACCTTCATTAAAAAAAATTTCCCTAATAAAATATAATTTCCTATAACCTAGATTAGTTCATTCCAATTTCTACTAATTTTTAATAATTCCCAGTAATTTCAACAATTTATTAAAAAATAATGGTCCTTACCATTAGTTATTAGTTATTAGTTCTCATATCAGCTAATTTTAACTAATTCCTGGTCATTTTTGCAAATTTTTAATAAACAACAATCATTTCAAATAAATTTTAATAGTTTTAAAATTTTTTGATAATTTTTATTAATTTTAACTAATTATAGCTAATTTTTAATCATTACCTCTCCTTAATATTATTTTTTTACTAATTACTAATCATTTATAGTATTTTCTATTAATTACCACCCATTGTCAATATTTTTTATTTATACAACTCTTTTACAAAAATTCTTAAAACTTCACATTCATTTAAGATAACTATTATTAATTCCTTCTCATTATTACTAATTTTTTAATAAGTGTCGTACATACAGATATTTTTTTACTTATTACAGCCCATTACATATATTTTTTTACGAATTAACTCTCATTGATATCATTGTTTTTCTAAATACCATTCTTTATGATTTTTTATACTTATTACTGCTCATTTCAAGAATTTAATAAAAATACCCCCTCATCACCAATATTTTTTTAAAATTAAATGACATTGTATGTTTTTTTATTAATGTGCAATCATTTCTGGTATTTTATAAACATTACCACTCATTTCTAATAATGGTATCTAATTAAATGTTACTACGAGTATTGTTCAGTAATAAATACCCATTTCAGCTATTTTTCAACCCATCCCATCCAATACAAAAAAATTTTTAATTACAACACATTACCATGATTTTTTAGTAAATATTTCTAATTTCTAAAAATTTATATCTAATTAATTCTCAATTTTCAATTATTTTAGTAATTCTCACTCAATACTGATAATTTTTAATATTTACCATTAATTACTACTAATTTCTATTAATTACCATTCATTATCAGTATTTTTATTTAGTTCCACTAGTTTCTTGTATTTTTAATAAAAAATGATAATTTTTGATAATTTTAACTAACTAACAGTTATTTATTCTAAATTTAACTATTTAATTCAAATTTCGACAAATATTTAATAATACATATCCATTATTTAAATTTTTTAATAATTACCACTCATTTTTTGATAATTTTTACTAATTACCAACCATTTCTAAAACTTTAGCAACCTAAAACACGTTTTATCCAATGTTTAGTAATTAGCACTCATTTCCACTAATTTTTAATACATGCCTCTCATTTGTGATATATTTTAATAATATTGTTTCATGAAAAAGTCCACATTACCAAAAAAGCAAACACCCAATCCATTCTATAACTTATTCCCAAAGGCATTATCGACCATCTAAGGCTAGCGACTTGCACTGAGCATCAATAATAATCCAAGGTGGGATGATTTCTCTCAAAAAAATGACAAGGTTCATATATCCAAAACTGAGTACACCACATAAACTAGAAATTCCTAGATCTAAAAATATAATGAAAAATAAATTTTTTCAACTATAACTGATCAAAAATGAATTAAAAAACAAACCAAAAACAAACTAAAACCCAATATGATCTCAATGTAAACTCTTGGTACCCACAATATACCAAACGATCCCACTCAATGTACAATATAAAATGAAACCTACAGATGAAAAAGAACTTGGGTATACCACCATAGAGTGACATAAATAAGTTTTTCAAATAAACAACTCTATTGGATAGCCCTATATAATCTATACCTTCCTGTTCCCAAAATAGTGCACATACAATAGTTTTTAAATACATATATAAAATTGTATTTATCATTTAAAATTTAAAACATATATTTCAAAAAAATGGTATTTTCCTAGAAATTATTTATCCAAACAGAGTAAAAAAAGGGTTGTTTTCAATATTATTGTAAATAAAACTAACTGGCCAAAGACTAGATAAAATATAAAAATACATGAAAAGTGGAACTGATTAAATATGAAACCAAGTATAACAAAAATATGTAGAAAAATAAAAATATATAATATTTCTAATTTCAGATACATCTCTAGATGTATTCGCTTGACGTACTTAGTTATGACTCACCTATTGGTGTATGGTGTATCTACACTATTAATGAAAAAAGTATTCTCTTAACTAGTCAATCCTGTGGTACATCCCACTTTGACTCTCAATAAATCTAGGGGTATGAACCATTCTAACTAGGGTCTATTAGTAATCATAACTCCACGATAAATATTATGACCATGAATTGTGTAATAATAATATATGGTGAATATGGAATTCATCACACACATGGATCATATTAAATCCCACATCCACAATGTTTTCCTATCATAAAAACTGACACCACCAATATGATAACCATTTGCATGGAGTGTCCACCATAGAGGTTCACATAAAAAATGTGTTATTTAAAAAGTGCCAATCAAGCCTACACATCACATTAGTTTTCCTACTACTTTCCAAATCCCTATAAATAAGAATAGAAAATTTTCTATTTCATATTTTCAAATATTTTCCAATGTTATTTCCTAAAACAAGTCAAAAGAACCCGACATGTACCAAAGGTGAGAAATAGGAATTTTGGACAATTGTATACCAGACCACATCTCAAAGTTCCAAACCAGCATGATTTTTGAACAAAATAATTGGAAAAAAATTTCATTCAATTTAAACAAATATAACTTTATATAATAACCTAGGGATGTAAGGAACTAGATTAGAAGAGGATGTTTGATGTAGAAACAAGGGAGTGATGACAATTGTTGACTAATCTGGGGTTTTGGTTGGAAATGTTCCTCAGAGGAAATGTTCAATAGTGTGGCCTTCTATATTTTCACCATGTTCATACTTTGATTATCCCACTTCCATTGGAACATCTATGGTAAAAAAAACCAAAACAAAAAAAAAATTCAACATTAGATTTACCACTATTGAAAACATCCAAATTTTAGAACAAAATCATAAAATAATAACAAATAAACTCCAAAGATAACTCAAAAAATAAAAAAGTGACCAAAACCTAATCAATGGTTAAACATGATCATTCGTACTCTCAAAATACCTATGTATATTTCAGAAGAAAAATCGATACATTATCAATCACCTTTATGGAATATATATATATATGACTACAGAACCCAATTTGAAAAACTCATTTCCATAAAAATAATATTATGAGAACACAAAATTAATTTTTTCTAATTAACCAAAATAATGAAAAAAAAAATTTAGAAAAAAATTAGAAAATCAAAATCCTCTATAAAATGTCCCAGAATGGAAAATAATGGAAGCACCTTCCTCATGCGGAATAATCATTTCATCTTTTGTGAAATCCATTAGAAAGACACTCCTACCATGAATCATAATCCAAAAAAATCAAAAACCACCCAATTTATTACCACACTAGTTATCCATATCATCTAAACAAGGCAACGATTTTTTGGGGAGGAAGGGAAAATGGAATAAAAGAAATAGAGAAAGGGAGTGAAGCGATAACCGTTCAATCTATGTGATGAATCCCCAAAAAAACACCATAAAATCCACATAGATGAATTTTATGGTTCCAAAAAGATATATCGCATGCATTAAGTTCATGGAGTTTAAATGGGGAAATCCATGGGAAGAAACACCAATTAAAAATATTGAAAAATTTCAAAATATCATTCTTCTAGTGGGTAGAATAGTTAGCCTATATGATTAAACAAACATATTGAAAACCATGAAATTACCCAATTTTAAGAGTTATATGGGATGAAAACAACGTCTTCATGGTTAGTTTAACCATGTTTTGTAACCTTGTGACTTATGCACACTTAGGCCGCGTGGTTAAACAAAACATGTACCATAGATGTTTGAAAAAGAAAAATTCCCCAAAAATCATCTTTTTAATAAAAAAATTCCATTTACTAAATGTGATAAACCATCTAATAAAATACCCCATATACGAGTGAGAGGATGGTTGTCAAAAAATACACCCCATTCCATTTTCACCCCATACCATTATCACTTACCAATAATATGGCCAAAAACCACAGAAAACATCCAAAAAACAAAATAAAAACTCATGGAAACCTTGACTTAAATCTCAACATAAAATTTCATTATTCTATGGGGAAATAAAATAAAGTAAATAAATAAAAATTTTGGTTATGATGTGTTGTTTTTTCCCACCAAAAAAATATTTTCCCCCTGAATGTTACCAAGATAAATGAGAACCAATACTAAATCTCAGAACCGAATGAGGCAGAATGGAAATACTAAATTAATAGTGAACCATTACTCAAGCGACCAAACCAATCCTATACTACTAGGGTCCAAAAAATGAACTATTAGTAGATGAGAATGGTTCCCCTCGCTATAATGATCAACCCACTCCATGGAAATAATTATGGAGCACCCAACACGATCCAAGGAACCTCAACACATGTGAAATCCATAGAGGGTCGTTAAAAAAATAAAAAAACCAAGAATGATCCATTGTTTCCTCAAGACACAAACACATAAAAATGACTAAAACTGGATACTAATACCAATCCTTGAGTTGGAAAATAGCTAATTATTTTAATATGACTGTCACATATTCACAACAGGAGGAACCTGAATAAAAAATTTATCCACAAATATTATTGTTTGAAAAATGATATCAATAAAAAATGACAATATAATTCCAATGAAAACAGAACCATGGACTGTTTTTTAAAAAATAAGACATAAAATAATCAATGTAAATATGAGATAAGACATAAAATTTCCATTATTATAAATGGGACAAAATATGAGTAATAACACCGCATTCACTGATTGCTGACTATGTGAAAGCTTTAGTCTAAGGCATATGGTAGAACCCTAGTGACTAAAGCATCCACTACCCCATAGTCAGGTGATAACATCCTCTAATCTGAACTTCTTTTGACCATGATTCTTATATTATTTCCTTATATGAAACAAACATCCAAAAAGATTACATTGCCTCATAGGTTAATGCTAAGACGAACTCAAATGCTCGAATTAAACACAATAAAGGAACAAAAAAGAATGTTATGATGGGAAATGAATTGAATATATTGAAAAATAACCTAAAAAACAAGTTTCTATAGAAGAAATTTTTTTCTAGATAAGGATGACTCATGAGAACCAAGAGAAAATGGATTTTCGACTACTACAGATTGGGCTCCATGAACTAAACAAATTAAGATTAACTCATCCAAAAAAATCGCAAACTGAACAACCCCAGATGAGAGAACTCTGTAATTATTTTATGAATTATGACTGTTGATAAAAATTTTACCTTTCAACTTGTTCTGGGATTATACCTCATGAGAAAAAGGAACCAATTCCATCAAATGATCCACACAAGCCTTCATCATCATCTAGTCATGCTATTCACTCGTTATCTCTCTACTTACCTCACCATCACCTCATCTTGTATTAAAAATTGGATTAAAATGGTATTAATCACATCCCTAGACTTCCCATTTTATTGCAATTTCATGATGATCAAATTCCACTTGTCTAAAGCTATACATTCAAATAATCCCAAAACAACATTCACCCTTATGAATTTGGGTGTTTTCAAAAACCTAAAAACACAATCATCATTCTCGATCCATAAATACCTCTAACGAACCTCAATCAATACAAAATTCATGATACCTTTGTGAATAAAATGATTTATTTGTTCTAAAATGAGTTTGGGAGTAGAAAAAAACATGAATAGATTCACTGAAATCCATTAAAACTATTCCTATAGGCATGCTCTAAAAAATAAAGAAAACATTTCCAAAATCAACAACAAAAGAAAAATAACTTCTCAAAATAAAACACCAAACTGAAAAACCAAACATAACAATGAAAAAAGAAGAATCCTTTTTTAAACCAAAATTTTCATTACTCATTTAAAACAATGTGTCCCAAAAGACACATTATAAATAACAAACCCACATTTCATATCTAGTCCAATCACCAAATCTAATATTCAAAAAATCAGACAAAGAATCCTTTTTTATTTGAAAAATCCATTTTTCTTGAAAAATATTTTCCTTCTAAAAATCCTCCAACACCAAAAATATTAATCAAAAAAAATACACACATAATGAGTAAGATAGTGAATTGGTATCTATGAATTACCTGATGTCATCACTACTGGAAAATTGCCCTATACCCACGGTTCAAAACCGTTGGTATAGCCCCCAAAACCGTGGGTATAGGCTATACCCACGGTTTTGGGAACCGTGGGCTGGAATGGCGTCGGGATAGGGGGGTCACCCTATACCCACGGTTTGAAGAAACCGTGGGGATAGGTTTCAAACAGCGTGGCAAGTGCGTGGCCACGCTGGCAACACATTGACCCCACGGTTCTCAAACCGTGGGGATTTTAATTCTCAAAAAATTTCTTCCGCTGGGTATCGAACCCAGGTCTGCCATTACGCGAGCCGAATTGGCCAACTTATCAGACCAACCAGGCAATTGTTATATTTTAATATATAAGCATATATCTGGGTATATATATTAATACGCCGAATTGAATTTTAAAAAAACCTCCAACGGGACTCGAACCCGCGCCTCTTCTAAGGAAGCTCGCAGGAGCAATTTCGCCGAACCGACTAAGATGTAACTCGCAACTGTTATATAAGTATGCATTTTTAAATTTATATTAATATTATCCACACGGTGCATATTAAAAATTTGCGGTCAAGGGGATTTGAAACCGCGACGTCCGGCATACGAGATAAACGGAATGACCAACCAAGCTGCCGATTTTTTCTGTATATTAATATTTATAAACCTAAATATATGAATTCAAATCATTGGTAAAAATTTCCCCGCCAAATTGTTTTTGTCTTCCCGTGCTATTTTTTTTCCGCCATAGGCTATCCCCACGGTTCTACCAAACCGTGGGGATAGGCTTTCGAATTTTTTTTTATCCCCACGGTTTTTGAAGAACCGTGGGGATAGCCCTAGAAATAAATACTTATACCCACGATTTTGTAAAACCGTGGGTATAGGGCTTCGAGAACACTCTATCCCCACGGTTTTAGGAAAACCGTGGGTATAGGTGACCAATACCCACGGTTTTCTAGAACCGTGGGTATAGGTTCCCACACTATACTTATACCCACGGTTTTCCCCAAAACCGTGGGTATAGGTCTCTTTTCCAGTAGTGCATGGTAAGTAGGCCATTCCCCATGAATGTACTAGCCACTGGGAATATCATGAGTTGTACACTCATAGTAGACTTGGTTCGCTACATTATTTGTGACCACAACCCCAAACTGGATCATTTACATTATCACACAATATCCACAAGAACCAATACAAAAAAACAAATACTAGGAGAGCCCATAGAAACTCATGGTACAAAATGAAAAAGTGTTCATGATGCTCTTCCCACCCCAACCTCCAGAGTCCCAATAGTCCTAATAACAAACTACCAAATACACCAAATAAAAAGAAATGTTTTGATAACATTTTTTCTTAAACCATGCCGATTTTATTTCTGAAAAGACATCTAATCCTTTTCAATACAAGGAACAAGAGTCAATATCAGTTATCCAGGTAATGAAAAATGCACCACGCATCGATGATAATCATACAAGAAAATTTTTTCCTAATAAAATAACATTATAAAATCACAAAAAATAGAGTACACAAAATATTCTAGACACAACTGAATCTTAATAAATATCTAAATAGATTTCCATAAAATAATAACCGAACAAAACTAAAAACTAAAACATAAAAAATCGAACCAAAAACCTATTTGATGCCCAGATGACAAATTTTTCACTACTACAACTACATGAAAAGATGTATTAGAAACATTGTATTTTATAACATGTGTGATAAACCACACCATGAACACAATAAAATATAATATCCCAAGAATATATAATATATATAATATTTTAAAAAAGGATAATATATTTTATAGAATTAAATTGAAAAGACATCAAGTTAAAATTTGTGGCATACAAAAATGAGTATCATTGAAGGATTTTATTACACAAAAGTCTGAGATTACCAAAATAATAATATATTATAAAAATTATATTAAATAATATATAAGGATAAATCATAAATCCTGGAAAAATGTTATAAAAAAAATTAAATTATGAATGAAAATAATTTTTTTATAAAAAATCTGTAATGAATTCATCGATTACTAATTAATAAGAAATTAATATAAAAACAAATTGAAAATAATATATATATTTCTATAGAAAACATATTTTATTCCTATAATGTTGTTGTATCCTATAAAATTAAATTAATTTTAATTTTTAAGGAATATCAATATGATATATATTATACATTTTTAAAAAATATTTCTTATATTCATATACCATATTTGATGGGCATGATATAAAAAACTATTTTACACATGAAAACCTAAATTCTTATTAAGGAATATTTACCTCCTTTTAATGGATAACCTTGTCTAAATCCAATTTTTGGATGTTTTATAGATTCTAAATTTAATAATAAACTATTTATTTTAAATAGAAAGTTAAATATATGGTTCAGATGTATTTTTGGTTTTTTCTGTGAACATTGATTTATTAATGAATAATGAAAAATAAGGAATTATAATTCATAGCTACTTTTCAATTTATTTATTTATAGGGATAAATTATATATTATATTTATTTTAAATTATAATTTTATTAATTTTTAATTAGTAAATCCAATTTTAGTAATTATAATCAATTTAAATTTGAAATTGAATTTCAAAACATAGGAAATTTTGAATGTTTTTTCTTTAAAATGTTGTACTATCACCATGTCTGCATGATCAAATTATAATTAATTTCTACCACCTATGGGATTTGAATTCAAAAATATAGATCCCATAATTGGAAAATGAATAATATATAATATATAATAATTTCAGAGTAGTTTTTTTGACCAAATCTATTAGTGATTGTAATTACATTTTGTTATAATGAATAAGGTTAAATTTTTCTTTAGAGGGGACTAAACCATACAATTATAGTCGAAAATAACCTAGAAAAGACTACAAAATCAATTTAATCGTCTAATAACGACCCTATACTCACATGGATATTTTTTCTACAATTATGTTATATAATTTAATTAGTAAGAACTTCGGTGGAATCCCGTTCTCTTAAATTTATTGTAGTACCACTGCTCCTTCACTATATAAGGCCTCCATTCCATCCACATTCTCAATGTCCTCAAGAAAATTTTTATATGCTAGGATCCACCAAAATAAATCATCAACATCGCTAAACGAATCATTGAAATCCCCACATAGGTAGAGTGCTCTCCACGAATGCTTTATGGTGAAATCCAAAAGGTGTTACCAAAGAAGAGGAAACATTCTTCCTCAAGAACAATATTTTTATTAAATTTCTTCACCACATAATCTCTACTAATACAATGATTATATAAAATAATTTTATTTTAAATATAATTTAATGTATATATGTTATGGTTTAGTCCTACTATTATTCACACTTCCATCTAGAAGGTAACAAATTTACCATTTATCTGTAAGATGTATTATAGTATCATGAAGTGAAGTTGTTAGTTTTTACATTAAATAATTTAATTGTTGGTAATTATGATGGAAATTAAGTTTATATATGATATATATGATACTAATTATGTATTTAGTCTTATTTACTTCATATATAACACATATCATTATACGTTACATTTTGTGTAAATATGATGACATTGTTTGTGGAAGTGTGGACCACCGCCTCCAAATATCGATGTAATTTGATTAAAAGATTCATGGATTGTATAAATAATTATTTTAATTTAAAATAAGTGAAACAAAAAACAAATATTATATTCATCATATAATTACATTTTTTAAATATAATATATATCATTTTTATAACCCTTTCAGACACTAAAAGTGATAACATCGGTCATAGATGTGTAAATTACTCCTTCCTTGACATGATGTGATTTGTTTATAAGTAAATTAATTAAATATATAAGTTTATATGTTTAATACATTCTTATTTAAGATATAATGATTATTATGGAAATATATTCTGTTAATTTCCATCTTTATATAATGATCATTGAAAAATGGGATCATTACTCATGTGTACATATGAACAACTGTCACAATGATTGTATTGTTGTAAATTATTTCATAACCATATTTAATAATTGGATTTAATGGAATAATTTACTTTTTATGTTGATAATTATTTCATTATTATTATATATTTTTATATACTGATCCATTTGACTATTTTTAACAAATAAAAGTATTTTTTTAAACATAAATAAAATTGGGTTATAACACCCGACATAAATAGAGTACATTAAGTATTTTTATAAAAAATGTCAATAAGTGAAATAAAAGTTATTATTTTATGGAAAATGAGTCTCATGAATGTAAATAATTAACATATATTTGTTATTCTTAAATATATGTACACAGAAGATAAGTTAGACACAAGGTATGATATTTTCGTATCACATTTAAGATCTATGAGATAAATGTCATATTCATAACATACCTCTATTGTGCTTTGTATCTACTATCCATTTTGATATATAATTTCATAAAATATTTTGTATTCAATAATTTAAATCATTCATTTAATACTATTCTTTCATGATTTTTATGATTTTAAAATATTAAAAGTGGTGTGAGACACATTCGAATCATTGAATATTACTTTCCACCAATTTTTTTTAATGATATTTCATTTCAATTTGAGGAAATAATATGACCATTTTTTATTAAACTGTTAAACTTTAACTAATATAGTTATTCATGACCTCTCTATAGTAATAGTACTATCTTTCAACAAATTGGAACTCAAATGTTTCTAGAAATGCCTATTAAGAAAACCACACTTAATATCTATCATTAGTTATTGAAACATTTTTATTATAAAATTAAAATGTTTCCAAAACACAATTTAAAAAAATACAAAAAAATACAAAAATAATTATTTTCGAAATTTTCCCCTTTAATTCTCTTACCAATATTTTTAAAGGAATATTCTTCTCTATTTAAAAACAAGTCATTTATCAAGAGTTTTTATAGTGAAAAGGGAAAGTATTTTTACCTTCATCACATTGTAGGATTTACCCATTTTTATTTATATGATGCTTCCATTGCATGTTTAAAAGGATACATTTAATATTATTTTTTCAAATGTGATTTTTTAAGATTTTTTATGTCAATTTTTTTTCAAAACAATATGATAACTTTCTCAAGATGTTTTTTAAATGATATTCTTATAATGTTTCCATTATTCAATGACCAAACCAATTTATTTTCCTCAACATGGAATATGATGTCTTGATAAAATATATAATATCCCTCTAGATAGTTTCAGATTGATTTTTCCATGGATAATATTAACATTCACATTCACATTGACTTTAGTCCCCATGAAATATTCAATTTCATATGATCATTTTTCATTGAATTTCCCATATACATACATATCATTTTCCAGAGAAATGATTATCCCATGAACCTTATTTACATTTTCAAATTGTTTTTATGTTGAATGTTATTTGATTATTTTTGGAAATATTGATAAATGGATATGTTTTTTTAATTAATAATAATTTATAAGGAACAATATTTATTTATATAATTAGATATGAGGAATGCATAGGACATTAAAGACATGGTCTGAGGACTAGGTAATGAATTTTTTATATGTTAGGTATTGGTTATTTTAATCCCTTAGATATAACAATAGTATGATGGGAAAACATTAGATAGGGAATAACCCTTTGGGGTTGTCTCCCAGAATAAAAGCTAGGTTTCTACAAATTTTTTTAAATTTTATGGAGGATAGATCTCTACAATAGTGGTTTTCATGTAACTTAGTCATGACGTACTATAATTAATCATTTCCTCCACTTTGATTCAGTTATTAATTATCCACAATATTTTGTGTCAACATATCTCTGGATGCATTTCCACATGAGTTCATTGATTAAATGGAATGCGTTTTAGTTTTATACCTTTGAATTTTTAATTTACCATATATATTTATTATAATTGAATATGTTCCAATTTATTTACCTTGATATATGATTATTATAATTTATTTTATATTACCAATAGTGAGAATTTTATCTCAAGAATATTATATATCCTTTCACCATGAATCCAACATGTGTACTAATAATGATATTCAAGGATATAAATGATGGAATGGGTAATTATTATCTTCGAAGTTATTTATAGAATTAATTATGTTGTATTTTTTGTATTAATTTTTAATACTAGAGTTACCTATGTATGTGGTTTATTAATAATACTTTGATTTTTGGTTCTTTGAGACATAATTTACTTGTATCTTATGAAAATTTAATCGATAAAAGGACTTTTATCCTTGATTTATGGTGTGGTTTCTCTATAGTTGGTATCAGAGAAAGTATAATATAAACAATGGTAACTTGATTTTTGAAAACAAATATTAGTGAACATAACCCTAATGTTTTCAAAAAGGAAAATTATATAATATCATCTTATATTTTCATTATGATATTGATTATATTATTTTTGTTGACATACATCCATGTTTTGATATTACAAGTCAATATGGCTCTAGAAAAGATGTATATATAGGTAAAAAATTGCACAAGGTGCATCCAGAATGATTCGATGAAACTTGATACACTAAAATAGACTTTACTAGTCACCTAGTTTGACACTAAATACAGATACAATTATGATAATTCATATTATATTTGCAAACCATTAATACGGATTCTGAAAGAAAATAACCATGGTTAAATCTAATTTGGTTTAGATTTAATATAAAGTGTCCTGATTTAAGAATACTATAAATTATATTATGGATAAACCATAGAAAATTGAAGAACCAATTTACAAATAAATGGGTGATGTATTTATAAATTAGTTTTTTTGTTTAAAACCATAGTTCAAAGTCTATTTATCTATTAAACATATATCAGGGATGTACAGAATATTTATATTATAAATTAAAATAATTTGGTTTTTGAATAGAACAACACATATTCTAGGTGACAATCAATCATATCTTGATAGTTTGTGAGTGTTGAACCAATTAATAATGGGCTATAAGGGTTTCCCACCAATCACAAACCAATTTTATGCTATATTTAATATTTTATTTATCAATTAAATAATTTGAATAAAAAATATTAATTATGAATCAATAGTGAAATAGTTTGGTTGTGAAATTAATGTATTAAAAAATATGTACTATTCAATATAGTTGGTGAAAAATAGTTATAAATTTCACTCTTGTATGGACTTAATGATCCATTAAATGTTTAATTTATTGCTTCATACAAGAAAGTTAATTTTTTGAAATATTTTTCATGGAACAAGTGATAAATTATAAATTTATTTAATCAAAAATTATGGTTGAAAAGTTAAATTATAGAATATTGTTATGTATGTGTATTTATATATATCATTTTTTAGTAAAATAGTAACTCAGCACTTAGAAAATGTTCCAAAAAAATGTTGCGAGAATACCATAATTTAGGTTGAATAGATAGAATCCTAAATTTTCATATATTTATGGATTTTACCCCACTAATATATCTATTAACCATTCACTTTTTTTTTGATTTATGATATATATTAATCCCTATAAATATTAGGGTGTTTTCTATATATATACATCACTACATGCCTCTAATGTTTTCATACTTAGAGACAAGGTTGTATGTTCATCTAATTTACCACAATACTTCCCATTCAGACATTTATAGAGGATTTTTTACCAATAATCATCATGTTGTGGGATTTAAATCAAAGGAAATACCAAAAAAATAAATAACCACGATCATGTTTAAATTTCAAGTATGTAGTTTAATTTAAGTTGGTATAATTTATCTACATGAAAATATAACTTTCAAACATATTATTTGATAGTGTATATTAAATGTGACACCATGCATGTAAGAGGATACAATTTAAAAATAATTTATAATTTATTAATTATTTTAAATAAATTAAATATACTTTATTGATTTCAATGCACATGACATATATTTATCATATGTCACATCCAACAATGAGTTTCTTTGATGGCTTTCATTACATGAAAAACACAGCTCCCTGAAAAAACTATTATTTAAAATTTATTATTTAATATAATAATTTTTATCTTATCTACTACATTAGAGGTTATAAATAGGATTAAAAATTAAATGAAGATATTTGTTTTAAATAAATATGATATTAACTAATTTTTTTAATTAATTAGAAAAAAATTTAAAAAAAAAATTTAAAATAAAAAATATTTTTTTATATAAATCTATTTATATGGTCACAATAATGTTATATCCTATGATCATAAATTAATTACCATTAGTGTGAAAAAATATTGTATTATATATTTAATATATTCAATAAAATATTTTTTATATTATTTCAATATATCTTATAGCCATGTGATAAGAACAAACCCAATATTACATATAAAAACCTATATTTTAATTAAGGTTATCTTACCTACATTTAATGGAAAACCAAATTTAAATTCTATTTATCAATAATGAAAGATTATATATATATAAATAAACATTATATTTTATTGAATAACATAAATAGTAATTCATGGTGAATTTTTTTTATTTTTTATGATGTTCTATTTTTTAATGAATAACCAAAAAACTGTGTTTTATTTGAAAATAATGTTTTTATATTATTAATCTATAATGTTAAATCTAATATTAAACTTTTTATAATGGTAAACTGTGAAATTATTATCAATTAATAAAATATAATTCATCTGAATAAATTCCAATTTGAGATTGAATATAAAAATATAGAAAACTTTTGAACATTTTTTACTTTAAACATGCATTGTAAAACTGTCTGCTGTAAGAAATTTAAATTAATTTCTCGCACTTATATGATTTTTATTTTAAAAATTGGGTCAAATATATGGAATAATTTTAATTTAAAATATATATTATTTTCATGTTATTTCTTTCCCCAAATATTATCTAAGTCAATGAAAATTATTTAAAATTATTCATGTGAAATTATTCTTAACAAGGGACTAGACCCTAATCTTAACGGACAAAATGTCCTTGAAACTTGTAAAATATCCATTTACATTTCATATTTATACCATATAGAATATTTCATGAAATTTTAACCATTATTTTCTGTCTACATTAATTGGGGAAAGCATGGGTGTAATTCACTTTTAATTAATTTAAAAGACAACCACTTATGTACTATAAAAGGCCTCTACTCCTCCCAATTTCCCACTCATCTCAAGACCTTTTTTCATGAACATTATCATCATAAATAGATAATAAAAATATTAAACATAATCTTAGAAGGCTCCCCTTGTGTATAAATCTATCGATGAATCCATTTGGGTAAATATAAAAAAAGTTAACCAAACAAGTGATAATATATTTCGTCAAGCTATTTAGTTTTATTATATTTATTCAGAACCCAATTTCTCCTTATTCCATGACTATATAAAAAAATAGTATAATAAATATATTTATATTTTTAATGTTATGTTTTCCCCATAATTACAATATCATCCATCTAATGGGTAACAAGCTTAACATTTATGAGTATGAAAGATTACCCCTCACGAAACGAAGAGGTTCATTATTCCATTACCACCATTCATAGTTCATAATTATTATAGACACAATATTAATGTAAAATATATATGATACATACTATTTATTTATTATTATTAAATTATTTTATAACCCATATCATTACACTTTCCAATTTCTGAAAATATGATAATATCGTTTGTTCAAGGGTTGATTACTACCTCATAAAAGTGATGTGTTTTGAGCACATAATACATGTAATGTATAAAAGATGTTTAAAAAAAATTAAATAAAATCATTTAAAAGATATTAATTAAATAATTAAATTTATGAAATTATAATATATTTCAATTTCTTTATTTCTCATTCACTCACTAAAACGGGATAACATTAGCCGTGTGTGTGTGGATTACAGCCTCCTCGACCCAATGCGATTTCTTTTACATAAAAATATTTAAAAATGTAACTATATATTATTATATAACATGTATTATATTATATAATGATAAAATTTTAATGATATATTTTTACATACCTTATTTCCATAATGATCATAGGAAAATTGGATCGTCAGTCATGCATACGTATGACCTACTGTCTCCATGATTGTGCCATTAGTTCATATTTCATAAAAATATTTTTCAATTGGTATTTAATATATAATTTATTTTCAAGTATGATATTTATGTCATGATTATTTTTCTTTGTATGTTATATAATGAACCCTAGGACAATATATGACATATAGAATATTTGTTTGACACATATTCCAAATTTGATTAAAACACATGATACAAACATAATTGATTAATTATTTATAGAAATAATGGTAATAATATTAATAATAGTTATTATAAAAAATAGACAATATCTCATGAAATTAGAAAATTAACATATTCTTTTTATTCAGTAATATTATGGTTTAAAAAACATGTCGGATGTAAGGAAAATTATTTTTAACACATATTTAACATTTGTGAGAAATATTTTATATTCAACACTTAAAATATATGTGTTATCTAAAATATTTTTGGATGTATTATATCTTTAATTATTTCATATTATTTTTTACATAAATTATTTAAATTTATTCCTTTATTAGGATTTTTATTTAAAATATATAAATATAGTATGGGACACATTGGAATGTATAAATACTATATTCCTAAAAAATAATATTAATGATCTAATATATAAACAGGAGTAAATTATTTTAACATTATTAATTGGACCATTTATTATTCCAATCTTAAGGATATTAAAAACCTTTCTCAAGAAATAGATGTTGTATTCCACTCTTTGGTCTCAAAATGTTTAAAAAATTGTTTTAAATAAAATTGAACAAAATTTATCTCTTTAGTGAGAGAACCATTTTATTCAAAATAAATTAGTTTCCTAAAAAGGTTTTCCATGTTTTTATAAAGTTTTAATTATGATTAATTAAATAAATTTTACATTTTTTCATTTAAAAATTCTTCTAAATGAATTTTCTTATCCCATCATGAACAAGAAATTTTTTTTATTTATATAGTGTAAAGGGAATGATCTTTTCACAACATAAACACTATAGGTAATTACCCATAATAATTTATTTGATGCTTAATTTTCATATTTATCTTGATACATTGACAATTAATTTTTTCCAAAATGATTTTAAATAAAAAAATTTTAAAAGTTTTCTTAAAAAAATAATATATTTCTCCAAAATGATTTTATAAAAACTTTTTATAATATTTTCATTAATCAATGACATAATATTTTTATTTTCCTAAATTATGATATTTTTTATTGATAATATCCTTAATATTTCATTTTATGGTCTATGGATGTTTATTCTATTGATATTTTTCAGATTCACTTCCATTATTTTTTAGTCCCCTTTATATGTTCAGTTTAATTTGACCATTTAATAATTAATTTCCCCTAAATATCGATATAAATTTTTGGGGGATATAATTATTTTATAAACCATATACCAATTTTCATATGGGGTTTACATTCAAGTTAATTTCACAATTTGAGAAAATATTGATAATTATGTATCCTTCTATCAATACCAATATTTCATAATGTACAATATTTATTTTAATTTTAATATGTGAGGAATTATTAGGATGTGAAAGAAATGTGTTGGGGAATGGTTAGGAATATAAATTTTGGTATCAGTAGCAGTTAATATAATTCCCACAGTGCATAGGTAATCTAATTAGAATAAATTAGACTATGAGAAACCCTTCGAGTATTTTTCTTATTATAATAGATGGGATTCTATGCATATTTTAAACAATTAGGAGGATATAACTTGATAGTATATGTTTCCATGTTATTTAGAAATAACATCCAATAATTAAAAATTTCATTCATTCTAATTCATTTATTATTCATCATGAGGTTTTGATTCTACCTATATTTGGTGCATTCATTTCTAATTTAATTAAATAATATTTAAGAGTTTAATTTTATATGATTTCCATATTTTTATTTCATTTTCCCATTTTTTAATGGATCTTGTTTCATTTATTTATATTTTTATTTCATTATTCTTGTTGATTCATTGTTGGTTCTGCAGTTCTTTTCCCATACTAATCATTTTTCCTCAACCCTATTAGGTTTATTTTCCCCTCAAATCCCAGAAGTGTACTATAAATGATATGTATGTTTATTCTAGAATCCAGAGTTATTGTTATCCTCAATGTTATTTAGTAAAAAATATAATGTAAATAATGTATTAATTTTTTAGAAAAGACCCATTTATGTATATAGTTTACAAAGATGAAAAAAACTATTTGGTCTTATAAGAAATGATTCAGATTCATCTTATGAATATATATTCCATTGAATAAATTGGCTCGTAGATTTATGAGGTTGTTTGGCTATATTGTGTATCCAAAAATGGTTATAAGATATAATGCAAACTATATATATGAAAACATGTATTAGAGAACATAACCCTTAGGTAAACTATGAGGATAAGTATAGAATATCATCCAAGAAATTCACTAAGGTAGATATTATGTAGATCTCAATGAAATAAATCCATATATAGATACTAAAATTTGACATGGTTCTTGCACTGATATTCCTAGGAGTAACAACTCAAACAGGGTGCATCCAGACATACTCAGCGTAACCCGATAATCAAAATTGGGCCTAACTGCACACATAGTTTGACACTCTCTAGGTTACACATAAGAATATTCACATTCACTTTTCAAACCATTATAAATGATTTTGGAAATGAATAATATAAGTTAAATTTATGGTGTTATAGATTGAAGATATTTTTTTTAATTTTGGAATCCTATAAATGATTTTATTGATAATCCTTGAACAAATGAAGGACATATTTAGAAATAGATGGATAAAGTATGTATGTATTGTGGATATGTTGAAACAACAAGATAAAAACAAATTTCAGGATTAATATTATTTCTTTTATATTCTTGATATTTATATTGTAAATTATATTAATATTTATTTAGAAAATAATAACTTTCATGATGGGTGACAACTAATCATGTATGGTAAGGATTCGAGTCTCAAACCCATGACCAAAGGACGATAACAGTTACTCTTCAATTAGTGTCTAATACAGTGCCCTAGTTAATTTGTCCTTGATTTTACTAGAAAAACATGAAAAATATATATTAATAATGAACCAGTTTTTTTAAATTATATTTTAGAGGCTAACATATTATCAATATTGAATTTATAGAATATTTCGAGAAAAATAGTTTGAATTTTTCTACTTTTAATGGCCTTACGATCCATTAAATATTTGTTTCAGTGTGTCACACATCTAAGATAACTTTTTTATTTCATTTTATTGATGTAATGAATGAATTATAAGTTCATCAAATAACAATGGAAAAGAATTTATTTATAGAAACATGTTATGTATTGTAACATTTCCTATACTATTAGGGAGTAAAATATTTCACAACCGTGAGACAATGATTCAATTATTTTCTCCTATACCTTTTTTTTACAGTCAGTCTTATGAATCATCGAAGAATTATGGTTTTAGGTCCCTTATCATTCCATTAATCATTCAATTTTTTATGATTTAGGACCTCAATTATTACCTATAAATATTTATACTTTCCCTCCAAGTATGTGTCTCTACATTACACTAATGTTCTCCTACATAGAGACATAGTTATTGTTTTTCCATGTGACCATTATATTTCCTTTTCTATATTTTTAGAAGGGTAAAACATATTATCATGATATGTGATTTCAAACATAGGAAATATCAAACAACCAATCATTAGGATAAAATTTGAATTTTAGGGACAAAATTTAATTATAGTTGGGAGAACGTAACACCCATAAAATCTAAAGTAGTACAATTGTCATGACCTGTCCTCTGGACCTGAACCGTGACAACCCCAAGCCCGCCTTCCATAGGCTATGGGATGGAAACTAGCACAAAAGGTGTAAATCCCTATGCTGGGAAGGCATTGAATTTATAAAAAGTAAACAAACACACAACAGAGTATGCAACTGGTAGTAAAAAACTAAGTAAAACTATATACAAAATAGAGTGCTAAAAGTAACAGGGCTAGAAATACAAGCCCAACATTAAAGTAAAATTACAACTGAAAGCATGTACAAATGAAAAAAGGTTCAAATAGCTTAAAGGTAATGAGTAACTCCTGGATCGTCTTACGGGGTTCATACCTGAAGGGTACGTACAGATTGCCACCTCAGCACTCCATGTCCGTCAGACTCCTCTGTGTACCGACTCGTTGTAAGGTCCACCTCAGGGTATCATCCTGTCCTAGCGCTCTTGGCCTCCATCAGCACTGACACAATGAGGTTCGGGCATAGCCCGTGCAGGGGTGAGTATAACGATACTCATTAGGGACCCCGAGTCCCTCAAGGTCTCACAATATCCAACAAAGATAACCACAAAGTAAAGAATCAATGGATAACCCTTACATAGGTATATTCCCATACATATACCTAACTTCTCTAGTAACCCATCTCATTGATGAGGAAAACACAAATGTCACTGACTCAGCTGAAAACCATGATTTTATTCTACGGGTGGTAACATGTAACACTCCCAATATAAATGTCGAAACATCGGATGTTGGAGTACTCCTACCTTATAGAGTACTATGGGCGTGCCGAATCTCACAGAGGTGCTTCCCACTATCCTAGACAGCTGTAGTACTCCTCCTGTCGAGTACCATGGGTCTGTTGCATCACACAGAGGTGCTCCCCACTGTGGGTCTGCTGCACTCATAGAGAGGTGCTCTCCCTCGTAGCCTCCTGAGGTACTCCTCTTGTCAAGTATCGTGGGTCTGCTGTGTCACAAAGAGGCACTCCCCGCTCCGAGTCTGCTGTGTCACACCAAGTCTCTCCCCCCTGGGCTTGTCAAGACACTCCAAGTCAAAAGGTCTACAGTCGTCAGGTATCAGCCAACTACGATGTCTCTGTGCTCAGCTTTCACATCTCTAGGAGGATCCGCTCCATGAGCTACTTGTCGATAGTCCAACTGTCACGAAGAACCAAGTAGAAGTATATAAATGGTTTGCCTCGTCATAGGTATCTCAATGAAATAGACGGAACATTAATCATACTCCCAGTCTGTGAGTTATTGGCATTTCCCTTCTTGGGCCCCGGTTGGTTTTTAGGTTCAAACCAACCCGGACATATCACAACTGTATCCAAACCTCGAGTGGGGTATTCCAATAGAACCGTCTCAATATAATCTTATCGTTTCTACAAATGGTTCGTCGATCAGACACTCGTAGCCCTTGATATTGGTGAAAAGGTGTAAATTGGCCATAACAGGTCTGGGTTCGGTCTGACCCAGTCGGTCCGACCCGGCCTGACCTGGTCTGAATCATGGTCTGACCCATCCTTGTGTCCAACCCGGTTTGAGGGGTGGCCCGGCCTGAAGGTAGACCAACTCGAGGCGTCATCCCGGCCCGGATGGGCGGCCCAACTAGAGGGCGACCCAGCCTAGCGGCTCGGCGGCTTGCGGGGTCCTTCTATGTCAATGCTAGGGGGAATGCTGCATGCCCCCAGGCTCCCGAACGGCTCTGTCATTCGGGTGGAGCTACATCTGGCGCCAGGTCGCACTTGTCGAGCACACACGGGAACCGACGGGGTCCCGCTCCACCCAGCTGGCCAAAAGTCCAGCAGCTCCACTCCACCAGCGTGGTGTGATGGCGCTGTGACCCTCCACTGTTGCCTGCCCTAGCAGTGGCCCTCCACCAACACATGGAGCGACAACACTGTGTCCCTCCACCGGGGCCTACCCTGGTCGCGGCTCTCCGCTGGCCCTCGTGCGGTATGACGGTGCAATGTGCCTCCGCCACAGTCCATCGTGGATGCATCTCTATTTCTGAATTTCACAATGGTGTCACGCCCTCTTGGTGACCTGGAGGCCTTGTGCCGCTGGTTTCTTCATGGTCGTCCAGTCGCCGGTGGCTGTTTCTTTTTCAGTGTTCTCTTCCTCTGGCAGTTCCGTTTCACCACCACCATCATCAACAAATTTGAAGAAAATATGGAGGGTCAGACCGTGTTACTGTGGTCTGATCCCTCCTCATTATGGTGATATAAATTAGCGAATCACATTCTATAATTTGAACGATGAAGAACGGGAACCAAAAAAAATTGAATTCCCATATCTCTAATGACGTTGATCATTGATGAAGTTGCAGAAAGGCGGCGTCGAATCATCAATTTCGGAAGAGGAAGAAGATATCTGTCGTTTGTGGATAAGCGTTTGGAGGGGATGAAGTCGAAGAAGGCGTTCTTCAAGGTCTACTCCCTCTCTTTTTTCACGGTTGAATATCAATGAATACGTTCATCGTTCTTTGTTGGAAGGATGAAGTTCCCCAAGATTTCTCCAACGTTTCCTCAAAAAGAATGTGCCAACCAAAATAATGGACTATGATAACCCATTATTTAATTGATGGCCAAAAGAATTCAAAAGATTTCAAAATAATTAATTAATGCCATTAATTAATTTGTGCGGTTTTGCACACTTAATGAGGGATGTTCAAGGGTTGGCACAAAATTAATTAAAGGAATTTGAAGGGTTTCCTCCACTTCAATAGGGGGTTCTAAGAGATACAAGCATGTGTGGTCCCCACCGTAATTATCCTCCCAATGGAGGATATGCTCTATTGGGCCCCACCACCATAATCTCCCATGGGAGGTTAGGGTGTGGTGGCCCACACCCCAACTTCAACATGGAGGCTTTAACCACCATAATTAAAATAATTTTCACTCATATTTTTATTTAACATAACTAAAACACCCCAAAAACTTACTTCCATTCTTGTTAGAACACAACTGCGGTGAAGGACTCACTAAGAAATCACAGACGCTGCAAGTTCAACGGTGCCCTCAAATTTCCATTCCAAGCACCGTTTCAAAAGATATTAAATCCCACTCGTACGTTTACTGAACATACCCGAACAAAAACTCAGAAATCGAATCTGGGCACACCGTGCCTCAGAATCAAGAACCTTAAATTTTTGTGGACTCATAAAAATCCAATGAATTTAAGAAAAATAAATATCCATTGAATTTCTGGGTCATTATATTCTCCCCACCTCAAGGATTTATATCCCCATAAGCTATAACTCGAACTATAGGAACAAATGGGGTTAATGAGAATGCATATAATCCCCCCACTCCCATGTGTTCTCTTGGAGATCCCGTGTACTAGCGAACACACAGTAGAGGTATCGACCATCCATGAATGACCCACTCATGTCGATCATCAATCTCCACTAGAACCTCTGTGAATGTCGCCCCATCATCAATGTCCAGCTGTCCATGGTCGATGGTGTGAGAAGGGTCATGCACATATCTCCTCAGCTGAGATACATGGAAGACGTTGTGCACCCAGTGAAATTGAGGTGGAAGAACTAAGTGGTAAGCCACCTCACCTACTCTTCTGAGTACCTAGAAAGGTCCAATTAATCCTGGAGATAAATTTCCACCTTGGCCAAATCCATATAGACCTCATCGAGGTAAGACCCGTAGAAAGATGTGCTCACAATCCTCAAACTCTAGAGGTCTCCATCTCCTCTCCGTATAAGACTTATGACTGCTTTGTGCAGTCTTCATCTACTCCTAGATGATCTGCACCTTCTCTGTGGTAGCGTTTACCGACTCTGTTCCTACCAATGCCGACTCCCCTTGGTCTGTCCATCATAGTGGTGATCTATAAGGTCAACCATATAAGGCCTCAAAAGGTGCCACACCGACGGTAGATTGATAGTTATTATTGTAGTCGAACTCCACCAAAGGTATGTGATCCTCCCAGTTTTGATCGAAATTGAGGACACATGCACGGAACATGTCCTTAAGGTTTTGGATGGTCTGCTCGGTCTGACCACTTGTCTGAGGATGGAAGGTGGTGGTCAGACGTCGGTGCATCCTGAAAGCCTCCAGAAACAGCTTTCAAAGCCTGGATGTAAACTGTGTGTCATGGTCGGAGTCAATAAAAGAAGTTACTCCATGTAAACATACTATATCCTGTACATAGAGTTGTCCCATGCTCTCAACTGAACCCTGCTCTCTAATCGGTAGGAAGTGGTCCGACTTTGTAAGTCGGTCAAAGATCACCCATATAGTATCATGAATCATGGATGTAATTGGACGACCCACCATGAAGTCCATGGATATCCCATCCGACATCCACTTTAGACCCTCCAAGGGAAGAACAAATCATGCTGGTACCTGTTACTCCGCCTTCACTTGCTGACATGTGAGGCATCGTGAGACAAACTCCGCTACCGCCTTCTTCATACTTGGCCTCCAGTGCTATCGTCTAGGGTCCCAATACGTCTTCGCCACTCCTGGATGTACCTCTATAGGGGACTTGTGGAACTCCCTAAACACATCCTCTTGAAGTGAATCTAGTACAATGGTACATCCTCTAAAGAGGATGACATGCTCCCAACCTTCAGAAAATTCACCAGGTGCCTGCCCTAAGGATATCTTAGCACATCGTGTCTTGGAGTCAGCATCCCCACGCTTCACTTCCCTAACATGCTGAAGGAGTGTGGGAGTGACCGAAAGAGACTGTAGGAAGGCTTCTCCATCCCTATCCACAAAGGATATCTGTAAGGCAGCCACCTTCTCTATCGCCTCTCCAATCAGTTGCATACCATATCTCCTACTGAGCTCATTTGCGACAGTGTTCCCCTTCCCAGGAGTATAGACTATCTCAAAGTCATAGTCCCATAGGAACTCCAGAAAATGCCACTATATTAGGTTCTGGTCCATCTGATATAAGATATACCAAAGACTCTTGTGATCAGAGTACATTTTAAAATGTTCGGACATTAGATAGTGCCGCAACATCTTCAAGGTGAAGACCACTGCTGCTAACTCCATGTCATGAGTATCATAGTTCTGCTCATGCTATCTCAGTTACTGAGAACTATATGTGATCACTTCTCACTCCTTCATCAGGACACACACATGTCTAGTCCCAGATGCAACGTAGTAAACTATGTACCCTACACCTTCCTCTGGATGCCTCAAGATGAGCGCACTAGTTAGCCTCTGCCTTGGATCTTGAAAGCTTTGTTGGCATCTCTCTGACCACACGAAGGGGTTCCCCTTCTTTTTCAATGTTTATAGTAGTGTGGTAACTCTGGATAAGTCTAGGAGGAATCTTCAAGAGTATCCTACCAAGCCCTGGAAACTCTGTACCTCTGTCATACTCCTGGGAGGCTCCCAAGCAAGTACCGCCTCAATCATCTCTAGATATACTGCAACTCTAGCCTCCAAGATTAGGTGTCCCAAGAAGTGAATCTCAAAAATCCAAAACTAGCACATCAAGAGTTTACCCTAAAGCTGGTGCTCTCAGAGCGTGTCCAGTACCACCTCTAAATGGTAGGCTTGCTCATCCTCAGTAGTCATGTAGATCATAATGTTGTAGATGAAAACCACGATAAAGCGATTGAGGTAAGACTAGAATATCTTGTTCACGAGACACATGAACACTACTAGGGCATTGGTTACACCGAAGGGCATAACCAAGAACTCATAGTGGCTGTACTGACACCTGAATATCGTGTTCTGTACATCCTCATCTCGAACTCTATGCTGGTGGTAGCCTGGTCTGAGGTCTATCTTCAGGAACCATCGTGCTCCCTTGAGCTGATCAAAGAAGTTGTCAATACTCAGGAGTGGGTACATGTTCTTCATGGTCACCTGGTTCAGGCGACAGTATTCGATATAAAGCCTCAAGCTCTCATCATCCTTTTTGGTGAACTGAATCCGGGCTGCCTAGAGAGAAACACAGGGCCAGATGAATCCCTTCCCTTGAAGTCTCCCTGCTGTACCCCCAGCTCACGAATCTCTGCAGGAGACATCTGATATGCTGGTGTAGATATCAGTGCCATCCCGAGGTACATGTCAATTTATAAGTCCACCTCTCTTCAAGGAGGTAGTCCTGTAACTTCATCAGGTAAAACATTCGCATAATGGTCCACCACTACTGGATAAGTTGGACTCTCCACATCAACTACTCTGAGGGTAATACAAGCCAACTGGTGAGTGATCAGCTACACCCTCCTCCGAGTAAGTCTTTCCTGTGCTGAAAAAGATACCTTCTCTCCAGTGAAGGTAAACCTACTCCCATCTGGGCGGACACACCTCACATTGCACGCAATACAGTTGATCTAAGTCTGGACAATTGTTAACTAGTCCCTACCCAAGATGACATCATAAGGCCTCGACGCCGCTACGATGATATCCCAGACGAAGCTCTCACCTCCTAGAGTAATCTCAAACATTCACCACCAGTGTGTAATCCTAGAATCATCTCCTATAGGATTATATAGACATAAGTATTGAGCCAACGGCTCTGTCAGAATCTCTGAGCTCCGAACGAGGGTAGTGTCTATGAAATAATGAATGGAACATGTGTCTATAAGAACTGTAGATAATGTGGAGTAGACACAGATTGTACCTCGAATCATCTTCGGAGCGCCATGGTCATAGGACTTAGATTCCTGAAGCTGAGATATTTCATGTCCACCAGCTCCATGCGGTCGGGGTGGCCCTCTTGGTGGTGGTGGTAGTGGCAACACCTCAAAATGTTGTCCACCGCCAGCTTCTCAACCAGATCCTCTACCATGTCTGTGTGCTCCCTACAGAACACCTCGATCGAACCTATGCCTCTGCCTAGGAGGTCCCTCAAATGTATTCTAATCATCTGAACGGCGGGTCAGACAGTCACGAGCCATATGACCCTGCCCACCGCATGAGTAACAATTCTTACTCCTGGAAGGTAAGTCACTGCCTCGCGTACCCCGCACAAATGATCACGAGTCATTCAGTTGTCTAACCATGGGTATGGTCCTCTTGGACCTCTGCATCATCTTTCTACTACCAGATGCAGAAGACACCACTGCATGTCGACTAGTAGTGGGTCTCGCTGCTTGTGATTGCTTAGTAGAGAAACTCTCCACTATGAGGGCTCTCTCCAACACCCCCACCTATGTAGGGATGATGAGGGAAATCATTGAGGCTATGATTTCTTGCCTGATCCCCTGATCGAAGTTCCGGGCCCCGAATAATGGGTCTCGTACCATATCCGCGGAGTAGCATGAGAGGTAGGTGAACCTCACTGAGTACAGAGATATAGTCCTGCTACCATACTGTAGATACATTAGCTCCTGTATCCGCACATCTTGAAGGGTGGTTGGGACAAACTTCGCCCGAAATAGGTTTTCGAATTCTGTCTATAGTAGTGCCGCCTCATCATGCACCTGGAGAATCAGTCTCCACCATATTCCTGCTACTACCTAAAGGAGACTCGCAACAAAGATCACCATAAGGTATGCTGGTGTCCCTACTAGCCTGAAGACTCTTACCACAGCCTCTGGCCAATCCTCAGCCATTTGTGGGTCCATATCTCCCCAGAACCTAGGTGGCCTCTACTGCTGGAACTCATGTAATACGCTCAAGTGGTGCTCATCGTCTGCAGCTAGGGCTGGGGGCATCAATGTCCCAACAGGAATTAGTGCTGTTGGTGCCTCTAATTGTGCCTCAACTAGAAGGTGTCCCCGCACCGAAGACTCATCGCTCAGTGGGTTGTCAGAGTGTATGAATCTCAGGGCTCTACGGGGAGGCATCCAGAAAGAAACATATTCAATATGGTCAAAAGATTATACCTGGTGAGATTACCTGGTTGGGATGACTTGAGAAAACATTTAATGACACGCACACAATTACTGTTTCCGTTCAATATGTCAGAAATCAATAGTCAATTTCCTGGTGTATGGATACGTTGGCCTCCCGCACCAACACTGGACTCCTTGAAATAAAAACAACACTTAGAACCCTGAACACTATTTATTCACAGAAAAGAATGATTAGAGTCATATGTTCTGTGGTAGAATCGATGCATATGATACCAATTTGTCACAAACCGTCCTCAGGACCCATGCCGTGACTACCCTACGCCCATCTTCCATAGGCCAGGAGCTAGAGACTAGCACCAAAGGCATAAATCCCTATGCTGGGAAGGCATTGCCATTATAAAAAGTAAACACACACAATAGAGTACGCAAATAGAAGTAAAACACCATGAAAAACTCTGTATAAAAGAGAGTGATGAATGTAAAGGGACCATAAATACATGCCCAATAGTAAATTACATGTACAAATGATATCAAGTACAAATGAAAAGGAGAAGAATAGCTGATAGGTAAAGAGAAGCTCCTGGATCGTCCTCCGGGGTTCCAACTAGAAGGGTAGGAACATATGGCCACCTCAGTACTCCACGTCTGCCAGAATCCTCTATGTATAGACTCAACATAAGGTCCACCTCTGGGTATCGTCTAGTAATGGAGCTCTCGGCCTCTTTCATCGTTGACCGTCGTCTGTATCAAACACAAAGAGGTGTGGGCATAGCCCATGCAGGGGTGAGTATAACGATACTCAGTAGGGACCCCGAGACACTCAAGGTATCACAATATCAAACTAGGATAACCAAAATGTAAAGAATCAACGGATAACCCTTACATAGCTATATGGACATACATATACCCAGGTTATCTAGTAACCCATGTCATTCACGAGGTTAACACAATAGTCACTGACTCACGTCTAAAACATGATTTTATTCTAGGGGTGGGGAATTGTATCACTCCCAGTAAAACTATCGAAACCTCAGTGTTGGTGTAATCCTCCTCTATAGAGTACTTTGGGCCTTCCATGTCACACAATGGTTCTTCCCACTGTCCTTGACTATTGTGGTACTCCACTTGTCGAGTACCATGGGTCTGCCGCATCACACAAAGGAGCTCCCCATTGTGGGACTACCGTGCTCACACAGAGGTTCCCCTCCTCGCAGACTACTATGGTAATCCTCCTGTCGAGTACCGGGGGTCTGCTGTGTCACACAGTGGCACACCCCACAATGGGTCTGCAACGTCACACAGTGGTGCTCCCCACTGGGCTAGTCGAAACACTTATAGTCGAAAGTTCATTTGTCCTGAGGTATCATCCATATACTAGGTCTCCATAATATGCATGATCGACTCCAAGAGGATCCGCTCCACGAACAACTGGTCAATAATCCAACTGTCATGAAGTCCCAAGTAGAAGTATCTCAAAGGTCCACCTTGTCATAAGGATCTCAATGGAAAAGACGGTGCTTCAATCGGATGCCTAGTCTGTGAGTTATTGGTATTTACGTTTCAGGGGCCCGGTTAGATTTTAGGTTCAAACCAACCTGACCATATTCCAACTGTATCCAAACCTCGAGTGGGGTATGACTAAAGAACCAACTCTCTCTAATATTTCTGTCACCGCATACAATTCGTCAATCGGACACTCGTAGCCCAAGATGTGGGCGAAAAGGTATAAACTAGCCATAGCAGGTCCGAGTCCAGTCCGACCCCGTCCAAACCGGTGTCTGACCTGGTCGACGGGTCTGGCATGGTCTAAGGGGGAAGCCCGGCCCTATTGGTCGGCCCAACCGGAGTGGGCAGCCCGGCCCGAAGGTGGCCCGACCCGAAGGTGTCTCGGCTCGAGGGGGTGGCCCGGGCCGAGGGAGGCCCGTCCCGACACGAGGGCGGCCTAGCGGCATGCGGGGTATTTCTAAGCCATAGCCAGGGGTGCCACACTCCCATGTATCCCGAACGGCTCTTCCGTTCATGTGGAGCTCCAACCGGCGTCGTGTGGCACCGATCCCGCACACGCCGGACCCGACGGGGAACCACTCCTCCTGGATGGCTGATCAACCAGCCGCACTGGTCCACCGGCTTGGCACGTTAGTGCCGCACCCCTCCGCCGCAGCCTGTGATGGCCGCGTCCCTACACCACTATGCGGTGTGTTGTCGTCACACCCTCCACTGAGGCCCGCCCTGGCCGTAGCCCTCTGCTGGCCTCTGTGAGGCGCGATGATGCCACGTGCCTCCATCATAGCCCATTGTGGTCACGGCTCTCTTTCCACGTGGCATGATGGTGCCACACCCTCTTGGAGACCTGGCGTCCTTGCACAACCAGTTTCCTCGAGGTCGGCCCATCGCCGGCTGCCTTTGCTCTTTCCATGGTCCATTCCTCGAGCGGTTCCATTGCGCCACCGCCATCATCAACAAACAAGAACATAAAAGAGGTAGGTTCAGACCATGTTCATGCAGTCCGAGCCCTCCTCATTACGGTGATATAAACTGGCGATTCACATTCCATAATATGAACGACGATGAACAGGAACAAAAAAAATTCAAATACCCTACCTCGTATGACATTGATCGTTGATGAAGTCGTGGAAATGCGGTATCGATTCGTCATTTTCAGAAGAGAAAGAGGATATTCAGCATTGGAAGATAAGCGTTTGGGGTGGAAAAAGTCGAAGTAGGTGTTCTTCTTGGTTGACTCTTTCTCTTTTGGCACGGTTGATGATCGATGAAGATGTTCATCGTTGTTTGTTGGAAGGACGATGTTCTCCATGGATTCCTCAAAGCTCCACCAAAAAGAATATTCCATCCAAAATAATTGGTTAAGCTAACCCATTATTTAACTATTGGAAAAAATAATTCCAAAGTTATCAAATTAATTAATTAATTCCATTAATTATTTTGTTTGGTTTGGCACACATAATGAGGGAAGTTCAAGGGTTGGCGCAAAATGAATTAATGGAAATTAATGGTTTTCCTCCACTTCAATTGGGGGTTCCAAGAGATACAAGAATGGGTGCCACCCACCTTAATTATCCTCCTAAAGGAGGTTTTTCTCAAGTGGGCCCCACCACCATAAGCTCCCATGGGATGTTGGGGTGTGGTTTCCCCCACCTCCAACCTCCACATGGAGGATCTAACCACCACAATAAAAATAAGTTTCACTCTTATTTCTATTTATCTTAACAAAAATCCCCAAAATCTATGTTCCATTCTCGTTATAATGAAACTATGGTGAAGGTCTCTCTAAGAAATCACAGACGCTGTGAGTTCAAGAGTGCCCTCAGATTTTAATTCCATGAACTGGTTTAAAAGGTATAAAATCCCGCACGTATGTTTACTGAACGTACCTGAAAAAAACTTCAAAAATTCATTTTAAGCAAACCGGGCCTTGAAATCAATCATCGTAAATTTTAACGGACTCATAAAATTCCCATGAATTAAAGAAAAATAATTCCATGGAATTTTCGGGTGTTTACAAGAATTATATTTGATAGCATGTATGATACAAAACATCTAGTGTATAAGGAATATAACATCCTAATAATTTATAATATATTACCATTATAAATTAATTGAAAATATATTATATCATTCAATTCACACGACACAATGTTAGCATATGTCGCACGAAAAAATGATTTTCCTTGATGACATTACTTATAATCATGAATGACTTTCAACAACCTACAATATTATTAAAATATTTTTATTTAATAGAATAATATATATCCATGAAAATAAAATATTGGTTATTAATAGGACAAACAAACATATGAAATTATTTAGTTAACAAAAATATGAAGTGAATTAATCGGTTACAAATAAATTTAACATTTCTTTAATAACGAAGTGAATATAAAAATATTTTTTATAGAAAAATATTTTTCTACTATAAAATATGTTATATCTTATATGTTAAAACTAATTATAATTATTAGGTAATATTAATTTAATATATATATATTATATTAAGTCATATATTTTTTTATTCACCAAATAGATTTGATATGCATGAGATAAGATCAAACCCAATATTACACAAAGAACCTATATTTTTATTTAGGCCCTGTTACCACCATTTAATGGACTACATATTTTAAATCTTATTTTTTGAACATATATTGATTATATAGGTAAAAATTATCATATTATGTTTTTTTTGAATAATATAAATTTTATTTGGTTTAATATTTAGTATGTTCCTTTGATGTTTCAATTTTTATGGTGAAATGAAAAATAGTGATTTTTAATTCATAACTTTTTTTTCATATTATTTATATACAAGGATAAATAATATTTTCATTTCTATATAATAATTATTAGATAATTTTTTTTCAAATAATCCAATCTATTTCATTAAAATAAATTCCACTTTGTAGTTTAATATTAAAACCTAGCTTGAATTTCAATGTTTTTACTTTAGAAAACCCACATCTTTTTCCAAATAAAAATAATAAATTCAAATGAATTTGAATCAAATATTTGATTAGAATATAGAAAAATTTATCCCAAATTTATAAAAAGATTAATTTATATTGTCTAATATGTACAAAATTTTTTTTCACCAAAAATACTATTCAATGTAAAAAATATTAATTAAAATCAATAAGGCTAAATTAAGATGAAAAATGGACTAAACCTTATGATTATGGGACAAAATAACCTATAAGCATGATCTAAAGCCATTTTTTGGTCATATTAAATAATATCCAAAATTGTATATTATTATAACCATTATTGGATCCAATTCTAATGGTAAAAACTTGAGTGTAATTCCATTTTCAAAATTTACAAGAGTAGCAATCCTCCAATATAAAATGGCATGATCTCCTCCAACATCCTCAAACATATTTAATACACATTGTCTTCACCAATATATAGAAAAATATCTCCTCAATGTCCCCAACCTCATTCTTTAACCATCCCCTTAGTAATAAATCCATCATAAGTATCCCTTTTGTGTGAACCATGGGGAGTTACACAATGAAGAGGTAACAACATTCCTCAAAATATTTAGTATTATCCCTTTCTTCACCATCTCAAATATCCTTATTACATTATTATATTACAAAACATTATCATCAATATAATTATATTTTTTATTTAATGGTTTTTACCGACGATTAAATACTATTCCATCAAATGGGTAACAAACTTACTATTTATGTTTTTGAAGAATTACCCCCTCACAAAATGAAGCTGTTCTTTTTTTTCATTACCACCATTAATGTGTAGGGAATTGTGATTAAAAATATATTTATGTATGATTAATATTATACTTATAATGCATTTATTATTATGTAATACTTTTATAAAAAATACAACTATACATTATATTTTATGTAAATACGATAACATCCATTATATAAGTGTGAACTACTACATCCTATCATTGATGTGATTTGATCAAACAATACATGGAATTTATAATGGATGATTGTAATTAAAAATATGGGAAATAATAAAAATATAATATTCATGAAAGAATTACCTTTCTCTAAATATAATATTCATTATTTTTTTAATACCCCCTCACACGCTAAAAAGTGATAATGTAATTCGTGGTCATGTTGAATAACACCTCCTCTCCACGATGTGATTCCTTTAACATAAATAGAATTATATTTATATGTATATAAGATTAAATAATTTTTTATTTATGAAATAATTAATATTCATAAAATATATTGTTTTATGTATCTTCCTTCCATAATGATGATATAAAAATGGGAACATTTCTCATGGCTACATACAACCTTCCATCTCCATGAATGTAAAGTTGGTGCATTTTTAAAAACAGTATATAAGTATTGGTTTTGAAAGTATAATTTATGTATAATTAAGATTATTATATCATGATTATTATTCTAGATATGTTATATAGTGACCTCATTATCTATTGTTGGCCTAAAAAAGTAATTTTTTAAACAAAACCCATATTGGGCCAAAACACCCGAAATATACAAAATTGACTATGTTGTAGTTTAAAAAATGGTAATAAAGTAAATAAATGTTATTAATAACATGAAAATGATAATAAGAAAAGTTAATAATTGACATTTGATTTTTATTTCTGAATATAAAGACAAACGATACAAGTCATATTCAACGTAAGGGATTTTCATCTCATTTTTTACATTTTTGTGATAAATGTCATATTCAACAATTACCTTCATTTTGTGGTGTATCTACTATCCCTTTTAATATATTATATCATTATTTTTTTATCATCATGATATTTAATTTTTTTAAATAACATTATTCCATCAAGAGTATTATTATATAAAATTATTAAGTGTTATGTGACACGTTATAATGATTAAAGATTATTTTCATCAAACTAATATTAATTATATTTCATTATAATTAGATAAAATTATATGATAATTATTATATGAACCCTTTAATTTTATCCTCCTCTTGTCAATCCTAATATTTCTCATGTAATACTACCATTTTTCACTCATCAGTACTCAAAATATTTTTAATATAACCAAAATTCATTTAAATCATTTTTCCGTGAACCTATTTTAATATACAATCCAAATTTTTCTAAAAGGTCTTTCAAAAATGTTTTTTTTTGTTTTCAAAATAATTTATTAAATAAAATTTTCCAAAATTTTAGCAAACGTTTCAAATGAATATTCTAATATATTTTCAAATGAGGAATTTTTATATATTTTTTACCATGAAAAAGGAATTTTCTTTTTATCTCTTATGACTTGTATGGATTTATCCAACGACATTTATTTGATGATTAATTTTTATATTTAAATGTTTATATTGTTTTGAAAATTATTTTCAAGGAATCTTTTTTCAATGTTTATTCAAATCAAAAGTACATTTTCCTAAATAATTTATTTCATACAATATTTTAGTAATATTTATATTAATCAATGTCAAAAAACCCTCTATTTTACTTCAATATGGATATATTTTATGGAGACCATTCCTAATATTCCAATATATGTTATATTATTGATATTTAGAAGGATAATATTCACATTCACGTATTTATTTTTTTAGTCCCATTGAAATATTCAATTACCTATGATCATTTTACATTGATTATCCACTAAATATCCATATCATTGTAATGGATATTATAATTTCTTGAGCCATATAGAATTTTTCATACGGTTTTTACGTTAATTGTTATTAGATTACTTTTGGATTGATTGATAAATCAACTTCCTTTATTCATATTTGATATCTGATAATGAAAATCATTATTTTAATTATTCAATTTGAGGAATTCTTTGGACCTGATAGAGAAGGGATGGTGACCGTTTACAAAAATACCTATAGGATGAGGACTTGTTAATTTAAACCCCTTGATGTGCCAGAAATCTCATGAGATGAATTTTTTTTGTGTAAACTACTTTTACATTATTTATAAGTAGAAATGATGGGTTTATACACATAGTTTTAATATGTCTAATGAATAGAACATGACAGAAGAGGATTTCATATACATAAGACATGATGTCAAATAATTAATGATTTTCTTAATTTTTATTCATTTTTTATTTATGCATGAGATTTGGAATCAACATATATATGTATTCATTTCATTTTCATTTCTTTGATTAAATGTTTTTTTTCATTTTTTACCTTTCCATATTTATTTGTCCTGATCTAGTTATTTTTAGTGCCATGTGTTTGAATTTTTATAACATTCAATTTGACTATTTTATTTAACTCATTGTTTTTTCTTATATGATGTATCCTTACTAATAATTTAATCAATTCATTTTTATTTCTCATTTACCAAGAAATTTATGATGTTTAGTAAGAAGTAAAATCAAGGATATTCTAGAGAGAATAATGTAATCATTATCCTTAATGTTATTTAGAAAAAAATTATGCTATAATTAGGGTATTATTTTTATGAAAAGAATCATGTATTTACCAGTTTTACCCTAAAATCTAAATTATTAAGTCCTTTGTGACCCAACTTATTCTTATCTTATTCCAATGTAATTGATAGCATAGACTGTCCATGGGCGTTCTGGAGTCGGGTAGCTATAGTTGGTATTTAGGTTAGCTTAGTAGAAATATTAGGAATTAGATTTAGGAAATCATATATTAGATAACATTTCCCTATGGTATACATTGAGTATAATTATTGAATAACATTCTAGAGATTTTTTATGGAATAATAATGTAGTTATCCTATCAATACATCCATCTAATGATACTAAATGTTTTTGTGGTTCTCGTATAAATGTGACTAGGAGTACAGAATTCGACAAGGTGCATCAGACATGACTCTGCAAAACCATGTTTCTAAAAATGAGCTTTATTGTACACCTTGTTTGACACTCATAGTGTATATTATTTTAGTAATTAATATAATCATTGAAAACCATTTTTAAGTATTTTTACAATGAATTACATTTGTTAAAACTAAGGAGATTAAATATTAAAATAATGTTTCATGATTTTGTAATCATATAAATGATATTATTCATAAACCTTAGACCATGTAAGGACCAATTTCTCGATAAATGTATATAGTATTTATGTATTGGAATTGTGCTGAAAACCTTATTTTAAAAAATATTGTTAATTACCTTATTTGAAGGATGTATATCATATTTATTTTGAGACATGTATTAATATTTTTTTTAATGAACAACCATTATGTCAAGTGATAACCTATCAATTACATCAAGGTTGAAGGTATTCATTGTATCACTGAAATACAATAATGGACTCCCGATAACCACTGACCTAGTCAATTTACTAGTTAATATGTCATTTTTTTATTTAAAAAATATGATGAATGAATATTAATTATGAACCATTAAGATAATTTTATTTTCTATATATTTATGTATTAATAATATCTACATTAGAATATAGTTAAACAAAATTAGTAATAATTGTCACTCTTTAACGGGCTTTATAATCCATTAAAACTTCAATTTCGGGCTTCAGGTATGAAATTTAATTTTTAGATATCCATTCCCTGAAATAAGGGATGAATTAAGAATTTATCAAATGAAAAAATAGGTGAAAATTTTATTTTAAAAAACATGTAAATTAGTTTTATTCCCTTATATTCAAAGAAATTTGAATAATTACTCAACACTAATAAAAGGTTTAAATATTTTTATCCAAATACCATAATTTTTATTGAACATGTAGAGTTATTAATAATAAAAAAATATTTTTATTTGAGGCCCTAGATATTCCATTGATCACTCACTTGTTTGTGAATGAAAACATCAATCAATACCTATAAATAGTTATGCTTTCCTTAGGGTAATTTAATCTATCTGTAAATAATTTTATCCAACTCAGCCACAAGGTTATATATTATTCCATATTCCATTTTTACTTACCATTATATATATTATATATTATTTAATAAAAACCCATATCACATAGTAGGATTTATAACATAGAGAATATCAAACAATCAATGACCATGATCAAGATTAATGTGCAAGGACATAATTTAATTAAAGTAGGAAGAATGTAACACCTTGAAAATAGAAATTAGAAACATTATATTTCATTTCAGGTATGAAACGAAATACTAAGAGTGTAAGGTAAATAATATATCCCTAATTTTCAATATATTTATTATTTTAGTTATATTCAATATATTTTATAGCTTTCAATAAATTACAAAATGAGTTTCCAATCATTTAATTCAATAACGATTTTATTTGATAGATTGTGTTAAATAAAAGTATGAGTTTCACAAGTAAATAATATGTTATTAAATTTTATAATTTAATATAATAACGTATATCACAGATGAAAAATTAGTGTCGATGAATAGGATTTACTACATTCGGAATATATACATTTAACAAAAATAATAATTTAATTAATTGGATATTAATTGATTAGAAAATAATATAAGATCAAATTTGTAATGACCCAATAGTTTTTTAATGATAATTTTATCAAGAGAATGTGTAATATATTATTTTGAACTCATGAAATATGTATCCCTTTAATATTGACGTTTTTATAATTGAAATGATACCATTGAGTTTCAAATGTTTAAATACGGTTGGAAAATTGTGACCACCTGTCAATATGACCTTTAGAAACAATACCCTAAATAATAATTTTACATTATAATTAGTGTTATAAATTGAAATTATAATTGTTAATTAATGTAGAAAGAAGATTAGAGGTCCTCATACAATAGATTCAGGCCATAAGAATCTTATTTTTCAATTTCATAGTACTAAATCTATTTAAATAAATTTATAAAACCTTCAACTCAAGACATGACTTGTACAAATTGTTCTAAACTGTCTCGCATGATTTTTTGAATGTAAACCACTATTCTATGTGCCAAAATAATCCAGGGTTTTAAACACAAAACATGGAACAAAATTATAGTCTTTTGAAACCAATGGACCTTTGTAAAAGTTATAAGGGATTGAAAGAACCACATGAGAAGAAGAAGGATGAAGAAGAAAGGATTGAGTGGGGACAAGTGTTTTAAAATATGGGGTTTAAGTTGATAATGTTTATCAAATACCGATTTCAATTATGTTCCCATATATATGTGAACCCCAAGATGTAAAAAATGTTCCCACATCCAATTAAATATCCATTGTAAAACATAAACATAACAAAAAAACAAAACTAAGTGTCACAAATAACTTTACTAATGATCACAACATACATTCATGCAAAATAAATAAATAGATTCAATATAAATTTATATCAAAACCTTATTGACAAACAAAACAAGGTAGAAAAAGATGAAAAATTCTAAAAAGGTCAATCACACTCTTTATGTACACAAATCTATATTAAGAAACTAATTGAGAATTTATCAAACCCCATTCACACATATAAATATATATAAATAATGAAACCCAATTTAAAACCCCATTATAATCAATATTCTAAAATGACAACACCAAAACCGATTTTTATAACATGTTATATCAATTAAAATCACATTTAGAAAACAATTCAAAATCTCAAATATCTCTTTAATTTTATATAATGGAAAATTATGGAATCAACTACATCTTGTGGAAGAATCATACCGCCTTTATTAAAAGCCACTAGAAAGACACTCTCACCATAGGTCATAATCCTAATAAAGAAACCCCCCCCCCCCAAATTTCTCACTACTGAAGGTATAAAAATATTCCAAAAATTTCAAATAGGGTTAGAGGAGAAATGGAAAATTAATGAAATCTAACTGTAAAATAGAGGATCTTATAACCTTTCAATGTGGGTGAGAATTCGACGAAGAATAACTATGAAATCCACTGGGAATAAATTAGAGAATAATAAAAGATCATTGTGAGGCATCCATGTTCTGGGGTTTTATTAGGCAATTCCATGTGATGAATCCATAATTAGAGAGAAATATAAATTTCAAAAATTCCCTTATTAGGGTTGGTTGAATGGACATCTCAAACATTACAAAAAAATCAAATCATTACACTATCAACTATTGGGATTTTCATTGACTAACCACTTAGGTAACATTGTTAATTTAACAATACACCACAATAATGTATCATATGCCCACATAGTCTGTATGGTTAATTTAACTATCAACCTTAACCATTTGACCTGGAAATTTCCTCAAACCTAACCATTTTCACCTCATGAAATCCATAACTCATGGGGATAAACCATCCAATAAACATAGAAAACATTGATGCATCACTAGGGGTGTCAAAATTCCCCTCAACCTTCCACTTTGTTCCCACACCTATCAAAATAACCATTAATAAGTAAAAAACTTTCCATAACCTCCGAAAATAAAAAATATACACTAAAACCTCAACCCAATCCTCAATAGAATATATAAACTATCTAAAATAAAATTAAAATAGATGAAATAAATTAATACCAACTGTCGGTATGTGAGATCCCCACTCGTTAACAAAATTTCTCAGTAATTACGACTCATTACACTGAATTTATATAAATTACCACTACATAATGGAAATTTTTACAAATTAGATATTTTTATCTCTAGTTTTTATAAATTACCACTCATTAGGCCTATTTTTTATTAATTATAACTAATTTCATATAATTTTAACTAATTAATTTTCATTTTCCCTAATTTTAGTAATCTACACTCATTTAAGCTAACTTCTCATAATTTTTTCTCACTTCCGTTGTTTTTCATTTTAGCTAATTTTAAATTGTTTGTAGTAATTTCTACTAATTTTTTACAATTATTTTCAATTTCAGATTATTTTTTCTAATTACCAATAAATATCTATAGTTATTACTAATTACCGTTAGTTATTCATAATTAATGATTATTTCTAATATGTAACTCTAATTTATAAAAATTTACTCCAATTTTACTGATTACCAACAATTCTTAATAATTGTTTTATATTACTTTTCATTATAATTTATTTATAAAAATTATTTTTAAATAGTACTTATTTTTTATTAATAATAATTACTAAAAATTAATCACAACTACATAATGATAATTATAACTAAATACCAAAAAGTTAAAGTAATTACTTATAATTAAAAAAAATTCAAATTAAAATTAATAAAATAATAATATATAAAATATATTTTAGAAATACCTTAAAATTAATCTTTTATTTAATATAAACATGATAATTTCATTCAATTTATGAATTTAGAAATATTTATAATAAAATAAAGTGGTTGAGAGTAGGGAATATGAGTAGAGGAAATATCAAAGGATGAATGAATTGAAGAAATCGGCTGGGTGTCATATGTTTAGGTCAGATTAACATCGACATGATAATTTGTGATAGGTCCTTTAAAAAATTGTACCCACTATAAATATGAATTTCTTAGATATAGAAACTTATTTGTGAGGTGATTCAAAAAAAATAATCTTCTTCATGAATAATAATTTTGAAGGGTAATAAATTTCTATTTCAAATAACAGTAATAAAAAAAGTATTTGTAGTTGTATTAAATACAAGTCGCTAATACGTTTTCATGTAGTTTTGCACACCGGTGTGGAAACCATATCTGTTATAATAATTATTTCTTTCCACACATATGTATTTATCTTGAATTATTTGTGACATTAGATAAATTCCATTACGAATTGTCTTGCGGTAATAACTATTTTTGATAGGTGATAGGTCCATCAAAAATATCATGTCGAAAACCCCCATTACATGTAGTGATTTAAGAATATTTTTATTTTTTCACATAATTTATTTTATATTTTTTATATAATACCTCTTTTACATATAATATGATTAATTTTTCAATATTCATGGTATTTTTAGTTTCAATTTGAATTACATCATTTAACGAGATTATGATTGAAAATTACAAAGTGGTATTGTATTTCCTAATTCAATGTCATTTCAATTGTGTATATTACCTATTTTTTATATTTAATAATATTATGATATGTTTATTATCAATTTTTTTTTGTATATTTTATTTGAACTTGTTTTTAGATGTATTTAAATTTACAACCCCAAATTGATTCATTGATTAATTTTCACTTGAACATTATGATAATTATAAGTGTTTATTTAAAAATATCATTTTAATTATTATTTTTTATCATGAATTTTCATTAAAAAATATTTATTATAATGATATTATTAAACCCTTTCATTTTTCTCCAATTTTTATTCATATTTTTTGAGGCAATAATACATTTTCCAATGATTCGAAACTTAAAAATTTGAGAAAATATTTTTCATTAAATAATACATCACATCTATATTCTATAGGAAATATATTTTCATACAAAACCATTATTTCTAAAACATAATAAAATAATTTTTTATAAATTTTCTAATTATTTTATTAAATTCATTTTTTCATATTTTTTACTATGATATTTTTTTTAAAATGAAACCTTCATGTAAATTTAAAACCAGACATGTTTGGATTTTATAAAATATATGAGAGCAGGATTTTTTTTGAAATATTAATCATGTATGTCACCTCCTAACATAATGAAAAATAAATATTTAAATATTACTTTATAATCATAAAATATTATTTTAAATTATTCTTTTTCTAATTTTTTAGAATATTATTTTTAAAATGATTTTTTCAAAATTAAAAATTATTTTACTAAAAAAATTATTAATATGATTATGATATTTTGTCATAAAGAGATATAACACTTTAATATTACTCTAATGAGTATATTTTTTATTGATAATGTCATCAATTTCTATATGGATTATTATGGATTATTTTGAATGTGGATTATATTTGTATTACATTCATAATACATTTTTTTAGTCATTAACATTTCCTTGTATTATTCACTTTTTGTGGATTTTAAATTTCCCCTTAAATATAAATATTATTTATCATGGAAATGATTATTCTTCAATACATATATCATTTCTACATATGGTGTTCATAATGGAATGTTTTTTATATGGTGAAATATTGGAAAATATATTTCTTTTACTAAATATTTTTTTGATGATAATGAACATTTCTAATGAATTAAATATATTATTTTATATTTGGGGATAACATTGAAAATATAGTGATGTGTGTGGCCCAAAATTATATTTCCCCTTGATTCATTGGTAGGTCTCATGAAAAAAATCTATAATGAAGTAGTGAAATAGTTCTTACTTGTTGTTCACATTGTTGTTGTGAATGGTATAAATGGTAGAGGTGACACAATTACAGAGATCATGTCATCCTATAATTAATTATTTCCTCAATTAATAATCTAGTTATTATTCTCCATGAGATTTCAAAATGAAATTTTCTTATGATGAATTTCATTATCAGTTTTCTGAGTAATTATTATGTGTTTTAATTTATTTAATTTTAAATATTTATTATTAAATATCAAGTTATGATTGTCATGTTTTTTGAATAAGAAGAATGTGATATCAGGTATTTAACTTTCCATAATAGATATTCCAAATTTATTATTCCTCATTTATCTAGGATATATTCATATTTACTAAACCCTTAATGAAAATTTGAGCTCCCAATTATTTTCATTCTTTTTAGAGGAATCCATGATGTGTACTATTAGTGATATGTAATGATATGCTATATGGACTAATTTCATTCTTGAATAAAATGTTTGATACATTTTTTATAATATAATTTTAGTCTCAATTTTTTATCTACAGTACAATTATTTATAAACAACTCACCCTTTTGAGATGTGATTTATTTTATCTAATTCATATGTAAATTAGTATGATCATTGACTCGAACCTAATAGTTTCATGATATCTATAGTTGGTGTAAATTTATTAATTTAGAAAACATTGGGGATTATGCATTTTGTTTAAGGATAATCTACAATATAGAAATTTTCATTGGATATTATATATAATTAAAATTTATATTTCTGCTATGAATTTTTTTTGTGAATATAGCTTTTCAAATTTAGAATATAGAAATTCATTATTTTCCAAAGGTAAGACTAAATATTTTCAAAGGAGAAATTATTTTTTAATGGAGGTAGAATGTAACATCCAAAAAAATTCTAAACATAGGTTTCATTTATTTAAAAATGAATTTTCTTAAATAATGATATAAGATTATTTCTGTGAAATATATTACATTAAATATTGGTATAATATTAATGTTACAAGTCAATAAAATGTTTTTTCAAATATTAAGAAACTAAAAATGCTATATTATTTATTATGAAATATTAAAATTTTCTTATATTTAAAAAACTGATGGGAGTATTTAAAATATTTATTTATTCTATTAATGTAATTTTTAAATATATAGTAATTATTTCTCATTGGAGATTCTATATATATATATATATATATATATATATGAAAATATAAATATACCTATATAAGAAATATGTTAACATATATGTGATAAACTGAAATAATAACAACGTATTAACATATAAATATGTGTGTGTGTATATAATTGATATTAAAATTTATGTTTATGTTATTCCATTTATGAAAAAAGAACAGTTATGAAATTGTGTGTAATACAAACACACACACAGATATATATATTTAGAATATATATATATATATATTTGATATAGATATTTATACATACATATATAATGTATTGATTATATAAATAAAAATAATATGAATATATTTTTAAGTGGTTCATGAAAATTATTATTAAGATGATGATTATGTAAAAATAAGAATAAAAATAGAATATATATATATATATATGTATATATATTTGGCTCTTGAAGATGTTATATATTTCAAAAAAATAATAGAAAATGAAAATAAGAGTGTGGTGTGTGAGGTATGGTGGATGGAACCCATAAACAATGTGTGTTTTGTGTTCAAAGGAACCCCAAAATGTTGAGCGTTGTGAAGTGTGTGGTGTAAGGACCCATATTTTTATATATATGGTATATTTTTTTAATGGAAAGGGCTCATATTCCTTTTTATTTTTATTGAAAAAAATGAAAGGGGAATACATGAGATGAAAAGAAGGAATTTTATTACAACTTTTTTATAGAGAGGGGGAAGATAAAATGGAAAACTATCGCAACAAGTAATGTCATTGTTGACTCCCTTATTCGGAAGACCATCTGCCATCATGTTAGCTTCACGATTGGTATGTGTGGTAATGTATCTGAGCCCAAGGAGTGAGTTAAAACAATTCTCCCATCGCGCTATTAGAGGTCATGAATGTTGTACCACAACATTCCAAATATCTTGGATATTGGGGATGGAGTCACATTCAATCCTAATGTTTTCCCAGCATCATAGCATAAAAAAGTGTACAGATTGAATCACAACCATCATCTCAGCCTCTAGGGAAGAGGAAATCCCATAACTACTAAAGAAGTCACCATGACAGTTCTTAAGAGAGTTCCTGATGATGGCTCCATAACCTGTAGGACCTGGTTTCCCTTTAGAGTCTTTATCAACATTGATTTTGATACATCAAGGATTCGTTGCTTTCCAGAACACTTCGAGTGAGAGATTTGGTTGTATATAAATCTCATTGATTCTAAGCCATTTAAGGATCATAAAATCACTAACTGAGTTATTGCATTGGGATTTCTAAAGCTTGGTTGCATCCCTATTAGCAATAAAAATTCACTTCTGACCTATATTAGGATTGAGTGAGTCATTGTTGTGGACAATGGAATTTCTATCATACCATACGAAATATAGAAGCTCTGAAACAAATGATCATGAAAGATTTCTAATTTTCAATAAGGAAAAAATATCTACTGAACATTTCAGTATAGTCAAGATATAGTACCCAAGTAACCATCTGTAGTAAAATATTTTATCAATATAATTCCAAAGAGTAGTGGTAATGTTGGGAGACAAAAATAAATAATTTATGTCTCCCCTATATTGATGACATAGGGGGAATCTCTAGAATAGATGAATTCCAAAGTATTGGATACAAACCATGGTTGGAATATGATTATGAAAAATACGCCAAACAATATTAAGTATAGAAGGTTTGATCCAAGGCATATAAAAAGGATTCAGCCAAGAAAAAGTTTCTTCAGAGGAAGTAAAAATTGATTGTAATAATTTTTAGAATAATGGATACCATTGTAGGCTGGTTCTCAAATTTCAAAGTCTTCATTATTAGTGAAGTGATACTAATCAAAAACATTCTTGATGTGATCAGGGAGGTATAGGTTATCCGGATGCATCACCTTTTATATGGAGAAATTGATATTATATATAGAGGAATTAGAATGTAGCATAGAAATCAGGGGGGGTTCCAGTCCAGTGGTCAAGCTATAATTTCATGGTTGAATAAGAGATAACCAAACATTTGGAATTGTGAATGATATTAACAAAATAGGTCCAAATGGAAAGCAAGATGGAAAAATAGGCACAACTCAAACATCCTTTTTTATGTTTTTCTAGGAAACGATTCTTGAGAAATGTAATTGATTCTGATTTATTGTTTATGAAGTTCCATGTTGATTCTATCATTGAGGCTTCATTAAAAATCATTAGGTTTTTGATGCCATGCACTCCTCTCGAACGTGGTTTTCAGCAGGTAGATTGGGGAACAATAACAGGCTTCCTATCAAGTATAGTACCCATACAAACCTTGTTTTTAATGTTGGAATTTATTTTATTTAAGAGACTGAGGGGCCACATTTGTATCATTAGAGAGTAAGACATTTTGGAGAAAATATATGATATCACATGGCAGATTCTACAATCCATAGAGAGAGAGTTTCCTTTCTAGATTGCAAGTTAGTTGATGATTTTGTCCGATATAGAATTAATGTACATTGATTTAGGCCTGCCTCAAATGATGGGAACTCTTATGTAACTAAAAGTTAAATACCGTTCATTGATACCAAGAATATCAAGGATGAAGATTTTTATAGAAGTGGGGATAATTTTTCCATAGAAAATAAAAAATTTATGCTAACTAATGGATTGACTTAAGATCTCTTCCTAATGAGATAAAGAAGCTTTGAGGTTTATGATATTGCATTTTTCTCTATTAAGGAAAAGGATTATATCATCTGGTTAATGTAGAAGGGTTAGAACATAGAGATTTTTTACAGCCTTAATAGGTTTTATTTGACTTTTATGAACCAATGATGTAAGGAGTCTACTAAGATAATCCTCTTCAATGGAAAAAAGTATAAGAGGGAGGGGATCACCTTGTCGGACACCTATCAAGCATTTAAAATATCTCTTGGGAGAGAAATTGATCAGAATGGCAATAGAGGACTAAAAGAGAAAAGAGTTGATCCTACTAATGAAAAAAAACATTTAATAAAATTCCGTGGAGAACATTGAAAATGAAATTCTAGTCTATTGAGTCATACACACCAATATTTGGAAGAATTTCAATATAGTTTTTGATGATATTAAATAATAAAGTTGTATGTTAAAATTTTGGATAATATAAATATAATCTCATCCCTTAAGTTCTGTACCCAATGACTCTCTCCCATATTCTCTAACAAGTCGAATACATGTTTTTCTCTATTTGTGATGAAATTTTGATGTTTATTTTAGAAATTGGAAATCATGTTAGACAAGGTTTCTAAAAGTAAAATTTCTAGAGATGAATAGTGAACAGAATAAAATCAAATGGGATCACTGAATATGGAAGGTGTTCATAGATTTATTAGGGTGGAATTATCTTAGAGGGGTGTAGGAGTACATTTTCTGTTAGTGGTTTAATGGTCCAGGTGATCATTTTCCTGAGAGGTTAGGTCATGAAATCATCTTAATGGAAATATTTTGGACCATATACAAATATAGGAATGACTCTCATCACAAAAATATCATCAACACTAGAATTTTTATCAACATTAAAATAAATAACACCTTCACAGGCTTGGTCAGTATCTGTACAGAATGTTAAAGAGCACCATCAGTAAGGCCTCTCAATACGAGCTCATCTAATTACATATGTATGATGTGACATGGAATTTTGGTAATTTGGTACCCCCTGTGAAGCAGGTACAAACTCAACATATATGGGTCCTTCCAAAGGGGGGATGAGAGATGGAAGCATTATAAGGGACCATAGGGGGTTCTTCATCATTGTTTTCTTGACCTTTAATAGAATAGGTGACCCATTCAGGCAAAGGAAAAGGTGATGGTTATGGGGTTGGAGTTATGTGAGCACATACATATCATTATAAAGGTGGTGGATATGGATTCCTTGATCCTATATAAGAAACTATATGGTTGTGGATGTTTTCCCTAGAGCATATCACATTATAACTATAACTGCAAAGAGATCATGTCTTCCCATATAGAGATCACTCACACATGGAATGATGAGAATAAGGTTTAAGACATCATAGAATAATTGGATTCCCCAAACCAAAATGTATCCATCTACCTCAAACATAGGATTCTTTCCTCCAGGTGGCATCAATTTTTTTTATTAACAATGCTTTTGGAATCCACTACTTTAGACCTTCATGATGTACCTCTTGTTTGTTATGTTCTGTGTGTTTTAAAAATCAATAAAAATGATTGTTTTCATTCTAGTTAACATATTCATCTAATAGGACATATTATTTTACAATTATGGATGTGGCACATATATATAGGCTTGGAAAAGAACAGTGTATATCAGTGGCAATACATTCATATTTCACAATGTTTTACATTTATTAGAATGATATCTTATAGACTAATATATATATATATTTATATATGACTATATATATATATATAAGTATTCATTCTAATATTTCTAAATGGTCAAAACTCCAAATAAATCAGGACAAGTTAAAAAACAAAACGTATTAAAACAATTTTCCCACATGGCCATTATAAAACATGATAGGGAACTAGGGAGTAAACCCAACCCTCAAATAAAATTAGGCCCTAGAAATATTCATATTGTAATTGTGGAATTTTTTTTTTCTATGATGGAAAATTATTATTTTTAAAAATTAATAGATGAATTTATGGAGAAAAAATATTTCCAAATATTTTACAAATATAAATCATTCTTAAATAAAATAAATTTTATTGATATATTTATATTTTTAATGATATTATATTTATAAATGATAGTGGTTTTAAAATTTGTATGTATTTTAAAAGGTTTATTATAATAATTTTATATGATTATAAATTTTGAAAACTATGGAATAATGTTTTTAAATATATTTCTATAATGATTAAATTTTATATAAAATAGAATATTTTTAAAATATTTGTCAAAAATATTTACAAAATTATTTTTTAAAATTTTTTAAAACCCTTTATTCAGATTATTTTATTGTCATACCATGACTTTTAAATGTTTTCAAATAGACTATTAGAAGTTACAATGCATTTTGTCTTTATTATGGATCTTCTATGAGTGATGTCAAAAAATATGTTTAATTAAAAAATTATTAAACACTGATATATTCTTATGGTTTATCATTTTACTATACAATTTTGATTTGAAGTGATCCACATTATTGTAAAGGGATGTATATATTTCAGCTATATTTTATACTAATATGTAATTTATTTGATCTAAATCAAAAATCACATGGATTAGGTAATTATAGCTGGCATCAAATTTAGTTCATTAGAATCCATTATAAATATATTTATAAATAACATGGTTAGGGATTGTAACTCTATGGTATAAATTGAATATAGGTATAGAATAGCATCCTAACTAATTGTTATGGAAGATATTATGTGACTTCTCGAGAAAATTATCCCCAAGTCTGGAAACTGAAAGTCGATATGGTAATGGAATAAATATACCTATTGGTAATAACCCAAAAATGTGTCTTGTGGGATTTATATGACCAACACATATTGCATGAAAATGGTTCTTACTTTTCTCCTTTTTTGACACTCGTGGCATATATTCTGAGGATAATTCATATTTTCATTACAATCCTTTGTAAATGGTTTTCATTGGAGGTAAAAATGAATGACCTATGTTACTCTTATGGTTTCTTATGTTGAATATAATTTTCCTCAATGGAATGAGAAAATGTTTTATTTGGGGAAAATAAGATCATAATGAAATGAATTACTGAAGAAATATTAGTGTATTATGGAGAGATATAATTCTCATAATAGGGATCTATTTATAGATCATTATCATAATTATGGAGAACCTGTTAATTATCTGATCAAATTACCTATTTTAATGGTCAACTACTAGACCTATGAAGGACATATATTTTAATTAAATGGATGAAAAGTGATGTATTAGGATACAAGAATTAACGTTTTTAATTATTTTACCAATGGTATTTTGGATATAAGAAATATGGAATTTTTATATATTGTCTCATATTTTATAATCATATATTTATAAAATAAATTAAGTGTTTTGGATACCTTGTTTTGTTTATGAGCGTAAGATTGATTATACATTCAAATTTCGAAACACAGCATTTTAGTTTTTTGTAGAAATAAAATAACATGATTAAGTATATTTTTGGTTATATTTATCGAAATGAAACCCATAAGACTAGTAAAATATATATTGAAAATGTTATTCACGGAATAATTCCCATAATTTTTCTGGTAATAAGTTGAATTTTATTGTTAAACATTATTGTTTATGTTATATCGATGTTTACGTAACAATGGGTCTTATAATGTTTAGAGAATTATAAGAATTATATTAATATAGTTTTGGAAAAGGGATATATCATTAAATTTGAAAAATTCCATGAGGCTAGATCATTTGACCAAATTATGATTATGGGTTAACATGAAACTCCATCCTAGATTATTTCCATATTAATATGTATATTTTCATATATTCTATCCCTTTTTGGTAAACCAAATAGTCCAATATGGGGAAAGGATATTATTATAAAATTATATCTGAATATTATAAATTATTTTTAATCGATATTATTTTATATCATCATAACATTAAAACATATAGATCCATACCTTTGTATTGATCATTTACATTCTTTTTATAAATGACCAATATCAACCCCAATAATTATTTATGGTTTTATTTATTATATATATATTTGGTAGGAACAATTATTCCCATATTTATAAACCTGGTTATGTGTTATTCCTTATGAAATTCATACTACCATTTTCTTTCTAATTAAATGTATATTTTATTTTCCTTGTTCACTATGTGGGTTCCCAAAAAAGGAATTTTTAAATATCAAAATGTTGATCTTTGAGTGTAACATAAAATTGTAATAATGAAAATTATTTAAATAGGGGATAATGTAACATAGAAATATTTTGAAATAATGAAATTTTATTTGATATAACATGTGACACACAAGCCCCAGATTCTACTACCCGGGAAATATATTTCGTTTTATTTAGTCACATCAATAGCTTGTGGAAGACGCAACCCTAGTCTAACTGTATGGTAATATATCATACTGTTATAACCTAGCCATTAAATTGTAATTTATGAATATTAATTAATAAATTAATAAATTATATTTTATAAAAATGAAAAAACAATTTAATTTGAAATCTACTAAAAATAAATAAAATAAAAATAATTATAAAATGTAATGCTTACTAAGAAACTAATTTTTATAAAAGGGGATTTAATCATGCATTGAAAGAATAATTTAAAACAAATTTTAACACTTTAATAAAATTTATTTTTTTATTTTTTAATTTTTTTATTAATTTAGTATATGAAAAATAGTCTGAGGGTTTATTTTTAGTATTTTTATTAAATGAATCATTTTTTGATAAATAGTGAAAACTATTGAATTTTAATTTAAAAATATATTTTCTTTTGAATTTTTTAAATTTTTACATTATAATATGAATTGGAATAAATATAAAATTAGTCCAATTATATCTATTTTAATATATATTATGTTTTTTTGATAATTTTCTTATTGAGTTTTGAATAAAAAATAATGTAAAATTTTGAACATTTTAACATTGAAAACCCGCATTCTCATCATGACCGTAAGATTAATATTAAATTAATGTTTTCATATATTTAAAATTGAATAATAAATGATTCCAGATTGTGGTGTATATAATTTTTATTATCTTATATATTCATCATAACTTTTTTACGAATATGAATAATTTAAATAATAAAATGTATTTACTGCATTTATGGAAAAAGACGATTTATAATGGGGTTAAAAGAAGAATATTTTGTTTAAAATGACATAAACATTAGTGAAAGATATATTTTATTCAAATACAATATCTCTAAAATGTATAAATATATACAATACTTTATTTTTATCCATTTTTCATATGAAACATATCGTTTCACCCATTTCATTTCAAAACAGAAATGTCTGTGACTCACCTCACGTATAAAATCTGAACCGGTATCCTATCATATTAGAGCAATTGAACCATTAAATATAGACATGAAAATCCAAAATAAAATTTCAAAATTAATCCTATCATTCTAGAATCATTATTTATTGAATAATGCCAAGATAGGAAGGATTTTTCTTATAATATATAGAGGCAACCTGAAGAATAGTTAATGTTCATAAATGAGTTTGATTATTTAATTTCTTCATCCCCATACATAAAATATAATTAAATGATTATGATATAATAATAAATGTATAATAAATATAATGAGTTCATTTTATGTTAATTTGGATACATAAAACCGTATCTATATCCATTAAAGGGATTATAAAATCAAATTTGTGTGTATGGCGGGCAACCACCTCGCGAACCAATGTCATTCATTTTTCCCATACCATATTTTATAGTTTTATATGATGATGTATCCAATATATATATGGTATTTAAAACATAATTAAATTTTATTAATAATTATGTCACATATACATTTTTCCATTTCTATATGGGGTAAAATAAGGCCACTCATGTTTACAACAGTCAAACCCCACACAAAGTAAGGTGATTGGTTTTTTAGAAACAAATTACATAGATATTAATATATATATATATATATATAAATAATTTATGTGATATAATTTAAATACTAATTATATTCCTGGAATATTTATCATTATGAAATATATAATATATAATTTTTACCCCAAAAATGATAACATTGTTTGTGTACATCGGGACTATCAGCTTCATAAAGGGATGTGGCTATCTATTCATCACCACACCCCATGTATGATATATATAAATATATATATATAACTAAATTTATATAATATTATTATCAATCTTGAAATATATGATATTATATACCTTATTTCAATGATAACCACTATAAAATTTAATTATTACTCATGTGTATGTATGATCAACTATTTCCTTGATCGTAACATACGTAATTTCATAAAATAATATTACATGATTGGTATAAAATGCATAATAAAGGTATTATTATATTAATTATGTCATTATTTTTATTTTTTATATTATTTATGAATATAACTTCCACATGAACCGAAACCTTCATAAAAATGTATGAATGATAAAACAAGGAAATTAACACAAAAATCAATGAACGTAATGAAAGATTATTAATGAAATTATGATATGATCTTATAAAAGGATCATATATGATAATATTTATATTAATATTCTTATGAAATAATTTAATAACAGATTTAAATGCACTATATATGTGGTTAAATTATGTTCATACAAAAGTATATGTGATGTAAAGTACTTCATCTCAATTTCACTTCATTAAGTCATATTGTAATGTTAGACACATAATTTATTTTATACAGTGAATATAAATCATATTTTAAATTTATTTTCTTTAATTATTCGTAATTCATGGTATTTTTATTTTGATTTTTAATTATATCATTTAGGGGGTTTGACATTAAAATTGTAATGTGGTAAATAATTTCATATCAAATTTTATTTCATTGGGTTATTTTGTATATTTTTTTATTTTAAATTCAAATAGTATTTTTGTTACAATTTTAAATTATATTATATTTTAATTATAAAATTTTAAGATAATTTACATTTTTATTACATAATTTATTCACTGATTAATTCTCACTTTATCATTATGATCCCTGTACGAAGTTATTTGGCAATATAATTTTAATTGGGTTTATATTCTATTAAATTTCCATTGATGGAAATTATATGATACTGTAATAATAAAACCATTTAGTTTTTTAAACTTCTTTTTTTTTCAAGATGAATTTATTAAATATTATCATTTTCTCACTATTATAATCTAAAAATAATAGTGAATTGTTTTTAAAGATCTATGAAATCATTTCTCTCTCTAGTCAGAAACCAATTACATCTGACACTATGTTTTGTAAATGTTTTAATTTTTTTTAAACTTTATTTATAATATTAACTCAATTCATTATTACACAATTTAAATTTTTTAAAATTTTATACTTTTCAACATGTTTTTTTAAAAGTATAAAATATTTATATTTTAATGATAATATCAAATGAATCATCATTTTAACTAACATAGTATGTAAGGAATTTCATGTCGTCAAAGGAAAGAATGTTTAAATATTCCATCATAAGATTAAAAATATTTTTTAAAATATTTTTGTTAATAGAAATGTGGTCTAATATTATATTTTTACATAATTATTTTAAAATTTATATTTATATTTTCCCTAAAATATTTTTGAATATATTTTTATTATATTTATATAAATTAATATCAAAAATCCATTATTATTACACCAATGATTCATATGTTAGATTTATTAAATAATTATTAATTCTATGGATGTTTTAAAGAATATTCGACAATTAAATGAATTGAAATTCACTTACATGATTCGTTTTAGTAGTCACAAATATTCCATTAAATTATCCACTTTCCTTTAGACATTAAAATTTATCTATGTATAAATATTATTTATTAGGGATAATTTTATTTCACAGTATATAATTAATTTATATAGATTTTTTTCTACATTGTATGTTCTTTTTTTGGGAAATTTTTATAAATATTGAATGTTTTCTCAATAATGATATTTTGTGATAATGTACAATGTTCATGAAATAATTCGATTATTGAATTTTTAGGAACTTAATTGGCAATGTAATGAAGGGTGGGGCATGGAATTTTATATCCAATCAATGCATAATTATGTCAAATTATAAAAACCAGAATGATATCATTAAATTTGGTTTACATTTATTTTTAAACATTATTTTGAAAGGACATAACATATGAGTTATCATGTCTCTTGAGATCATGATGTACAATAATTATGTATTTCCATCATTAAGAATTTATTTTTACTATCTTGATATTTTGAAAATGATATTATAATTGGAATAATTTTATTTTCATTTTATTGATTAAGTGAAATGTTTTTTTCACTATTTATCTTAGAATATTGATTATTATTTATCTTGTTATGTTAGTCTTGGTATTGATTAAATTGAATTTCATTTCTGTTATTTACCTTTAAATATTGATTATGATTCATTTATTCTTGATAGAATCCACTATACATAACCTCAAAATAGAAATTGAGCTCACCCACATATTTTTTCCTTTACATGGAATCAATTAAGTGTACTATGATTTATAGGCCATGTTATGCTATAAAAGATATTTTTTTTCTAAAAATATATTATTTTGTAATCCTTGTTATGAAATATACTTTAATAACCATTATTTTGGTAGTTTACAAAGACTAATAAACTATTTGGTAATTTTGGAAGTGATACATTGTATCTTATGACAATGTATTTAAATAAGTCACCAACTCTAGGATATTGGGGACGGGGTGTTACAAAAATTCATTCCATAAATATCATTAAAAAATCAAAACATTTTTCATGCCTACAAACACACTATAGGCTCCCTGATTGTAAAATAGTACATTTTTCATAACCATATTTAATGGTACGATTTATCACTATAATTGACATATTATAAGTTAATTATATCATTATTATTATTTTTGAAATGATGGAATAATGAATTCTTTGGCCATAGTCAACTTAAATATGCCATTTTGAAAATATTATCTGAACAACCACAAAAAACATAACATGGAATTAATTGAATAATTAATTAAAAAGGATCAATAAATGGTTTTGTGATAATGGAATAAACCTAATTATGGTTATTAATAAATAAAATTATTTTTTGAATTATAATTTATATTTGATAAAAGGAATACATGAATTTTCTAGACTCAAGATAATTTATTTTTCCTCAATTTTCATTAAATGGGGCTTATTTTAACATGATAAGCCTAATATCACTTATATATTGACTAAAAAACCCTTTAACAAGTCCAATCACGGATCATATATACATATTGATTTTTTTTTGAAACAATTTTAATTATTTTAACCAATGGTATTTTACATGAAAGACACAAGTGGTAAAAGGAATCTTAATCCAAAATCGTTTCATGGGAGTATAATTCTACTTAGTTAATTTTTTTAGGAAATTATAATTCCTTAATTTATATATATACTTTTTATTATATAATTAAACATTTACTATGTTTATTTGCATTTTTTAAAAATAATCTCTAAATAAATATTTTTTAAATTCAATGATATGATATTTCCAATAGTTATTGAAGTCAAATTCCCTTTACATAGTAAATTCATTAATGATATTCAACCATGTAACATTAGGACGTGTATGTGAAACCAATTTTTCAAAATATAACATTGATCACATTATTATTAGAATATATATTGTTAAATTTGATTTTATGTTTTCATAAAGATTAAAATTTATGTGTATACAAGGTGGAAAAGGAATTACAACAATACTTGTTTTATTTTCATGATTTTTAACATTAATGGTTTTTATGGAAAATCCTGGGCTCAAATTTTTATGAAAAAACCAAATTTTATTCAATTTTGGTTATTAATGTATTTACATTCTTAATTTACATTTCCATACAAAAACTGAAAATAATTGTCATGAAATTCTTCTGTACTATTTCTGATCTTATATATAATTTTTGTTATAGAATGATTCTCTTTGATAACCATGTATTTAGAAATATTTTTAAAAATATTATTCTATAAATATAAATTATTTTATAAATATATTCTACATGATTATGGATATTATTTTAAATTTTTAGTAAAGGAAATCCTTTAAAAAGTTTATAATGGATCACTATCTACTCCATTTTGAAAATGATTAAAAAGAATGTTAATTTTTTATCTTTTAAAAAATGAAGGGATTTTACTAAAATCAAAACTGTAATTTTAATTGATTATTATATCATAAATTTCCAAATTAATATTAAAAGAAATTTATTTTCAAAATAATGTATAAAATTTTAGTTTCTCCAAGTGATTTTTAATGTGAAAAACATATTACACACAATAATGATATAAATGATATTTTAATTAAGTCTTGATTGTTAATCTCCATGAACCCTTGATGTTACATATTCCCTACTAGAGATATATTACAATAATAAATCCTTTTATTTTTTCAAGATATATTATGATTTTTAATATTTTCAATGAATCTATTTCTTTTCCATGTGTTAATTATATAACTTATGGAATGATGGATGTTCAATTTAGTTTTATTCTTAAATGAAATATCTATATAAATTATTTATTTTATAGTTATTGGGAATTGTTTATAAAGATAAGTGGTTCTACTATAATCCATTGAAAATGGTTTCATTGTCATTGAAGTATGTTTTGTTCTATTATATGCCATTAATGGGTGATTACGTTATAAACAATGATATGTGAGACCATTTTAGCTCCCCAATGCATTGGGTAACGGGAAAAAGTTACACGATTTGGATTCCCCTAAGATATTATGGGAATATACTGCAATGGTTATATGAAGTATAATCATTATTTTTATTTAAATATTATTTTTTATGGTTACATTGAGTTCTCATGTGTAATTATGATGGTTAAAATAAGTATAACTATAATGATTTTTCGACGTCTAAGAATGTGCATTACACTATATGTAATAGTGGATTTACAATGATGTTCTAATATTTATAAAATTTTAATTATTTTTTCTACGAGGTTTTCATTATTTCTTTAGTCGATATTGAAATCATGTTGCCCAAGATTATTGTTTCTAATAACAATTGAAATTATTAATAACTTATGTCATGTTTCATGATTAACGATCTATATATTGGTGGTAATAGTTATCCTATGTCATTTTCAACATCTTTGATTACTTCATTATACCTTCATGATCATATTATTCTCACTAATTAAAATAAAATTATTATTATTATGATTATTTTTATTAATCAATTGGGAGAAAACTAATTTTCTTCCCTATTTCCCCATGTAGTAAAGAATGGATCAAAATTATTTGAGTGTAGAATGATATTATAGGTGAATTATGTTTTTATGGATTTGTTGGAGAATAGTGGGTCAAAAGTATCAGTAAATAATCATGAAACATAAGAATTTTTTTTAGATTATAATATAGGAGTGTAGGATCTGTGGTGGTAACGTTTCTATCAGATTATGGTTTAAATAAATTTTGAGATTGAAAATTTAATATATATTATGTTAATAATAATACTTATGAACATGGCTAAATATATTTTAGTTTGAGAATATTTTCATGTTCCTAGACACCCCTTATTAGTTTTTATGTCATTGAATTTGATGGTGGGTAATTAAATTTTTGGATATGTTTTATTTATTTAAGTAATATATAATCATTAGGATAAACAAGAATTATTTTTTAATGTTGAATGTGTTTATATTTTTTAGACATTATTTTTATATCTATTAATGTGAAATGGTGTTTTTACGGCCTTTGACATTTAAGGTGAACACTATTATAATTGTATGGTTTTATAAAATGTATAACCCATAGGATGGGGGAAAACTAATCATATTTGATGAAGTTATGGGGATGATCCCCCCAACAGAAGGGTGGTAAGTGATAATTTCATTCCATTGGACAATGTTAAGCCTTAGTTAGTATAGAATTTTTTTTACATAAATTATTTTGAGAATAATGATTAAGCTGATTTTGAGAAAATATCTTTTATCATGTAGATGAACCTGAGATCAAATTTTTATTAGTGGATTAAGTGATTAATGTAATTTTTTTTGAATAAGTTCACTATTTTTGGAACCATATATAATTATGTTAAAAAATATTATGGTATTTTATTTGATGAATAACAATTGATTTATCCTATATTAGAATATTTACTATTAATGTGTATTTATGATGTTTTACATTATATATTGAAATTATTATCATATCATAGAGAGTATAGTATTTGGATATATACATGTAACACCCCTAACCTAGTTACCCATGGTAGATGAATTGTTATATAACAATGGAATGATACAAGGAATCATGTCCTGAAATACCAATCAGTTTAGTATCCTTGGAAGTACTAGATACATTCATAATTTTTACATTACATCATGAAATAAAATCATCGACAAAATTGTGTCCCCATTTTAACACACTTATATCCTTATCCAGTCCCTGCAGTACAACCATAAAATAATTTTCTATATACTGGGAAAAATAAAACATAGAAAGGGATGAGCTCAGATGCTCAGTAAGGATAAAAATAACATAGAAACTTTCATAAATAAGCATAAACATTTAAGGTATTGTATATGTCTAAAAAAATCTTATTAAACATAAACTTCAGCATAATATAGAAATGATAAAATCAAATAATTCCATGTAGTAACTCATATGTATATTCTACTAGTCTAATAATCACATGGAATGTCAATGTCCACTTTCATAATGATGTAATGCACAATGCCAGACTTCATAACCACATAGTCAAGGCCTTTGCCAAAACTAAAAATAATATTTTGTCAAGGACTTGTGCAAAGACAATAATTTGTCTCATGAGACCTACCGATGCATCGAGGATCTATATAAGCCTCTACCCTTCACTTACTAAGTCCAATGTATTCCTCAAATTAAAATGGTTAAACATAACATAAACATTCGTATTAAAATGAGCATACAAAAGGTCAAATCGTTATCCATAAACCCTGAATGAGGTAAAAATAACACACCCATAGTAAAACATATCAAATAACCTTAAATACATTATGTAAAATTTTTATCATAATAAATCAACTTCAAACAAGCTTAAAATCCATCAAAGGATTTTGAGATAAATGAAATAAAAAAAATTCATAGAAATTTCTCTTTATATATTGAAATCAATTGAAAATTCATATAATTATAAAATAAATAATTTATTTTGAAAACTTTATTATAATATTTTATAGGAATATTTGATAGTTATATAATGGAAGAAAATAGATGCACCCGTCATATTAGTTAAAAAAAGGCATTTTTACCTTAAATTTTCGAAAAGGTCATATAGTAACTTGTTTGGAAAATGAAAAAAACATTCCTTCAAAATATATATGGTCAAATAAGAGTATAAATTAAGTTAACCCATAGAATAGTAAATATAATTTTTTTGGAAATACATTTTCATGAAAACACGAAGGTGGATGATAAAGAAGTCCTAATAGATACTTAGGTAAAAACAACATCCGATATTAAAGAGACTGGGAAATTAACCCTTACCTTGTACTTTTCATTAGTCAATGGTATGTCGAAATCCTGTATAATAGTTAATAAATTGTCATAAAATTATAAAAGAACTATATAAATAAATATGATATTATATATGAATTTATAATATTTCTTTGTTAATAATATTGTAGTAGTATCATCGTCTCAAGTGTTAACTACTTTGTTTTCCTTTATATTCTTAGTTAAATAAGCCATGTTTGCTTTGGATATGATGTATTATATTCATATAAATAATTTTATCATGTTCTTACATATCATTTTTTATCATTAAATGAGGATTATTCTTGAATTATTTAGATGTAGAATGAATCTCATCACCTTTCATGGAGACGATAATCCGTACGTATGCACGTGTGATAATATCATTGAATCGAAGGTGAAATCATATATAGATGAATGTTATATCATATATACAGAATCATTAAAATTTTAAATTTATTATTTTCATTAGTTTTATACATTTTTATACACATCCAAAAAAATGATGTGTTTGAATAACAAACAACACCACTACGTGTAGACGGTAAGCCATACGTATGCACATATGGTGACTATTCCGTTTATAGGATCGATATAAAAATGAATATGGTTGTACCATATATATAATAAAATCAAATTATTTAGATGATGATTGATTTATTATTTTAGAATGGAAACAACAATGAAAGAGGATGTGGAAGAAGGAAATAACCTGAAAGAGGTGATGAAATATTTACCTCTTTTTCGGGTTCTTTTTCTTAACTTGATCAAAAGGGCTCTTTAGGATGGATTTTTGTACAATGTAAGGCCACATGGATGAATAGAGGAAATAATGGAAGATATGTGGGCATGGGTTGGCCGAGCCAAAAGGCTTTAGAGGTGTGAAATTAAGAAAAGGGAAATTCCCTTTTATAAGAGAGATGGGGGTCAATTTCGGAAAATCTTGAAATATTATTTTATAAAAAATCATTTTCGTTTTTTAATGGCCCCAAAATAAATTATTTAAAGGATATGGTGGGTATGGGTTTCAAATATCTCTACCAATATGTTTTAGATAGGTTTAGGTCATCATATTAGCCTTATCATTTAGATTTAACTCTTATTTAAATAGTTTTACATTTACCTTGTCTCTCTGTATTTTTATATTATATGGTTTATAAACATACTATAAAAATCCATATAAACCCCATGTGGTTCACTATTAATATATATAACCTTATCTATGTCCTTTTTCTGATCATTATATTATCATGAATATTATATCAATTAATAATATAATATTTCTTTTAAAACACTATTATATAAATTTTAACACTATTTTGTTTTTTAATTTTTTGAAATCCATAAAAACATTATCACTTAAATTAATTTTTTTAACCAACCCTATAATGTAATATAAACCTAGAAAATTAGTGTAACTCATAAAATTATCAATTTACATTTATTTGGATATTTATTATTTCAATTATTTTAATATATCACTAATAAGATAATTACTGCATCATATTTGTGTCATAAAAATAAATTAAATTAATTAATATCTACAAATTATAAATAAAATACCATTATGTAAGTAATAATTTCATCTTTATAATTAATATTTATAGTGTAATTTTAATCTTATGTATCCCTAGATTAAAAATAGTTTAGTTATTAAACATTGAATTTAACTCTTTAAACACTTCTTTATATAAAATAATAATAAATTTATAATCTAATCCATGTGGACAAAATAGCATCATATTTTATTCCTTAGGTTGTTTTTGGTTGAATAATAATTATCCAATATAAGTAATACATGTGTCAGGGTAATTAAGTTTCCATTTTTACCCTTAATTACCCTATTTACTTTTAACTATGGTAAATAAATGTCAAAAGATATTATTCACCAAAAATTATTTTCATCTTTTTGATCCACATTTTACTTGCTAATATTAACCGTTTCTATTGGGTTTTTTAAGTTCAACTCATAGAAGTGGTAAAATAATGTTTTATACATATTTTAAAATGCTCCTAGTTGGTGGGTAAAAGATGGTAATAGTTCGTTAAACTTTTATATATCTAAAATTATCATAAAATGACGTCAATATACAGTCTTGCTAAATGTTCAAGTGTTAAATATTCTCTTATTGCAAGAAAATGAGATGAATTGGTATGAAGATCAAAAATGACCCATATTGAAACATTAATTCTAGGAGTCTTTGGTATCCCCATTAGAAATTCCATCATAATATGATCACATTTCTGCTCAGGAATGGGAAGAGGTTGCAGGACTCCTCTAGGATGTTGCCTTCTAGCATTCACTTGTTGACAAACCATACATCTTGACACCATATCTGCAATCTCCCTCTTCATGTTGTCCCGCCAGAAATGTTCCTTCAAATCTCTATACATCTTGGTGCTCCCAGGGTGTATATAATAATTAGATCTTTGAGCATCATCCAACAATTCCGTTTTTAGATATAGTATATCAAGAACACAATGTCTATTCACAAATTTCAAAATTCCATCTTCATATATGAAGTCACTCAATCACCCAAAATTCACCACATTAAACATCTTTTGAAATTCTTTATCATCAGTCTGAGAACACTTTATCATTTCTTGTAAATATGGTTTGGTAACCATTTAAAAAAGTATTGATGTTTAATCTTCCATGGATATTCCCATATCCGTCATTACTCGGTCCATTAAAATAGTATTTCTTTCTACACTCATATTGTTCAAAAATACATGATCCTTTCTACTCAAAGCATCTTCCAACTTATTTTCCTTTCATGGGTGGTAGAGTATACTGATATCATAATCCTTAAGTAGTTAAAGCCATCTCTATTTAATAATGCTGAGTTATTTGTGTGATAAAATATACTTTAAACTCTTGTGACCAGTATAAATCTCACATTTTTCACCATAAAGATTGTGTCTCCATTTTTTCAGAGAAAATATTAGATCTCCTAACTCATGGTCATGAGTGGGATAGTTTTGTAATGAATTTTTAGTTGTTTTGATGCATATAAAATTAGACTATCATTCTACATAAGGATGCATCCAAGTAAATTCCTTGAAGCATCTCTCTAAATAACAAACCCATCATTATTTGATGGTATAGTCAAGATTGTTGTGTTGACTAATATTCTCTTCTGTTCTTGAAAACATTATTCACACACTTTGGTCCAAAAAAAATTAACCCCTTTTCGTGTGAGCTTGGTTAATGGGTTTGGACATCGAGCAAATTTTTGGACAAAATGCCGATAATAACATGCTAAAACAATAAAAATACATACCTCAGTCATACTAGTTAGTTCTGGCCATTCTTGGATTGCCTTGGTCATTTAAGGATCAATATATATTACATCTTTAGAGACAAGATTTCCATGAAAAGAAATCTCCTACAGACAAAATTCACACATGCTAAATTTCCCATATTACTCACTTCATCTAAGAGTCATTACGATAATGCATTAGTGATTTTCATGATCTTTGTAGATATTTTAGTATACCAAAATATCATCAATAAGTACCATTGGATAAACATTATGAATCCATTAAATTACTTACCACCACATCTTTTGGAGATTCATCCACAACAGTAGTGATCACATATGCATGGCCTTGCTCCCTGGTCCTTTTCTAAGGTAAGTTCTCTTGGTGCACATGACATTGATTTTCATAATTACCATTTTCTCTACAATTTTACCATTCAATAGCCTTCTTCTTCCCCTTTCAAACACAATCTTGGTGGCCTTTTTCACCACAATTGTGATAGAATACCATTCCCTTCAGGAAAGTACCAGAGTGTTTCTTCCCTAATTTACCACAGGATTGATATTTAATTTTTCCCTTCTTCATCTTATTTCCATTTCTATAGTGTTTATAAGATCTCTACTTTTCTTTCTTTACTTCAAATTCATAAGACCTAGAGAATTCAGTTTCTATCCTGAGATCACATGAGAAAATATCTTCGTAAGATGAGATGGATTGTGAGCATAACTCTCAAAGAAGAATTGGTTTTAACCTATCAAATAATTGATCAATATTATTCATTGGGTTACATAAATAACCTACTCCATGTCTTTCTAGCCTTGAATTGTTAGGCTTATATTTCACGAATTTCTCATCCTCCTTTTTCCACAGTCTTAGAAAATGTCTTTCTATATATACTCTATAGTCACGAGGAAAGTATTTCTTTAATAAAATCTCTTTAAACTCCTTATATTCCATGTTCGATACTTCTTTCCTTTGTGTTTTGGATTAATTTACTACATTGATCTCCATCTCCCGTGAGGCAATAAACTACCATAAAAACATTATAACTTTTTCTAATCCCTAAATCAGCAAATATTTTTATTAGGAATTTATCCATTGCTCAAATACTAATATATTTTTACACTCATTTAATGTTGTTGGTTGTTGCCTCATGAAGCGGTCTAACATTGATTATCCATGTTGTAGATCAGGGTGCTCCATATGGGTAAGGTTATTATTCCTAACCTGAGCGAGTTTCCTCTGTATGGTGATAACATGATCATCACCATTTTCTTCTCCAGCTCTACTATAATTATCTTGAGTATGAGGGAAATCCCCACATGGATTACCTGCATTGATATGGTTTTCATTCCTTCCACTAGAGACCATTTCTAATAAATGGAATACACTAGATTAGTTTATAAATCTCTATACAAAATTCCAAGATTGTAAAACACTTAACATGAAGAGACCCTATGCTTTACGTACATGGACATTACATTACTTTAGTAGAATACTTAATACATAACAAAAACACACACACAAGGACAGTAATAGTTTAGTGTCTTTGGAAACTTGGAACATAATCATCTAATCATGTTAGAAGATCATCAAAATCTCCCATAAAGATCTTCCCCTTTGTTTCTTACCTAAATCATTTCTTTATATCCTGGGGAAAACAATACATAAAAGGGTGAGCTCAAATTCTCAGTAAGGGTAAAAAAAGAAATATCAATCACATCATATTCATAAGAATATAATAATTTGGAAATATTACCCTGCAAAAGAGATCATAATTTCATTACATGGGATAAATAATGGTAGTGAAATGTAATCACAATACTCATAACATAAAACATGAAGCTTTGTGGAATACACACATAATCACAGAGAATCATTTCTTATTAGTCAAGACCCATTTCCAAGACTATCTTAGTGGACAAAGTCCATTTCTGAATTGAATTCATTCCTCATTTCAGTCATGTTTCACTGAACCTGTTTAACTTGTCGTTACAGCCATGTCTATCTCATGAGATATAAAATCTTTACCCAATGAATTTGAGGGAGATATAGGTCCCACCCATCTCATAATGATACCATTCTTATGTGTCCCATAAAATCATAATCCATACATCATATCATTACCCATGTAATAAAAATGGGATTCTTAAACATCATGACATCATAAAACAATTCATATAAGATAAAGGAATTCATAAAAATAATTCCATCACAACATAATCAAATCAACGTAATAATAGGGAAAGAAACAGAATCCTTTATTATCTTATATGGAAAATAATTCTGATAAAACACTTGAACTCCATTCTTGAGGGAAATATCCTTTCTACTTCAAAAACACTTTTCCTTTCTTAACATGTCATACAATTCTAAACTAATAGAAGTATATTAAAAATAAACTTGAAAACATGTAAAGGAAGCTTCTTGGAAATAGTGTTTTAAAAATCCATTCATTTCGTATAAGTAAAAAAAACATTCTTCTCGTACTTTTTTTTGGAAACGTCAAAAAAGTACCTCGTATGAAAAACGACATAAGATTCATTTCCTATCTTTTAATAAAAAATCACCGAAGGTTAAAATTGGATTTAAAAAATTGTATGTGGATGTAAATAATATTACATATTGATGAAACATGGATGTGGATGATAAAATACACCCCATTAAATTCCAATGTATAAACAATCTCGGATAAAAATGAGATTGTGATATTTCCCTTACCTTAGGTCCGATTTGCTTCGTAAGTGTCCGAACCTCCTGTATAATTATTTAAATAATTTAATTGTCTTATTCCGGAATAATACTCATTGTTATGATATCATATATGGTCATATTCATAGCTTCTTATTAGTAATATTTCATTGTTACTTGTTATTTGGGTGTTTATTGCTTTTTGTTCTTATGCGTGTTTTGTTGAATAAATTCTTATTCTTATTTTAGTTTATAGAAACCTAATTTACATAATGTTATTAGTGTAATATATATCATATTATTTCACTCAATTCATTTATGTAATAATTATGTAATGATAATCATTTAGAACGAGTCGCATCACATTGTGGAGACGGTATTCCGTACGTACGCACGAGTGATGATATCATTCCCATGATCGTGGAATTTGTATTGGAGTCTATGTATACTATTTCAGAATCAATATCACTTTACAATAATCATATATATTTATTATTTAAGCCATTACAACCATCCAAGTAAGGTGGTGGTGGAAAATAGATTACACCACGGCGTGGAGATGGTATTCCGAACGTACGCACACGCGGTGATTTCGTTTTCCGTAGGATGGATAGATGGTGAAATTGGGTTGTTTCATACTTATAATAACATATCATTATATGAGTGATACTGATGTTATTACTTCATAATGAAACAACTAAAGAAGAAGAAGTGGAAGAAGAAATAAAGCTGAAAGAATCGGTAACGGACATTACCTCTTCTTTGAAGCACTTCTTTGAGTCCTCCTTTTAGGGCACTAAAATTGGTCATTGAAGAAGACCAGAACCTCTAGGATATCTCTAGGGAATTGTAGAGAAGAAATTGGCAGGGGTTGGCCGAGCTTGAAGGCTCAAAGTGGTGTGAGGAAGAGAGGGAGGAGGTTCCCTTTTATAAGGGAGGAGAGGGGCACCTTTGGAAAGACAAAAAATATTATTTTATTATAAAGCCATATTCGGTTTTAAATAGCTCCAAATTGATTAATTTCGAAGCTTAGGTGGGGATGGGTTGAAATACCCTCATCCCATAGAATTTGGACAAGTTTAGTATACTATTTTAACCTTATCATTTAGATTTAACTTTAAGTTAGATAATTTTACTTTTACCGTGTCTTTTTGCGTTCTTACACTATAAGGTTATTAAACATAATATAAGAAACAAAACGAACCCCAAGTAGTTTATTATTAATATATTTAACCTTATCTAATTCATTTGGACAAAACATAGATTTTTATGAATAAAATAACGATTAATAATATAATAATTATTTTAAAAACTATTTTATATCAATTTTGACACTATTTAGTAATTGATTTTTTTGAAACTCATAATAGAATGAATAGTTAAAAAAAGTTATTTAAATGAATACTAACATGTTATATTAACCTATAAAATTAGTGGAATTAATATTAAGTCTCAAATTTCATTTATTTGGGTATTTATAACATTAATTATGTCAATATTTCATTAATAAGATAATCACTGCATCATCATTGTGTCATAAATAAATTAAATTATTTAATGTCTAAATATTACAAATAAAATACCATTATGTAGGAAATCGTTTTGGGTTTCTAATGAATATTTATAGTCGAATTTATCTTATGTATAACCCTATATTAAAAATGATTTACTTATTAAACATTGATTTTAACTATTTTAACCATTCTTTAAATAAATTAATAATAAATGTCCTAATCTAATCCAAGTGGGCCTAAATGGTAATATTTTATTTCTAAGGTTGTTTTTTGGTCGAATTACACTTACCCAATATAATTAGTACATGTTATAGGGTAATAATAATATCATTTTTACCCTTAATTACACTATTTACTTTTAACCATGGTAAAAAAAGTAAAAAGTTACTATTCACCAAAAATTATTTTCCTCTCATTGAACCACATTTTACTTACTGACATTGACCGTGTCTCTCAGATTTTTGACATTCCATTCACTAAAGCGGTAAAATTATGTTTTATGTAAATTTTCAAATTCTCCTACGAGGTGGGTAAAAGACGGTGAAAAGTTCAATGAAATTTTTATATATCTAAAATTATTATAAAATTACTCCAATGAATTACATTGAACATATATAGTTATTATGTATCAATTTTGACCTAAAATAAATTTAAATACACTAAATAATTATTTAAATAAAATGTCAGTTTTTAAATAGTAACCCAGTGTTTTCACTATTCATCAAAAATTGAATGTTTTCATAAAAATACCAACATTTCACCCTAGGCTAATTTCAATATTCTGAATCCAAAAATGAAGTCCATTTTCCAAAATAAAATTTATAAACTTTCAAAAAGTGGGTATTACAATTCATAACTGCTACTTTTAATAAAATTTTAATAGCATATCATTTTTTAGCGAAACACGGTATTGCGTACAACACACGCTATCGTGGAAGGTCTCACTTCCGTTTAATGCAAACCAATTCAGGGATGCATGTTGTGCAAGATCCTTTTTTTGTAGCTTACAACACAAGACATTAATGAAATAAAAAATAATATTTTTCACAAAATCTTGGGGTGTTACATTCTACCCCACTTAAAATGAATTTCGCCCTCGAAATTCATCGGGGTTATAAATGGTTTACTACTCGAAAGTTTCTTTAATAGAAACCCACATTGTAAAAAGGAATACCAAAACTTGGCTTTAAAAACTAATGTTTGAAACGTAACGGTTACCCAAATTAAATAATCACTGGGTTTCCACATAGAAGAACATAGGTGAAAAAATGGATTTCAAAGAGAAATATAATCATCATGTTCTGATGGAGAGTGGTAGAGAACATGGCTATGAAAAATCCAACAATCACAAAGCCATAAATTTGTGATGATCTAGGGTACCATCTGATTCATCGGATATAAGGGAACTAGGAAATCATTTTTGGTTTTCAAGATCATTTCCCTAAATTTGAAGAATTTGAATTAGAATAAATACTTACTTTATTTTGGTACAATCTCACTGTTGTTCGTGGTTTGAACAATTTCCACTTCATCTCTTAAAGAAATGAAGATGAATTTGTTATTCATTAAGTGTTAATAGATCATGTGATATAATGATGTGTCATTCCATCTGTTCCAAACAAAAGGTTATCAAATGTTATCAAATATACAAAAGTCCAACTATAGTGTGGTTAATCGTATACGATTCCAAGAAAGAACTTATACTTCATATATCATACCGCGTAATAAAATAAAACTAGTTTCTACTAACCAGGGACTTACTGTAGGCCAGTGGTAGGCGATAAAGGCCAGTCACACTTCGGTTGTGGGTTCGATTCCCACAGCCTTGTCCGACGCAATGGGTTGTCGCCCGTCCTGTAGGTTTTCCTTTTTCTAAAGCTATATTACTATATCATCCCATGAATAATATCAAAAAATGTTCTATACTTAAACAATACTATCTTATGTCCAACATAATCCATTCCAACCATTAGGCATATCTAAAATACATCGGTCTAAGTTCATAGTATAATGAAAATGATTACTTGAAATGTCACATAACAATCACGTGAATTCCATCATTTATCCCCCATATATCATAAGATATATCTTGTTGGTCAAATTAAAAACATGTGAATACCTTAATAATGTGTTCTCTTGAAGAATGAATACCCATTGAAACATATTGAAAACATGAATGCAGTTTAAAGTTAACACATTCCACGAACCAAAATCCTCAAAATTCATTATACTCAAACCATGATATCACTTAGTCCTTATATCAATCATGAGCTCGTGAATACAATCAAACATCTCATTATCTTCTTATCCCTTCATTATGTGCATATCATCTAATTACCAAAAATATATCAATCAATTTCCATGGTAACCAGTACCATAAAATTATTGAAAACCACAATAGACCAATACATAAATATTCCAATATTCCATGACATTATTTTTGAATACCATTACATAAACACTAAATCATTCCACCACATCGTTTTCATATTCAACATAACCAATAATGATCACATGTGACTTCCCTTTGTCCTTTGCCTTATGTGGTTTCTCATGTCGATCATCATTAACCCTTGGATTAGGGCATTGATTATAATAATGCCCCATTTCATTGCACTTGAAGCATTGAAGTGTTGTTAGTGCGTTCTCTGCAGTCTTTTATTTATTCACACCATTAGAAACCCTTTTTCCATTACTTTGTAACTCAGCTACTCGATGACCTTATTTTCCACACTTCAAACATTTTCTAGTCCCTTTAAGACAATCTCCACCATTCTTCTTTCCACACTTTGAGCATAAGGAAACATTCATCTTCTTTTCACCATTATTCTGAGATTTCTCCTTGAACTCCGTCTTTCTTTTCTTGTCAAAACCATGAGATGGATATGTAACACCAACATCAATTTCTACCTTAATAGCACAACACACAATTTCTTCATAGCTACTGAAGTATCTTATAGCTAATGCCCTTCGAGGATTTGGTTTTAAGCCACTGAATAATCGATCAAATTTTCTTTCAGGTTGGATGATAAAGCCAGATGCATACCTTTCAAGCCTTGTAAAATTCTCTTCATATATAACAACAGATTAATCATCCTTTTTCTTTATTTCGATAAACTCCTTCTCCATCTTTGTTCGGAGAATACGAGGGAAGTACTTATTGAAAAATAAGTTCTTGAACTCGTCCCATTCCATGGACTAAATTTCATCTCTTGGCCTCGTATTCTTGATTAGATACCACCATTGATCAGCATCACCTTCCAAACAATATACTGCTAAGATGAATTTATCATGTTCAGAACATTGATGAACTAAAAATATCTTTTCAGTGGTATTGATCCATTGTTCACCAACAAGTAGATCAGGAGACCTACTAAAAGAAGGTGGGCGTTGCCTCATAAAGGACTCAATAGAATATTGTTCCCTTATCTGCTCATATGGAAGTACAGAATGATTCATATATTGTGTAAGTATAGAAATAAGATTTTGCACTCCATCTCCCATAACATTGGTTTTTTCAGGAGGACAATCATTGCATCGTCCATTACATTGATCAATACGGTTCCTTCGGGTTCCAACCATCTTCTAAAACCCAAAAAGAATAGCGTGAGAGGCAAAAATCACGCTAGGGAAGAAACATAATAAAGGGGGAGTACCATAAATATCTAACAACTTAGGTTTAATATTAAGATGGTTAGTGAAATTCTAGGACTATAACATATACTTAACCTTAGGGACATCCCTAGACATACCTTAGAAATATCTCTAGGGATCTCACTAAAGTTCTCGCATCCTAGTTTCCAAAGGACGACTAAACCTTTCCTCTGATACCAACTATTGAGACCCTAAGATTGACATACATGGACATTACATTACTTTAGCGGAATACTTAATACATAACATAAACACACACACAAGGACTGTAATAGTTTACTGTCTTTGGAAACTTGGAACATAATCTTCTAATCATGTTGAAATATCTTCAACATCTCCCATAAAGATCTTCCCCTTTTTTCTTACCTAAATCCTTTATTAATATCTTGGGGAAAAGAAAACAGAAAAGGGTGAGCTCAAATGCTCAGTAAGGGTAAACAAAATAAATATCAATCACATCATATTCATAAGAACATAAATTTTTTGAAATCTTACCCTGCAAAAGAGATCATAATTTCATAACATGGGATAAATCATGGTAGTGAAATGTAATCACAATAATCATAAAATAAAACATGATTCTTTCTGGAATACACACATATTCATAGAGAATAATTTCTTATTAGTCAAGACTCATTGCCAAGACTATCTTAGTGGAAAAATTCCATTTTTGAACTGAGTTCATTCCTCGTTTCAGTCCTGTTTCACTGAACAGGTTTAACCTTTCATTCCAGGAATTATTATCTCATTAGACATAAAATCTTTACCCAATGCATTGGATGGAGATATAGGTCTCACCCTTCTCATAATGATACCATTCTTATATGTGCCACAAAATCATAAACCATACATCATAGCATAACCTATGTAATAAAAATGGGATTCTTAAACATCGTGACATTATAAAACAATTCATATAAGATAAGGGAATTCATAAAGATAATTCCATCACAACATAATCAAATCAATGTAATAATAGTGATATAAACCGAACCCTTTATTATCTTAGATGGAAAATAATTTTGACAAAACACTTGAACTCCATTCTTGAGGAAAATATCCTTTCTACTTCAAAAACACTTTTCCTTTCTTAACATTTCATACAATTCTAAACTAAAAGAAGTTGATTAAAAATATACTTGAAAACTTGTAAAGGATGCTTCTGGGAAATGATGTTTTAAAAATACATTCATGCCGTATATGTTAAAAAAACATTCTTCTCATACTTTTGTCGGAAAAGTCAATAAAGTACATCGTACGAAAAACGGCAAAAGATTCCTTTCATATCTTTTACTAAAAACACACCGAAGGGTAAAATTGGATTTAAACAATTGTAGGTGGATGTAAATAATCTTAAAAATGGAGGAAACATGGATGTGGATGATAAAATACACCCCAGTAAATTCCAAAGTATAAACAATGTCGGATAAAAATGAGATTGTGATATTTCCTTTACCTTAGGTCCGATTTGGTTCGTAAGTGTCTGATCCTCCTGTATAATGATTAAATAATTTCATTGACTTATTCTAGAATCATACGCATTGTTATGATATCATATATGGTCATATTCTTAACTTCTTATTAGTAATATTTCATTGTTACTTGTTATTCGGGTGTTTATTTCTTTTTTTTTCTTATGCGTGTTTTGTCGAATAAATTCTTATTCTTCTTTGAGGTTATAGATACCTCATTTACAGAATGGTATTAGTGTAATATATATCATATTCATCCACTCAATTCATTTATGTAATAATTATGTATTGAAAATCATGTAGAACGAGTCGCATGACATTGTGGAGACGGTATTCCGTACGTACGCACGATCGATGATAACGTTCCCATGATCGTGGAATTATATTGGAGTGTATGTATACTATTTCAGAATCAATATCACTTTACAATAATCATATATATTCATTCCTTACACCATTATACGCATCCAAGTAAGGTGGTGGTGGAAAATAGATTACACCACTGCGTGGAGAAGGTATTCCGTACGTACGCATGCGCGGTGATTTCGATTTCCATACGATGGATAGATGGTAAAATAGGGTTGTTTCATACTTATAATAACATATCATTATATGAGTGATACTGATGTTATTACTTCATAATGAAACAACTAATGAAGAAGAAGTGGAAGAAGAAATAATGTTGAAAGAATCGGTAACGGACATTACCTCTTCTTTGAAGCGCTTCTTTGAGACCTCCTTTTAGGGCACTAAAATTGGTCATTGAAGAAGACCAGAACCTCTAGGATGTCTCTATGGAAGTGGAGAGAAGAAATTGTCAGGGGTTGGACGAGCTTGAAGGCTCACAGTGGTGTGAGGAAGAGAGGGAGGAGGTTCCCTTTTATAAGGGAGGAGAGGGGCGCCTTTGGAAAAACCAAAAAAATTATTTTATAATAATGCCATATTCGGTTTTAAATAGCTCAAAATTTATTTATTTATAATATAAGGTGGGTATGGGTCGAAATCCTATCATCAAATTGAATTTTTACAAGTTTATTTTACTATTTTAACCTTATCATTTAGATTTAACTTTAAGTTAGATAATTTTACTTTTACCGTGTGTTTTTGTGTTCTTACACTATACGGTTAATAAACATACTATAAGAAGCCAAACGAACCCCAAGTTGTTTATTATTAATATATATAACCGTATCTAAGTCATTTGGCAGATCCTTAGATTTTTATGAATAAAATATCAATTATTAATATAATATTTTTAAAAAAAACTATTTTATGTCAATTTTGACACTATTTAGTAATTGATTTTTTTGAAACTCATAACTGAATGATTAGTTCGAAAAAAGTTAATTAAATGAATACTAACATGTCATATTAACCTATAAAATTCGTGGAATTCATAAAAAGTCTCAAATTACATTTATTTGGGTATTTATAACATCAATTATGTCAATATTTCATTAATATGATAATTATTGCATCATCTTTGTGTCTTAAATAAATTAAATTATTTAATGTCTAAAGATTATAAATAAATTACCATTATTTATGAAATATTTTTATCTTTTTAATGAATAATTATAGTAAAATTTATCTTATGTATAACCCTATATTAAAAATGATTCACTTATTAAACTTTGATTTTATCTATTTTAACCCTTCTTTAAATAAATTAATAATAAATGTCCTAATCTAATCCATGTGGTCCTAAATGGTCATATTGTATTCCTATGGTTGCTTTTGGTCGAATTACACTTATCCATTAGAATTAGGACATGTTTGAGGGTAATAATAATATCATTTTTACCCTTAAGTACCCTATTTACATTTGACCGTGGTAAAAAAAGTAAAAAGTTACTATTCACCAAAAAATATTTTCATCTCATTGAACCACATTTTACTTACTGACATCAACTGTGTGTCTCGGATTTTTGAAATTCCATTCACTAAAGCGGTAAAATTCAGTTTTATGTAAATTTGCTAATTTTCCTAGGAGGTGGGTAAAAGACAGTGAAAAGTTCAATGAAATTTTTATATATCTAAAATTATTAAAAAATTACTCCAATGAATTAAATTGAACATATATAGGTATTATGTATCAATTTTGATCTAATATAAATTTAAATAAATTAAATATTTATTTAAATAAAAATTCGGGTTTTAAATAGTAACCCAGTGTTTTCACTATTCATCAAAAAGTGAAAGTTTTCCCAAAAATACCAAAAATTCACCCAAGGCTAATTTCGATATTCCGAATCCAAAAATGAAGTCCATTTTCAAAAATAAAATTTATAAAATATCAAAAAGTGGGTATTACTATTCATAATGGCTAGTTTTAATAATATTTTAATAGCATATCGTTGTTTAGCGAAACTCGGTATTGCGTAGAACACATGCTACCGTGGAAGGTCGCTATTCCATGAAATGCAAGCCAAGTCAGGGATGCAAGTTGTTCAAGCTCCTTTTGGTGCAGCATACAACACAAGACATTAATAAAATTAAAAGGTATATTTTTCGTAAAATCTTGGGGTGTTACATAACTTAAATTGAACAGTTTATGGATATAATCCATAATCATAAAAATCTTATCTTTGAGGAAGTATATACTCATAAAACCATCATAATGGTTTGTAATTAAAATCAAAATTATCCTACGCATATCCCCCAGAAGTGTTGTAACCAAGAGTGTAGGGAGGCCCGATGTCGTATACTAGTTCCCGTTCAAGTCTGGATCATAACAATGTTTTTGGGTTTTATCCCTATGTACATCTATTCCAGATCCGCCACTACCTACTCATATTTATAATGGGATTTATTGATTTTAAAAATCACAAAATCTCTATAGTACGAAAATTATTTGATGTTCTTCAATAATAATCTACAAAGTCTATATTTGGGTAACACGCTCTAATAAGAGTTTTACTAAATCTGGCATCCAAGGTTTCTACTAAACACCCTCTGATACCAACTGTAACACCCCGAACCTAGTTACAATGAGTCAGTACGTTATTACATAACCTTTCCATGCTATAAGGAATCGTGTCGTGAAATAACGATTAGTGTAGAAGCCTTGGAATTACTAGATAAATTCCTAAGTAGTACATTACTTCATGAACTAAAAACAAAGACAAAATTTTGTCCCCTTTTGAACACACTTATATCATTAGCCTATCCCTGTAGGTCCACTATAAAATTCTTCTTCACATCCTGGGAAAAATAAAACATTGAAAGGGGTTAGCTCAGATGCTCAGTAAGGACAGCAGTATAGTGTAATCTTTCATTAATAATCATAATCATTTAAGGAAATGTATAAGAGTAAAACAAAATCCTTTTAAACATAAACTTCAGAATAATATGGAAATTGTAAAATAAAATAATTCCATTAACTAATTCAAATGGATATTGTAAAAGTCTAATAATAACATGGAATACCAATACCCACTTTCATAATGATGGAATGCATAATGCTGGACTTCATAACCACATATTAAAGGCCTTATGCCATGATTATATATAATTTTTTGTCAAGGCCTTGTGCATAGAAACTAGTTTGTCTCAATAGACATTACGATACATCGAGATTCTATAGAAGTCTCCACCTGTCACTATGTATAATTAATTCCTCATATAAAATCGTTAAAATATAACATAAACATTCGTATTATAAATAGAAAAATAAATGTCAATAATTTGTCCATAAACAATGAATTTATTAGAAATAACACATCCATAGTAAAACATATCACATAACTTTCAATATAATATGGATTATTTGTATCATAATAATACAACCTCAATCATGCTAAAAATCCATCAATGGATGTTGACATAGATGAAATAAAAATTATTTTACAGAAATATCTCTTTCTATTTTGAAATTATTGAAATGTCATATAATTTTAAAAGAAACCATTTATTTTGAAAATAGTCTTATATTATTTTGTTTGAAGATTTTATGATTATATAATGATGGAAAATATCCACACCCACTGTCTAAGTTATAAAATATATTCCTACCATAATTTTTTAGAAATTGTCATAAAGTACCTTGTTTGGAAAACGACATAAAGATTCATTTCAATACATATATGGTTAAATAAGGGTATAAATGAATTTAACCCATTTTATATTAAGTAGTAAAAGTGGTTTGAAATAATGTTTTATGAAAACATGGATGTGGATGATAAAGAGGACCCAGTAGATACTTACGTAAAAACTACCTCGGATAATAAAGAGATTTTGAAATTAACCCTTAACATGTACTTTTTATTTAGTCAATGTTATATTAACTTACTGTATAATATTTAATAAATTTTTATTAAATTATAAAAGAACTATATACATAAATATTATGTGAAAATTGATCTTATAATATTTCATTGTTATTAATATTTTAGTAGTACAATCATTTTGGGGGTTAAATGATTCATTTTCCTTTATATGTTTGGCTATGAAAGCCATGTTTTTCATGGATAGGATGTATTTGATTTATTAAAATAATGATATTATTTTCATAAATATTTTTTTTAATCATCAAATGAAAATTATTATGGGATGATAAGTATGGGGAATGAATCTAATCACGTTCATGGAGACGATAAGCCGTAAGAACGCATGAGCGATAATATCATTCAATTGAAGGTGAAATGATATATAATTGAATGTTATATAATATAAATGAATCATTAAAATCTTTTATTTTTATTTACATCAGTTATATTCATTACTATACCCATACAAAATAATGATGTGTTTGAATAACAAATTACACCACGACATGGAGACGGTAAGCCGTACGTATGCACATATGGTGAATTTTTCATTTATAGAATGGATAGAATAAAAAATATAGTTATACCATATTTATAATAACAAAATTTTATATAGAATATCCTAGATTTATTATTTTTGAATGGAAACAACAAATAAAGAGGAATTTTAAGAAGAAATTAATTTGAAAGAGGTGATGAAATATTTACCTCTTCTTCAAGTTCTACTTTTTATTTTAATCAGAATTGATTCATAGTTTGGCTTTCTTTCCAAAGTTAGGCCTCTAGGATGAATAGATTAAAGTTGGGAGGATATTTAGGTAGGGGTTGGCTGAGCCAAAAGGCTTTGGTTGTGTGAAATTAAGATAAGGGGATGTGCCCTTTTATAAATGAGGTGAGGGCCACTTTAGTAAAAACATGAAATATTATTTTATAGTAAAATTATTTTCGGTTTCTAATTGCTCAAAAATGAATTTTTTAAAGGATATGGTTGGGATGGGTTAAAAAACACTCAACCTGTAGGTTTTAGACTTATTTAGGTCATCATATTAACTTTAGCATTTATATTTAACTCTTTGTTAAATATTTTGACATTTACCATGTCTCTTTGTATTATTATATTATATGGTTAATAAACATACATTAATAATCTAATAGAACCTCATGTGGTTTATTATTAATAAATATTACCTTATCTATGTCCTTTCTCCAAGCCATAGTTTTTTAGGAATATTATATAATGTAATAATATAATATTTTTTATAAAAAACTCAATTATGTCAATTTTGAAACTATTTAGTATTTAATTTTTTTGAAACCCGTAGAAACACTATCACTTCGAATTAAAATTTATTTTACCAACCCTAAAATTTCATATTTACCTTCAAAATTAGTTGAATTTATCATAAGTGTCAATTTAGTTTTTTGTGGATATTTATAATATCAATTATTTTAATATTACATTAATAAGGTAATTACTGCATCATAATTATGTCATAAATAAATAAAATTATTTAATGCATAAAAATAATAGATAAAATACCATTACATAAGAAGTATTTATATCTTTAAAATGAATAATTATTGTTGAATTTATATTTTTTGTAACCCTATATTGAGAATATTTTAGTTATTAAACATTGAATTTAACTCTTTTAACTCATGATTAAATAAAATAATAATAAATTTACTAATATAATCCAAGTCAACTAAATTGGATCATATTTTATTCCTAGGGTTGATTATTTTCTAATTATACTTATACAATATAATTAAGACAAGTGATAGGGTAATTCAGATATCATTTTTACCCTTAATTACCCTATTTATTTTTAGTCGTGGTAAATAAAAGTCAAAATTTATTGTCCACCAAAAAATATTTTTATCATATAGAATAAAATTTTACATACTGATATAAACTGTATGTATTATATTTTTTAAATTCAACTCATTGAAGTGGTAAAATTATGTTTTATACAAATTTTTAATTTCTCCTAGGATGTGGGTAAAAGACGGTAAAAGTTCAAAAAAATTATATATCTATGAAACTATTATATAAATACATCAATGAATTATAATCAACATTTATAGGTATTATGTATCTATTTTGATCTAAAATAAATTAAATTAAAATAAAAAATAATTTAAATAAGAAGCCATTTTTAACGAATAACATAAGGTTTTTTCACTATTGATCAAAAATTGGTAGTTTTTTAGAAAAATACTAAAAATTCACCCTAAGCTAATTTTGATATTCGTCATGCAAAAATGATGTCCATTATGAAAGAAAATTTTTTAAAAATTTTAAAAAGTGGGTATTACAATTCATAATGTCTACTTTGATTGTTTGTGGTGTGTTTGAACTCAAAAATACATACAACACAAGATATTGTTTTATTCAAAGTGAAACTTACCATGGAAGCTTATGGTGTTGCAATAAATTTTTGGTTAAACACATTAAGAGAAAATAATTTTATTTCGAGAAAAATATTAAATGTATGTTTGAAGAATATGCGGTAAAATCATAAATATTTTGGGGTTTCCTGTTTTTATTAATATTTTATAAATAATTATACCAACATTTATTATGTAATTATTTAGTTTTAATATTGGTTATTAATTTTATACTTTAGATATTAATGTTATATTTACTCATATGAAATCTTACTCATAGTGGAAATTATCCACTATTTTTCTAATAATTGTATTATTATTTAATAATGGTGGGACAAAGAGAATGTTTTATTTTTGTGGATTAGTTTGATTCCTTGGATGTTAATTTTAGCACTTTTCGAAACAATATTCACCAAGGAAGACCTCATTCAGAGAAAAAAGTGATATAGTGTTGGAAATAGATTAAATTTAAAAATCAAAATGAAAAGTTATTATATATATTTATGTTAATATTATATATGGTAAAGGAATTAATCAACTATAGGGAAATAAACATGAAAAAAAATTCCATTTAATTTTCTATCTGAGAAATCAATTACATTATCACCCATCAAATTGTTCTGATTTGGTAACTATAAAATTTCTCATGACCATGAAATATTTTACTCTCTATTATTTGTTAAGAGTTTTTTTTCTATTCCACATCCATATTTTCACTTAAAACTAATGTCTTCTTATATGGAAAACCCAATTATATTTTACATTTGGTGGACTTTATATTTCCCTTTACCAATTTTAATATGGATTTTTTATTTAAATTTTTTACGATGTGGTATTTCAAGAAATTTTATTAATATTATTATCAATATTATTAAATTAAAAGGCCATAATATATAATGGGTTGGGGGAGAATGTAAAATCTTTATATTATTAATGATATAATATGATAGATAAAATACAATATAGATAACAATGAGCATAAATGAACTAAAAATATTATTATTTAAATATAACAATTATAGCCTAGCTGGATGATTAATGGGTCTGATTATAAATAACCAAATGATGAAATAAATATAATCGTATTACTAAATTTAAATATATTTATTAATTTTATTTAAATTACCACTCAATTTTTATTAAATCCATTTTATTCTGAAGAATCATTTTCTACAAAAATGAGTATTATTTCTCTTCAAGAGGTAATATATAAAGACCCGGAATTTCCATGGGAATTTTTTTTCTTAAATGACATGGAATTTTACAAGTCTGTGAAAATTGAAGATGCTTGATTCCGAGGCCTGGGGACCTGGAATCAATTTTTTATGTTTTTATCAGGTACGTTCAGTAAACGTACAAGTGGGTTTTTATAACATTTTAACTGGTGCTTGAATCTAAAATATGAGGTCACCGTTGAACTCGAAGTGACAGTATTCTCTTAAAAGGACTATCACCTCGACGGAAGTTCGTCAAGAAGAAAATTTAGTTTTTAGAATTTTATAAAAAAGTAATAAAATAATGTGGAAAATACTTTATTTTATTTCAAGCTACAATGTGAGTGATTTTTGGTTGAATCCTCCACATGGGAGTTAGAGGTGAGACCGCCACAACCTAACCTCTCATGAGATGTTTTGTTGGTGCGGTACACCCGAACATAACCTCCCATGAGAGGTTATGATGTGAGGACAACCCGAGACCATAACATCCAATTTGAATAATAGTGTTGGGGACCACACGACCCCTATTAATGGGAGGATAGTTCATCCTCTCAACACTCCCGCATTAATGAGAAACAGACTCTCCACCTTCCCCTTTATTTAAAAGGAGCCAACCCACTTTAATTAATGTTCCAACATATTGAATTAAGTTAGAGGAACATTTTTAATTTAATTATTCCTTATTGAATTATGTACAAACATTAAAATAATAGAAAATCTATTATTTCATGGGAATTTTTCATTTTGTTGGAAGATGAGGAATAAAAGATTATTGGAGAAAGCTGTAAACGGAGAACCATTCTTCCATCAAAGAATTAAGAACTTGTTCTTCCAATGAAGAATTTTGGCGATGGTTCATTTTTGACTTCTACCTCGGACACCTACTGACATGCCCTCTGTAATGTCATCAATGAGCAAACGCAAATCGTGATTTGAGACGTGCAACAGATGTGATGAACAATGACCGAAAAATCATTGGTAGGGGGTTTATTACTTGTCGAATTTGTACATTTTTCTTACCTTCTTCAAAAGATAATAAAGGGTTTTTACATGTTTTATAGATCATCTTCTACTCATGATAATCCAAATGAAGCATCCCTAATCACGGAGGGTGCGAGCCAACCAAACATGGCCCAACATCCTCCATTGATCTCCCTCATCTTGTGACGTTCTATGGCATGTCGACATATCAACGACGAGGTGACAAAGGAGGCAACGACAAAGGCCGTTCTTCCAGCTTCCTCAGCGAATCACGCCACTGGCTCGCATCGGCCTGCCCGCGCCCCCACTGAAGCGCTACCTAGTACCTAGTCGCCTCCCCGCGGTCCCCCGATATCATGCCCGGTGCCCCAGCTGCCTGATTGCGGCCCACGTGAGCACTGCCTAGTGCCCCGCCGCCTGTGACGGCCCCCAGCGCCCTGCCCGGCGAACGGGCTTCCATCCCACAGCCCCCTGGCCCCCTTCCCGGCACCCCGGGCACCTGCCCGCGGCCCCCCAGCACCCTGACCAGTGCCGAGCCACCTGCCCACGGCCCTCCCAGTGCACTGCCTATTGCACAGGCTTCCTGCCTAGGACCCCCCCCCCCCGGCGCCCTGCCTTGACCAGCCCGACCACCCCTGAGCCGGCCTTCGCGCATACCAATTGAGCCTACCACCACCGAGCCAGCCTCTGTGAAATGCGCATGCTCCCGATTGTGCCAACGTTCCAACTCCCTCACTCCCTCTAGGCCGATCAACACCCTCACAATGCTTTGGAACGAACTGGCCCTAAGCCCAGGCCGAACCGCCCCTGCAGTCCGTTGGGCTGGCCCCAACAGACTAGGCCTAACATAGCTACCTAACCCACCCAACGGCTGGGTCGGACCCAATGGGTCTGTCCAGGTCAACCCATTCCAGGTTGGCCAAGTCTGTGTTGGGCTGAGTCTGTCTAACCTTGTCAGACCGGATGCAGGACCATTATCGACCTTGTTACTTCCTTTGGCCGTAACATTGGCACCGGATGACTGTTTGACGAATTTTAAGCGGCCCTGATTTTCTTGGAATGCGACAGTCCCATGAGATTATGCCACTAGGGTCTGGGGTATATTTTTTTATGATACGGTCAGGTTGGATTGTACATGAATCCAACTGATCCCCCATGACTAAAAGGCTATTAAATCACAGACCGGGCGTCTGATCGATGCGCTGTGTCTTGCGTTGAGACCCCGATGATGAGTCAGACCATTGAGATACTTCTTCGTTGGACTTGGTGGTAGTTGACATGTTTATATTTGGCTTGAGGAGAAGACCATCCCGAAATCAAGCATTCTTTGTGGAATCCTTGTGGCTGGCTATGCACTAACGACTGTTCTGGGATCATGTGTTGGTCAGACAGTTATGAATTTTGTTCCTGGATCATGTGTTGGTTTGACAGAATATATAGTCCTAGATAATGTGTTGGTCTGACATCTCTGAAAACTATTCCTAGATCATGTATTGGTCCGAAAGATCTGAATTCTATTCCTGGATCATGTGTTGGTCTGACAGAATAGCTAGTCCTAGATCATTTGTTGGTCCGATAGCTCTGATGACTGTTCTTGGGTCATGTGTTGGTCTGACAGTTCTGACATCTGTTCTTGGATCATGTGTTTGTGCGACATAATAGCTGGTCCATGTTCATGTGTTGGTCTGATATCTCTTATGATTCAGTGGCCTTATTTGTTCTTCTATATCTCTCTACAAAATCTATATACCTGTGGGAGCTGTGTCAGTGACTTCTGTGTTTTCCCCATGATTAAGATGGGCTACATGACAACATACGTATATGTATGGTCATATACCTATGTAATGACTATCCATTGATTTCATACCCTGTGGATTATCCTTGTTGGATTTTGTGGGACATTGATGGTCTCAAGGTCCCTACTGAGTATCGTTATACTCACCTCTGCACGGGCTATGCCCACACCTCGTTGTGTTGTATACAGACGACAGACAGTACTGACCGAGGCTGAGCATTTTAGGACTGGAATGTACCCATATGTGGACCATACAACGTGTTAGTACAAGGAGGAGGCCTCTAGACGTGGAGTGCTGAGGAGGTTGCCTGTACCTACCCTTCAGTTAGGATTTGTGGTGGACGATCCAGGAGCTTCATTCACTTACATCTATTTTTCCATTTTTAGTTGTACATGTACTTTACAGTTTGGCTTAAATTTCCGACCCCTTTTACTTTCCATCACATATTTTGTGTAATTATTTACTTTGTGTTTTCTTCCATCTCATACTATGTTGTGTGTGTTTTCAGTTCATAAAGGCAATGCCTTCATAGTATCAGAGATTTTTTCATTTGGTACTAGTCGCCAGCCCCTGGCATATGGAAGGTTGACTTGGGGTAGTCACAACATGGGTCCCGAGGAATGGGTCATGACATAATAATATAATTTTTTTTAAAAAATTTGTAATTTTAATTTATGATATAAATAACATTATTGAGAACATAATTTTTAAAACAATTGTGTCAAATTTGGTAATATTTCTAATGAAGATGATCTTTTAGTGAATTCATAAAAGTCATATTTTTATTAAAAAGTGAATTATGTTTTAATGTATTTGATTGTAAAAATTATATTTTGTATTAGTTTTCAAATTTCTGTTTGTTTTATTAAATAATGTGATTAACATTTTGGAATTCAATTTAATAATTAAAATAGTTGTTTTTTCACGTAAAACCATTTTTCATCATGTTCTTATAGTTCAATGTCAAAATCAATTCAACTACTTCTATATTCTAAAATTTTAAAAAAAAGATTCCCTATTTTGATGAAGATTTTTTATTTGGACCCCTTTTCTACTCAATATTTTTTTTTACTTTAATAATTTTTTTACATGATTAAGCCTTAATCTGGTAATAAAGGGTTACAAATAATATGTAAGGCCTATATATATACCATAAAATTATGTAAATTTAATTGTAAATCCCATATCATTAATAATAATTAGATAATATGTCATGTGGAATTTTTTTCATTTGGGTGTGATTATGACCATTATAATATTTTATCTAATGAAATGTTGAAAATGTCACATTCCAGTTTTTAATAGATATAATATTTTTAACATGGTAAAAAACATAAGATATTTTTAGTTATAAATATTCATTGTAAAAAAAATTAATTATCTCTGTCATGATATGTTTTTAATTTTTAGTGAAAAAACAACTTGATTACATGCTAACAGAATTCCAATGAAATAATTATTAAATTATTCGAAAAATAAAATGAATTTTCTAAAAAATATTAAAATAAATGTTATTTGGGATAAATATTTTGATACATTAATTTTCTAGATTAGAAAAAAGGTATTTTATGTTATAAATTTTTTTTTCAAATATCATTTCATTGTTTTTAATGTCAATCTAATGAATAGTTCGTAATTTTTTCATTAATGATAATTTATAATAAATAATATAATATAAAGTAACATTAAATACCAAAAAAATCATAAATTTAGAAATTTTATGAGATTGTTGTTTTTAATGTCATAAATTGTCTATTAATAGACCTATTTTCCATATATAGTAACTATAATGAACCTCAATAAGTAATAAATATTGTTGTTGATTTATGGTTGAATATGGTTAACAAGTGTGAAAACCAAACAATACGGATAAAAAACATAAAATTATTCTCCAAAACTTATTTTATTAATGTATTTAGATGGATACCCATCTTATATTTGAATATTTTTATTTTAGGAACATTTAGAGAAAAAATTAATTAATATTAATTTCACATTCAATGAAATTCCATTAGCCCTACCCTCACTCTTAATAATGGGAACCTCTTCATAACATATTTTCCCTCTTATAAAACCATTTCGATATGAAATATTCTTCAAGAAACCCATTTCCAATGTCCGTACTAGTGTTCTAGAGTCTGTATTTATGTGATAATTCCAACCTTACTAGACTTAGTGTGTTATAAATAGATGGATTTTTAATGAAGAGTTATTATTCATAAGTAAGTGTTTCAATTTTACTTATTCATACACCACCATAAAATATTCCCAAACCATTATAACAAACTTAAATAAGTATATTTTAAATAAATATATATTATATATACATATATTAATCTCCGACCTCTATAAAATGGGTAATATATTCATTGTTCTTTGTATGAATAATTACAACCATGTGGACAATGAAATTCATTTTCAATCACCACCACTCACCATTGGTTATATGGTGGATTAATTTTCATATATGACATTAAATAAGTATATATAGTTATTAAAATAGGATATATCATTTTATTTCTTATGTTTCCAGTCCCAAAAAATGGTTACATCATTCGTGCATACGTGTGGACTACCACCTCCACGAAGTGATGTGATCCTTTTTTCATAACTGCCTCACATAGATTTTATAAAGTATAAATTTAAATATTTAATATGATCCTTATGATATAATTATAAATATTTAATGAAAACATATTACATAACTAATTTCTATAATTTTCAATAAAACATGGAAACTTTAATCCTGCATAGGTTTGATCTCCCATAACTATGACTGAATCATAGTTCATTTTTCATATCCATATTGAATAATCATATTTAAAATATAACCAATGTATAAGTATTATATATTTTTCATAATTACTATTATTATAGGATTAAATTATGACCACATTGACCTAATCTAACCTACATAATTCATTCAGTATATATGAACCGAATGTCCTCTAAGTAACTTACATGGATTTAATTGATTAAGTAATTAACTATTTTTAAAATAAATTAAATGATTGGATTTACTATAAGGTATTAAACCATTCAATAGTTCAAAATAAATAAAATGATTTATAAATATTTATTATAGTCATTTTTTCACAAATTCTTTTTTGACTCGTGGTATTTGATTTCATCTCAATTTATTTTTTATGAGACCAATTTTAAAGTTATCCCCCAAATTTACATTATATGGTGTATAAAATTTCATATTTAAAAGTCATATAATTAATAATACAAATTCATTATATTATTTGTTTCAATTTGAATTATTTTATATAGGGTCATTTAATTTAATGTATAATGTGTTAAAATGATTTATAATTATGTGTCCTTTTATTTGGTTTCAATTATTATTTATTGAAATTCTTTTACCATGGTTATATATAAAATAATATATACATTGTTTTACTCAGTTTTTATGTCAATTTTTTGGATTTATAATAATTAAAATTAAAATCTTCATTTATTAATATTTAATTCAATGATTTTATCTTTGTAAGGGTTATTCATTTCAAATTCCATTTTCGTGGGATATATATTTGTTATAGACACCAATATTATTTTATAAGGTGTATATAGTATACCTTTGGCATATAATAACATTAATAACCTTATATTAATGATATTAAATATTTATTTTAACATTATTAATTCATTGGTCTTATGATTGGCATGTTACAAAAGTGGAAAAACATTATGTATCAATCTCATTTCTTTTTATGGTTGTTTATCTTCAATGATCCCATATAGTAAATCATATGGATGTATTCTTGTAAAAAATTATATTTAAGTATAAATTTTTTATTAATATGTTTTAATTGCTGTATTTTTTCTCATTTATTTTCTATACAAACATCAATAATGTCTTTTGAACATGATACCAATTATATATAATTTTTTTAATAAAGAATATTTCTCAACCACAAACATGTTTTACGAATTTATTTGAAATAATTATTTTCTAATAATTTTTTTTCTAACATGAATTACATGATCTCTTAAATTACATTTTACGTATATAAAAATAAATTTCTTAAATATTTTAAAATGTATCTCTTTTTGATCCGCTTACAAAATGATTGAAAAGATTTTTAATATTTATAAAATTTAAAATGGGTATGGATATTTCTTCAATGATAAGAACTTTTATCTTTAAATATTATTTTATATGATTCAAATATAATTTCAAATAAAATAATTTTCACAATATTTTATGAATTGTTAGTTTTTATAATTTTTTTAATGAGAAAACTATATTTTATTCAATAAGGTTTTTAATGATATTTTAATGGTATTTCAAATAATCAATGCCAAGAACCCTTTATTTTTAAATATTATCAACTAGGGATATTTTTTAATTATACAATATTTATAAATTCTCTATGTGGATTATAATTGATATAATACATTTTCTTGGAAGTAATTTCTTTTCCACAATTAATAAGTTTTTGAAAGGAATAATGGATATTTCAATGATTTTTATGATAAAATGAAAGCATTATATAATTAATTTTTTTTATGTCTCATCGGAATTTACAATTATTATTATGTTTGGTTCAATTGTATTCCAATATGTGTAGCACTATTATAAACTAAGGACAGGTGGTTTCATTATATCAAAATATGGGGGTGCTCATTATAGCACTCCAATTAGATGGGTAAAGTGATAGAGTTGACATATTAGGTTTATCCTAAGATATTATTTTAATATACTATGATGGTTATTTTATGTATAAGCATGGTTATTTTTTCATGTTGACTATGTTTGATTAATTCATGTTTTGATGTGTAACTCTTATGGTTACTCATTGTATAATTGTGATGTTTATTCCATGTGTTACCATGAGGGTTAAATTTTAAGTAACAATGATATGCAAATGATGTTTCTAGATAATAAATTTTTTTATAAGTGCATGATGTTGGTTATTAACGATTACTTTGATAAAATTGACATCATAGGGATAATTATTATTTATTCTAATTACCCTTTACTTTTTTAAATATTTATAACATGTTTCATGATTGATGATATATGAGTTAATGAGTTTAACTTTTCTTTATGTTATTCCAATGAAATTTGATTATGTTATTATACACTCAAGGTCATATTATTCCACTAATGAAATGAAATTTGCCATGCATATATATTTCTGTCATAAGAATTTATGATCAATCATCTTATGTTTCATATTTACTGAGTTTATGAAGAATTTTATTAAGTGATTTTAGTCTTGAAATCATTAATATGTTAATAATTTTTTTGGTGAAGTTAAATAATTAATAAGGAATATAAAAATATTGATATTGTTATAATGATACCTTGTTTATTATCATTCTTTACATTTCTGTAAGAGTTTTCATATTTTTCAAACACCCAAAACCTAAATGTTATATGGGAATTTAAGTGATGAAATATATTGATTTTTTTAAATGTTTTTATGGAAAAATGTGGGTCCCATTTATTGGTATCAATGATTATAAGGTAATTTTGTTATGGATCCAAAATTAATATTTTTGGGTTGCAACAAAATGATAATTTACTTTTTCAAATGAAACTTATTAAATGAAATAAATTTAATTTATGTTCCAATAAAAATTAGTATTTTTATCCCTATTCAATAGAAAATATATTCTCAAAAAAAATTATCCATAAATAACACTACAATCCTTTTGAAATGATGGGTTGAAAAATAATTATAATTTTGGAAAAATAAAACTATTAAAGGGAAAATATTAATTTCAATATAAGTTTGAAAAATGTGATGAAATATTTTTTTTAGAAAAATATATATTTCATAAATATAGTTTTTTACATTCAAATAATTTAGATTTTTATTTTTGATTAATTGATAACAGATAAATTATTTTACACATGTTTTAGACATATAATTCTCATAATATATTAAAACCTATTTGTTAGCACCAATTTAATGGATAATTTATAATGATATAGTGTATGACTTTTCTTTAGACATATGGACTCATATATTTTATGATATCACAAATTATGTTTTAATTTTAATATCACGGGGTTTTAAATTCTCTATATCTAAAATAAATTGAAAACTCTCAATGTTATCTTTATATCAATAATCAAGGGGTATTCATTTGAAAATGGAGTTCTTAAAATCTAAAATTATAAGAAGGGTTAATAGATATTCTTCTTGAAAATATATAAAGGGATGTATGCTGGACATTTGGAAAGACACATAACTAGTATTCCATGTAGGATATATTTTATGAGATGTGAAAATGGTAACAATGATGAAAATATTATAAACTATGTAGAGTTATATAGATCATTTATCATAATAAATTGAATGAAAAAGAGTATGTTAATTACCATAAAACCATTAAATAAATAGGTTTGAAAAAGACTTTTGATTTATTATGAGTGGACAAAAAACCATTATCAGGGGGTTTCCGACTACGTTGGCTCTTCTAGTTTTTCCTTCACTAGGTTCTGGCGTCTGGTTCCCCCTCTAGCATTGCGGTTTTTTTGGTTTCGGTCTCCCTATGTTGTAGATCTGGGATTCGTTGGCTGTTATTTGGTGCTGGTTCATCGTCTTTTACAACCCCTCATGTTTGAGTAGTGTTACCAATTTCCTACGGGAGCTACGACCCTTCAGCCAGGATTTGATCGCATGTGTTGATTTCCTTCGGCAAAAATTTCATTATCAGATCATGAGGAGGATCTTGGAGGGCTTTCTTTCGTAGTGAGTTGTGTGTTTGTGTAGAGAGTTTTCGCAATGGGTGGGTTCGCGAAGGGTGGGTTTGCAAAGGGAAAATTCAGGTAGGGAATGTTTGCGAATGGCTGGTCAACGAATGAGTTTTCATGAAGGGTGTGTTCGCGAAGGAGTTTTCGGTTTTGGCTGGGGAGTTTTTTTTTGTGAACAAGGAGTTTTGGTCGCACATGGGTTTGTTGCTCATGAAGTATTTTTTCGTTTGCGCAGAAGAGTGATATTTTCACGGGGGGAGATTTGTTTGCTAAGGGTTTTCTATTTGCACGAGGATCTTATTTCGATTCGCACATGGGGGTCTCTCTTGGTTCGCACAACTGAATTTTTTCCATGATAGTTCTGTGGTCACGCAGGGTGTGAACACGATGGAAGGGCCACACAAGGTGTGACCGTGAAGGAATGGTCGCATAGGGTGTGATCGATAAGAAAGAACTATGTAGGGTGAGTGTAGCCTTCAGTGCATGGAAGCTGCGGGCATGGTTCGCGGATGGGTGTGGGCCGTGAACAAATGGAGCATGTTTCATGTGGAGCCCCCTTTTCATAGAATACGATGGGATTGATCCACTATGGGCGTGGGATTTGAAGTCTTGTGAGGAGTTTCGGGTGGGAGCACAGTCTGTCTCAATTTGGTTCGCGACATGGCATTGGATTGCCTATGGTGTTTGTTTGCAATATGAAGGTGGTTCACATTCTTGCGCGAGTCTGCGAAGGTGCCTGTCCGTGAAGGTACATGAGTGTGGTAGCTCAATATGCAGAGACTCATAAGGGGATCCCATGGAGAAGTGTGACTATCAAGCCCAGGGATGAATGGGTTATTGGTGACGTGGATAATTCTCATTTTCAGTTTAATGGATCCCGAACTAATGAATCGTTGGCGGAACCTCACGTTAACTGAAAAAGAAAAATAGGTAATTTCTACACAGAAGTTTAAAGATTTGTTTCTCACATAGCGAATGTCCTGGCTTATTGTTTGAAAATTTCTAGCAAAAAGGTCCTTCAATCAGAGGGCGCTGAAAAAATACTTTGGATTCGAGGATGGTGTTGCTATAAGAGAAGTGGATGCGAGACTCCTAGTCTGTGAGTTTTTAATGAAGGAGATAAATTAAATGTCCTCAAAGGTTGACCATGGTCCTTTGACAAACAAATAATTCTCATGAAGGACCTTAAAGGTGAAGAGAATTTTTAGTCAGTTAATCTGTCTAGCTCATCTTTCTGGATTCGAATTAGAGGAATCTGATTTTATGGTAGAACTGAATGTGTTAGGCATGAGATTGGAGGATGCATCGGTTCATTTCTGGAATGGGACCAGTCAAATCTAATTCCCTGGGGACCTTTTGAGCGAATATGATGTTTGATGGATGTTGCACATCCTCTTATGAGGGGCATGTTTTTGACAATTGAGGACTCCAACATCTGGATTTCTTTTGAGTTTGAAAAGATCACTATTATTTATTTCTATTGTGGGTTCCTCTGACACATAAAAAATGCATGTTAGGTGAAGAATGAAGATGGCCAAGGAAATGTTATTTTGCAATACGGTCCCTGAATCCATGTAAAAACCTCTGGGGTGAATTTTATTTCCAAAGATGAAAAACAACAAGACAGTGACAAACTAGCAAAGGATATTATTAAGTAGACTGAACCAATTCATACTAATATCATCATGCTTGGTCCACCAAATATTGCTTGTAAGAGTCAGGTGGATCAATGGGCGGAAGCATGGAACCTAGGCTAGCCACAGATCTCGGTCGAGCTGAGGGAATAACACATGAGTCAGGGGCAGGGGCTGACTGCCCCCCAAGCAAGACAACAACTATTTTATAGGCCATTCCCCCCCCCCCCCATCTACTAGGCTATTTCCCAACTACACAGAACCACCAGATCCAGGATCAGGGGTACAACAACTATGTAACTACCCACCAGATCTGGTGTCCAATTCAGATGAAGTTACTCCCAGTGCTATCCCTTAGGTTGTAGATGACATGACTGGGATCACATTGAGAGGTACTATACAACATCAGACGTGGAAAAGAATAGTTAGCGGGGATAGGGGTGGGGATCCCCAAATTCATAGCCTAGGGACCATAAATGATGCTTGGAGGCATCTCAGATGATTGAGAGCCTACCAAAGAGGTGGAAAGTGGCAGACGACGGTCAGGTTGTCGATGTTTCAAAGGCGGCGGCTAGAGTGTCCCAGCCCCACCTATGGCAATGAAAATCATAATCTACAACTGTTGGGGGCTTGGAAATCCCCAAACGGTTCTGGTTCTCCATCACTGGAGTTCCAAATTTCCCCTCAACATAGTTTTTGTATCTGAAACTATGTTGGATAACAAGGATGTGGGCCTTATGGGCCGAAAGATGGGGTTCAAGAATGTCTTTTCCATTGGAATACATGGACAATCAGGTGGAATTTTCTTATTGTGGAAGGAGGAAGTTGGGGTCAAGATATCTAATTACTCATGGAATCACATTGTGGTGGCGGTTGTTGGCGCATGATCTCCTCCTTGGCCGTTTGTTGGGTTCTACAGGTGGTCGGGGGGACAGGATAAACACTAATCATGGTCCATTTTGAAGCTGCTGCGAGACTCCCTCCCTGGACCTCTTCTGATGGGGGGGGGATTAACGAGGATCTGTCGCCCAATGAAAAAGAAGGGGGACGGGTGAGGAGTTGTGTTGTGATGAACGATTTTAGGATGTCTCTTGTGTCGAACTCTCTTGATGACCTCGGGTATTCCGGATCATCATTTACCTAGCATCATGGTAGGTCAATGGAGAACCACCTGGTAGAATGGTTAAACATATTTGTTGAGAATGATGAGTGGACCCTTATTCTCTATGACTTCTCTATCACCCACTTTCCCCCGTCTCCTCTGACCACAGCCCAATAATGTTTTCAACAGTCTCACAAGGGCAATAGAGGGGACCTGAGCAAACATTTTGCTTTGAAATTATGTGTCTCGAAGATAGTGATTGTGAAAAGGTTGTTAAAGAGGCATGGGAGGGGTCGAATCAGTGCATCATGTCCAATGTCCGCACTGTTGTGTCTTTTCTTTAGAAGTGGTGCTCATCTAGGTTTGGTAACTTTGACCGTTGTATTAAGGAGGTGGAGAATCAATTAAAGCAACTCCACACTTATCCTTAGTGTGACTCTATCCTTAGAAAAATCTCCATGGCAGAAAAGAAACTTAATTCAGCTCTAAGGGAGAAACATAGTTTTTGGTTCCTTTGGGCTTGGGAGTCCCGTATCAGAGATGGTGTTCAGAACACCATCTTTTTTCACCAACGTGCATTTCGAGGAGAAGGAAGAATCATATTTCTCATCTGAAGGACCCCACTAGAAGAGTTTTTAATGACATAAAGGGCATTCTCTCCATTATCCTAATCTTTTTTAGCAACCTCTATTTAGCATAAAGTATTTGCACTCCCTCATGCCTAATTGGATGCATTCCAAATTTTGTTACATAAGACATGAATCGATACCTGGAAAAAGATTTGTCTGATGAGGAAGTTCTTGGGGCCCAACATCTTATTAACTCTACCAAGGCACCGATGCCTGATTGGTTTCATGATCTGTTCTTTAAATGATTTTGTCTTATTGTAGGGTCTGATGTGGTTTCCCTAATGAAGGAGGTGGGGACTGGAAGAGCCTGTCATGAATCCCTATATGAAACTCTTATTACTCTTATCCCCAAATCTCGGTGCCCCGGGAATATCTCGAAGTTTTGGAAAATCAACCTATGTAATGTGATTTAAATAATTTTCTGTAAAATCATGGTGGCCAGACATAGGGATTTTCTCCCGCTTCATGTTTCATATAACCAAAGTGATTTTATTCTAAATAGGTTCAATACAAACAATGCTTCCATTTCCTTTGAATTATTCAACTCTATGAAAACTCGCTCCGCATCCAAGCATGGCACCATGGAAATGAAACATGACATGATGAAAGCTTATGAAAGAGTTGAATGGCATTTTCTCAAACCTTTTCTATCCATGTTGGTTTTAGGGATGAAATGGATCTCTAATGTCATGAATTGTGTTACGTCTATCTCCTACAAAATCAATATTAATGTGGATCCTTTAGCAAGCTTTAAACCTTCAAGAGGTTTGAGACAAGGGGACCCCTGGTTACCTTACCTCTTCATTCTGGTGGAATATGCCCTTTCTCATCTCATCCTAGAGGCTTTGGATCAAGGATTTATCCATGGTGATATGGTATGTAGAAATGACCCCTATCTCTCATATCTTCTTTGCAGATGATAGCCTCTTTTTCGCAAGTGCTACCCCGCAAGAATGATGTGTAGTGTTGAATGAAATCAATCTGTATTAAAAGGCCTCTGGGAAACATCTTAATGCTTCGAAATCAGAGTTATATTTCAGTGAAGGCATCCCACAAGATAAGATAGAGGAGTTTTAGAGAATCTATGGGTTTTCGTTGGTTAATAATCATCCTATGTACCTTGGCCTCCCGGACCTGGTGGGTAGGTCAAAGAAACAATTTTTCGTCATGATTGTGGATAGGGTGGATAATCTGATTTGTCATTGGTCTAGTAGGATGATTTACAAAGCCCGAAAGGAAGTACTTGTGATGTTATTAGCGAAGAAATCCCTTCTTATACTATGATGCTGTTTAAATTCCTAGAAACTCTCGTTGCTCAAATCCACTCCTGGTTGGCTAATTTTTAGTGGGGCTCCCATGAGGGCAAACATAACTCCCATTGGATGCCTTGGGAGATGATGTGTATTTCAAAATTCCATGGTGGCCTCGGATTCCAAAATCTCAAATGGTTTAATGAGGCTCTTTTGGAAAATCAAGGATGGAGCCTTCATTCCCACCCAAATACCCTATTGTCAAATGTGATGTGAACTATGTACATCCCTCACTCTGATTTCGTTCATTCCCAGTTGGGGCAACGACCAAGTTTTATGTGGAGGAGAATTTGGGGAGAAAAATATCTCATTCATTTGGGCTGCGTGTGGAGAATTGATGATGGGAATAATATTAAAATTTGGAATGATCCATGGATAGAATATGGAGTCAATCATAAGATTTCCTCACCGGTTGTTCCCGGATTCCAAGATGCAAGGGTATGTGATATGCTTGATGAATCGCTTGAGGAGTGGGATTGGGAGAATATTTGTTGATGGTTTAACAAGGTGGATTGTCAGCTCATATTGAGTATCCCTATCAAACTCGGAATGGGTATTAAGGAGATTTCCTGGACTGGGGAACCTCATCGGAGATATTCGGTTCATTCGGGTAACAAAATTAGGGTTCAAGGTTTGGCCCAGGTCTTTAACGATAATTGGTGGAAGTGCCTCTAGTCCCTCACCGCTCCCCCTAAGGTGAAATTTTTTTGGTGGCAGGTCTGTACTGGGGTTCTTCCAACCCTTGACTTTCTAGGTCAGTGAAATTTGGTGGAAGATGGAACTTGTCATTTGTTCCTCCATGACGTGGAATTCCTACTGCGTGCAATTATTTCCTGTAAGGGGGTGGAAGGTGTGTTGAAGTTTTGGAGGCCGGATTTTTGTATTTTCTTTGATCTTTCAATTGGGTTGGTCCCAAACCTTTCTAAAGGGGTTTCTTCTCTAGAACCAAGAGTGGTAGGGCTGATATGCACAATTTCTTGGTTGGTTTGGACTCAACAGAATGAATGAATTTTCGAAATGAAGGTGACTCTTGATCACCTATGTGTGGATAGAGCTTTGGAGTGGATGAATGATTGGATGAAAAGTGATATGGTGCATTCTTTGGGCCACACTCAACAAGTGGTTTATTTTTGGTCCCACCCTGATGGTTTCTTCCATATTAATAGTAGTGTTGTTGTCTCTGCTAATTCAAGGGTCGGTATTGGGATCGTTGCTCATAAAATTTTGGTCCATATTGTGGAAGATCAGTGTAGGGTGGTGCCTAAATCATTGCACCTTGTGGTGACAGAGGCCTTGACTATACTCCAGGAGCTTCTTTTTTCTCGTTCAAAATATTTTCCAATGATTCTATTAGAATCTGACTACCTCGAAGTGGTGAACACTCTCTCAACAAAAGATGAAGATTCCCAACCTTATGGCCTCATTTTGAGGAAGATCTAGTCTCTGATATATTGATTTGATGTATGGAAATTATCCTTTATGAAAAGATATGGGAAGTCAAAATCCAACTGTTTGGCCCATTTAGGGAAATGTTGGGGTGATCATTGTCGGCTGAACTCATTCCCTGACTGGCTTTGTAATCTTGGATTCCTTGATCAGTAATTTATCTTTTCCTTTCAAAAGAAATGAAGAAAATTTTAATTCAAAAAAATGCAGAATAATTTCAATGGATCATACAATTTATAAAATAATTAATATATATTTTCCAAATATTTTATTAAACCATTATGTTTAGAATAATGTAATACCATACCCAAATAGAATAATACTCTACAATATTCAACATAATTATATAATAAATACAAATGATCGACATTGATAATTCTATAAATAAATAACCCTGCTACACAATAACATTAATAACATTAAAATGGAATAATGAATTAACCTAAATTTTATCTCATAACATTCTATTTACACCTCAATGTACATAAAAAATTCTATCCCAAATAATAATATATGTTCATCATAATGTCTATATATACATTATTAAAATAAAAGATCACCTAAAATATCACTAATCAGCTTAAAATAATAAATATTTGAAACTATAATTTTTTCCCATAATGAAAATTATATTTATACATCAAAATCATTGAGTAAAAATATTTTCAAATTAACTATTACATCACACATCCTATTGGTATGTGTTGTAACATTTCTCCAATAGTTTTTGGTTCAACCACTAAATCATTTCTATATGTGATGGGTTATCCCCCAAAATTTAAATTTTCTTTCATTACAAAATTATATTAATATTATTTATATCAAACTACATGTTTTTAGAGACACATAATTAGATAAATATGAAAGATGAGATAAAAATTTAAAGGTTACTAATTCTATTAAACATATTTCCAGAAAATATAAAGGCACCCCTCATTAAATAACTCTATATAAAAACATATACTAAAATAATTATTTGTATTTATATATATATATATATATATCATACTATCATTTATATTGATACCCACCCAAAACAATAAAAATAAATATGGTTGTTTAAGACATCTAATTGAGGATCGAGATTAAAAAACTTATCAAACGTTTATATATATAACACTTATGTTTATATTATATGATCAGATATGTGGTCCAAATAATAAAACAATACTTATATGTTTCTTTATATTCATAAACAAAACTATGATAAAATAATGTAACCTAATTCATGGATCCCCATAAATTAATAATTAAGCCATTTTAATTAAATTAATAGTATAACATATATCGTAACATGGACAAGAAGTCGTCCTTAGAATGATAGAATTAAATCCATTAATTCCCATGTTCCTATCATTTAAGAACAAAAACAATAAATGGATTCTTATAATTAATTTCAATTAATTACATCAAAAACTTCATTTTACCTTTTAAATTTATTTTCTTATACCGTTATATTACATATATAAATTTTTTTCCCATTTTTTATAGAAATTTAATGGGTTCACCATTACACATTTCTATAATTAATGAGATTAATTCATCATTTATCAAGGCTCTCCATCACATTAGCCAGTTTGATTACTACCCCATTTACTTCTTTGGTGACTCCAAGAGTTTTCTGGCATTGGTTTTTAATAATATATTTGGAAAACTAATTATGAATTATCATATTAACTTTTTTTCCAGTCATGATTAAATTTTTTTCCTCTAATAAACTCATTGTAAATCACATTCAATGATATCATAATTACATTAGGTTCCACTAATTGACAAATATGAAAAATGATATTATGAGTGAAAATAATTATATTTTTGAAAATAAATTATAGGATATCAAAATCATGAAACCTTATTTTCATTATATGACATTATTTTTTTATCCCTTGTCATCCTTGTTCATTATCTATTCATATACATTACTGTGTTTGTAATGAAATTGTTAATTATACCAAGAATATGCACCATAATTTGTAAAATTATTTTTGAAGAAATGACAAATACATTTAACCTCATAATAGCCCAATATAAGATCAATGTAACATTGTTTATGCAGTTACACCAAGGTAAAACAGATCTAGAGTCATATCCACATGTAGTATATAGACATGGAGGTATTTTATAGAAATTCACATAATTTCCAACTTATCAAAACATTAATATATTATCTTGTATATTTTCATATCCACAATGTTTTTCAATGGTATATATCTATTATTTTATTTCTTTAATAAGTCAAGTTTCTATGGTTTCTAATAAACTCCGTCTAATACTAATTGAAAAGTACACGAGCTTAGTATCCCAGATTTGGTGGTTAGTTTTTTACATCGGTCTTATATTCATGTTATCAATTACTTATGGTTAAGATTGTTTACTAATCTTGGAAGACTAAATATATACTTTAATATTAAATTACAATTGAAATCATAAAAAACAAAATATTATTTTCATTTAGTATATGATTATTCAATTTATAAAATCCATTTATATTATTCATAACAAATTTACTAACATCCGATGTAAATGAAACATAAAAACGGTGGGATATAATTGTTTGGTGGGTATGTGTACAATAGAATAAATAATAGAAAAAATTAATAATCAATATGTAAATATAAATAATTGAAACACATTCAATTTAATAAACAACATAATCATGATGAAAAATATGTTTAGAATAAATAATAATGAAAAATAAATTACTGTAAATAAACTAATAAGTTAGAAACATATTCATGGATATTATAACTAATAAAATAATCATGTAGACATTAATAACTAATCTCATATGGAAGTAATTCATTATTTTGAGTATCATAATTGCAATATTAAGGATTATTTCCAAGAGATGTTACCTAAATTGAAATGTCCTTTAGAATAAACCAAGATATTATTCTTTAAATGACCAATATATCCATCAATGTGATTTTTTGGGCCCTATCCGTTAACTAATAAGTCTGATGAAATCTTTATATAAATGTGGAGAAATATTATAAACGTTATCAGTCATTTTGGATATGATTTATTCCAAATATAATATTTTCCAAAATCAATAATGAAAATCAATATAATTATCAATATTGGGAATTTAGAATAAAAATGTTAACAATATAGAGAAAAAATAAACATCATTATAAACCATCTTGGATAATACACCAAATTATAAAAAAATTGTACACCCTTTCTCAAAATTTTTATAAACCATCCATAGAAATAATTATAATGGTATTGTAACAAATAATTACCGAAAGAGAATACGATAGATAATTATTTTGTAGATTAAATAAATAAAATAAAATCAAAATATCCTTAATAATTATCTGGAGGAAATTTTCAATTTAATATAAAAATACAGTTTAAAATAATACAAAATTCTAGAAAATAGAAAAAACATTTTCCTTGAAATTAATCATCTATTCTTGTAAAGGATGATTAAATGAAATTTTTTTCAGGATGGTGGTAAATTATGTTCATTCCATGTAAGTTAAAAATTATATTCATATTAAATTTTTGGTAAAAATTTATATATAACATAATTCATAAAATTATATAATATACCTTTCGATGGAATAAATAAAAATATAATAATCTGTAAAAATGATTTTGCGAAATAATTTTGAGAAATATTGAAAAAATATTTAATGTATATTAAGAAAATATGGTTATGGGAGAAAAAGTATTTATGGAAAAAGAGAGAAATTATAAACACCTCAACTATAGTAGCATATGGATTGTTCCTTAACATATTACATTCGTACAATGAGTAAGATATAAACCCACAATAGAATGAATAGTATATTAGATTTTGAAAACTAGATATGTACATGGGTTTTACCATATATTATGAAAGAAAAAACATCATAGAAACTATATTATAAACATACAAAAACATCAAGATTAGACTAAAAAGACATTCATAATAAAAAAACTTCTCACCCTTTGGAAAAAACCATAAGAAATGGGTGATGTCAGTTCCCCTGTAAGAATTATAAATACCGCAAAATCTATCATAAACAATAATCCATGCGGAGTAAATAAAAACCCTATGTTTTGAAATAATAATCGCAAACATAATATGTATGGAGTGAAAAATGATTAATGAATTCAATAAATAATTACATAAGAAAGAAAATTAACCATGGAAATTCTTCAAGTATAACAATTAGTTATTATAAATAAAAAATTTAATAATAATCGATTGTATAATACCAGGCATATGAAACATTCCATTATTGTTTTGGCCAAGAAATATGAAAATAAATATTTTAGCCCTTGACCAAATCCATATATATAAATAAATTGGCAATGCCTCAACTAAGTCTATATATATTGTTTCACATGAGACCAATCATTGAATTAATGTGATATTCCAAGCCACTACCATCACATACTATGTATAACTCATTCCACTTATAAATGGGGTGAAATATAAACAATGATTATATAATAAATTTATATAAAATCCCCTAATTAGTAAACCGAATCACTAACCATTCTGATGGATGTGGTGAATGGTATCAAGATACCACACACACTGTAAAAATGAACATAAAACGTTTAATAAAACATGTAATAATATAATAATATTTAGATAAATATCAATAAATCATAATATTAAATGTAGGTGTTATAATAAATGAAAATTTTATTATAAAGTCACCATGTAATTCTTGATGGAAGAACTGATTCACTTTAGAATGAAGAGTTTGTATTTGAAAAATCAATTGTATTTTTCCAAATTAATTGTATAAATCCTAAAATGAGAAAATATGTTTTCATGACCATACAAGTGATTTTATAAATTTATCGGTGTTTTAAAATAGATTTTTAATTGTACTTGAAAATGAGTAACAAACATGGATGTTCCCTTAAACTGGTATTTTTTACCGAGAAATATTAAAAAAGTGAATTTATTAAATATGTTTTCTCCCATAAAAAATGATATGACCTGTATATATGAACTTGAAACATAAACAAAAAAATTATGTGAATTATATATGATTATTGAATAATTAAATTGTGCTAAAGATAATGATAGTGTATCCCAAATAAAAAATAGAGGTTCGAGAAAGGAACCCTCACAGAATATATGAAATTATTCTTCAATTTTTCAAAATGTTTTTGATACATAAATTACATTCCTTAATAATTTTATTTAAAACGTATTTAACATTTATTATATTTAATATTATTATATTTTATTTGTTTTTGGGTTTTTAATTAGTTATAAGATCAACTTTCATCGTTTGGGGTGTACTTTTCCTTGGTATTCATGATCTATTTATTGTTATATGAATATGGAGTATCAAGTAAAATAAATGTAATTTTACATAATTGTAATTATAGGTTATTAATGATATTATAAAATATGAATGTTTTATATAATAAATTTTAGTATTTTGGTTGAGTATCAATCATTAATATAGTGTTAGTGATAACTATTTGGATTATTTTACAGATTTTAGTCACCACATACGTTTTTGTTTCAATGTTTAATATTATTTTTATATACATTTTATATAAGATTTAATAATATGTAATAAATATATAATAATATATTTAAACCAAAAATTTATTTTATTACTATCCATGAATGCGGAATTGAAAATGAGAAACACATGATCCATGATGGTGGTAAATTAGAACCTCACTAATGATGTCCCAATCATTAAAATAAAAGGAAAGGGAGATGGGATCTGATGGTGTATTTTACACTGAGGAAAAATAATATAGAATACAAATGATTGTAGAGTTATCATGTATGTTATTATAGGGGATGTGATGGAAGGATATGATAATAAATGAAATTGTGAATAAAATTTAATAAAATAAAGGGGTTTTACCACTTGAATTCATCACCATAGAAACCTCTATAAGGGGATTCGTTTTGGTATTTTCTATAACCAAAGGATCTTAGAAATTGTGGAGGTCCATGAGAAGATCACTCAAAAAAAATTCATGGATCAATTTTTTGAAGTTTGGAGTATAAGAGGTGATGATCGGTGGTATTTAAAGTGGATGAGGGGGTAGGGGTGGTATTTATAGTGGTGGAGAGGGGTGCATTTTGATGATTTTTATCATTATTATTTTTTGTTATTTTGAGTAATGTCTATGAATATTTTGATCATTATAAATAAATTTATTAAAATAATTATGGATATTTTTATATTATGGGCTTACATCAGCTATATGTCTTCTATGACTCAATAATTCATTTATCTGATAAGTAATATAAATTATCGTATTCGAATATTCAACAAAATTATAGTATTTTAGAAAATTTTAAAAAATACCCAATGACAATTTTTCAATGTTTATAATTAAAAAATAAACTCCATTTTATAAAAATAATTTTTTATATATTAGAAATTAAATTTTAAGAAACAAATCATTGAATAAAAAATATATATTTTATGGTTATAAATTTTTAATGACACATTGAAAAACATTATTGTATCATAAAGTTATCTTATAATCATATGAAAAAAAATATTAATTTTTAAACCTATTTTATGAAACTAAATTTTCTTTTGAATAATTATATTAATTATAAAATTGTAAAAAATCAATAATCTCTCATTAAAATTACAAAAATTAATTTATCATTATTTTAAAAAATTATACATAATAAATGTCATAAATTTCCCATATTTTCATTTATAAACTACCAAAACATTATTAAAACATCGATAGGTGATTTACTATTTTATTAGTCATGTTATTATTCTATTATCCATAACACTATTCTATCGAAGATATTGACTTCTAATAGAGGGATACCATAAAATATAGGGGTTCCAAATTCTCCCATAGAAAAAATTCCATCATTGAAAATTATAGAATGTCACCTCATCTTATGATTTGGGTTGTTCGTCATTGTAAATTTCTCTAGTTACTACATTGTCTCTTCAATTTTATGATTTTTATAAAGTACCTATACCAACCGAGTAATCAAACTCATCAACACAAACTCTATAGTGTCCAAAATCTACATATTCACATCATAGTTAGGTAAAACTGGTTCCAATTGTATTCCTTTATAATTTAGATCAGGTGTTGGTTCCAGCACGTAATTCCTTCACAATGATATGTGGAACACATTGAGTATTTAATAACAGCTAGGTGGCATCTCCAAATGATAAGCCACAACTAGAATTCATTCTAGGATAAAAAAATGTCAAAAGTTCTTAGGGTTCATTTTCCCTTTCATTGAAAATAATAAATCACCCATAATTGGTGATTCATTCATGAAATCTTGATCCCCCAACTGAAATTCCAAATCATTCCTCCAATTATTAGTATATCCATTTTTTCTTACTTTGTGATTCTATTATATGGGTTTGAATAGTCATTAATGTTTTCGTATTTTTTGCTACATGTTCTTCTAGTACATGATTCCCTTCCCCAAATTCATCACAACAAGTTCATGTATGAAATATCATTCGATACAATTGTTCATTTTGGTATATTTGAATACTTTAATGGAAATTATTATTGTAGTAAATCGCAATAAAATATAAATACTTCTCCCACATACCCTAAAAATCATGTCAGCATGATATCAACATATCTTCTAATGTTTGAATAATCCTTTTAGTTTATGTTTTAGTTTGAGGGTGATTTTTACTGCTCAAATAAAGCTCAATATCCAATGTTTTTTGATTAATTTTATTGAATTTCGATGTATATAGAGGACCATTATCATAAATAATTGAAATAGGTGAAATTTAATGTATTAAAACATAATTAAACTATATTCGTGAATCGTACTAAAATGAAAAATCCTTCCTTATAGTGGGGAAATGTGATTATTTGGAATTTCAATCAACAATTACCCTTATTGAATCATTTTTTCTTGGAGTTTTGGTTAACATAGTGATTAAATACATAGTAATTTTTTCCCATTTCCATGTTTGAATAAGACAAAGATGCGTGACATTGAAATAACCCAATCATTTTTCCTAAGGAATCATACATGTCCTCTCATTGATTCACAATAATAAATCACTAATATACTTATTAACTATTGTAAAGTTAATATTAGAGCATTCACTAATATTATCTTCAATTTTTCAAAACATCCTTCTCATTATTATTTCTATATTAACATATCTTTTTTACAAGAAAGATTTTATAATAGGTATGATAATTAGGAAAACATCTGAATGAAATGCCAATAGTAACATACTAAATTAAATAATCTTCATACATAAGTTATGTACTTTGGTGTCTTCTATACCTGGACAACCTTTTTCATGATAGGACCAAAAGAGATTCTAACATTAGAGAAAACGTGTGCAAGAAAAAAAATTGGGGCTATAATTTATACTTTCTAGAAATCCAATATGATAAATTTTTTTCATATTCTATAGAAATACATATAATTTGTTATCAAAGACCACATAAAATTTTAATTATATCATAATATCATCAATATAAATCACAAAAAATAATCAAGATATTCCATAAAAACATCTTTCCTTGGATCCATAAAATAAATGAGGTTGCATTGGTCAGTCCAATTGGAATTAATGAAACCTCTTAATTTCTACACATGGTTAAAAACAATTTCATATGCATATTTTCTTTGAACCCTTGAAATTTATTATATCTAGATTGATCTTCAAAATTTTAAAAAATAATCTGCTCCATGAAGTTGATCAAATAAATCATTAATGCGAAGAACATGATAATTTTAAAATATTGAAATAGTGTTGATTTATCAATAGAAAATGCAGAGCCCCATGGGTGAATTAGTATTCCCAAAAAATATAGTAGGGTCTCCCATAGAAGAAACATTATGGTAGATAAATATCTTTTCTCTCAGTTCCTCTAGTTTTTTCATTGATTTCACAAATGTCACTATGGACAGTCTATAATGATTATTTGAAATGGGCCATCCAATAGGGATTAAATCAATATAGAACTAAAATTAAATATTCAGATGATATGTAAGTAAATATTATGAAAATAAATAAATATATTCTTGAACAATATGAAGATCACAATTTGTAATATTTCTTGCATCTTCTATAGTTGATATATTTTTTTCGTTCCCCAGAATTTCATTAAGAATATCTAGTGGGGGCAGATCTAGATATGAATTAGATGATGAAGCCTTACCCTTAAATATGATAAATTCTAATCCTTCTTCAAAAAACATTATTTTCTTTCATTTGAAATATGTTTTTTCATTGTATATTAAAATCAAGTCCATACCAAGGATTATATAAAAATCAACCATGGGTATGATATTAAAATCAACAATTAGAGAATGATTATGTGTCGTAATAGGATCTTCTTGACACAACATTGATGCAATAATATTTCCACTATAAATCTTTATGATCAAGTCCCTAGTAATGTTGAATCATAAATATATAATTTTTATTGAAAGCTGGTAAGACATAATGGAATGTGATTATGAAGAATAAAATAATGAATTTTCTATATTTGATGAGATGATTAAACTATCTACCACCCCACAATTAGTAACATCAAAATTATCATTTATAATCTCAAAATCTTGGCCTTTCCCCCATTTATATTTCTAAATAATGTTTCCATGAGACTTCAGATACTATTTGTCATTATGTACCATATCCCTAAAATTGTAGCTTTGAAATCAGTAGTTTTATATTTACCTTAAAATCCTGATCCTGATGGCCTTTTCAACAGAATTGTATGAAATAAATTTTCCTTTTATGTAGGAACTATGATTTTACCTTCCCCAACTATCACATATTGTAAAATTATCCATTATATTTTTCCTTTTATACATTCCCTTCGTCACCACCATATTAATCTTTTTTCCCTTAATGTCAAATGGCTTATAGTGTTCTTTATCTATCTTTATAGAACATGAGACTATATATTTCTATAATGTGATATTTTTTATACCAATTCCCTTCATAATAATTGTTTTAAACCATTAATGGATAAATTGTTTTGGCCCCTTTGATTTTGTTTGTATTATTTGACATGACTTTCTGACATTGTAATGATGGCTTCAAACAATGTAATGTTTTCTCCCTTATTCAGTAACAAATTCAAGAATTTTTATTCTATTTTTGATAATTTTTTGGTAGGGAAATATTAATCTAAGAAAATTTCCTTAAAATCCTTCCAATCAACATTTGAAATTTCTTTATCTTACTGTATTTTTTTAGTCATTGTCCTCTAATGATCAGCATATCAAAAGATTTGTTAAACTTCCATGATAACCATTACACTTTCATTACCACCCATTGTATAAAATATCATCTCAATGGAACTTATCCACTTATCAGCTATAAATGGGTTTTTTGTCCCATTGAATGATAGAGGATGTTTTCTGGTGAAATGTGCTATTGTCGTTCCTCCAAGTTGTTGATCATTATGTTATATATGGGTAAGGTTATTATTCATTACAAGAGTGAACTATTGTAATATTGTTATAAGTTTCTCATATTTAGTTTCAAATACTCTTTCAAAATCATTATCATTCATAGGGGAGAAATCACTGCATGGTATACATGCATTAACATAGTTTCTATTCCATACACTGGGATCCATTTCAAAATAATGGATACACTAAATTAGGTTATGAATCACAATGGTTATTTTCAAACTGGGAAATAACATTACAAAAATTTTAAATTAATACATAGATAATATCATTATCATAATCATGGTTTTTTTGGGATCATTTTTACTTTTAATTTCCTCAAAAGGTTTTATAATAAAAATTTGAATTATCCAAAGAATATCCCATGGGAGTTTCGAGCATGCTGCATTGTAAGGCCATTTTTGTGTACCATGTTACATTGAGACTGGACTAACAAAACTTGTAGTGGTTTTTACTATAAGGAACATCTGTTCTAGAACCATGCCCACTTGTAGTATCAAGAAATGGGTGTCTCTTAAGGAATAACCACATAATATCCACCTTTCCAAAATTATTATATGTCCATATTGGATTATACTCAATGCTTATAATGGGGTTATGTTCACTAAATTATGTTTTCAAAATATTAATTACAATGTTTCTTCCAAAAATTATATGATACAATCTTTAAAGACCTTTTTCTCAGTAGCCTATGGTTGGTGCCTTAATTTATTACATCAGAACAATATATAAGATTTCACATCATAATTTTCCAGATATTATAGTAAATTTTAAAAAAAATAATCATACATAATTTTTACATTACAACTTTAATGGTTAAATGACATTGAAACTCCCTTGGAAAAAACTATAAACTCTTATATTGTCCATGTAATTAAATCATAATAAAAATATTCTCAACCTAAGGGAAAATAAAATAAATAAAAGGGATGATATATGATCCTATTTAAGGGTAATAAATACAATAGAACTAACATAAACCATATTTCATGGTAAATAACTAAAAATATATGTCATTATATATTAATATTAAGTATAATACTGACGGAGAGAAAATTAATTAAATAAATCTAGAAATAATTTCATGAGAATGAAACATATCCATGTATATTATACTAGTTTAATAATCATATTAATTTTCAATCATAAATATCAAAATGAGGTTATTCTTAATTATACAATTATAAAACATATTCTCGAGGACTTTTCTATGACATTTGATAATAAATAGTTATGGCCTAATCCAAATACATGTCCTAAAATAAATTGGAATGGCCGTATACAGGTCCTTATCTATTTTTTCTCAAGGGACCTTCTAAATCATGGAGGGGATATAAGGTGACCCACTGATCATATAGATAATATGAAATATCCATCATATTATTTGGGTGAAATGTAAAAAATATATACAGATGAAATATGTATAACATTACTTAATCATTAATCATTATCACTAACCAATATATGTTTTATTGTGAATGGTATATAAATAATAAATCCACAAAAAAAATTGATCACAATTTATTTAATAAAATATGGAAACTAATATTAATCAGAAATAAATATTAATTAATCTTTTGATTCAATATGCAAGATGAATCTTTTTTAAATGTTTTGATAAAAACATTGTGGATTTCGTGAGGGAAATATCCTTTTCACTTTTCAAATAAGAGTTCTTTTGAACAAATAATTTTTATTTTTCATAATTGATTTTATAAAACAATAAATGAAAAAAATTATTCTTATCATAATGAATTATTGTAAATAGAGAAATTATGGTTCTTTAAAACATATTATAGATGCTACTTGAAAATGGGTACGAAAATGGGATGGTCCCTTAAATTAGGTTTTCTTATAAGAAAACATTAAGGAGGAAACCTTATAAAACATGTATTATATCATGAATTAAAGAGGAAGTAATCCGGATATATGATTATGGAACCAATAATCCTAATTTATTATATATATATATTAAAATTTAAAATAATAATATTGTGGTAAAGAGAGATATATGGTAACCCAAATGAAAAATAGAGGGTCAGGAATAAACCCAAACTTTATGTCCGAAAGTGTTTTCCACCTTTGATTAATGTCTAGAGTAATGAAATTAGATTCATTAATAATTTAATTTTCAAACTAGTTAAAATTTAATTTATTTATTATAATTATATTTAGTACATTTATGGTCTTTTTTTTGATAAAAATGTTTGACTTTCATCAATTGTGATTCTTTTTTGACATGGAATGCATGGTCTGTTTAATTTTATACACATATGGAAGATCATGCAAAATGATAATAGTTTTCCAGAATTTAAATGATATATTATTAATTATTTCATAGAATATTAAATGGTTATATAATTCAGTTGTTTATATTTTGATAGTATGAATCCTTATATAATATATTATTGATAATTGTTTAGATTATTTTGTCAGTTACTAAAATCATAAAAAACTAGTTTTTTTATTAATTATAATTATATAAAAATACTATTTACAGAGCATTTTATAATATTTTTTATATACATTTTATAATATTTTTTGACCATAAAAATCGTTATATTACAATGCTTATAAGGATAATTGAAAAAAATAAAACCAATCATCCATCATGGCTATAAATCTACACCTCACGGATGATCATTCAATCATTAAAATAAAAGTAAAATGAGAAGAAACTTGATGGTGGATCATCCATTTAAATAATAAAATTCACATATATAAGTGATACTCAGGTTATCATGTTACATTTTAAAGGTGATGTGAGTTAAGGATATGAAAAAAACATATATTGAAATGAAAATAAAATACAAGGGTGTTGATTATTACCTCTTAAACTTTTCCCTGGAGAACCTCATTAAGGTAATTTTTTTGTAATTTTTTGAGAAAAAAATATTGAGGACATGGTTGAGTGGATTTGGATGTGTATTGGGAATTAATTTGACAAGGATAAAACCTGGAAGGTTTGAGAAAAAGAGGTGGAAGGGATGGTATTTTTTTTGGGAGAGGGTTGTTTTTAAATATTTTTTCATTTGTTATTATTTTTCTTCAATAATATTTATTTTTTTATAATATTCAAAAAATATATTAAAAAATAAATGATATTTAAATTTTATGGTCTTAAAAATCCTTATATTATCTATGAATCAAAAATTCATTTATTTTTCAAATACTGTAAATTGTCATATTTTATTGTTCACCAAAAAACTAGTATTTTTGAATAATATCAAAAATTAACCACAATTTTTTTGACGTGTATTATTTAAAAATGAAATCAATTTAATGAAATTAATTTTATAAATATTATCAAATTTAATTTTAAATAAAATTACATTTTTAACAAACCATACTTTTTTAAAATATAACTATTTTTATGACACATTAAAAAATATAATAAGGTCTCATAAAATAATTTTATAATAATAAGAAAACAAGATATAAATTTTTTAATATATTTTATGAAAATTAATTTTAATATAAATAATTATATTAATTATAATATTTTAAACAAACATAAATATTTCCAAAAAATTCAAACACTTAATGTTTAATTATTAAAACATTTTTTTACATAATACATGAATTAAATATTTAATATTTTCATTTATAAGATAACCATATTTTTTTATACTTCCATAGGTGATGATACAATTCAATATTCAATATTATTATTCATAATTGTCACTTTACTATTCCTAAAGTCATATTAAACCATATATTATAATTTTGAATTTTGTGTTTCACAAAGCATAAACCTTCAATGATATTAAATTTTAAAAGTGACATATCATAAAATTTTGGGGTGTTACATAACCAATTTAATATTATCTTATAAAAATCAATCATTTTATGTTATATATATATGAAATTGGGCTATTACTTTAATAGTTCATATAGAACATTAAAATATGAATATATATTGGAGTTTTGATATAATTATTATATAAGTCCCCATAGATACTTAAACATAAAAAATCCATAATAATGATGAAATTATAAAATATACAATTATCATCATAGTAACATTTGAATCATGACCCCCATGTAAGAAATAACATGAAATGAATACATAAATAATCTGAAGATAAAGAGATTCTTGGCATAAAACATAAATTGTTGATATATACACAAACCATAATACATTAGTGATGAATATGGAAAATGTCTCATGAAAGAAAATTTGAGATTAGAAAAACTAACCCCAAGTCTAATTTCAAATGTACATGATCAAAAAATTTATATAATAAACATTGATTTAATATAAATATATTAGATAACCATAATATATATATATATATCATACAATATACTATTTAATTTTTATTATTTATCATCATTTTATAATTAATTCTTTATTAAAAACACAATACTGGGAGATACCATATTTTTTATCATGTAAGTTTGGTATCAAGAGTTTTAGGCTTCTGTTTTTATAATAGTTCAAAATTATATGAAATTTTACTCATTATAAAAATATCATATATATCAATTATTTAATTTTTAATAATAGTCCTTAATTGTTTGACAAAAAATAATGTGTAATTCTATTCATAGCAATGGTAGGTCATACATTCACAAGAATGTTTTTTCAATTTTATGAAAGATCAATCCAAATAAATAAAAATAATATTTCACATTTCCATAATCATTTTAAAATAAAAAACAAATATTATTATTATATATATCGTTAATAACATCAATTTAAAAATAAAACAATAATTTATTCACTACTGTTCGTGGAAGAGGAGGTCCAAATGTATGCAAGAGAGATTTTATCATTTTCCATTGGATTGTAAGGTATTATGTTTGATGTAATATTATAAATAAATTAAATTAAATAATTTATAAATATAATATATATAATTTAAAATAATAATTATATCAATCCATGATATATAGTTATAGGAAAACACATACCTTAGTTCGTAAGGACATAGTTTTTTATTCACATGATTGACATTTTGTTTTCCCATTTTAAAAAATACGGGATGTAATATGATGAACTCAGCCAGTTGAGACTAACTGGATGGAAGATTTATGTGGCTTCACATACCCAAACCCTCCTTCCCATGATAGTGGTCAACAACTAGTTTCAATAAGGAATATCATAAAATGTTAGTCCTTTTTCAAATGAACTTATACGCACACACCAATCCTTATCCTTGAAAAGTGTATAGGAATAATAAAATTTTTTATCATCTTGAGGATTCCCAAAATGAAAGAAACTATATGTAATAAAATAAGTGTATTATAGAATATTAATAAGCTCAAAAACCGGAAATACACACCCAAAATTTACAAAAGTCCCAATATGACATTAAAAAGTATAATATAATGAGGAGAAAGCCTAACAAAATCTATCCATGACAAGCCACATACATAGTCAATGAAATGAAGTATCCCCAGGCTCCACCAAATTTTCCACTGATCTATCAGACATCTTCATAAGACAAAAAACATGAAAGAATGTACTAGGAAGGAGAGATCATATCTATTCCATGTTTGAAAAAATGAAAACAGAAGGTGGAAGAAAATGAATATATGATATATGTAGTTATCATTACCCAAAGAAAGAGGGTAACAAAAAAATCATTATATATGTGTATATGTATATGGTTATATTGAAATCCCAGACTAGATAGAAGGGGATCTATATCTCACACCACAACCTAAGTTGATGAGACAACACAAAACTCTAATGGGTCCATCTCTAGTGCCCGACATATCATGTATCCATCAAGTTGGCCAAGCGGAGGAATAAAAAAATTAAATTGTGCCACATAGTTGATGTGGAACAATATCAAATAAATTTTCCTTGGCTTATTGTGTCAGGTTAGTTCCAATTTGTATATAGAAGACTTGAACCCTGATATTTTGGGGGGTCCAATCACCAGGTGGATGACTAATTCCCTAATAAGTTAGGGGGAGTTCCACTTAGTAGAATGAGGAACCATTACCCAGTCCATCAGGGGGTGCCACACAGTATGAAGAGGCCCTATTCCCTGATTCCATAGTGTGGTTCTACTCAATTTTGGGAATGCATTAAGTGGCCCCCCAACCTAATGAATCAAGGGGTTACCAACCCAAGCCTATTTTTGAGAACCCATCCTGATCATTTCCACCATCAAGATTCCACTAAAAAAATGTGTTTTATGGAAAAAAATTCATTTTATCATATCATCAACTATGAAGTCTACCATCTCTTTCAAGAAGGAAAACTGCACATGATATGATACTTGTGGAATAAATCCATTTTTATATAGAGATAAAAGGTGGATTTTTCTCATAAGGTTCAAGATATTTGGTCATTATATTCTTCTATTGTGTGTCATACTGTCGAAACATCTCAGTTACAATGCCACCATACATGGATTGAAGTAGGGACCATGAGGAATCTCTTGTTCACCTGTGGGTCCTCCAATGTGCTATTGGCTATGCGTGGATACCATCCAATGCCTATGTAAACCCAATATCGACATATTTTCCTCCTTACCAAGCCCCTACTGATGATTAATTTCTATATAGATCAACTATATGGTTAGTGTAACTTGGTGAATGGCCCCAAACACATGGTTTGTGGTCTTTATCCTCCATAAAACCCTATAAATCAATGATCGATGGGGCCACAAGGAATGTGCAACTCAGTAACACTACATATGGTTTAATTGTTCATGATGACATTATATTCTTCATTAGTTCACCATATCTGTAATCCTCACCATAAATTGATCCTTTTTACCAGTTGAAGATAGAGGAAGACACCTTTGACCTTGGAGTTCGGGCTACCGGTGGCTGAAAATCATCGACCACTCATTATTATGTAGCCTCACAGCATCAAAAACACCCAATTATCCAATGATCATCCTAGATACAAGATCTATGGAAACAATCCACCACATCCCGCAATGAAATAGGATCTATCCTTAAATAACCTTCCCACTTATCATTATCATAACTACCACATGTATTGTGTTTTAATCACACTCGAATCTACCCCTAAAATTTTGTAACAAGCCCTATAGGAAAATATTGGATAATTTTAAAAGTGATTGGGAAATGAAAAAAATGGTTATAATGATTTTTTTCCAAGGATTAATTTCCTATGATTTAAAAGTGTGTAATTTGGGGTTATATCATGCATAAAATGGAATAAATTGAATTAAATAATTTATCATATCAATGGGATCATGTGAGGGGTAGTAAAACATAGATCAAAAGATGATAAATATATAAATCCACGATCAATATTTTAATTATATATATAAACTTCAATTTTCTATACCTACCATAATTTAGGATCAATCATTGGTGCGGAATGAATTCTCTAGTGATGAGGATGATTTGTGTTATTAAATGATCCTCGATCCACCTTGATATGGTCAACCATCATCCTAGAATATAATTCTACAAATAAATAACCCTCTATACCTCATAATAAATAATCTAATTGTTATGTGTCTAACCTAAATGTTTTTTCTTATGATGTAATATATAGAGTATTTAGATTAGGTCACATTAAAAAAGAAAAACTATTTCTTCTTATTTAGGGAATTTCATACTATTTCCTTATCTAAACATCGTATATCAGACATCTTTATATGATGGGTAGGGTAAAACCAACATACAAGATTTAACTGTGTATTCAAATTTTTATTCTGATGATTTCCTTAAGAGATAACACATTATTTATGTAAATTTGTTTGTGTGTGATAAAATATTTTAAAATAAATTTGTAATATAAATTTGAGGATCATTGATCCTCAAAATTGTAGGCCATCTCAGAGCCTAGTTTTGTAAATATATCATAATACATGTCAACCTATTAATATTCAAAAATATGTCAACTAATTTATTACACTCATTTAAGGATGTTATTCCCTAAAAAAACATTCTAAATAAAAACGTGGGGATACTGACCCCCCATATGGATATCATTCTCCCAATTGGTCTATACAATTCCCCCATGCTATCATAGAACACAATCCATGGTAATGTATCAACATTTAAGGATACTGTCATGCAGATCCTCTATTGACTAAAGTCACACTTTGATGATGTTCCATCCTAGATGTTTAGCTTTCCCCTGTCAATGACTTAGATATGATCATGCTTTTATCTCCTCATCTATGACACACAAATCATGTCCCAAACCAGATCTATATATGGGGGTATGACTAGGTGGTATGAAATATCTCACCCCCTCCAATTGTTATAAAATTCTACAATGACCACCAGATACATCTTACCATCCCAAAGCCTTATAAAATCCCCATCATGGAGAGACTCTCAAGAAAATTTGGTCTCCATGAATGAAATCACAGTGCATATGATGTTTATCTTCAGAATCTTTTTGGTTGGATATGGGTTATCCCCTTATTCTCAATTAACATCTATACCTTATTTGTCATCACCTACACCATATATGGTATAGGAAGAGATACCTCACAATTCACAGTCCCCCCGAATATTATCTTTCATTGCCATTTTTACAATACTCTAAAGGTTCTATGAATATCATATACTTATATTTATTATTATAATCATACTACACCAAGAGAATGTGATTTTACCACCTCTATAAAAATTATAACCCAAAATCTATTAGTACCTCCTCAAACACCTGGATATTCATTCAACCATCATTTTCAAAAAAATACCTCTCATAAAGTCCAGAGATATTTTTTCCCATATAAACATGAGGATATAAGGAGTCCATTTCAAACAAACTATAATATAATGGGAATCCTTCACCTACTCTCATGTGTGACACTGAGAGACAATCTTGGTGACACTATGAAACATGTAGTCCAACCAAAAAAATCATTAAAGGTCTTGATTCATCTACCCTAAACCTATATATAAAACCAATGGAAAAGTGTGAAACTCTCTCTTCCTATCCTCTCAAACTGTTACTATATCGACCATCCATACCTAAAAAACTGATTTCATCCCAAAATTCATAAAATTTATATTAAGAATATGAAAAATGTATCTGGTCATGAAGAACGTTGAAGTGGATTTCTCCTAACTAATCCGTCCTCAATTCTGTAGAATTATAGATTTTAATAATATTAACTGAAGATAAGATGTACCCCACTTTTCTATAAGGGTCATTTGTACTGAATAATACTACTCAGAAAATTCCTCCACCTTATGGGAATGATAATTCATTATTAGGGAATCTACCTCTACCTTTACCTTTAGAATATTATTTACTGTCTCATATTCATATTTCTTCCAAAACAATAACCAACACCTCTGTCTCAGGTTTATATATCTCTCCATTAATATATACCTATTTCTATAATAGAATTAGTAAAAAAACGTGATCTCAAATATGAATTTCCCCTTATATATTTATAGAAATTACAATAATAGATTACTCAACATCATGGGTGTTCTAGTTCTTCTTGTCAGGTCTGGAATTCCTCAACCCATATATAATTTATTCATACATTTAATTCCACACACAATAGAACTAAACTATAATGGAATCCATGTACACTGTGTAATCCACACCCATCTTCAATAATCTCAAAACATGAGCATCGGTCAACCAAATCCTTAACTATTTAAATGATCTCATTCACTACTCAGTCTACGTAAATGGATACCCCTTCATCATTATGGTGGTAAAAGGTGATGAAATCAAGGATAAATCAACTAAAAACTCATGTAATTCCCCAAAAAAATGAGAAGTCCAGAACCTCGACACACTATAGGGAGGATCCCAATAAGTCTCTATATCAATAAATTTTGTATTCACAGCTACACCATCCTCATAAATCACATTCTCAAAATGTGAACCTCATGGATCCAGAATTAGAACATTGAGGGATTACCATAAATAAGGTATCCCTAGAGATGGAATAGTTCCGTCCTCAAGGTCTCTTAATGCTCCCACTTCGAGTCATTATTTATTATTATAAAATCAATTAGGAAAACTAAAAAAACAATCCATGTTTGTAATGAAAACATGGTTCATCAAATCCATGAATAATTTGGGGGAATTAATTCGATATTAAGGAATCACTAGGAACTCATTGTTTTTATAGTGGCATCATAATTCCATCATCAAATATCAAAATCACAAACCCTAAACTAGTAGTACCCTGACCAATGTTTGATCTCCCTGAACCACATCACACATTCTAACTTATAAAAGTGTTCACCAGTCCCCAAAACTTGTACTTGTAGAAGATAATTTCCTAGTTCAGGTGACGATAATCAAAAAAATTTGTAATCTACCATCTCATTTATTCGATAACAACAATAGATATTCCTTGATTGAATCTTCAGTTCAAACTGAAACCATCTCACAGTAGTCCACCAAAAGAACCCATAGCTCCAATAGATTGTTTGGATACATATAATATTCTAGTGAATATAAAATCATGGTCCAAGGGTTTAGGTTGATGTTGAAGTCAATCTCTAACCTCATAGGTTTTCAAAAAATGTATATATGTAATGAATCTATAATGTCCACTAATAATAAAGTAACCTAGATTGATAGAGATCCCAATAACCCAAGGGATAAAATTTTCAGTAGATAGGTTATGGGATCCAAATATCATACATAAAAGGACGACTCACTCTTTTATGAGATATGTCTCTCCCATAAAGGAGAATATCATCCCATCTGTCTCATATAATTTGAACTCTATTTAATGATAGTCGATCTGGGATAAAACCCTGTAGAACATTCTCTTTCCGATTATTATGTCAGAAGGATTTATCATGAAGACTAAGAGGTTCCATTTCAAACTCTCTCAACAAAAAATATAGCATTAAATACTAGCATGTAAGTGATAACGAATAATCACACCTAGTTAGAAACTCTAAAAAAATATATCATTCTATTATCTCAATGGATATTTCTATATAATGTTGAAGGGAAAATGATATGAAATGGATACTTGTACCTATATCAATAATTAGGGTATAATGTTTAAAACAAAAAATATCATACCTACTATCATCTCATGATTTATTTGGTCATAATCCTCTGTAGCCTACAACATCCCATGGCACCAACCTATAGATCCCAGATCTTGACGAGTGCTACCCAATATAAGTTGTGGATGTAGCTCATAGATCCTACCTCCACAAGAATCTCCTCTTCTATGACCCCAAATTAATTCCCTACTCTCTCTACCTCCCTTGTGGACACCATGCCATGCATGGGAGAACCCAAATAATGGGTGATGCCTCTCCCCTGGTGGAAAATTGCCTTTTTACCTTCCATCATAAACACATCAGGTAAGGAAATCATCTTCAATTTGAGAAAAACAATAATATGTAGAAAATATTCCCAATATGAGTTGACCTATTCATATGCTCAAACCCTATGTTTTATGTCCATGGGACTGAGACCAGCCACAAGAGGTTCTTTTATTCAAAGACACTACTAAATGGATTTATCATGTTTCCGATGATTAATCCACCCCATGAAACCTAGTTCTATCATCCACTACCTGATTTCCTTCAGATATAATGACCAACTTCAATAATATACACTCGAACACACTATTGGAGGTGGTAATAAACTTGATGAATACACTAGAATCGAAGTCTCTATGACAAATCTACGTGATCATCATCATATATAAGTTTCATACAAATATTGTGTTAGGGGAGTACTATGTAAAGTCAATAAACATTGTGAAATTTGATTTAAATTCCCTACCTTACTAAGGAATCTCCAAATTCCCTAAATTGAAACTGTTCATAAGTATGAGAGGCAGTACTCTTTGCAAAATAGTTTTTGTAAGATGGTTAATGGGAATGTCAACTCATCGTGATTCTATTTTACTAGAATCCAATAGTTCCCTATTTATCAATATAAAATTATTGGAAACACTGATACCATTTGATCCTTCTTGTTACACATGATCCTAACGACTAGGATCAGCGAATTAATACGCCTATTCATGACATTGGGATTTGGATCACTAGGGAACCACATTGGCCTCAGTTTTTGGATGTTTCATAGTATTCAATGTCAGTACACATGCCCAACATTTTACATATATACACTACTACTAAACAAGTGATTTTTTTTCTACCTACCCATATGGGGATAAAATGTAATGAGATATACCCTTAACAAAGGCTCTATTTATCATTATATCATCATTACAATCCGTAATTGATATCCTGAATGAATTTCATTTTAGAAGCATCCTGAAAGTGATCATGATGTACCCTGTTAAGGTGAACATATATATATATATATATTGGGATATGATTCATAATGGAATATCTAAGGGCTCAATCCTATATAATTCATGTTCTAATGTTCCATGTATGAAATGTCTTGATAAAAAAGTCATCATGTAGTTAGTTTGAGTCATGGTTTATGCATACATCAGTAGCTTCCCATAAACTAGGTTACATGCCTTGAAATCATAAATATAGATCCTTTAATATCATTTTTCTATGTTCCCATATAATACTAAATATGGTTCTACCACTATTATGAACTACGAATAAACCATATTTGTTACCATTATATAAATACTTACCCAACCTTGCATAGTGTAAAAATAAGAATGCCATCCCACCTAAAACCCCAAGCCTTCCTCCATAGGATAGGGTATTTAGGCAACTAATGATATAGAATAAAATAAAATTAGATTATTTTTTCTAATGTACCATCATGGAATCACCAAAAAAATATCCATGAAATTATGTAAGGTAATAAAAAGGAGAGTAACATACAGAGAAATACATGCTAGCAATAACCTCTAAGGAATAAAATTGGAGTATGATACAATAAAAATAATGAAAAAAAATGTAAAATACATTCTATCCTATAAATGATGCCCCACATGAAAATAATTAAAATCATGTAATGTTGATAGATCCTTGATCATAATATCCATATATGAACACCTTATGTTTATATAAACATGAATATCCATACTCCCCACTAAAACTTATACTAATATTTCCTTCTTCTACATAATGGATTACTCATTAGGGATAATCCCATGTAGGTGTTAGTATATTCATTCATATTGGACCCCTCAAAATCTAATGTTTGAGAAAAATAATAGGTCACCATAACCCAAAGAAAGAGGCAAATGAAACCAATATATATATATATATACAAATAAAAGAAAACATTATGACAGAGAAAGGGTATATCTATATCATATCCCATCATAGGATGATGATACATCCAACAACTACAAAGGGTGTATATGTGACTCCCATCATCTTGGGTATCCATTAAGGTAACCATGAAGAGTAAACACACGTTGGAACTATGTCACACATTTTATGGGAAAAAAATATGAAATACACATCCCATTAACATGTTCATCAGGGGCTTCCACTAAGTATAGAGATTACCTACTCTGTAGTATTCCACAGAGCTCTAACTAGAATGTAAGGCACCAATACCCAAGTAAATCAATGTTCTACCACTCGAGAGGTAGAGGATCTTCAACCTAGTCCTTCGGGTTCGGGAACACAATTTTTAGAGGAACCACACCTTTATTACACATGGTAGTGATGCTAAAACCTATACAGATAGTATGGAGGACATATAACTTAATGACAAATTGGGATTTCATCAGAAAACTCCACTTTAGGATCCTGCTTGGTCATGACCATCATTAAGAGTATTCTAAAAAATATTCTCACTTAGAACATTCCACATGATATTCCAAATTCCACTATTAAGGATTCCAAAATTATGTAATGTGAATATCCTTAAGATAGTAAAATCTGGTTCCAAAAAATAATCCCAAAGAAAAGAGATATGAAATATGTTATATTATCACTTATATATATGTCTTATATGAGGTCAAAAATTAATGTGGCCATATTCCACAACCTAGTCATGATCATGGTGGGAAATGGATAAGATTTCATGTGACTATAAATTGAATGTAAGGGGGGTCACAGGGGATTTTTCATCCACTTGTTGCCTACCCATGTTCTCCTAGTAATGGCCTTGTACTCGAAAATGATACTGAATTGTGAGATCATAAATCATTGTTGAGTAAATATGGTTTTCATATTTGTTTTCAATTCCTCTATTTTTTGAGAAACACAAACACTCAATATTATAGAAATTTATTTTACCTTAAGAATTATCTTTATTAGGAAAATTGTCATTCCTCAAGGAAATTTTTTCCTTACCTATGTTTTCATTATTCATTTTAAATTTTCTGTAATTCTAAGTCTTATTATTAATGAATGATAAAATTCAGTTTCTTATATAAAAACCCGATTTCCTATAAGTATTTTGTTATATAGTTTTATCTTTTCATACTCTGAACTCCCTGAAAAAAAGTCTCCTAATTCTATGAATGTTAGACTCCAAATTTTCTGAAAATCACTCTCTGATTTCCGTGAAAATTATACATTGAATTCATTGAAATTTAGACTCTGGATTCTATGAAATTCGGACTCCGAAATCTCTGAAATTCGAACACCGAATTATTTGATATTAAGACTCTGAATTATTTGAGAATCAGACATAGAATTCTCAGTAGTTAAGACATTTAATTCCCCATAATTCCTCATAATTCAGACTTCGAATTACTAATTATTGAGTCTCTAATTTCTTAGAATTTATACTCTGGATATCTGATAATTCAAGCTCTGAATTTCTAATAATTCAGACTCCAAATTCATTGTAATTCCGATTATGAAATCTTGAGAATTCAGGTTCTGAATTCATAGAAAAACAAAATCTGAGTGTTCACGATTTATAGTCTCAATGTGATTATTTGGTTAGACTATGAACATTATTTTTTCCCAGACTCCAAAAAATAGATTTGGTTAAGAAATGTTATTTTTCTTACACTTGTAAGAGTTATGAGATGACGTCGTATATTCTATTTATGACAAAATATTTTTTGAGTTACCCGTGTTCATGTCCCTATGAAATTCAAGGGAAAATATGACCATTGGAGGAGGGATCCAACCATCGTAGAAGTCCCTATAAATAGGAGTTCATTTGAACAATCACAAAACTAACTGAATTAGAGGAATTGTTTATCACTCTTGAGATTTCATGCTACCAAAGTAATATCTAGATGGAGGGAATCTCATGCCATATGCATATTAAACATCATGATCATCTTTATTCGTTCGACTCTGATTGTTGCTGGGTACCATCAAGGACTTCCAAAAATAGGAATACAGATGTATCGACAACCATAAAGTTGAATGTCTTCTGTGGATAGGAAGACAGATCATGCTACAAAATTAAAGAGAAAGGGCTTGAGGGACAACAAGACATATTCTGATATTCCTATCAAGGGATTACCTTGGTGTGGGTAAGACAGACATTCATGAATGTATAAATCCATGGACCTTTATCCAAGGTTGTTGGATACCCTACTCTTGGGGTTAAAATATTTCATACTTGTAACTTGTTTTGTTTCATGTTTATTTCGGATGTATTTTGATAATGGAATAAAGAAAAACATACTTAAATTATTCTTATTCTTTTGTATTATGTGATAAGTAAGATTCTATATTCATTAAGGCAGTATCTTCTCCTAGTAAACCTATCATAAAATTCTTTTATATACTCCTATTTCTGCAACATAGCATGTTTGTAGAAATAGAAGAGTATTTGCAAATTTATCATATTTAACATTGTTAAATATAGTATTCCTTATGGTAGAAGACAAACATTTTTAAACATTCAATTCACCCCGTCTTGTAATTTAGCATCTACATTCATATTTAAATATTACAACTGCTGTCATAGGAGGCATCTGAAATACTTATATTCACATATATGATTTATTTCTCAAGTTGTCATTATTTAAAGTATTTTTCTATCTTTGTATTTTTGTAATTGTTTATAAACTTTTACTATTAACATGTTTTTGTCAAATGATACTTTCATTTTGATTGTAGGAACGAATGTCAGTTCGATTGAAAATATAAATCCTACCAAGCCACCTGTATGTGGTGGGAATGTTAATTAATATTATATATATCATATAAAGACAATTGTTATTAATAAATGATTGGAAAACTTAACTATTCTTACTGGATATTAACAGATTCCTGATAAGGATTTCAAAACATTTACTAATCATGAAAAGTCGGAATATGAACTAAAAAACAATGTATACAATACTTTATTGCGTTCCATGACCATGAATATATATAGTCCTATTTTTTCTTGTGATTCATTAAATTTTATTTGGACGAAATTCAAGGTCATCCATTTTGGTAGATCCAATGTTATAGAAACTAGAAGAGCTATGTTTAGATTATAATATCATGGATTTCTAATTCCTTACGAAAAACCAGTACAAAATGTACAAAAAATGGTTTTTGACTATTTTAAATAGTTTTCAATATATGGGTGAGAAAGGTTTAGATGATGACGTACTTGAGGAAAAGATTATAGATATCTTGCCTTATGAGAGGGAATCTAATAGAAAAACTATTGATGATAATAAGAAAGTATATCAAATTACTCTTGATGAGCTTTTGGGAACTCTTGTTCAACATGATACAAGAATGAAAAGAGATGCTAATATGAATAAAAATAATAATGGAAATGGTAGTTCATCCATTACTATTAAAAAATCCAAGAATAATGAATTTGATACAAGATCTAAGTCATATAATGTAACTATTTTATCAATCTAGTGGAAGTTAACTTTCTAAGAATGAGCTAAATAATCTTGCTCAAAATATGAAGAAGGTATTTTGGAAGAAATAATTTCAGTATATATTTAAGAGAAAAGAATGAAAATGTAAGAAGGACTCATAAGTCACTTGTTATGAATGCAAAAGATCTGGGAATATAAGGCCAAATTTTCGTATGCATAAAAAATTGGAAGAAAATAAAATCATTATGGGAGGAATTGAATGAATTTCTACAAGGATAATTCTATGAATTTTTTGAATGCTAGTGACATTGGGAGTACCAGTGGTGGAGATTCTTCTGGTGAATCCTCAAATTATAAATATTTTGGTCAGATGAATCATTGCCTAATTTCCAATGTACCTAGTGATGATCATTGTCTAATGGCCAAGGAACACAATGCAGTATCCATTACTAATGTATCCTTAAAAAAATTTATAGTGATAATAAATATTATGAATCTTCAGATGAAGAATCTTATTCTGATGAAGAAAATATATTACCTACCTATGAAGAAGTATCTAGGATTCTAATCTTCTTGAGAATGAAAATTATACACTAAAAAAACTCGATAAGGAATATTATAAAATTTCAATTCATTCTAAAGAAGTATTAGATATTTCTAAAGATATTAATATGAAAATTTTATAATTTGGAATGTTTTCAAAAAACCACAACGATGTTAATTTCTGAGAATGAAAAACTTTTTATGGATATTGAAAATGTAATTTCAAATAAAATTATTTTAGAGACTAACTCTAGTTCTAAAACTAATGTATTTTAGTATAAAAACATAGTTATTAAATTAATGTCATAAATATTTTCTTCTAGTAAATGTTTGTCAAACGGTACCCTATGTGAGGAAAACATTGATAATATGTTTTCTAAAATTCACCAAATAAGGAATAATTCGTGATTTGGTTATTATCATTATAAAAATGTTTTTTTAATATTTATTTTGTTCCTCAATGTGCCCCATGCTACACTAAATGTAACTGTGGTGGGAAATGGGATAAAAAATGTTCTTTAAACAAAACTGAATCTTTAGTTTTTCATATATATTATTTTTAGATTAAAATGTGGATATCTATAATTTTTCTTTCTATAATTTTTGGATCCAAGAAAATTTGGATTCTTAAAGTATATCACTCTTATTTTCATGAAAATAAAGATAACACCAACATCAATACATTGTACATGGATAGTGCTTGATCCAAGCATATGACTGGTAACAAAAACTTCTATGAAATGATTATTCAGATGAAAGGGGTAAATTAACATTCAGAGATAATTGTTAGGGAGAAATAATTAGTATAGGTAACATTGTTCATTTTTAAAAAACATTTATTTCAAATGATTTTTTCCCTAAATGTCTTACAAAAAAACAAGATTTCATACTTCAATTTATCTGAATGCAAGATCAACTTATTGATATTTTCATAAAATCATTACCCTCTGATAGATTTGAATACATTTAACCGAAGTTAGGAATGATAGTTGTAAGGTAATATTCCATAATGACTTCTTGTTGAAACCTATCTCCTTACATTAAGGAACTCCTTTTCATAGCAGGTGTATATTGTTTCCAAATAATATATTTCTCATTTTTAAATTTGTTCGTAATAAAAATTTTACAAATAAATTTTTTTCATATTAAAACTTTTTTGAAATCATATTTTTTGTAATAAAAATTTCCATAATCAAAATATTATATATATTTATTTTAAAATTTTCAAATTCTAATGTTCTTCAAAAATAATTTTCCCCATTAAGAATAAATTTCCTAGCAATCTGGGTGGTATGTCATATTTATTAAATTTTCATAATCATATTCTAACATGTTTGTATTTTTATCTTGTCTTAAGAAACTTTTTGGATTCAAATTCACTTAAATATGAATATTTATCTTGAAAACCTCAAAATATCAGATCCTAACCATTCCCTTCTTCAGCTATCACCTCAATCATCAGATATGATCAAGAGTTTTTTGACCATTAGATCCATCATGGAAATTTTAACTATCATCTCAGTCGCCTATATAAAGACACATAGTTGGTTGTCCATTATAAAACTTCAAATCCTTCAAGTGATAAAGTTATTACCATACTTATGGTCATTCTAGATCTTTAGGGTTTCCTTAGTTCTGAATGTCTGTTTGAAGCCTCTCCTCAGAAAGAAATGTCGACTGTAAAGGAAATATGTGAATGGATGATATACAGAGAATGGATAGTTGATTAAAATTTCTTTTTTAAGTATGGTATTATTATTTTAAGGAATATCAAGCGGAATGGTTGAGATAGTCAATTTATATCAAATATGAAGGAACAAGATATAGTTTATCTGGAGTTTTTGTTAGAATTTTACGAATAATTATGTTTCTTCAATGAAGGTGGGAGAGATATGTTTTCTTTCAAGAGATATTTAATGCCTTTCTCCCATTCTTACAATAAGGATGTATGTCAAATTGGATTTCTATATGAATGTGAAGCTGAATTTTTCCCCAATAAATTATCTTATCTATCTGCTTCATTTGAGAAGGAATATGATTTACATTTCCTTGGCTTTAAATAAGTAAAGACTCCAACTATTATCCATCTATTAATAAATTTCTGGATTCTATAATTATGGGTTCAAAGTTTTATAATTCTGAGAAAATGAAATAAGGATACACTAACAAAAAGTGACATCTATATTTTGGATTTTTTAGTAAACCACAGGAATATAAATCTATAGAAGTATATCTAGATTACAATTTTGAAAATAACGAATGGAAATTGATGTCCCAAATTATCATGTATTTGACCATTCTCACCAAAATTATAGTTACTTTTTTAGAATTGTTCAAAATCTCTTACAGTCCTAAGCCAAGACATTACAATGTTATACTTATGAATGATTATACCTTCAGAAGGATGATGGATGGGTTATCTAATTAACCAATTGAATTTTATGAGATACCTAAATAACAATTAAGACATTCTCTGATAAACTAGAAGTGGATGAGACGTCCAGGAAGGGTGTAAGGAAGAAGATTGAAAATGAACCATAAGAAAAAGGAAAAATCCATTAGTCTTGGGAAACTAAATCAGAACACCTAAAACTAATGAAGAAAAAGAAATACCCTAATGCAGTGGTGGAAATGTGGACAGAGGATAAGAATAATAAGAGGGAAGTGAGCCAACATTTGGAATGGACCCTGTTGGGGAAAAGGCCTTGAAGATGAAGGTTGTTGAAGATAAAGTGATGTAAGGGAATGTAAATAAGAAGAGGATGAAAATTACTGAATCCATGATAGTTTAAACCATTCTTAAGACTGCTGAAAAATATTATGAACAAATCAAGATAGAAGAATCATTTTTGAAAGAAACACTCCCTATGACTCAATGAAAGATGATGGTGATTAATGAAGATATATTATGTAATTTAGAGGATTATAATGAGAAGGATAGTTCTTTTGGAAACTATCAATCCGAACAACTGATGTTGATTTTTCAAAACAATATACTCTGGGAAAAGAAGAAAAAGTCCAAGAAGAAGTGAATAAGAAATCTGAAAAAATAAAGTAGCAACCATGATTTCAATCAAATAGATGATTTTGTGGCAGGAGGTGAGAACAAAAACCATGAAGATGATAAGATTGTTCAGTTATAAGATGGGGAGCATGAATCACCCAAAGGATAAGAGATCATTCCTTGAGCTGATAAGGGAAAACAAATGTTTGTTGCTACTCCTCGTAAATCTATGGTGATAAAAATATGTTGGGGCTTCATCAATGAAGAATGTTAAAGATATTTAAAATGAATACTCACCAACCAAACACTCTGATTTGATATCTTCCTCTCTTGGACATGATTTTGTTGTACAGTAATTTACGTAGTTTGTGGATATTATTCCCTTATTTTTGAGTATACACTCGAGGTTCCATAGACTTCAACACTCAATTAATCAGAAATAATATTCAATCCCCATGCATATGGATAATTTTGTAAGGCATGAGGTGGATTTCAAAACATTCTTTATTTAATATGAAGCTCATATAAGATCATGTAAGAAAATTACAAATTGTTCACAGAAGAAAATCGAATATCTGAGAGCCTTTAATGATTTTCAAGATAATTTGAAGGATGATTTTAACACCAATGATGGTATTTTTTCTGATCTTACTAAGATATTCGAGTAAAATATTACTCTCGTATAGAAAACATGGATGCAAGAAGTCATGGAAATGAATGGGAATCTTCATCCAGTGGCTATGAATTGGAAGAAAGAAAGGCATATTGTGATTAAGTTTGTAGAGAATATTGTTAAGAAAGAATATTTTTTGAAGGCTCAAAAATATATTCTTAAGGCTCAGGAAAAAATGAAAAATTCCTTGTAGAAAAAACATGAAGATCAGGATCAGCAGCACAAGTGTGTAGAAGAAGATCACAAGGAGATAAAGAAGCTGAAAAACATTGTCAATAAGTTAATGTTGATGGATAAATAAGGATAATTCCACCACATTCCGATCTTTTGATCTACTTTTCCTATTTTTAAAAATTCTTTATATCATAAGGGTATTTTTGTTTTTCTACATATATTTGTTAGTTTATTACTTATTTTTCAGTTACTATATTTTTTTCATTATCATTATTCCTTTTTGAACATCACAAATTGGGAGAAATTAGTGATAAAAAAAATTCTATGTAATGAAATGATTTCCCTATGTAAGGGGGAGTTCATATAAAGGTTTTTCTTATCAAAGAATATTTTTGTATGCATGAAAATGTAAAATATCTTTTAGGAAATCAAGAATTTGATCATTAGGGATTTCAAAACATAATGGGGGTGTTAGGTATATTCACAATGATTCATATGTAAAGGGATTTATGTTATCTTTTATATTAATAATGACAACTATAAGTTATTTATTTTTTGAAAGGATGTTTTTTATTTCCAAAAAGGGGGATATTTTGGAGTCAATATGGTTTCCTTATAACTTTTTCAATCCTCTATGTTTTTAAAATCCCAAAATCTCAAAATTGAGGAAAAATATTTTTTCCCCATCTTAATATGTAAAATTTACATTCCTCTAGTAAATTTTATCATTAAACAGGTTTTCATTGTTCATTTTATAGTTTCAATAAATCTAAATCTTTTTTTTACTAAAGGCTAAAATTCGGTTTCATATCTACAACTTCAGAATCTTACAAATCCTTAGTTATAGAGTATTCTATTTTCAAAATCCATAGTCTCTGAAAAACAAATTATGAATTCTATGAAAATAAAACTCACAATTCTCTGAAAATATGACTCCAAATTAAATGAATATCAGACTCTGTATTCTATGAAATTAAGTCTCTGAATTCTTTGTAATTCAGACATCAATTTCTCTAAAATTAAGACTCCAAGTTCATTAAAAATTAGACTCTAAATTTTCAAAAAATTCAGATTCCAAATTCCATAAAATATAGACTCAAAATTCCATAACAATCAGAGACCAAATTACTCATAATTGACAGTCCCATTAATTATAATTCAGACTCCAAATTCATCATAATTCAAACTCTTAATTCCTATGAATTCAGACACTGAATTCATAAGAATTCAGACGCTGAAATCCTTATAATTCATACTCACGATTCCAAAGAATTCAGATTCCAAATTCCTCAGAAATAGGACTCTTAATTCCTAAGTATCTAGACTATTAATTCATTAGAATTCAGATTCCGAAATGTATATAATTCAAATTCTGAATTCCTTCAAAACAGAATCTGAATATTCATGATTTTAGTCTCTATTTGATTATTTGGTTAGACTCTGAACTATATTTTTTCCTAGACTCCTGAAAATATATTTGGTTAGACAACCTTATTTTTCTTAAACTTATTATAGTTATGGAGAGATGTCATACATTCTATTTCTAACTAACCATTGAATGAGTGACACGTGTAAAGGACCCTACAAAAATCAAGGACATATATGACCATTGAAGGATGCCTCCGACTATTGGAGAAGTTCCTAGAATAGGAACTCATTTGAAAGAGCTCCACAATGATTGACTGAGAGAAACTGTTGATCCCACTAGATATTTCATGTGGGTGATGTGATTTCTAGAGAGAGAGAGAGACTCTCATGCCTTGTGTGTAGTAAATATCTTGTTTATCTTGCTTCGTGCAACTCTGATTGTTGTTGTGTACAATCGAATACTTTTTGGGATATGGAAAAAGAGGTGTCGAGTACCTTAAAGTTTGATGACTTCTATGGATAAAACGAGAGAGGTTCTGATAGCCTTAATGTTCTAGGGATTGCAATGATAGCAAGAAATATTCTGATATTCCAATCTAGGGATTACCCTTGTGTTGGTAAGAGGCGCATTATTGAATGTATAAATCAATGGACCTTTATCCTAGGTTATTTGATACCCTAATATTTTGGTTAAATGATTTAATATTTATTACTTATTTTTTTTCAAGTTTATTTCTATTGTATGTTGATAAATGATTTATGCATAACCTTCTTATACATTCTTGTTATTTTTTATTCTATGTTAAGTAAGATTTTATATGCTTTAAGGAAGAATATTTTCCTTGTAATCTTTTCATAAGTTTCATTTCCGGAATCATATTGTAGGATCCTATCAAGTTTTTAGGATTATAAGAGGACTTGTAAATTTGTCGTATTTAACATTGTAAAGCAATATATTCCATAAGGTTAAAAACGAACGCTTTTAAACATACAATCCCCCCTATTGTAATTGAGCATTTACATTCATATTTCAATCCTGCAATCTTATCCTAATTCAGATGATCGTGGTAGCATAGCAAGATGAGGGCTCAGATTCATAAGTAATTTCACTGATCAATTGGGACCATGAAAAGGTCATGTGATCTATATCATATGTCAAATCAGAACCACAACAAGATTTTTTGTTTTACACAACATGTGTTCTTCAACTACACATCTTATAGTCTAGTTTTTCATGAAAAGCCTATATTCTTAAATAATTCACACGATCCCACCTCCCCAACTGATTTACTCTTTTTTACCACCTATATATGGATGAAAATACCCTTATCTATCTATTATACGCATTTTATGGGAATAATTTTGAAATTGCTCATTATCATGAAGCCACACTTCATCATACACACCTCCCATCATCTTCCACTCAACATAGACCCAAATACACTAAAAAAATCTAACACATCAATCCATTAAGAATGGTACATTTATATATCACCATACAAGACCTCCACTAAAAAAACCTCCTTGAATCAAGTGGTCTGATAATGCTCAAAATGTCCCTATAAATAATGAACCATGAACCAGTGGGGAAAGAATGAATAATGATAAGAAAAATGGGTCAAACTAATAATGAAAATTAGGGATAAACATTGTTGTACTTGTGTATTTAGAATATACATGAAAATTAGGTAATTAAGGATGATATAATTTATAAATAGAATAATCAAAATATAACTATTTAATCATTTGATGTCATTAGGGTAAGGGTAGGAAAACTCAATCAGAAGAAGATATATATATTAATATATATCCATAAAATGTATTTTTATCATTTTTGGAAATAATATTTGATAAACTATTACTCAATTTAGTATATTGAGTTGGTGATGAAATATTCCTTCCAATTATTAGGATGATCCATTGTGTTCACTTCTCCTAGATTATCCTCAATTAGATTGAATGTTATATTCTAATATTGATCTACTAAATAATTCTCAAAACCAACTTCATATTTTTCCAACGGTTATGCATCATAACCCGTGAATTTATCATAATAGTTCATTTATAGTGGTATTATATTACATTATTTAAAATTAAATTAAGTAAATTTATTTATTAAATTTAATTAATGGAACATCCATCATTTATCTTATCATAACGGCTATCACTAGAAAAAATTAGTTAATCCCTTTCGAAAACCATATATTCTAGATTTAATCGCGGTCTTAGATTTCCAAATGAAGAAACTAATATAGAGATAACCCTTTATATATGGGTGTATTTCTATGTGTGAAATTATTATATTTATAATATTAATAATATCATTTTCAGGCTCATTGGGACACGAAATCTAACGCCATATCCATGCCTCACTCCATGAATATTCCAGAAAATATGAGAAATCCTTACATGAAAAACCAACATCACAAAAATTATATATTTATTCCATTACAAAAATAACATATTAGTATAACATACATATTGGTTTTATATTTTGATATATTTATAGAGATTATTAGTAGTAAAAATAATAAACAATATCAACATGGAGTGTTATTTACTATATATCTTTTTTCAGAAAACCTCTTTAGGTTTTTATGTAAATCCTTACTAGATTTTCCCTTATAAAAAAAAGAAATATCTGTCATTTGGAGGGTTGTAATAATTTGATTGGAAATTATTATTCATTCCAATGCGGTCTGGAAGTGTTGATGGGGGAGGAGACGAGGATTTCTTTTATACGTTGGGAGGGGACGTTCTTTGAAAATACAGGGAGAATTATCAAAATAATACAACATGATAAACATTAAAAAGAAAAATTATTCATGATAATCATACATTGAAATGAAAAATATAAGAGTTCTAAATATGGTCAACTTATAGTATTTTAAAATTATTAATCTCCTATCATACACTAATATATTGGTTTAAACCCCCAGATAATCATGTTTCAACCATAACCACTATAATTATTTTTTAATGTTTTTACTAATCATTATGAAAAAAAACTAAGTTCAAATTAGTAATTAATTTTAATTACGGTGATTCGAAATATATGAATAATTTTCTAAATTTCAAATCATTGCTGATGTATAATTTATTTTAAAATTAAACCTACCGATACGATTAATTAAAGTATTTCTAATGAAAACTTCTCATGAGTACACGATGATAATATATAATAATTAAACATATAAATGATTAAAATGTCCTAAATGGAAACAATAATAAAAATATTATTATTATTTAAGTATTTTTAAAATTTAAAATATATAAAAAAGTGTATCCTTTAAATATTTTTAAACGAAAAAGATGTTTTTGAAAAATAATTCTTTAAATTTTGGCACTATACATAAAAAAATTATTGATTTAGAAAACATCAAAAAAGTCACCCTAAGATAATTTTTAAATTATATTAAAAAAATAAATTTTAGTTATTGAAATATTATTTATAAATTTTGATCAAATTAACATTATACTAAGTGTACAAAACATTAAAAAACAATATTTTTATAAAAATATGATTTTTTAGAAGTAATTTTATTTTTATTTAAAATTATTATTATTATTATTTATAATTAATTAAATAAAAATTAATGTATTTATACTTGCGAATACCATATAATTATCATTATCTTGTCAGTCTTATTTATACCCCTTGATTTAACGACTAGGTTATAATGGTATACTGTGACAAGGTTCCTTTAGACTCAAGGATTGGCATATCTCAAGATATTGAACATAATGTTATTCTTATTAATTCAAGGGGTTCTAAATTGAAGATTATGATACATTATAATTTTGGAATATAATCATGATGGATTTGAGTAGAATGGAATAATGCCCATTTTTAATGAATAATCCTATAAGGAGTATTTGATCATATTTAAATCTAAGGAGTTCTTCACACATGAGTAAGGGAACCAGAAATTGATGGTGTATAAAAATCACATCATTTTGGTGACATATTTTATAAAAATGTTTTTAGGAGATTATACATTCAATTTTTTTTCAAATTATTCCTAATCTAGATACATCTCCAAATATGACAACTAATGTAGATGTGTGGATAAGTAAATGATTGTTGAGATTGACCTAGCATGTTTGTAAAGGTTTACCAGAGTTCCTTCTTTTAATAGTGGTACCTGTAGTGGATATTATTAGGGTAATAAGATGTGTAATTAATTTCAATGTGTAGATAGTGATAGTGATCCTTATAATAATTTTCCACAATATCTTGAGGGTTTAGCACTGTGTCATGATAACATTGTGTCCAGATGGTTTACATAAATCGTTTTTGTACCATTGCTACAATTACATGTAAATCATGTGTACTCCATGATCACATCACAATAATTTATTTATATTTTTCTACTCATATCTCTGGGGTAGTATTATTGATAACAAAAGGATATTTTTTACAGATTGATTCCTTATGGATAATATTGTATTTGTAGTAGGCCTCCTGAGTGAATCAGTTACATCAAGTTGTGGTGCTTCATATAGATGTTAATGATGGTCCTACATAAGTGAGATGTACCATTTCAACAAATTTAATCAAAAAATATTCTATATTTCAAATAATTTCATCTAAAAAATTCTTATAAACATGTATGATAGATCTTTTAGAACATCCAGTTGTGGAAATTCCATTTGTTATGGAATTAGTGAAGCCACTATGAAAGAAGAATTTGAAGGGATTCTGATTCATCTCATGATATTAATTAACACTTAATTTGTATCTCATTAGAGATTTTTATTTCCAAACATGATCACCTTAAATTAAATTACCTGTATTGATGAGATAACTGGTCACAATGATTAGTTCAATTCTTTATCAATAGTGGTTTTCATTCAGTATGACTACTAGGTTGTCCTATATGTTTTTATTGGAGTGTGACATGATTTCAAGTTTAGCATGAAATTCTCTTCAAGATTAATAAAATTTTATGTCATTGTATGTGAATGATATTTTCATTGATGTATTATGTAGAGAGCTTCCACTAATATTGATGTTACTTATTAAGGTATTTTCATATGATTTTTTGTTCTAGAGAGGTATGAATAGTTCATGATTCACAAAGTGTCAGAAGCTCAGTTGATATCGATGGCATCTTACCATACAATGTTAGCAGTAATAATGATAATAATAATATAGCTACATGATTTTAGGGCCATGTAATTTATATACATGAGTGTTTCAACTTGGGAAACTCTAATTATCATTCTCAAGAGAAGTAATTGATATATTTTCATTTGATTATATTGTCAAATGATAAATTTTGTAATAGAAAATAGTAAATATATATTTCCATGAAATGTTACTTTTATTAATTAGTTGAAATAGTAAATTGAGTTTTATTAAAATGATCTTCACTAGGCATATAACCATTATCCAGTCCATGAGATAGATATTTCAATGACCACCATTAGCATTTGGGATGTCCACTTAGAAGTCTTCGTTATTTCATATTTCCATACTAACCATACTAAAGTATTCATGGTGTTGAGCACTATTGTTTTTCAATAATATCACACTACATAGTGCATGTTGTTAGTTTATCACATTATTCTATACATTATGTCTGAATAAAATCATGCATATCATTTGGGGAATGTTTTTAGCATTTTTTATCATGACCAATATGAAAAATGTCCATAAATAAAATTTTGGATATGATAAATTATGATTCTGGGACATATGATTTGGGAACATGGTATATCACTTAATCATGAAATGTTGACGAATTTAATATCCCATAATGATCCATGGAATTTCTCTAGAATTAAAATAATTTTTTGGTTTTATAGGATATTATTTGTTGGTTTTAAATAATTTAATTATTATTACCCTAACATTGATAGATATCACGATGAAGGGGGTGAAGATCATATCTGATTCGAACATTCAGGCTTCCCTCAATGAACTAAATAGTATTTTACCTATACCAAAATCCTAGAGCTACCACTGGTTGAGAATCAATATATGTTTTTTTAAGATTCGTTGGGTATTTTTTCACTATTCCATTATTATATGGGTTAATGAGGTAGCTAATGGCTCTCATTAGATTCAATCATTTGAGAGTAGTTATCCAAATTCTTATTGGGATCTCAAAGGTGTTCTGAATTCCATTGATGGTTGGAAACACATTATTTTTTAGGAGAAGATGATCATATACACTAACCATGGAATTTTGGAAAAAATATTTTACCAAAAAATATTAGTAACTCTAATAGAGAATATGTCTAGAATGAATTTATTTATTTAAATTTGAAATATCCATTACACCGGGATTGGGTAATGTGGTGGATATCAATATTAATAAAAAATATCCATATGATAATTTGTAAGAAGAAAATTATAAATGAAACATTATTGGAATATTTGACCAAATTCTCCTAGTTGATATGGAAGAGGAATCGAGTCATGTTATTCTAAGTATTTATTTGACATACTATATCATTTATATGATTCATCAGATAAAATATCAGGATAATGGGTACTACTTCATAAACAATTAGCTATATTGTGAGTAGAATTACACTGAGTGGTAACTGACTAAAGATAGTATTCACTGTATTAGAAATTGATTCATTATTACATCCACACTATGAATACCTATTAGATATATTTCCATCATTCATTATGGAATATTAACCATGGAACTACAATGAAAATTATCTTTCACATAGAAAGCCATATTAGCCTCATAATTTCTGATGCGCATCTTGGGGTAAATGGTAACACATTTTTTGTTTGTAATGACATATCATCCCATGAAATATGGGTAGACATAAAAGAAATATGTTTTCATTAAGCGTATTCCTCCTGACAATGTAATAGACATTTGAGGAACTTGGGACAACCATTTAGCTATGGTTGAGTTTTCTTATTATAATAGCTAATAATAATCAACTTAGATTAAACCATTTGAGTATTTTTATGGGATACCATGAAAGTACCCTCTATGTTTTGTTGATATTGTTGAAACCACCATGAAAGGATTGATTATGATTAATGAAAAATTAGAAATGGATTATAGGAATCATCATAATTTTTTGATTCCTCAATGTGGGAACAAGTATTTTGGGGATTAAAATCATCATTCTTTAGAGTTATCATTTGGTGGACTAGTATTCGTGAATGGAAGAGCCTGGTTGGGTCATTGGAAGCTCATACCAATAGGAAATAATTAATATTAATAAATAATACCATTTTAGATTTTTGAACTCCCAGTGAATGTTGCGTACGACATAGAATTACCCCATCAGTTTTCATCAATCCACAATGTCCTCTTTGTTTCTCAACAAAAATTCATTAACCTGGAATGTATCATGTTGTTTAATTTTGATGAACTCATCACCGATGATGATATTTTTTTTATATTATTCATTTTGAGTTATTAATTCTCAAGTAAATGTTTTAAATGGATTGTATATATCTTCAGTTTGAATAATGTGGAATCCTATGTCAAACTCACATGAGACGTGGGAGTTTGAATCAACTGAGTAGGGGGAATGTAATCTATGTTTTTATATAAACATTCATCATCATTGATTTATAGGGACACAAATAAATATAGTGGGAAGAATTATAAAATACCAATGTTTTTTGTAGGTGTGAATCTATCATTGTTTCATTAAATTATTTATATTTTTTTTGACCCCTTATATTTCTGGTTGATTGTGTTCATTTTAGATGGGTCAATTCCTTTTTCATGAATATTTGAATGGGTGTATACAAGGAGGTAGAACTAATGATTCTGCAAGTGTTTCACAAGAATTATTGAGAGGTCCAACATTAACATGGTTGGTTTTTAAGTGGCTACATCACTCAACTATAGACACCAGATATCTAGTAGACTATACTAAAACAACTACATTTCTTTAGTGGACACAAGTTAGCCAATGGTCTTCTATCTTATCACTAGAGGTAACAGTTTTGGATTTCCTATTAATATGTGTATCATATTTTTATCCCATTAAAACACCCATTTTATTTTTTAAACCACTCTCAATCGAAAATAAATTAATTAATCCTTAGGAAAAGTTTTATAAATATATGGATCATTAAACATGAATCCCCAATGAATTAATGAAATTATTGAATCAATTAAAAAATTGTGTGTATTTAAATCAATTTCTTTCTAGGATCATATTCAACTTCATATTCATTTTTTTAAAATATATTTTAAATAAGTGATAATTTAATGTATATAGTCATATAATTTTATTCCATATCGATGTTTTATAGAATTTTGGGTTCATTTAAGAATCATGAACATCGTTGGTCCATTATGTAAGAATTTTTATGTCAATTGATTATTTTGGTTTCTTTCATTCATGAAATTGTTTATTTGTAGATAATTTGTAGGGAAATAATGATATAGGGTCTATACCTAATTCCTTGGATCCTTGGGTCTTTTTTAATAGTGTATTCCCCATGTGTTATCATAATCCTTGTGATTCAATGTATGTGGTTTAATTATTTTTTTAGTGTATTAATTTTTTTCAAGTGGGGGTTAATTAGTAACATGTTTTAATATTTGGGGTTTTCTTGTCAGACCAAATCATTCATTTGATCATTGGAACTCAATTCTAAGAGTTTTTTTACCCATGTCATTATTTTTAGAAGGGTTTTAATTTTTGGAACATGACTATGGGGTTCAAGTTCATTTTAAGAGCTTATATGGATAATAAACTATCATTTTATTATGGTTAGATATAGGTTCATATATTTGTGGAATCATTCAGTTTATTTGGTTTAATAGTGTGGATATCCTTCCTCACTGTGCATGGATGGGAGACCCATAACAGGGGGCATGACATTGTGGGGATTTAAAAATTTATAATATTGTGATGAATCTTGTTTTATTAATGGTTAGAAAAGTAAAAAAAGTAACCTTGAGAAGTGTGGTATCTATATAGTGGGTGCTAGATGGTCAGTGACTATTTAGGCAAAACCTGCGTCCCAACCATGAAGGTCATAAAAAGTTTAAAAATTAACAATTTTTCCTCCGCCTATTTAATATTTATCCACATATATTCCATATATATTATCATGCACAAGATAGGGGTTCTCTTCATTTCTTCTTCAATTAATCGTTTATCAGATGTCTTCATTCGGTGTTAATTATTCAACTGATTAGTGGAAATGGATTTTTCTTAGTAAGGAATTTGATTCATTATATTTTTCAATTATTTAATCTCTCCATATTATAACAATATTCCATGAAAATATTTAACCTTATTTTCATGGACTTCAGAAAAAAAATGATTCATCCAAATTTCCTCGATTCGGATGATAATATCATGTCTGTAAGCATCAAATAGTACGAGTTAAGTGTTCCCTATCGTTCTCATTGATTTATTGGTGTTTTAGTGGGTGGGTTCATGTGATTTTCATTGGGTGGTTCGATAAAGAACCTAATTAATGAACACATTGTCCTTAAATTATATACTTGACATTATGGGATGTTGTTGGGAAATCCCATTCTATGATCTTATGTCTAAGGCCAGGATAGAGCCCATGGACCACATGGGATGATAACATTGGGTTTGATTTATTTATTTATTTGAATTATATATGTTTCGTATGCCAGTTCTAGGAATGATTATTTGGCATGGATTGAGGATTTAGGTGGTGATGACCACCAAGAAAATGGTGATTTGATTCACCAGGTTGGGTGGGGTCTGGATTATATTATTGATTTTGATCACAGGTCGAGTGACATGATCATAGGATTGTGGTGATGAGGTCACCATGTTACGAGCATAGACCATGTGACCTAGGAATGCGTTGACCATCGAGATGAGAGACATGGTCACATGGTAAATAAATCATAATATTATGTGGATTTGGATATTGTTTTTGTGATTTCGGATCATCATGATACGATTATACACCCTTGCAGTTGTGTTCACATATATAGGAATCATATGGTGAGGTTGTGTTGACCAATATTGGTGGTAGTTTCCACTGTTAGTTATGATGTATGATAGAGATTACCATCAGTGGAGAAAATGTTCCATTCTATAGACTTCCTTCTCGATTTGAATGGAAAATCATTTGATTATGATGAGACCCTTAGTTGGGGTCTTAGGCTTGACATATTACTGGAGGAAAGTATGCTAGGAAATTGGGAGGATGGATATCATTGTGACTCAAATAGTGGATGGTTCATCTTAGGATGATTATCAATGGGTGGATAGACATTTATGTCCTTCAGGTAATTAGGATTTGAGTAGATATAGATTTCCTTAGATGAGGTCTTAGGGACCGAGAAATTTTTTTGAATTCCATTTCGGACATCATGATACATTGTTGATGGCATGAGGTGTCAGATGACAGATTTAACGAAAATTCCCAAGGGCTATCCAATTTTTACTTTCATGGGGATTCCTTAGCCTTTGGCATAAGGATATTTTCCACAGCAGTTATATATATTAAAAAATGTTTCTCTAGGGGATAAATATAACTTTGGGTACATAGAATATAGCAGATGGTCAATGTAGGTGACTAATTCCTTAGGGAAATAACCACAAGGGATATATGTTATTTATATAACATGAATGTGATGTCTTATTATTCATATTTTGTTCTCATTATTTGTCACATATGTTGGACTTGAACATGATGGTAGTGGCCTAAATATATTACCTCTCACACTGTATATGGGGCACTTAGTAAGCGTGAAAAATTTAGGATTTTAAATTTTGTATCTATCCAAGCTCAGGAGATGGAATTTATAAATTATGACACATTACATAGAATAAATTGAATGTAAGGAATATGGGTCCTTGCAGTATGTAGAGTTATTTTTTTGTCATTTTATTTATATCGAACATTCTTATATCTATATAATTATATTTTTGGACATGAGTTACCCTTATTTCTATCAGTTATATAATTTGATCTACGATGGAATGATATTTTTTTAGTTCCTAAAAACATTTTTATACTGAAATGGTGTTTTCTAAGTTGTTAATCATTAAATCCACTGTCTATTGTGATTACACTATTGTGAGTTACTTGTTATACTATTTTATGGTATATCATACTCTTTATTATAAAATCAATTACCATTATAATTAACACCTTACTAAAATATTTTATCTCCATGTTCACTTCTTTTCAGCCTCACTACTAGTTGGAAACCATTATCATATGAGCTGGTGGTAATAAGGCCTATGTTTCAAGTAGCCAAGGTAGTTTTTTATGTATAAAAAAAGTATGGGGACATAAAAATTCTTTTAGATTATTTAATTAATGGTAATGAATAATATAATTCAGATTGAATGTTATGGTATCATATGTTCTTGATTTCTTGTGGGTCCTATTATTTAAGATATGGTAGACTAGTGGTTAGGATATCATTAGAACCAGGTACAGATATCCTATTTGGGATTTGGGAGGCCGAGGGCTGGGGAGACAAATTTGGTTTCATTGTTTGGTAAATTGATGTTCAAATTTTATATTTTTATAGTCGATATGATATCCACATAGTGGGGTGTGATTAGGTGTGATTATTATGAATTATGATATGTGAATTCTTTCCTATTTTGGAATGGGATGATGGTTTATTTTTTATTGATCAACACATATGATGTTTTTATATATTTATGTGCTTTAGATTGACTATAAATGGGATATTGTATTGGGATAATAGGATGTTGGTTGGTTAAAGTGTCATCAAAGTAAGCTAAAAATGTTATTTTAAATCTTGTCCACTCTATTGTGGGACTCTACACAGATAGGCAAGTTATGTGGTTCCAATGAAATATGAGTGTGATAATTTCTGATATGGGATATATATGTATTTTTCATTCTCAGATAGGAGAATGAATTGATTATTATAGGTTTGAGATGATTAATGATAGAATAATGATGATAAATTGGGATTTCCTTATTATCATATAGTGGAATTATACATAGTTATCATAGAGGATATATATGTGTTTTTTATTCCTAAATTAGTTATGGGTAGGAAGGGGGCCATTTGGATAGGTTACATGTGATACCTAACCATTATTTAGGTAGGTAAGGGACCATGATTCAAGATTTCATGTCACATGGTTGTGATGGTGGGGGTGTATAATGATGGTGAGGTTACACTTCTTGTGAAAATATTTCTTATCCCCCCCCCCTTGAATGGCCTGAAGGAATCCATTTTAATTCATTTTTTATAATCCATCATTAAGTGTTAAAAGGGATCCCTTACATAAGCTATACGCTTCGTGGAATTACATGACCGAAAGGTCCTATAAGAATTCATCCAAACTGAAACTACTTTTAACTGCCCTTCCACAGCATCTTCACCATGATGTCAGATCTCCACATTCTCATGATGGTTTGTATAGGATTTCTATACATACACATTATAGCCTTGATGGTGTGTTCTATACACTCTAATTATTTTAAATTTGGATTCTTCTACTCTGGTGAATGTTCCTTCTCTGTATCGTCAAATAGATCATCCTCCTTATAGAGTCTAAATTGACTATTATGCCCAAATTCTGGTATCTTGAAGGAATAGAGATAGAGCTAAGGTCATATAGTTACCTTGTGTACTTGTGGTTTCCTAAAATATATACTGTCCGGAAGGCTTAAGGTGGCCTGATTCCCATAAAGGACTCTAGGACCAATCAAATGCCCAAATAGCCTAAGAGGGTAAGTAGTTTCTGCCACTAATGCACTGAACAATTTGTTGTATAGTACCTTCTACAATACCTGATAAATATTCTACTATTGTACTACTAGAGTAACCCTGAAATATTTCATATCATTTTTGTATTTATACTCTTATGTCTATTTGAACATCATGATGATAATTCAATAGTATGGAACCCAGATGGTTTTTGGGGGATCATTAAGATTGTGGTGTTGTGGTGTTTCTTGATCATGTATATGATGTGGCTATAAGGGGTTGGAATGAAACTATTAAGGGTTATGATAATCATGAGATATAGGTAAGGGTTAGGTACAGGTTGAACAACTGCGTTATATGACAATATTAGGGCCATGCCGTGATGAGTAGCTTGATGAATGCTTGGTATAAGACTTCCATGTTATCCAAAATTTATCCATCAATTATTTATATAATCCACAAGTTTGATTGACAACACCCACCACCATTTGATGGTGTGGTGGACCATAGGTGGATGAGAATTGTATAGAGCACTGAATACCATCTTCAAGTAGCATGAGAAACCCCAATACCAATGGATGATGCTACCAATGTACATGCCCATAGAACCATAAAAATATTTATGGAATGAATACGTCTAAAACATTAAACATTAGAAACTATTATTGAATGACTTATAGGATATTTTATTAAATAAATTCATCCATTAGACACAAAGGGAATAGAGAGATTAGGAGTTCTTGACCCTTTAGAAGACAGATTCATTCGATATAGATTATGAAACAACTTCCACAATTATCTCTAATTTTTCACTTGTATGGTGGGTGATAACCCCCCTGTAGTGTTGAATTTTGAGGACATGTATAGGAAATTAATTATGAAATTGGAAATCAGCTAAACATTATCCTCATTATTAAGATATGTCAATAAGAAATTTGTAGACATGTTATATTTGATGGACCATTCATAATCGAGATGGGTGACAACATCAGGTGATGTTAGTGGGAATGCTCCATGTAGAAGGATGTGGGGGTGAGTGGTGTCATGATAGGTTGTTTAGGATAGTGAATTGAGTAGACCTCCAAGGAGTGGGTCTTCAATTATGTGCTTATGGGGAAGGGAACCTAGACATGCGTATATGCAGTATGATTGGACATCAAAGGAGATCAACGAATGTGGCATGTTTGGGTATCTCAAGAGGTTCTGTGTGAAGCCTTATAAAACATCCGGTATCCATGGATTGGGGTGGACACATGTATCTATGATTGGACTGGGAGAAGATCCTAGATTTTTTTCAGAGTTAGCCAAATGTTATGTTCATTAATGAGATAGTGGTACCCAGTAGTGGGGTCAGTTGATTTAATCTAGTGTATCTTTGTAGGGTGTACATGACTCAAGTATCAAAGAATCATGCTGGGTGTATGAAATTTTGTTTCTAGGTGAATAATTAGCCATGGAGATTGATACTTTTTAGGAACACCATGGGAGTGACAATGTTTCATTTTTTTGGAAAAGAAAACTTTTTTGGTATTCCCCTATTTATACCCAAGGTGCACGATTTTTATTTAGGCTAAACTGATTTTGGTATGTAGGTTGACATCAGATCATATGTGGGTCATATTTATATTAGGAGTGTGGTACCCGGAATATTATGAGAACCTATGTAAGAGTTCATTGTTTTTGGGTTTTTTAATCTTACTGTCAATATGATGCATCTTTTTGATGATGTTTGAGGCCCCCAAAATAATTTTGTGCATATGATGAGATTAGAGACCTCATACATTCCATGTTTTGATAGGGAATAAGGATCGTATAATATGAGAAGTGATAATTTGTGAGTGTCATATATGGCATGTGAATTACTTATAAGAACCCATAATTTTATTAATGAAAATTATGTAAAATGTTTATATAAAACATATTGACTTTCTTTCTTTTCTACTGTAGATTTTTACAATAATATTATGAATTTTTATTGTTGATAATATAGATGATTATCAATAATCACAATAATTTTATAAATATAAGGCTTTAACAAATAAAAATTTCCCAGAAAAAGGAAGTGATGGACTTATTTAGTATAATTTCTCCATTCAAATCCCATTTCATGGAGCTCTTAAGGACGCAAAATCCATGGAATTAACACTTGACCAAGCCCAATCCAATCTTCAACACATTAAGCATGAACATAATTGCCTAGGGTAGAAGTTGTAGTTAAAAGATATTACCACCCAAGCGATGTTATCTGAGTCGACCAAAAAGTCTATCACCATTTCACACCTTACCAACTGGTCTTATGTGTGATTTATATGGGATTATATAACATGTATATAGCTTTATGATTATGTGCTTTATTTTTATAAAGAATAAATAATATACATTCATTTTATTGTTGTCAAATTTTAAATGGGTTTTAATGCACAAATAATATTTTTAGTTTATATTCAATTAACATATAACTTTTGAAGAATTATATGATTTATGAATTAAATAATATTTTAATAAAATATTATTTCAAAAATTAATTTTTTTAAATATAAATGATCATATAATTTTTATACAATTGAAATTTTAATTAAGGTAAGGAAAAAATATTTGTCCAAACACATGAATTATCAATTATGTTGTTTCTTATTTTAAAAGTGGAAATTCTCTTCTTTAGAAAATTATCTAGATAAAATGAATATTATTTTTGGATTTATTTAATCGAAATTATATAATGGTAAATTTTTTATAATTATTTTGACAGTGGACTTTTAGAGGTAAATTTAAATATTTATTAAGTATATAATGTGATTTATGACATCATAATGACCAAATAGTGATTTAATAAAATACAATAAAATAGATAATTGGCCAATATATGTTTAAATTTTAAAATAATATGAATTGATATTTTTTCTATTAATTTCACAATGCCTTATTAGACCCTCCTAGAATTATAAATTATTTTAACATTTTAAAATAATTTCCATGCGAGTGTGAATCATCTCCTCATAATCAATTCTAATTTTTCTAATATGTTCGGCCATTGGAATTATAAAATAAGGTTTTCGTCTCCAAATTTTAAAAAATGCGTGAAAAAACTATTTGTTGGATTGTGGTTTTGAATATGTAAATATATAGATACCAAAACCAATGTCTGTGAAATTTTAGAGAATTCCTCACACTTTTACATTAAAAATCCACACATGCGCCAACTTATCATCACTAGAAAACATTTTAGAACGTCCCTAATATGACCTCATCTATCAAGAATCATCCCAAGGCTTCCCAATACCTCAATATGCCACTCCTCACGCACTTGAAGTCGTACACTAAGTATGGTATCACTACTTTCCTATACTGCATTCAAATTAAAGCATATTATTTTAAAGTAGTTCTTGTAAATTCTTATTGTTATGATTTATTTATTTTATAATAATTATATTAACAGAAAATTTGATTTTATTATAATTATATACAATTTATCTTCCCTCATTTCTAAACATACCTAAGCAGTTACTATACAAAACTTCCGTATGAAATATATTACTTTCTTACTTTTCACAAAGATTCTTTATATTTTTATACCCCTCAATTTTCAAATAAAAATGTTGTGGTATGATTTTGTACCTCCCACGTAAATCCTCAATTCTGTTAAAATTATGAGAGTCATCTTTCTCTCTCATTAATCCTTCCCACGTAGACCTATAACCCTGCATATATTTTGTATGACTTATTCCATTTCTCCTATTTATTCAAGATTCTTTATTATGTTACACCTTCTATTTCTAAATTCCATTTGTTGGGAAATATATATTTTCCCAATTATATTCCATTTCATGTACATATGATGAGATACCCCTTTCTCTATAATCATGTTTTTTATTAATTTTTATGTCAGGTCATTATGCTTCCAAGATTTCACTACGATCATCCAAACCAAAATCATTGTGTAGTGAATAACAGACACATTTCCTTATAAAGGGTATTCACCATTATGAGCATATACATATTTAAGGGTACATACATGTATATGTTAAATTTTACTTTATTATGGTATAAATAATGATGTTGAATGATTCCATGTTATATGATATAAGTTTCACACATATGCATGAAATGAAATGACTCTGAAGGGTTTTCCCTAATAGCACTCCAATGCATTGGGTAATGTTTAGTATCACAATAATCCCTACTAAATAAGGGATTACTCATTATAATTCATTTTCAAGTAGGGTTTACTAATGAAAATTCATGTACAATTTGGGATTACTGAGGCTCCATGTGTAATGAGTCTCAGCTCATGCAAATATCATATTAAATTTAGTTTCTACATTTCCATGTTATTAAATCACCCTATATCATGATTTAATTTTCATTTTTATCTTATTCTCCATTGATATTCCCATTTCCAAACATGTATTGTATTATTCATTTTATTAATTTTTTACTCCCTTACTGGGCTTTATAACTCACCCTTTCCTTATGTATGTTCTCATGTTGTCCCACACAATGATATGTATGAATGAATGTTGTGTCCATGTAAAATAAATTATCAATAATGTTGATGTATTTTTTATATTATGTTGTCCGGTAACATTCCTAATTTCATAATACAGTATACCTCATTATCCACATAGTTTTCTTCAGTGATTTTTTTTGTTATAAATCATGTTTAAGTGTGTAATAAAGAGAAGGGTTGTTATAGTTGGTATCAGAGGATATGTTTAGTTATTTTTGGTATTAGGATTAGAGAACCCTTGTGAATCCATTAAGGATAAGGATAAAAATAATACAAAAATCCATAATTTTTGTTTCAGTATATAGTAAGTGTTTTATAAAGAAAATACATTCTATTCTAGATAAGAAATAGTATAGGCAGCTCGGTAAGAAATGTTTCTATAGGTCAAACCCAAAAACACTTCATTGAGCTATAATTGATTGTGAACTAGTGCAAAAAAATGGGAATTTATACATTCATGGTTTGAAATTCATGGGGGATATGATTTGGTAAATTCATAACCATTGAATAAACCATTATTAAGGGGATCAAAAAAATTCCACTAAGAATATTTTTTGGGAAGTAGATCATAGATAACAAATATTAAAGCCAATAAATTCCCAAGATAATGAAATTAATGTAATTTATAAGTTATCCCAATTATTCATTGGATTCCCCTTTATGTGTTGTCACTAACATTCCTTTTAGTCCAACCAATTGCTTGTAATATGAGGACTAAGGCTAACAAATAATGTGAAGATGAATTTGATCATTGTTCTAATGGAATGCTTAATCTGATAGGGGTAGTTGTAAAAAACATTGTCACTATACTCTCTCAGTTAACACATGTTTTCAATAGAAACATGGGTCATGAGGAATTTTTGACCCCTAACCCTAAAAAGAACAATCCATAATCATGATATTCATGACACAAGGGATGACTACATTGAATTGATCATTTTATCCCTCAATTGTTTAGCAATGGATCAAATCTATTAGAAAGATCTGCTAAATCTCTCAATGTTCTGAAGAAGTCAATCTTTTTCTGGTTTCTTATCATATGGAGTGTGAAGATGATCAATGGTGGACATTGATAAAAAATATGATGCATGAGAAAGAAATCAAAGAGGATGAATGGAAGGACTTTTGGAAAACAATATGATAATTATTTTCTTTTCACCCTACGACATATGATGGAAAGGGACTTTAATACCCCATAGAAAAAAAGATGACTATTCCATTATACAATATGAGGAAAAATCACAAGGAAAGCACAATATGCCTCCATATTTGTTATTACACTGTAATGAAAAGTTGACTGATTCTCTAGTGCAATAAAGCAGAGACTAAGGAATTCCCTAGCCATATGTGCCATCAATATCTATGAGAAAATTGATCGATGTTCCCTCAATGTTGAATTGGAGATCAGTGAATCTCAATGGAATCATGGTGATAGTAAGGAGAAAGTGGACATTAATTATGGAAGTCCTATGGAAAAATCAAATGTTGATAAGAAACTCTAACACTCCATGTTGCAATAGTGTAGGAAGAGTCACTATGGAAATTTCCTGAAGGGGCTGAGGAAATGCTTTAGTTATAAAAGAGAAGGGAACTTATACATTTATTTTGTCCATGAAAAAACCCATTACTATGATAGAAGATAGAAACAATCCATTTGAAACTGAATTCATTGTTCATTGCAACGACTAAAATGACCCAGGGCACATTGCTCACTAGTTCACTACGCCATGTGTTTAGGGAGGTATCCAATAACGTCTAATGTAGAAACGGAGAGATTTTTCCTTCACTACCACTGAAGAGAACATCGACAATGAAGTGGTGATAGGTACGCTAGTTATTCCTTAAAAATTAGCTAACATACATTTTGAGTCTGGTTCTATGCATTATTTTATATACTGAATGTCTAATAGAACAAGCCTAACACCACCAAAAATCATGGATGTAGAGATGTTGGTGAAAATGGAAAAGGGGTGGAATGATTGCATCTCCTGAATATAACTCCTCCCCTGTCACAGTTTGTCGACTGAACATCCCAACAATCCTTTTCATACTTCCAATGGTAGAAATTAATGCAATTGTTGGCATTGATTATCTTTCCCTATATAAAGCCAACATAAATTTCCTTTAGAGGGAGGTCACTCTCGATATGGTGAATCAGCCCCCAATTATATACAAGTTCAATGAGGAGGATGTATATTATTTAACACCATCATCTCGAGCATGGATATTACAACTATATGAGAATGTTTACAATTAATAGATGCTAAAATATTAGGATGAAACCGTCCTTAAAGAGATGCCTATAGTGAAGGAATTGATGGATGTTTTTCCCGAGAAACTGAATCATATTTCTCCTCAAAAAGATGATGAAATATCTGTTGATATTATACCTGGGGAATTTCCAATATCCACGATTCTATTTAGATTGGCTATTATAGATCTGTAATGAAAAAGAAACAACTACATGAGAATGTGGATAAAGGGTTTTTACACCCATTTTCTTCACCATGGGGTGCACCAATCCTTTTCATTAAGAATAAGGATTGGCCAATTATCCATGTCATTGGCTATTATGGTCTCAAAAAATCAAAATAAATAAAAAGTATCATCTACCATTAATATATTAATTGTTATATCATATATGTGGAGCCCAAAACATATCTATGGTTGATCTATGGTCAGGATATTACCATGTAAGGGTGATGAATGAAGATATCCAAAAGACTGCTTTTTGTAGAAGGTGAATACACTATAAATTCAAATTAATGCCTTTTGGACTCACGTAGGCTTTATAAATATTCACACACTTCGTGAATTGAATCATTAGAGATTACCTCTTTAATTTTTGGTATTCTTTATAGATGATATTTGAATATACCCAAAAACAAAGAATGAGCCTGAAGAGTATCTTAGTAGTGTACTAGAGACATTGCGAATGGAAAAGCTCAATGCAATGTGCATCTGGTGTGATTTATTGTTTAAATAGGTATCATTCATGGGTCATATCATCACCAGTAATGGGATATTAGAAGATCTCTATAAGAAATATTCAATTGAGGGATTCCATAGGCCAAAATCTATGATGGAAATCCTTATATTCCTTCTATTACTAAGATATTATCATCTAATTGTGAGAAATTTCTCACAATTATCAAACCCTCTTACAAAGATAACATGGAAGGGAGTCATATTTTCTTGGATTGGTGAATTTTAAGATAGATTCATAGAGATGAGAAGGGGAATTATCAATGTGCTTGTACTCACACAACCCACATGTGGATAACTTTTTGTTGTATTTAGTGATTCTTCAAAGAAGGGAATGGGTTGTGGGTTAATGAAAAATGAAAATTCATTTTCTATTTTGAAAGTAAATTGAAATATCATGAAAAACATTATCCATCACATGATCTGGAGTATGTTACAATAATCTTCGATTGAGAAATTTGGTGAAATTACCACTTTTCAGATAAGTGTGAAATATATACGGACCACAAAACCTTCAAGTATATATTCACATAGAAAGAGGTGAATATAGTACAACAACGATGGTTAGCACTGATCAAAGACTATGAATTCTCAATTAACGACCATCTGAGGAATTCAAATAAAGTGTAAGATTCTCTATGTAGAAATGAACTAGCGATTGAATCATTGATGAGAATTGAAAACGATCCAATCTTCAATGATTTGAAAAAAATGCACATGGGAATCATAATGAAGGGATCATAATCAATACTTTCAAAAATGATTTCACATCTATATCTTTTGGAATGCTTAAAAAATTCTCAAAACGATGGTATGAGAATTGAAAAGAAAGTGGAAACTATCATAAAAATGGAATCCTTGACATTCAATGTTAATGAAGAAGGAATTGTGGGATTTGGTTCAAGGCTATGTGTTGAATCAAATCCTAATTTAGAGAATGATCATTTGGATTATGCACATAGTTTTAATTTTTCCATTTACCCGGGAAACACAAGGATATAACTATATTTCATAGATAATTATAGGGGGTAACATGAATAAGGAGATTGTGGTGTATAAATATTGGTACAAGGTAAGTTATCAAGTGAAGTTTGAGATGTTGAAGTCTAAGGGAATTATGTAACCATTACCAATACCAATATTGAAATGCAAGAATGTGACCTTGGGCTTTGTCACCATTCATTAAAATGAATCCAAGATAAATAATGCTATCTAGATTTTTGTGGATCTTCTTACAAATACTACATTCTTAATTTTAATTCATAAGGATTTCTCATTGGATCAAATGGCATAAATATACATCAAATAAGTTGTAAGGCTGCATGGATTACCACTATTGAATTTTTATCCTACAGAAATCCATGATTAAACTCTAGGATATTGAGTAGTCTCCAACATGCTCTAAATACAGAGATGAACATCAGTACGACATATCATCCTCAATATGATGGCCAGTATGAGCAAACTATCCAAACAATTTAGGACATGATGAGATCATGCTCAATGGACTTCAAAATATTATGGGACATATAACTTCCTCTGGTTGATTTCTCTTACTATAAATGTTTACACTCAAATATCCAAGTGGATCTATATGATTCCCTTTATGGGAAGAGGTGCAGAACACTATCATGTTGAGATGATGTTGGTGAGGGAAAAATATTAGGTCCAAAAATATTCGAAAAATTTGTTTAAGAAGGATAATACCATCCAGAATCATTTTAAAGCTACTCATAGTCGATAAAAGAGATATGATGATAATCACCAATGAGACCTTGAGTATGATGTTTGAGACATGTTATTCATCTGCATATCACTATGGAAGAGAGAAATGAGATTTGAGAATAAGGGAAAGCTTATCCCAAGGTACATCAACCCTTTTGAGATCCATGATCACAATGGGGAACTGGCCTATCAACTAGCACTCCCAATGAACTTTTCTGAAGTGTATGATGTATTCCATGAATAAATAGTGTGGAAGTATATACTTAAACCCTCACATGTGCTGAATTTATAGGTGGTTCCATTGGGTAATGGAATATCCTATGATGAATAGCCGGTAAAGATCATTGATAGTAGGAAAGAAGTTCTACGAAATAAGACAATTCCCCCCATCATTGTGTTTTGGAGAAACCATAGCTTTGAAGAAGACACATGGTAATTAATGTAAGTGATGAAGTAGAGATTACCTAATATGTTTTAGTGTGGAAAAAATAAATTTCAAGGGATAAATTTCTTAAGAGAGGAAGATTGTAATGACCCAAACTATTATTAATGAAAAATCCTCTTGATCTAATTAAATTACATACTATATGACATGGATATATAAAACATATGAACATCCATAGTTTCATGATTTTAGATTTTAAAATACAGTTATAAATTTTTATAATTTCTAATATATACATTGAATAGTGAACACATGATTAGTAAAAATATTGGGCATTAACATATCCAATTTTCTCACAAAAAGGAAGCAATGGCCTCATCTAGTAGTATTTCTCTATTTGAATCCCATTTTTCAGAGTTCTCAACAGAGGTAGAATCACAAAACATTTCTCTTGAACAAGCCCAAGCCGAGCATCAACATGTTATTCTTGAACTAAACCACATATAGGATAAGTACAATATTGTAGAGGTTACCACCCGAGTGATGTTATCCAAGCCTCCACAAGAGTTTGTCACCATTGCACACCTTATCCTAAGGCCATATACAAGTTTTATAAGGTGTTATGTAAAATGACCATATATCAATGATTATGCTCATTTATTATATAGAATAATGAATATATATTCATTTTATTATTGTTACATTATAAATGGTTAATAAAGGAAAAATATTATTTTTAGGTAATATTAAATTGAGATATCAAATTTGAGGAATTAAGGGATTTTTTAATTACATAATATTTTAATAAAAAATTATTACTAAATTACATTTTTATTAAATTTAAATGATTTTATAATTTGTATTCAAATATATTTTTGATTTTTGTTTGAATGGAGTTTTTCTCCAAACTAATGAATTTTCAATAAATGACTATTTATATTTTACAAGTGAAAATTCACATATTTATAATATTATTTAGATAAAATAAATTTTATTTTTGGATTCACGACATCATAATTATATAACTGTGAATTTTTAATAATTTTTGAGAATTGAAATTTTGGGTAAAATTTAAATTCCCATTAAATATATAATGTTTTTAGGACATAATAATGAACCAATAGTGATGCAATACAATACTATAAAATTTATATTCATAAAATATATTTTTTAACGTTAAAATAATGTTATTTTAGATTTTTTTGACTAATTTAACTATGCCTTAGTTGACCCTCCAAGACTTATAAAATATTTTATCATTTTAAAATAATTTCCTAGGGAGTGTGACTCTTCTCTACATAAGAAAGAATACTATTTTCCTATGGTCGGCCACTGCCATTATATATTTTTCTCCAAAAACCTATGGAAAAAACGATGGGAAAAACCAATGGGTTGTTTTGAGTTTTGAAATAATTCATTATATAGATTTCAAAACCTATGTTGGTGAAATATTAAAGAGTTCCACTAAATTATCCTAGATAAACCACAAAATATCCCATTTATCATCATTAAAAATATTTCTATCACATAAATACTCTAAAATCATCTCTCTATAATCTTCTGAAGGGGCCCCAAGCACTCAGGAAACCCCTCCTCATGATTTTCAAGTCAGAAACTCAAGTAAGGGTTCCTCAAATTCCTCTCATCCTTTCAAATTCTAGCATGTTATTTGAAAATAGTTCTTGTAATTTATAATTTTTATGATGTAATTATTTTATAATTATTATATTACTATCCGTCTGATTTTAGGATTATGAGGGATTATTTTTCATTCTTCATTTTGACCCTTACCTATTTCGTTACTATTCCATCATTCGGTTAGGGATTTATTCCATTCTCATTTTCTTTTCATGTTTATTTACGTTTCGAACCCTATTAGTTTCTATTTAAAATGTTGGAGTATGATTTATAACCCCCCCATTCTTCCATCCTCATGTTTTAATAATGATATTCCACTTTGTCTCTAATTAATACATCCCACATACATCCGTAACTGTGCCAATATTTTGTAAGAGTAATTCTATTTATCCTCTTATTCAAGATTCTTTATTATGTTACACATCATAATTAAAAATTCCCTTTGATGGGACATGTCTATATATGAGCCATGACTATCCATTTAAATTACATATGATGATATACCCCTTTCTCTCTCATAATTGTTTTTATGAATTTTTATGTCACATTGTTATGATGCCAAAATTTCACCCTGAATTTTGAAGGAAAAATCATTGTGTAGTAAATTCCCTAACCATTTCCCTATCAAAGGTATACACCTGTATGTACAAATACATATTTAATGGTACTTAAATTTATTTATTCCAAATTTATTCATTGTTGAATAAATTATAATGTTAAATGATTCCATGTTATATTTGATGTTCCCAATCAGGATCCAAGTATCACTGAGAGGGGGAGGGGTGAATCAGTGATATCTTTTTCTTTTTAAGTTTCCCCCTTTATGAAACAACCTTCGCCTCCTGTTAAAGAGTTTCTTCCCTGCTGAACACACACATCCACAGGAACACAAGATTTACAAGGTTCACTACTCAACAAGAGTAGCTACGTCCTTGGTATTGTACGGAAATTATCCAGTACCACACAATCCACTAGAAAACAATCCTTTGATGTGGAATAAAACGAGTAGGATATACCCTTACACTCGTGCAGCACTTTGAAAACAATCCAATAGTGTGTGTGCTCCCTCTTAGCACAAATAGGATAACAAAATGTTTCAGTGCTTCTTTACAATTAAACAGATGTATTCTCCGAAGTACAAATATTCAATTTCTTACCCAGAAGCTGGTAAGAACTCTCTTGTGCACAACTGAATACGTGCGAAGACCCCAGATATTTCGTGCAGCCTTTAGGGTGCCTTGCGAGCAATTCAAATGCCTTGCGCGTAAAATTACCTTTTGGCGCGAAAAATGTTTTCGCGCAACTTTCCTTTTACGCGCAACTTTTCCTCTTTTCGCGCAACTCACTTAGCGTATACTTTACGCGCACCAGAGCTCGGGATTTCTTCTAAGTGTCGAGCATTAACAACTAACAAGGGTTAGCATCATATTTATAGGCATTTTTGAACCCGTGCGAAAAACACTAATCCGCTCATAAAACCTCCTCCATGAGCGTAAAAACTATTTTATGCAACTTCATATTTCGTTCCATGCTTCAATATTCCGCGCACCTCATGCCTTTTCCATCTTTCATCGTTCTAAGCATGAAGCACCAATTGCGCGCAAAATTCCACACCACGTTCCACATTGCGCGCAAACCCAATCTTTCCTGCAACATCAGATTTCGCGCACTGCTCCAATATTTTGCGCATTTTATGCCTTTGCCAATTTTTGATCTTCTGATCTCTAACCATCATTTGCGCGAAAACTTCATTCCTCAATTTCCCGCACCATGCCAATATTCCGCGCATCCCGCAGATTTTTCGCGCAACCCGCTACTATTTCGCGCATCCCGCAGATATTGCGCGCACCACTTTATTTTTGCGCGAAACGTGCCTAAATTTCTGCGCACTCCATGCCTTTGTCATTTTCCATAGTTCTGACCTTGAATAACTCTATTGCACGTATAAACCATCTTCAATCGTATGTGCAACATCCATTGCCAAGCACATTTCATCATCTCCCGATTTTCAGGCCCTAAAATTTGGCAAACACTGGAAAACGGCGCCACCTTAAACTGTGCTTTTATGCCATCCCCAAATTGGCTATTGCTTTTCCATTTTATCTCTTTACTGCTTCCCATAACCATTCTTCTGCTCTTATCACGAATCCCACTATCGTGATATTTATCCTTTCATAGATCAGCTTAAGCATCGTCAGAGTTGCAAAGGGAACTGAATCTTTCCTATCTTCCAGCAGCATCATTCCTTCCAATCATAACATTATATGACTGGAATCATCGTTTCTCCCCCTTTCCTTCATAAGGCTTGCATCACAAGTTCTCCTAACTCATGATTTGTGTGAAATACATACCAGCAAAGCATCGTCTGATTTATGATCCTTCTACAAAGTGTATTGATTTATCGCCTTTGACAACAAAATACAACACTCTGCAAAAGCTAACTCTTCAAACTTTCATCTTCATTCAACCTGGTCCCAACAATATTATCCACCTAGCACACTCACGCATGAAATGAAATGTTTATAAAGGGTGCACCCTAATAGCACTCCAATTGATTAGGTAACATTTATTATCATGATATTCCATGTGCAATGAAGTTTTATGCATGAAAATTAATGTGAAATATGATTTTACTCATTCTAATTCTTTTTTATGGAAGGATTACTCATATTCCATGTGTAATGTGCCTTGGATATTGAAAATATCATGTTAAATATGGTTTCGACATTTCATAGTTATAATATTCATTCTATATCATGCCTTTATGTTAATGATTATCTTATTCTCCTTTGATATGCATATTTCCTAGTATGTATTATATTCTTCTTTTTATGACTTTTTACTCCCTTACTCGGATTTATATCTCACCATATTCTTATGTATGTCCTCTAGTTATCCCTTTCAATGCTATATATGATGGAATGGTATGGTCATGTAAAATATGTTTTCAATAATTATGTTTTATTTTATATCTTATGATGTCATGTAATGTTACAGATTTCCTAGGACAAAAGTCCTCCCGATCCTCAGAGTTGTATTATGTACAATTTTGACTAATTAATCATGTATAAGTGAGTAATAAAGAGCATGGTTTCTATATTACATAAGGAGCCCATTAGGTTCCTGAGTGATGAAGTGTCATAGGACGACGTCAGATTCTCCAGGTTATTAGTGGGCCATCATAATTTTGAGTTTTTGGTCCAGAATATACCGGTATAATTAAATCAAAATGTTGGGAATTCCTCAAGAGAATTGACATGTGTCATTATTACTAGTGTATATTAGGTTGAAATAAAAATTATAGGTATGTTTGGTACCATCTACAGTTACTGTTAAATATCTTGTGGATGAGCTCTGTTTATATGGGGAGACATAAATTTTTAATGTCGATGGAGTGGTTCAAAATTTGCATCCTTTTTTTATTTTTGTTTTAATTTTTTCTGAAAAATTCATTATTTTAATATCATGTACTTAATTACAAAATTTATGATTACCGATGGAATTTTTTATATAGTTTTTAATTCAAAAAAAATTGATTCATTGTTTCGAGTGAGTTTTAGGTGAACCATAGTCTAAAAACCCATATTTTAATTGTTTGGAGAAAAATCCACCAAATTTGTTAATCTTATCAGACTTCCTCATGTAATTGTGTAACCCAAAATCATCATAGTGAAATTTTTTAAAATTCAATTAAAAAGGGGAACATGGATGTGCATGGGATTTTTAAATTTTAATAGTGTTCTAATGCACTGTTTTTACATAATTCAGAAAACTGAACTGGTCAATCGTGTTCATTGAGGCAATGGTATTATATTTCTCAGTTTTCCAAATTTAAATTTTCATTTTTCGATAAGTTAGGGAATCAGTATGTCAAGAAATTAGTAGGATGAGGCGTCCGTATGTCATGGGAGTTAGTTATATATGGTGATGATGATTCATGGTGTTGATGAGTGATGGAGTTAGTGAGTGAGGGTGTCAGTGAGTTAGGGTATCAGTGAGTCAGGGTGTTAGTGATTCAATGAGTCAGTAAGTAGGGAGTCAGTGTGTTATGGTTATGGTGAGTTTGGGATGTGGTGAGTCAGGACATCGTTGAGTCAGGGCGTCACTGAGTGATGAAATCAGCGAGTCAGGGCATCGGGGGGTTAGGGTTTCAGTGAGTCAGGGTGTCAGGGCATTAGACACCGGTGTGTTAGGCATCAGTCAGTCAGATCAGTAGATCGTCATTGGTGGCATCGAATTAGTAGATCAACGTCATTGACTCTTTGTCAGTGGCTCCCTATCGGGGGATGTCAATAGATTGCATGTTGTCAGTGACTCACCTAGAGATGAATCATTTCTATTATACAGATTTTTTCAGTTTCATCCCTCTTAAGTTTCATTTCATGAAACATGAGTTTAAATACTTGGTTGGGTGTTTCTAAAGGTGTTTCCAATGATATTAATTATATTAAAAATATTATAATGCTTTTTCGATTTTGAAATAGTGAAACTGTGTAGTCGTTTCCATGACCAATCTTTAATGTTCGTTGAAACTATTTCTCATTCTGTTGATATATGATCTAGGAATTAAAAAATCCTTGATCTCTCATCTCTATTCTTTTTTTCCATGAAGAAAATTTCTTCCTAGGTATGACGTGCGCCTATTATATACCACATACTATTCATTTTTCATTTTATTATTCTACTCATGCGACCCTCTATTTTTTCACAAAGATTTTTTTGGTCACTGGTTGTTCCTAGTAAGATTTCCATCATCTCCCCATATTTGTGCTTCATGTGAGGTGGATATACTTTTTTCCCCATGTAGATTCGACTAAAACCAATTTAATTAAAATGATATATTTGAATAAATATGGATGGGGACGATTTTGATGATCACATTCATTTATGTTTTTTCATTGATCCGTAATGTGAATTATATGGGTTGTATCCCACTTAATGTCAGGGTTATTGGAGGCCATTTCTTGCACATCCGTGATTCTTCATGATTATTTTTGTTTACATCATAAATTTATTATAAACATAAAATATTATTAATCATATATACACTGTTAAATGAAAAGGATTCAATGATATCAGACATTACTTTTTATCGAACCTTTTTATCAAAATAGTTTTAAATAACCGTAGTTTGATAAATACAAATACACTCAACTTTTTTTTGTAGTGGTTGTGTGATTTGTGGGCCTTGTGGGGGTTTTATTATTATAAGTCTTATATTTTTTTGTTTTTGGTATCATGTTTGTGGGAATATAGGTGGCAGAGGCATTTGTTTATTGAGAATGGTGTAGTATGGTAGTGTTGTAGGGATGTTGTTTAATGATTGTTGTTATTGGATTTGTTTATGAGGTAGTGCATGAGGTGTAATGAAATATGAGGTTGAGAGAATGATTTATTGTAGAATGGATTTAATATTTATTCCATCGTACTGTATCTAAGAAGTGGTTTGGTAGGCGGATTCAAGACTAGGTTGTGTCATGATTTCATGTTTGTGAGTGTTAGAATGGGTTCCCTTACAATAAACCATTCTTTACTAGTTTTGGATGGATAATGGTTGGAATGGTTTCATTACCTTAGAATTCTTTTAGTGATTGTTAGTTTCCCAGGTAGGGATGGAATTAAATAAATGAAATTTTTTAAAATAGATAATGATTATTTGTTTAAAGAATTTTTTGGGGGTACATTTCATGTTGGGGATAGTACTGAAGCAATGTTCCAGTGACTGTTGTAAGGGGTGGTACATGCCTATATGGGTAGTAGAAAATGTGATTTTGAGTGGAATAGTTGTTTGTTTGTAATCAAATAGGACGGGATGAGTGTTTTTTAACTATATATATATACATTGAGTTCCTTTTTTATCAATACACCCATCCCATGTTGAACACTATTTCCCAAAAAACCTCATTGTTATTGGGGTGGGTGTCTTTCCCATCATCTTGGTTGGGGGATGGGTGACTGGTTTGTGACTTTACCCTCCTCGCTCTTTTAGTAATTGATCTCCCTAGACTCTATAGTTAGGATGTAATGGATTGAGGTTTAATACCAAAGTTATGGTATTAGATGTGTGAGAGGTGGTTGTTTCCCATGTGTCATTGAGATGAGTCTCAAATGATTTCAGGTAAGACATATGTTGGTTGTGTCCCATGTGTTAGTGGGAAGGATGTAATGTGATGTGTGGATCTGGTTTACGCAGGTGGGATGTGATAGTGGGGTTTGTGGGAGAGTGTGGTATAGATGGGACGTTCCTGTTAGGAATGAGTATTTAAGTATGGGTATGTAAGGAGGGTACCCAAAAATCTATGTGAATACTATTTTAAATTACTTTAGTTTTGTTATTTAGTTATTTTTATATGGTGGGGTTGGTGTGGACAATATACCTAGCTATGTTTTGTTGAGTTTCTGTTATTTTCTTATAGGATAATTAGTATTCTTCTGACACCTGTGCATGGGTGACTATGGATTTTACCTAGAGAGAAAACATGTATTCTTACCATACATATATTTAACAATTTTAAGCATTCTAGGGAGACTTTGCAGACCATGTTGGACCATAGTAGCTTCATTGTCGGAGATTTTTCAATGTCATAACATAGTTATATTTTTTTACTTAATTTGGATTTTTCATTGTATTTCTGGGATTTTTTCATTAAAAATCATGTGGAATGGTTTTTAGTTTGTCTATATTTATCAATCTAAGAGTTTTTTTGAGGTTGATACATCTTATCTCCCAATATGGGTTACATTAAAAATTGGAATGCATCCAAATATTTTGTGATATTTCTATACCCTTGGATCTGGTTATCACACCGAGGCCTATTTGAGGAATGATGCAGGGGGTCATTATCTCTCCTTAATATTGAATAAGGAAGGTCTCAAATCTTATTATCATATCCATCATCTTAAAGAATGTTGGTTGTGATAGAATGGTATAAAATGGGATGGTTTAAAGGTAGGATTGTTTTTAGAGTTAGGCATAGGGAGGATTTCATTGGTAGGTCGGAGAACAATGTTCGGTGATCTTGGTGTATTATATTGGACATGGAATAGTAGCAAGGACATGGGATTTTAGGGCCAAAATTATATGATTTTGGAATTTGATCTTACTGAATGACTATGTGAGGCAACACCACTTGATGGGTAGATAGAATAGGAAATATATATTCATCCTGATGACATGTGTTCTTAATTTTTTGGTCACTTTTAGGAAATTAAAATAAATAAAGTGTTAAAATGAATCTTAAGATACAATTCCATACTACTCGAGCTTAAGAGATTCTTGTTTTCCATTTTGATGTGGATCCTAGACGTTTCTTGTGTGTGGTACGAGAAAAGTAGGGTTAGTAGGCTGACTCGATTGACCAGAGTATAGTAAAACCAGTAGAGGAGGATGATCAGTGGAAGAATATGATTTGTGAATTCAAGTGGTAGGCTCTATGAAAGTAAAAGTTTTGTGTCTTGGGCATGGAGACAGAGAGTTTAATCAAGGTGTTGGTGATGACTTCCGGGATGATCTGATCTTCTACATAGTACTGGTATCCACTGGTGGTATGCCTGATGAGGGGAGCATCACATCAGTGGTGTACGATTTACCTCAGTTAGAGGAAATAAACAATTTTTCTTAGTTTTACTTTGAGATATATTTCTCGGAATAATTAATATATTCTATGGTGAAAGAAGAGAAGATGTAGGAGAAACTCTCCATCCTGTTTTAGAGTTTCTCTCTTAGGGAATTGGGGATCAATTTAAATGATATCATTAATTTTTCTCTGGATCTTTTTCTGTATGAGGAGGCCAATGGGATGCTCTTAGAAGAAGGCAATATATCCTTCTCTTTAATTTGAGGTTACTCCCTTCAACCTACCATAATACATAGTAGTTCAAAATAAGTTTGAGGTAGTGGAAATTATGTAGACATGAGGAGGTATTCCATAGGAGGGAAGTCACCAAAGCTAATAAAATGGGATGATATTTAGATGAAAGTCATTGATGTCAAGGCCTTCCATGTTTCGGCCAGTGGGGAGTCGACCCCATTAGGTTAAGTTATGACCCTTTGGTCCACTCCCTTTTCCCACAGGCCGGAGCCAAGATTTTGTTCTTTCATGGGACACGATCACCTCAATGGACTATGCTAGACCCGAGATTTGTATGGTGGAGGTGGTAAGGTTCAACCCTCTCCTCATCAGTATTTTCCATCTAGGATTTTCTAACACTAGGGACTATAGTCCCCTGCTCCCCCAAGGGCAGATAGTGCAGGAGGAGGCTGACCTTAGGGTTCTCTTTAAGGACATCGACTAGGGAATGCTTATAGAGGTAGATGAAAATCGGGGGAAATGGATCTGGGAATTGGTAGTTTCACACCATTGTGGTAGTAGTTCTAGAAGGGGTGTATATCGTTTGAGGTATGATCATTTTGATTAGTGTGCTTTATTGTGCCTTGTTTGATTCTGGAGAATCACACATTTTGGTTGCACCCTGTCTTGAACATGCTCTATTATTGTACATAGAGGTATTTTTTATTCCCCTGCCCTTGAGTACATTAGTCAGAGGTCAGACAAGCTTTTTTGATGTTTTCCAACGATGTTGATAGGTGTTGTAGCCACATTAGTCTAGTAGGTATCACAATCTACTACAGATGTAGCCAAACAGTATTATCCAAGGAATCAACTAGTTTCTGTTCATCCTTGACTTTATCTACTACTTTTTGTGAAGATCTATGTTTTATAATGCTAAAGGATTGATTGCAGCTTTTTTTGGCAAGCATAGCTGTTAGAGAAGAAGCTGACACAAGGATAATCTTGTTTTCCTATTAACACAGCTATTAAGGAGAACAATGGATGCAGAAATGGTGGAGGTTCTGGGAGTTTTGAAAGTGTTTTTGGATGTCTTCTCAAAGGATTTTCTTGACACTACCCCCTTGATGTGATAATGAGTGCGGGATAGACATATGTCACAGAGATCATCTAATCTGAATGTCTCTTTATCAAATGGTTCCTTCTAAGTTATTGGTGTCACAATGTCATATTTAATATTTTATGAAAAAGCGTTTCATATGACCCTATGTGTCACTGTTATAACGACCCATACTTTACATACATTGTTATGAATTCAAAATTGAAGCGTACTTATTACAACATATAACAAAACCATGAAAGGACCGTATAGGTATAGTGACTTTAGAAACTGGGAAACATAAACAACTCGTTCATAAAGCGTCTACACTGTCTCCCATTTATTACATCACACCAATAGTCCCTTTTTGGCATATCTTACTAAATAAGCTTCTTCCTGACCGTGGAAAAGAAAACAAACAAAATGGTGAGCTCAAATTCTCAGTAAGGGTAAAAAAAAGAAATATCAATCACAATATATTCATAACAACATGACATTTTGGAAATCTTAACATGAAAAAGAGTGTATAATTTCATAACATGGGATAAATCATAGTAGTGAAATGAAAACCCAATAATCATAACATAAAACATGAAACGTTGTGTCATAAACACATAATCATAGAGAATCATTTATTATTAGTCAAGACTCATTGCCAAGACTATCTTAGTGGACAAAGTCCATTTCTGAACCGAGTTCACTCCTCGTTTCAGTCGTGTTTCCCTGAACCGGTTTAACCTGCCGTTCCAGCCATGTCTATCTCATGAGATATAAAATCTATACCCAATTCTTTTGAGGGAGATATAGGTCCCACCCATCTCATAATGATACCATTCTAATGTGTGCCACAAAAATCATAAACAATACATCATAGAATAACCCATTTAATAAAAATGGGATTCGTAAACATCGTGACATCATAAAACAATTCATATAAGATAAAGGAATTCATAAAAATAATTCCATCTCAACATAATCAAATCAATATAATAATAGGGATTGAAATATAACCCTTTATTATATTAGATGTAAAATAATTTTGATAAAACACTTGAAGTCCATTCTTGAGGAAAGTATCATTTCTACTTCAAAAACACTTTTCCTTTCATAACATGTCATACAATTCTAAACTAAAAGAAGTTGATTAAAAATAAACATGAAATCATGTAAAGGAAGCTTCTGGGAAATATTGTTTTAAAAATCCATTCATTCCGTATAAGTTAAAAAAATAGTCTTCTCGTACTTTTGTCGGAAAAGTCAAAGAGTACCTCATATGAAAAACGACAAAAGATTCCTTTCATATCTTTTACTAAAAACTCAACGAAGGGTAAAATTGGATTTAAACATTTGTAGGTGGATGGAAACAATATTACATATTGAGGAAACATGGATGTGGATGATAAAATACACCCCAGTAAATTCTGAAGTATAAACAATCTCGGATAAAAATTGAAATTGTGATATTTTCCCTTACCTTAGGCCTGATTTGCTTCGTAAGTGTCCGAACCACTTGTCTAATGATTTAAATAACGTAATTGACTTATTCCAGATTCATAATTATTGTTATGATATAATATATGGTCATATTATTAGCTTCTTATTAGTAATATTTCATTACTACTTGTTATTCGGGTGTTTATTACTTTTTGTTCTTATGCGTGTTTGTCGAATAAATTATTATTCTTATCTTTTAGTTATAGATACCTCATTTACAGAATGGTATTAGTGTAATATATATCATATTCATTCATTCAATTCACTTATATAATCATTATGCAATTAACATCATGTAGAGCGAATCACATCACATCGTGGATACAGTATTCCGTACGTACGCACGAGCGATGATATCGTTCCCATGATCGTGGAATTGTATTGGAGTGTATGTATACTATTTCAGAATCAATACCAATTTAAAATAATAATATTTATTCATTACTTTCACCCTTATACCCATCCAAGTAAGGTGGTGGTGGAAAATAGACAACACCAAAGCATGGAGACGGTATTCCGTACGTACGCACGCCAGGTGATTTCGTTTTCTGTAGGATGGATAAGAGGTGAAATAGGATTTTTTTTAATATTTATAATAACATATCAGTATATGAGTGATACTGATGTTATTACCTCATAATGAAAAAACTAAAGAAGAGTGAGTAGAAGAAGAATGGAACTTGAAGAAAACGGTAGAAGGTATTACCTCTTTCTCGAAGTGCCTCATTTAAACTTTCTCTTAAGGCACTAGAGTTGGTCTTTTGATAAGACCAGTACCACTAGTAGGTTTCTAAGGAAGTGGGGATGTGAAATGGGCAGGGGTTGGCCGAGCTTGAAGGCTAAAATTGTTGTGAGGAAGAGAGGGAGGAGGTTCCCTTTTATAAGGGAGGAGAGGGGCACCTTTGGAAATATAATAAATATTAGTTTATATTAAATCCCAACCCCTCGTAAATACTTCCAAAATGACTCATATCCAAATATTAGATGATATAGGGTTGTAATATCATCTAAAAATAAAATTTAGACATGTTAGGAATTTATTTTAAACATTATCGGCTTGATTTATCCTTATTTATCTATTTAATTTTATTTGTGGTAATAATATTCTAAATTTTAAATTATTATAAATAATTACATATGTGTTGTGAATTTTCCATAATTTGACACTTTTGGACATTTTAGACCATATAAAGTTTAATTTATAATTTTTAAATATATTTGATTTTAAAAAAAAATTATAATATGTTATTATAATAAAATAATAATAGTGTCAATTTTGACACTATTCATTTATTTGAATTTAATTAAAATATAATCAGAAGATTTGTTTAAACTAAAAGCTTTAATAGATTTATAAAATGTCATATGTATCTATAAAATTAGTGTAGCACATTAAATAGTTCATATAATATTTATTTTAATATTTTTAAAACAATTTATTTGATATTTTAATTAATAGAATAATTTCAACATCACTATTGTGTAATAATTAATGATTATTATTTAATCCCTAAAATTTCTAAATAAATTCCTATGAGGTAGATAATTGTATTATATTTCTAGATACTATTCATGTTCGAAGTTTAATTAAGTGTATCACCAGATTAAAATTATTATACTTATAATATTTAAGAAAGTGACATGTTTTCACATTCTTTGGTTTTAATAATAATTAAATTATTTTCATGTAAAAAAGTCCATTAAATGAATCTAATCCGACCCTTAGGTGATATTGGTCGACTTTTAGTCATCCCATAGGATTTTATCAGGTGTTAGGGTAATTTTATAATCTTATATTTACCCTTAATTACCTGATTTACCATTAACTGTGGTAAAAAAAATTTACCGTAGTTACTATTCATAATGCCCAAATATAAAAAGTGGCCTATTAACATAAATTGGACCCACTGATTCTGAATATGGAATCCATTTTTTAAAATTCAAAACATATAAGTTGCAGTAATTAATTTAAAATAAATCCCGTTGTTAAGAAAACAGGTTTAAGAAGTTAATACATTGCCAAAGATTGAAATTTTTTTACCTATGAATTCAATGTGAAATTAATGCTTATGACATACATTATATTAAATGGTAAAAATATATTCTATTTATACTTTAAAAAAAATTAAATATTATAATTTATCCATTTAAATTATCTCAATGAAAAAAGTTGTTTTTAATTACAAATTATCATATTTTTACTATTCATCAAAATATGAAAGTTATCATAAAAATATCAAAAATTTATCCAAAGTAAATTTTTATACCCTGACTCAAAAGAAGGATTTTATTTTGTCAAATTGAACTTATAAACATTTAAAAAACTAGATTTAATGTATGTGCGCCATCAAAAGGTGGCAAAACTGTATTTTTTGGAAAATATTTCTTTTATAAAAAAACTGATTTTGATTTTATACCTCATTCTATAAAATGTATTAGTTGAATTAAAATGTTATAAAATTAAAAATTCAGTTAGTACTATTCATAACAGTTAGTTATAATAATATTTTAATAGCATATCGTTGTTTAGTGATACTCGGTATTGCGTACGACGCAAGCTATTGAGGAAGGCCGTAGTTGCGTGTAAAGAATGCCAAGATAGTGTTGTGTGTAGTGAAATATTCTTTTGATGATTTATATTACATAAAAAAATATTTCTCATAAAATTCTTCGGTGTTACATTCTACCCCCATTAAAATGAATTTCACCCTTGAAATTCGTCACTTTGTAACAAACAGATGAGGATACCTCTCCCTCATCATATACTCAAGTTCTCATGTAGCTTCTTCTAATTGGTGGTTCCTCCATAAAACTTTCACCAAGCGAGTGGTCTTGTTTCGTAAGACTTTTTCTCTACGATCCAGAATTTCTATCGGCTGTTGTACATAAGAAATATCTTGCTCAAGCGGTACAACTTCTGAGCTGAGTACATGCGAAGGGTCAGGTATGTACTTTCTCATGAGAGATACATGGAACACATCGTGTACTTGAGAGAGATTCGGTGGAAGCGCCAATCGGTAAGCTACCTTCCCAACACGATCCAGTATTTCAAAAGGACCGATATATCTAGGGATCAACTTCCCCTTCTTTCTAAATCTCATGACCCTCTTTCAGGGACATATTCGTAAGAACACTTTATCACCCACTTCAAACTCTAGGTCTTTTCTCCGGTTGTTGGAATAACTTTTCTATCGACTCTGAGTTGCTCTTATGTGTTGTTGAAAATATCTTCCCTTTTATACCATTTCATCAACATGATCAGGTCTTAATATCATTCTTTCCCCAACTTCATCCCAGCATGTTGGAGTCCTGCATTTCTTTCCATAGAGTGTTTCATAAGGATCCATCTGAATACTGGAGTGAAAGCTATTATTATAAGAAAATTCCACCAAAGGTAGGTGTTGATCCCAAAGACCTTTGAAATCCATAGAGCAAGATCTCAACATATCTTCTGGATTTTATATTGTTCTCTCAGACTGACCGTCTGTCTGAGGATGATAAGCAGTGCTGAAACTCAACTTTGTATCCAGAGTATGCTGAAGTCTTTTCCAGAACTTCAAGGTAAATCTCGGATACCGATCAGAGATAATAGAAAGTGGTACTCCATGCAATCTTACCACTTCCTTTACACATATCCCGGTAAGCTGATCCAGAGAGAAATCATCTATAATAGCAATGAAGTGTGCAGACTTTGTAAGGCGATCCACTATGACCCAGATAGCATTATTGCATTTGGATGTTTTAGGAAGTCCTGTGACAAAGTCCATAGTGATGTTTTCCCATTTCCATTTGGGTATGGGTACTGGTTGTAACATCCCCTTAGACATTTATCTCTCAGCTTTAACTTGCTGACAAACCAAGCATCGAGAGACATATTCAGAAACATCTCTTTGCATGTCATCCCACCAGAAGTACTCTTTCATGTCCCTATACATCTTCGTGCTTCTAGGATGAATAGAGAATGAAGAACTATGAGCCTCATCCAGCAGCTCCTTCGATTTGGGGATGGGAGGAACAGAAACCTGATTCCTGAACTTTATTATCCCATCACAATTAATGTTGAATTCAGGAACATTTCACACCTTCTTTTGTAACTCTACATCTTCTTTATGTGCCTCTTTAATCTTCACATGTATAGATGGTTGAACATTCATTTGAGAAAGATATGATTTTCCCCCATCCATTATAATTCCATGATCCATCCTTTGTAAATCCATAAATATAGGATATTTTGTGATCCTCATCATGGATAAGCTAGCATGGTCTTATCGACTTAATGCATCTTCCACCTTGTTTGCTTTCCCAGGGAGGTAATGATTTTAGAATTCGTAATCCTTAATCACCTCCAACCATCTTCTTTGGTGCATATTCAGCTCCTTTTGTATGAAAATATACTTTAAACTTTTAGGATCAGTATAAATGTCACACCTTTCTCCATAAAGATAATGCCTCCAAATCATTAATGAAAAGATTATCGCAGCTAACTCCAAATCATGAGTTGGGTAATTTTGCTCATGGATTTTCAACTATCGTGAGGCATAAGCTATCACCATATCATTTTACATGATAACACATCCCAGTCCCTTCTTGGATGCATCACTGTAGATCACCAACCTTTCTCTACTACAAGGAAGTGTGAGTAAAGGTGCACTGGATAACCTTATTTTCAAATCCTTGAAATTCTCTACATATTCGTCCGTCCACACAAACATAACTCCTTTTCGAGTCAACCTAGTGAGTGGATTAGATAACAGTGAAAAAGCCTTCACAAAACGTCGATAATATCCAGCCAAACCAAGAAAACTTCAGATCTCAGTTACTGTTGTTGGTCTCGAACATCTTTTGATAACCTCTGTTTTTGCTGGATCCACATATATCCCCTCTTTTGAGATTATGTGACCCAAAATGCAACTTTTTGAAGCCAAAATTCACACATGGTAAATTTGGCATAAATCTTCTCCTTTCTCAGGGTCTTCAATATAATTCTCAAGTGATCTTCATGTTCTTCCTTGCTCTTTTAATAAACAAGAATATCGTCTATAAAGGCTACCACAAATTGATCAAGGTAGTCTCTAAAGACTCTATTCATCAGGTCCGTGAAGATAGCAGGGGCATTAGTAAGACCAAATGGCATCACTATAAATTCATAGTGTCCAAACCTTGTACGGAATGCCATCTTCAGTATATCCTCCCTTTTGACCCTTAATTGACGATACCCTGAATGAAGATCAATCTTGGAAAGTTATTGAGCTCCACATAGTTGGACAAATAGTACATCAATGCGTGGGAGAGGATATTTGTTCTTGATAGTGATCTTATTATGTTCTCGATAATCAATGCAGAGTCTCATTGATCCATCTTTCTTCTTAATAAACAGAACAGGTGCTCCCTAAGGTGATGCACTAGAGCGTATGAATCCCTTATCATGATTATCTTGGAGTTGCTTCGTCAATTCCTGCAACTCAATTGTGTCCATTCTATATGGTGTCTTTGAAATAGGCAAAGCACCCGGTATGAGTTCTATTGAAAACTCAATTTCACGATTTGGTGGAAGACCCGGAAATTCCTCTGGAAAGACATCATAAAACTCCCATACAACGGGAATATTCTTAATCATGAGTTTCTCTCCAACCATTTGAGATAAATAACCTTCATTTATTGGAATCAAGAACCATAAGATAGAAGGAATTTCCACTGGATGGTTATGTTCATCCTTGCATCGATAGACGATCATAGATTGATCTGGAATATGAAATGTGACTTCCCTTCTTTGGCAATTGATATGAGATCCATATATAGAAAGCCAATATATGCCATGAATCACATAAAATTCTACAATAGGAAGGATCACAAGATATGCAGGAAGCACTTTCCCACAAACTTCAATCGGGGAAGAATTATAAACTTTTGATGAGACTGTTGTGCCATTAGGTGTTGTCACAGCTAACTCAAAATCTAATTGTTGAGGTAATACAGTGATACCCTTAGAGAAATCTTCAGAAATAAAAGAGTGGGTGGATCCAGAATCAAATAAAACATTTTCTACTTTAGAGTGGATGGGAAGTGTACCTTTCACCACATTGTTATCATACTCCACATCGCTGATAGAAATTTCATGTGACATTCCATTGTCTTTACCCTTAAGATTTTGTTTATTTTGATCATCATCAACAACCGATGGATTAGGGAATTTGTTGGCATAATACCTCATCTCCTTGCACTTGAAACATTGAAGTGTATTAGGTTCATTCTGTGTGTCCCTTCCTTTGTTTGCATCATTAGACAGCTTCTTCCCATCATTGAGGCATTCAAATGCCCGATGACCTTCCTTTCCACATTTGAATCATTTACTTGTCCCTTTAAGATAACTCCCTCCATGTTTCTTTCCACACTTTGAGCATAAGGGAAATATCATCTTATTTTCAGTGTTCTCTTTATATTTTCAATTGAATTCCATTTTCCTCTTTTTATCAAACCCATATGGCTGATGGGTAACTCCAATATCCATCTCGACTTTAAGAGCACATCGAACGATTTCCTCATACCTATTGAAGTCCATTACGTCTAACGCCCTTCGAAGACATGGTTTTAAGCCACTAAAAAATCGATCGATCTTACTCTCAGGATGGATAATAATACCAGAAGTGTACCTTGCAAGTCTTGTAAAATTTTCTTCATAGGTACCGACATATTCATCATCCTTTTGCTTTAGTTCAAGAAAATCTTTCTCCATCGTTTTTCGGAGAATATGAGGGATGTACTTGTTGAAGAATATGTTCATGAACTAGTCCCATTCCATGGACTCAAATTCATCCCTTTGCCTCGTATTCTTAATAAGATTACACCATTGATTAGCATCTCCTTCCAAACGATACACTGATAGGATGACTTTATCATGTTCATAACATTAAAGAACTGAAAATATCTTTTCAGTAGTACTAATCCATTGTTTAGAAACTAATGGATCAGTAGACCCGCTGAAAGAAGGTGGACGCTACCTCATGAAGGATTCAACAGAATGTTGCTCCTTCCTTTTCTCGTTTGGAAGTCCTTCATGATTCATAACTTGAGAAAGTTGTGTGAGCATGGATACAAGATTTTTCATTCCATCTCCCATAACGTTTGGTTGCTTAGGGGGACAATCATTGCATTGCCCGTCGCATTCCACATTAACATGGTTCCTTCGGGTTCCAGCCATTGACTAAAACAAAGAAGAATAGTATGAGAAACACTAATTTTAATAGGAAAACCACATAATCAAGAATAAAATTTCACACTTAAGGCTTTATCCTAGGTTATTCATGGTCATTTCTAAAAAACATAGATTGTGTTCTATGCTTATACATTTCCTGAGGGTTCTTACTAAGGCATTCACATCCTAGTTTCCAAAGGATGAATATAACCTCCCTCTGATACCAACTATAACGACCCATACATTACATACATTATTATTACTTCAAAATTGAAGAGTACTTATTAAAACATATAACAAAACCATGAAACGACCATATAGGCATAGTGTCTTTAGAAACTGGGAAACATAAACAACTAGTTCATAAGAGTCTACACTGTCTCCCATTTATTTCATCATATCTATAGTCCCTTTTGGAATATTCTACTTAATAAGCTTCTTCCTGACCTGGGTAAAGAAAACATACAAAAGGGTGAGCTCAAATGCTCAGTAAGGGTAATCAAAAGAAATATCAATCACATCATATTCATAAAAACATTACATTTTGGAAATCTTAACCTATAAAAGAGAGCATAATTTCATAACATGGGATAAATCATAGTAGTGAAATGAAATCCCAATAATCATAACTTAAAACATTAATCTTTGTGGCATACACACATAATCATAGAGAATCATTACTTATTAATCATGACACATTTCCAAGACTATCTTAGTGGACAATGTCCATTTCGGAACCGAGTTCACTCATCGTTTCAGTCCTGTTTCACTGAACCGGTTTAACCATCCATTCTATCCATGTCTATCTCATGAGATATAAAATCTTTACCTAATGAATTGGAGGTAGATATAGGTCCCACCCATCTCATAATGATACCATTCTTATGTTTGGTATAAAATCATAAACAATACATTATAGCATAACCCATGTAATAAAAATGGGGTTCTTAAATATCGTGACATCATAAAACAATTCATATAAGATAAAGGAATTCATAAAAAATAATTCCATCACAACATAATCAAATCAATTTAATAATAGGGATAGAAACATAACCCTTTATTATCTTAGATGGAAAATAATTTTGATAAAACACTTGAACTCCATTCTTGAGGAAAATATCCTTTCTACATCAAAAACACTTTTCCTTTCTTAACATGTTATACAATTCTAATCTAAAAGAAGTTGATTAAAAATAATCTTGAAAACTTGTAAAGTACTCTTCTTGGAAAGTATGTTTTAAAAATCCGTTCATGCTGTATAAGTTAAAAAAAAACATTCTTCTCGTACTTTTGTCAGAGAAGTAAAAAAGTACCTCGTACGAAAAACGACAAAAGATTGCTTTCATATCATTTACTAAAAACTCACTGAAGGGTAAAAATGTATTTAAACAATTGTAGGTGGATGGAAAAAATATTAAATATTGAGGAAACATGGATGTGGATTACAAAATACACCCCAGTAAATTCTGAAGTATAAACAATCTCGGATAAAAATTGAGATTGCGAGATTTTCCTTTACCTTAGGTCTGATTTGCATCGTAAGTGTCTGAACCTCCTGTATAATGATTTAAATAATGTTATTGACTTATTCCAGAATCATAAGTATTGTTATGATATCATATATGGTCATATTCTTAGCTTCTTATTAGTAACATTTCATTACTACTTGATATTCGAGTGTTTATTACTTTTTGTTCTTATGCGTGTTTGTCGAATAAATTCGTATTCTTCTCTTTATGTTATAGATACCTCATTTACAGAATGGTATTAGTGTAATATATATCATATTCATTCATTCAATTCATTTATATAATTATTATGAAATTAAGATCATGTATAATGAATCACATCACATCGTGGAGACGGTATTCCGTACGTACGCACGAGCGATGATATCATTCCCATGATCGTGGAATTTTATTGGAGTGTATGTATACTATTTCAGAATCAATACCACTTTACAATAATCATATATATTCATTACTTTCACCCTTATACCCATCCATGTAAGGTTGTGGTGGAAAATAGATTACACCACGGTGTGGAGACAGTATTCTGTATGTACGCACGCGCGATGATTTCGTTTTCCGTAGGATGGATAAGAGGTGAAATAGGGTTGTTTCATATTCATAACAACATATCAGTATATTATTGACACTTACGTTATTACCTCATAATGAAACAAATAAAGAAGAGGGATTAGAAGAAGAATGGAACTTGAAGAAAACGGTAGAAAGTATTACCTCTTTCTCGAAGTGCCTCCTTTAAACATTCTCTTATGGCACTAGAGTTGGTCTTTTGTTAAGACCAGTAACTCTAGTAGGATTCTAAGGAAGTGGAGAAGTGAAATGGGTAGGGTTTGGCTGAGCTTTAATGCTCAAATTGGTGTGAGGAAGAGAGGGAGGAGTTGCCCTTTTATAAGGGAGGAGTGGTGAACCTTTGGAAATATAAGAAATATTAGTTTATATTAAATCCCAACACCACTTAAAAACTTCCAAAATGACTCATATCCGAAGATTAGATTCTATATGGTTGTAATATCATCGAAAAATAAAATTTAGACATGTTATGAATTTATTTTAATCATTATCAATTTGATTTATCTGTATTTATCAATTTAATTTTATTTGTGTTAATAATATTCTAAACTTTAAATTATTATAAATAATTACATATGTGTTGTGAATTTTCCATAATTTGACACATTATGACATTGTAGACCATATAAATTTTAATTTATAATTTTTAAATATTTTTGTGATTTTTAAACAATTTTATAATATGTTATTTTTATAAAATAACAATAGTGTCAATTTTGAAACTATTCAGTTATTTGAATTTAAATAAAATATATACAGAAGATATGTTCAAACTAAAAGATTTAATAGATTCATAAAATGTCATATGTATCTATAAAATTATTGTAGCACATTAAATAGTTCATATAATATTTAATTTATTATTTTTCAAACAATTTATTTGATATTTTAATTAATAAAATAATATCAACATCAATATTGTGTCATGATTAATGATAATTATTTAATCCCTAAAAATTCTAACTAAATTTCTATGATGTAGATAATTTTATTAAATTTATGGATACTATTCATGTTCGAGGTTTCATTAAGTTTATCACCAAATTAAAATTATTATACTTATAATATTTAAGAAAGTGACATGCTGTCACATTCTTTGGTTTTAATAATAATTAAATTATTTTCATGGAAAAAAGTCCATTAAATGAATCTAATCCAACCCTTAGCTTATATTGGTCGACTTTTAGTCATCCAATAGAATTTTGTCATGTGTTAGGGTAATTTTATAATCTTATATTTACCCTTAATTACCTGATTTACCTTTAACTATGGTAAATAAAATTTACCGCAGTTACTATTTATAATGCCCAAAAATAAAAATTAGCCTATTAACATAATTTGGACCCAATGATTCTGAATATGGAATCCATTTTTAAAAATTAAAAACATATATGTTGCAGTAATTAATTAAAAATAAATCCCATTTATAAGAAAATGGGTTTTAAAAGTTATAACATTGCCAAAGATTGAAATGTTTTTACCTATGAATTCAATGTGAAATTAATTATAATGACATAAATTATATTAAACGGTAAAAATTTATTCTATTTATACTTTAAAACCATTCAATATTATAATTTATCCATATAAATTATCTCAATGAAAAAAGTTGTTTTTAATTAAAAATTAGCGTATTTTTACTATTCATCAAAATATAAAGTTATAAGAAAAATATCAAAAATTTATACAAAGTAAATTTTTATACCCTGATTCAAAAGAGTAATTTTATTTTATCAAATTTAACTTATAATCATGTCAAATACGATATTTAATGTGGGTGCACCACCAAAAGGCCGCAAAACTGTATTTTTTGAAAAATATTTATTTTATCCAAAAAAACTGATTTTACTTTTTTACCTCATTCTAGAAAATGTATAAGTTGAATTAAAATGTTATAAAATTCAAAATTCAGTTAGTACTATTCATAACGGCTATTTTTAATAATATTTTAATTGCATACCATTGTTTAGTGAAACTCGGTATTGAGTACGAGGCAAGCTATCGAAGAAGGTCGTGGTTGCGTGTAAAGCAATCCAAGCTAGTGTTGTGTGTATTGAAAGATTCCTTTGATTATTTATATAACATAAAAACAAAATATTTCTCATAAAAGTCTCGTTTGTTACAAATGTGGGGAAATCTATTCTTGTTTTTGAAGAAGGAATATATATTTTTTAAGACCCTGCGTAGACTACTGGAGACTGAATTAGGTAATTGTCAAGAACCATTACCCTCTATAGAGAATAGAAGATTTTATCAACTAGATGAGGGGATCCATTTGGTTTTTTATGATCGATATTTAGTTTACATATCACTAATTAATTGAGAAGCATGATAAAATTCTAAAGACTATTTCTATTTTTAGGTATGGGAAGTTCATGTTTGTGGATATACCATTCAGTGTTTTAAATGCACCAACCATGTTCACAGGGCTTATTATCTCCATCTTTAAAGAGTTAATAGAATATTTGATCATTTTATTCATTGATGAAGTCATAATATACTCAATATAAGAGATTGAGCATACCCAGAATCTCAAGAATATCCCTGAAGTGCTTCAGAACCCCCGGCTCTCTAGAAGGTATCCATGTGTATGTTTTTGACACATGATGCGCACTTAAATAGAAATGTGGTGTATCTATAGGCTGAAATAGTTTCCTCATTGAATATAGAGGTAGTTATTTCAAGTAAATCACCAAATAATGTGTAAGGGTTCATATTTTTATTAATCCGGTTTGATAATACTAGAAATTCATACCTGATTTCTCTTGGGTAATAGCTCTGTTGACATATAAGACCAGAATATTCCTTGATATTATGTGGAGTGAGCAGTTCCAAACAATATTTGGATATCTGATACATATTTTTGTGAGTGATCCACTGCATAGGCTTCCAGAGGAAGGTGTTATGTTTCAGGTTTTTTTATGCTCCCCATGAAGTCTTAGGGTTTGTGTTAATGTATTAAAGAGGAGTGATCTCTAATGGGTCTATGAAGTAACTTCCCCATGAACGTAACTATTCCACCAATGATCTAGAATTAGAATCGGTCATGTTCTTACTGAAGATGTGGAAACATTACCTCTTTGGGGGGAGCTCTTTTTGGTCTTCATGGATTACAAGATCATGGGGTACATCTTTTCCTAGTGGGACCTAATCATATAGTAGTAGAGTTGAATGGAGTTTTTCTAGGATTATGATTTTGATAGCTCCAACACCATATGAATGGGAAATATTGTGGATGATGCCTTGAGAAGAATATCATAGAATTAAGTGTGTCAGGAATCTACGACACTTGGATGCAAGATATATGCATTGGCTTCCGTGATCATAGATGTAATAATTAAAGGTGGTATAGGTTGCCTATTTCAGATGATAGTATAGTCATTTCTGACATAAAAGGTGGCGGATTCAAATTATGGGGACTTAGAGGAGGAATTGATTCATGAAATCTTTGACCTGGGTGATTCTACAAATTAATGGTCAGAGGATGGTAAGAATTAGATGTTGTTCCATGCGATGCTATTTGTTTTAGTGTAAATGTCTGATAATGTTTTCCATGAGATTCATGGATCAACCTTAGTGGTACACCTAGGAGTTTCCAAGATGTACTGGGGATTGAAGGAGTAGTTCTAGTTACGTGGGATGAAGTGGGATGTGGTGGAGTTTTTGGAAATATGCTTACTGTTTTAATAAGTGAAGGCTAAGAAATGTGTTTTCGATTGTATGTTGTATCCCCTAGATTAACTTAATTGGATGTTTGATGAAATCTCGATGTATTTCAATATATGAATACCCCAGAATCAGGGAGGTTGTGATGCTCTTTGGGTAGTAGTGGATTTTTTGAGGAGATCATATAATATCTTCGAAGTCAAGGATTTGAGCACAATGAATTCCTTATAATGGGTGTATGTGGATGAGGTGGTGTATCTACCTAGAGTTCCAAGATCCATCATCTAATGTTGGGATACATTTATTATGTCGTGAGTGTGGAGGGGACAGCAGCATGCCTTCGGCACCTAGTTACGCCTCAAGACTTCGTTCCACCCTCAGATAAATGAATAAACCAAGAGGCCTATCCAGACATTGGAGGAAATTTTATGTCCATGTTTGATGGACTTTTGTAGTATTTGGATGGGAAATTTTACCTTGGTAGAGTTTTCATAAAATTATATCTATCACACTTTATATGGAATGGCTCCCTTCAAAGCTCTATACGAGTGGTCGTTTTGTTCACCCATGTGACGGATGGATGTTGGGGAGGCAAATGTTCTTGGTCAAAAATTTGTGTATATAATGACATATATGGTGTAACATGTACATTATATGATTAAGGATAGACAGTACTGAAATTACACTTATGTCGATCTGAGGAGAAGGCCTTTGGAGTATGAGTTTGTGGACCACGTATTCTGGATGGGTTACCCTCAGTATGGGCAGTAGTGGTTCAGTATAGGGAGTATTCTATATCCAAGGTTCTTCAGACCCTTAGTGGTGTTTGGATGAGTTGGTGAGGTGGCATATCATTTGGAATTTCCACTGTTGTTTGGGTGGGTCCACCACTTCATTCATGTTTCTCAGCTTTGTGGGTATCTTCATGAGGTCTCCCATTGAATTAAATGGGGAGAGTTGGATATCATTGATGAAACATCATTTGTAGAGTGACTAGTGGAGATATAAGATCCACGGGAAAAGGTGTTGCATGGAATGAAAATTCCCCTGGTTTGCATGTTTTAGATGCATAGTGTTCTCGAGGAGAGCACATGGGAGAGAGTGACATAGATATGTTCCCAGTACCCAGAGTTTTTTTATTTTTGATCATGTTTTTTTCATCGCGATGTAATTCGTAAACATTCTTTTCTATTATATGATTTTATACCTTTTTTAGGTGGTGTATGATAATTTCAAGATGTATGAGGAGGGGAGTACTTGACGTCTAATCAAGAAGAATTAACTTGGATGCGTTTAAACCTACGTGGAAAGTCATTTTCACCCAAATTATATTATATTTTTTCATTGGGGAAGGATTTCTGAAATTAAATTGTTCGGGTTGTGTGGCTTTTGATGATTGTGTGGTATTAATTGTGGTTCTTGGCTTGGAAAATATCGAAGGATGTGTTCTTGGATGTTGAAAATTCACTCCAATGAGGTGGTTTATCCTTAAGAGGTATCTTATTGGGTGGTTGTTAATACCAGTCATTCATTTGGGTTTGGTTTTCAATTATTGAGGCTGAGAATTTTTTGATAGGTATATATTGAAATATATCAGACCTCCCCAATCCATTTTGTTGTCAAAATATACTGTTTAATGTATTCTAGGAGGAAACAATAGCTCATTTCAAGAGATTCAAAACTTTTCCGTTTTTCCATAGGTATGTCAGGGCGTTGATATGATGAGGCTTTGATAGGTTGAGGTTTCAGTAGGATGAGGGTGTCAGTGAGTCAGGACATCGGTGAGCCAAGGCATCTGTGAGTAAGGGTATTTGTGATTCCAGGCATCGGTGAGTGAGGGCCTTAGTGGGTCAGGGAATCTGGGAGTCAGGGCATCTATGCTTTACTCATCGGTTGTCAGGCATCGGACAGTCGCATCAGTCGACCGTGTTAGTTGCTCAATGTTTATATCACACAATCAATAATTTGTTATCTGGGCTTACTGTCGCTGGATCACAGTTGGCATCTTGCTACTGGGGACTCACCCATCAAGGAATCATTTCTAGTTGTTTTCTAATTTTCCTATATTTTACTATATTACGTTTTATTTAATATAAATTGAGATTAAAGAATATTGTATGTGTTTATATATGTGTTTCAAATGATATTAATTATATATATAATATCTTAACACTCCAGGACTTTGAAATAGTTGAACCACTAGGTCTTATCCATGATCTTACATTAATATCCCATGAAACCATTTCTTGTTCTGTTGATATAGGATCTGTATTTTTCTACTGCTGAGGTTCACAACTCTCTTTTTTCTGGGTTTAGAGAGAAACTTTCTTCCCCCTATAGTGCCATATACAGTACTACAAAAATACATGCTATGGTACACATTATCCTATGTTGAGAACTATATATGGATCACATGCATTGTTATGGGGGAGGGTGTCCTTCCCAACCTACCAGTATGTGGAAGGATGGATGGTTACTAACTTTACCCTACTCCATCATCATGGAATTTATCACCCATGAATGTTTGGGCATGCTCTAATGTGTTGAGGTTTAATAAAAGAGTTATGGTATAGGTTATGTGAGATGTGGTTTTTTTCATAGAAAAAATTGGGTTGATGCCCAGGTGTTTTCAAGTGAGAGGTGTGCGAGTTGTGGCCCAGGTGTCTATGGGAAGGATGGGAGGTAGTGTGCGGCTAAGGATTATGGGGACCAGGTTGTAACTGCGGGGCTTGTGGAAGAGCATTGTATCCTTAGAACGTTATCCATTAGGGATGAGCAGTTAACTAGTGGGAAGTGGTGTGGGGTTCCCAAATATCATAGTTCTTAAAATTTTACATTACATTACAAACATTATTTAGTGAGAATACCTTAGTGATGTTTGGGTGGATAGTATGACTTGTTCTGTGATTTTGTTTTTACAGTGGCTTTCTCACAGGGTCATTAGAAGGATTATCCCACTTGTGCATGGGTGTCTTTGGTTTCTCCCTCTTTATTATACTTATATTCACACCCAACAAATATAAAAATGTTTCCATGTTTCTAAGTATATTATAAAGACCTTGGTGGACCATATAAGCTCATATGTTGGGGATGGTTGATGTGTCACTACATTGTTTTATTTTGGTACAAACATTAGAGTTTTATTTGTATTTCAAGTTGTTTTTCTTAAAAAATTCCTGTGTTAGGGATTTGGTTTTCTTTATATATATCATTCCTGATGTTTTTTGAGGTTGATACATCTTATCTCCAAGTCATGGGTACTATAAAAGTGTATTACCTCAAATTTTTTTCTGAGATTTATATACCCTTTGTCAGGGTTTTCAGCCATAGAATTATTAGAGGAGGGACTAGAGGTTCCTTATATGTCTTTCATCTCAAGGATAGAATGACTAGACATATTTATATCCCTTCCCTCACATTAAAGAAGAATGGTCATGATAGGGTAGCTCCTCATTTTCCCCCATTACGATTTGAACCGATTAATTCATCCATGAATTGTTCAACAATATTTTAGTGAATAAGGATTCATCTTCATGAGTCCCTCAACCCATTCACCACTTTTCTTATTTTCTCTATCAATATGGTGTTTTATGTCTATGTTATCCATTTTACAATATTATCATGACATTTATCTGAAACTCAATATTTATTTTAAATTGGAACATGTCTGAAGATGATATTGGATGAGAGAATGTATACCTATATGAGATAGGTTTTTAGAGGATTCTATTTGATAATTAAATTTTTCAGGGGTTTTATTATTTTTCATGAAATTGGGTAGTCTATGTGAGACCATAATTAATAAATTCATTTTCTGTAATTTAATTAAGAGAGACTTCAGGATGTCGTTGGGAATGTGATATCCCTGATCGTATGTTAGAGGGTTGTTTAAAATACTATTACCACATTGGATGAGTATTATTTGAGTGTTTTACTTCTTTTATAGAGTAATATATATATATATATATATGATTTTTTCAAGGGTTTTATGAGAACATATAAGGATTTTCCCAAGTATTAAGGTGGTGGGGGACACATGGAAAGTTGATGTATTTATTTATGTTGGGAGAGGCATGAACACTATGAATGATGTTGATCATTGGACATGTGATTTGGTCATTATATTGAGGTGATGTGGTCACCAGGTTATGGGAATGGCATGTGACAATTGAAATTGTTTTGACAATCATGATGAGTGATATATTCAAATAGGCGGGGGGTGTTGTTGTTATGTAAATTAGGTACATTTTTTGTGATTTTCACTCATAGTGATTGGATGAAACATTATTTGGGTAAATTTCACAACGATAGAACTTAAATTATGAGGTGGTGTGGACCACTCATATGGTTAGTTGCATCTATCAGTTGTGGTTTCATATGATGTTGACCCTCAATGAGGTTCGAGTTTCTTGTCATACAAATCAACATGGATGACGATGGATCATAACTTGATGGTGACGAAACCATCACATTGGTGATGAGGCATGTTATATCAATTGAATCCATTGGGAAATGAAATTTGGATGACGGATGTCACCATGCCTCAGGATATCTTCAATTGACCTAAAAGTGTTTATTAGTTGTAGAAAGTACATTGTTATACCTCAAGACATCGAGCAATGAGCTAGAGTGGATTTTACAACATGATACCTAAGAGACCAAGTATAGGTTGGGTGTGTTCATATGGATAATGAGTTACATGGGTGAGGAAATGTCGTGTTATGTCATACATTTACAAGATTAGCATTATGTCTCTACATCTAGTTACTCATTTGGGGATTCTTTTGAGTTAATAATAAGTATCCAAACGATTGTATTTATATATATACAAACATTTCCTTGTATTCCATAAATATACCTATAGTTACATGACATATTATTGATGGGAGAAACATGTGATTACAACATTATGGTTTTGATCTCAAGTGATGTATTTTATTAATATATTTTTTATGTGTTAGATTTATATTTTTATTTATAAAACCTCATGTATCAGAAATTTAAGATTTATAAATTTTCTTGTTGGACTGGTATGAATTATTTTAAATCCCAATATGGGATGCTTGGGATGTGTGTAGAATTTATTCTTTTGTAATCTTATAAGAGTCCAAGCTCAACAGATGAACCTTAGTGATAATCTCACACAACTTACTAGGGTATGGATGCAAATGAAAATTCATTCCAACATAATATGAAGTTACATATTGTGTATTTAATTGAGATCCAATATTCTAATATGCATATATTTATAAGGTCAGCCACATGATACCCGTACTTTTATATATTATATGTTATGATATATGAAAACATGATTTTATAATAGCTATAAATGGAATTTAATATAACATAATATATTTGAGATTATTGATTATTACTAACGTTGTATATTGTCTTTCCACTATTGTGAATTTTTGGTCCCCCTGTTTTGTGGTCCTTCATTCTCAATGTGATATACATAAAGAAAATTATAATTATCTCATTATTAGGTAGTTTAATCCCAAATAAAACCGTTCTCTCTCACACTGGTAATTATCATCTTTTTTATTATGTGGAGGTGCACCTATGGCCTGCTGGTCATCTAGAACCAACCAATTTTCAAGTGAAAGGATAGGTGGGGTGCTATAAATTGGATTTATTATACAATCCACACATAAAAACTCATTTATTTTGGTATATAAAATGGTTAGAAATTAGTTTTTTTATTTTCCTTGAAAATTTTCGTCTCAATTATTTTAAAGGCATGGATTATGATAAGATTATGATTTGATACCATTTAATGAAAATAGATTTCTACATTGTGGTTATGAATATAAATTATTTCAAATATGGTTTTGTATGGTTTAATAGATTAAATATAATACGAATGATTCTAATATTGTAAGAACATTTGTGATTGATAATGACAGGTTGTCTATCCTTGTGGATGAACTCTTAATCCCAATCCATTTTTTAATTGGGTAATTTGTATACTTGGTAAACAAATTTGTGATATGTATACATCAATGGGAATTAAATTAAACACTTTTGGACTATTAAAATATGTTAATGTGGACACAAGGTGGACAATTGAACATGACAATGTTATGTAGAACCTCACTAAACTAGAAATAATGTGACCTATGGTCTATATTTCAATGATTATGATCATTGGAATGTGTATTTGGTTTGTTTGCGGAAATACAGTGAATACCAAGTCATCTGTATGTTTTATGAACTGTGAAAATGGTTGATTTTCAATTTTAATATGAAATTTCAATATAGTTATCCTGGATTATCATTGTCAACTATTGAATAACTGGTTTATTTTATATTACATCTAATGAAATTTTTTCCCACACACTTCTTGCATTTTTCAATGTATGTAGGTATATTTTTTGACTGATTCAGGAAATAGAAAGGTGTCATATGATGATGGTGGGTTTTATTAATAGTAGGTTATGTGAATCTATTGATGACTAAATATCACATGGATTTTTGGTTTTCCAGTTTCTATGCATCAATGTTATGTTGTTGTTTACATACACCTATTTATTCATTACTTTGATATCATTAACATTGTGGAAATGTACTCATATACTAAAATTTATGTTATTAAAGTTATTCCGTTTATATTTTATTGAGAAATTTTTTTTCTTTATGTTTCTCTTGATTACAATGTGATTTTCAACATCATTTGGCTATATGGAATTTCTTTTATTCCATGCCAATACTTGTTTATATTCCATGGAGTTGTGTAAACTAATCTGGTTCATTACATTCCTTGTCATTATGCTTCCATTACCTCCACCACACATCATCTTAGGTATCATCATAAATTCTCAATGTTACCCATTTTTTCATAAATACATTGAGGGATTTTGGGATCATGATGTCATAGTTGGTGGGTCAGAACCCCCTTCTCCCATAGGTACCCACCACGGTTGAAAATGTGATAAAGGATATGTGGGCAATCAAATATATCCTCTAATTGACCATTATTGGGTAAAAATAACCAATGGTATATAATACATATAAATGAATTATATTACCGTATACGGTAATATTAGGAATGAAAATTATGATTTAAAATCAAAACAACTCATACATAATATAAACATAAAATTAAAATGTAATGTACATGAATGTAATTGCATAAAGTCTAATACAATTGAAAAATAACTATAAGTATGAATATATAAGATCATATGTGATGTAGAATCACAATCTACTAATTTTCACCCATGTTCAAGTTATATTAGGCATCATATCTAACCTTATCATACTACATAGAAAAGAACATTATATATATGTAGGGTTAGAAAAATATGTATACTATACTGGATCATCCCTCGAGCCAATTTCCAAATGATAATGAAATAATGACAAAGTGATGCGGAAAATAAATAAATATTACTTCTCACATAAAGAGCTATACTAATCTCAAATCATCCCAATGTTGATCTATCTCTTTGAAAAAGTTAAAATATTTCATAAAACATAGCAACAAAAAAGGGTACCTAATACCCCTTCCCCGAAAATTTGACAATTCTCTCCAATGTCTCACGCCCTGAGACATCTCTCTCCAAAAGAATCCAGGAAAAAGCCCCATTATCTATGTAACACATCTTGAATTACATACATCACATCATATCACCACCGCATCCACATCTCCTTATATTAATAGAGTTGTTTACTAGATCCACCAATTCTTTTCCATTGTGTATTATACATTGAGTATTATATTTCAAGGTATCATAACCTATACCTAATTTATTACAACATATTCCATCATAACCACTAAAATTTATACGTTTAATAAAAATTTGGACACTATCCAGAATGTTTCGAAGACAGGCAGAAACCTGCTCCCAACAAAATATTATTAATATGTATAAATAATAAATAACAACTTAGAATCAGGAGGCCTTACAAAGACCTGTATGAATAACACCATCCCTATCATTTCTAACCAAATTGTAACTATAGATGGGAAAAACAAACGACCAAATAAAACTAACCTCCATTATGTCCCTTTTAGAGAGAGCAGCAGCAACCTGGTTAGCTTCTTGATATATATGAGAAACATCAAGACATAACCCTTAGCAAGGCTAAGGCATGACATCAAAGAAGACATCGTCCTCCCAGGAACATTCTAAGATTGATCTTTCCAAATCTGAACAGCAATAGACAAATCTGATTGTAACCATACATTATTCCCACCATAACGCACTGCATATCTGATAGCTTTGATCATAGACCACAGTTCAGCTTCAATAGCAAGAGAATAACCAAAATAATGGAAAAAATAGCCTTTCACGAAGCCCCGATGTGTTATGAATACTCCACCACACCCATCAGGACCTGATGCACCGGAGGCAGCCCCATCCACATTCACTTTCAGCCACTTTGAAATTGGTGGAAGCCTCATAATGTATTTGACCATTCCGGGCTTCCTTTCCCTGCCACTGACACCAAGGGATCTTAGAAGTATATGGTTATAAAAATCATTGTTCATGGATCCAGTTTGGTTCATTGAACAAGATTTAATAATTCGATGTATAAGAAGAACACCATCCAAGAAATAAGGCTTGACATTGTTAAGAACAATATTATTCTGAGATTTCTAGATAAATGAGAAAACTGAGATAATAGAAACAATAAATAGGGATTTCAATTGGTCACTTAAATCAATATTTAATGCGGGACATAGCACCAATTCAACAAAGGATAAATAAAAGCAGAAATTAAAAATTGATTGAAAATAATTCTATAAGCACACAAAAAAAGGTATGTGGATAAACAGATGGGAAAGAGATTCATCACTGTTAATACATAAATGACATATTGAGGCCAGATTATGTCTTGTGTGCTATAACGCACATTGTATGGGGATTCTGTTTTTCCAAATTCACCAGACCAACAAAGCATCACTAGGGGAAATGTATGGTCGATGAACACCAGCTAGCCAAGAATGGATTCCAAAGTATACACCACACTGCAGATTATAGTACTCCCGACTAGAAAACGATCCACTTTGAGAAGGTTTCTAGATCATTATGTCAGTATCAACATAACCATAGTTAGTAATTTCCATATGAAGATTATTAAGAATGATAACATGAGTATCCAAATTTTCCTACAAATCAGAAATGGAATGATTTCCCAGAGTAGATAGAATATCAATGTAATCCTTTATTGGGGAGAAAATCCATGGGGTGTTCCAGCAGTTCAAGTGAGAATCACGACAAACCAACCATTTTGATTGAGACATGATGGTTGAATTAGAACTCTTCATTGAAGGCCACACAAATGATTTCAGAAAATTGAATTTATTATTTTGAATCCTATCAATAAACCTTCCATCTAGAAATTCAAGAGAAAAGTCAGGCTTAAAAGAAACCTCCATGTGATGTTTTGTAGGAGGGAATTATTGAAAATTCTAACATCCTTAACTCCCATTCCTCTTATATTGACTGGCTTAATATAGTCATTCCATGCAACATTAACGAGTTTCCCCTGATGAGTTGATCCAGTCCAAATGAAATTCCAAATCATTCCAGTAAAATCCTTGAGAAGACGTGTTTCCCATCTATAAACAGAAAAGGAATTAACAAACATGGATGTAATAATAGAGTTGACAAGGAAAACTCAACCAGCCTGAGACAAGGTCTTCACATTCCAACTTGCTAATTGATTGGTAATTTTTAGAGAAATTCCTTCTAAATGGGAACTTTTAACCCTTCACCAAAATAGGGGAATCCCAAGCTTGTTAAATGGAAGTGTACATTTTTTGACACCAAGCCTACGAGAGACCATATTTTGCTTCATGATTATAATGCCTTACCCAAAGACAACATAGTATTTTCTCCAGCTGATAACCTGGCCTACAACCTATTCATAATTTGAAAAGATACTCTTAATGAAAGTAATTGTTTTCCTTCCAACTTTACAGAACATAAGTATATTATCTATATAGAATAAATGTTAGGGGAGTAATGAAGTTCTGAACTACCCTAATTCTTTGATAAATACCAGTGTTGACAAGTCATGGAGACACACACTCAGGTAATCCTCATCTATAGAGAACAAAACCCTAGATAAAGGATCACCTTGTCGGACCCCTCTTTTGCATTGAAAGAAACCCCTGGGGGATCCATTGATAAGAATGGATAAGCAAGAACATTAAAATATGGCATATATAAAAACAATGAATCTATCTTAGAATCCATGAATCTTAAGAATTTTGATGATAAAGTCAGACCTTATTGTGTCAAAGGCCTTTGATATATCTATCTTTAGATCCATATAACCATGTGGGGCGTGGATTTTTATAATATTAAGGAATTATAAAGCAGTGAAAAGTTAATTCTGAATCTTTCTCCTGGGTACAAATCCAAACTGATTAGTAGAGACCAGACTCTTAGCAACTTCACCTAGCCGGATAGCCATGAATTTTCTAACTACCTTTGGAATGGGGTTCCCAATGGCTACATGCCTGAAATATTTAATGTCCAAGGAATTATACTTCTTAGGAATTAGGCCAATAAAATTAGAGTTTATCCCAAATGGCATAAAGGAATGATGAAACAATTTGTTAACAGCACTGATCACTTCATGATGGATAATATCCCAGTAGAACATATAAATTTTGTTTGTAAAGCCATCGTGACTAGCAACACTATCCATATTTAAAAAGAAAATTGAAAAATATATTTCCTTTTGAGTAGGAGTCCCAATATGCTTTCTGTTCAGATTATCATCAATAATGGGTTCAAGACATCTAATAATCTTTTCTGAGATGTTCTCACCTGAGACAGTGTATATATTTTCAATGTAAGATGTCACACCATTTTCAATTTCATTATCAGATGTTATCAAATTGTCATCAATATTTAAGGAATGGAGATTTCTTCTAACCTTTTTCTCCTTATGAATGGAGTGAAAAAATATTTAGTTCCTATCCCCATCCTCAAGACACTTAACATTGAGTTGATTTCGATCCAGATTCACCTTAAGAGTCAATAGATTATCAATCGTTCAGGAAACATGTATCTCTTCTTGTGATGGACTGTCCTGTTGCATATTCCCCTACTGACAACTTAACAGGTGAGATTCGGCCTCTTTAATGTCATTAGAAATAATGGAGAAAGATTTTCTACTCCACTCATTGAGTCTATCATTTTTAATTTTCAGCTTAAAAGTCAGAAAGAACAAAGAGCTACATGTGACATCTGTTTTCCAAGCCTCTAAAATTATTTACCTACATCCATGCACATCCAACCAAGCATTATTGAAAATGGAGGGTAAAGGTGCTGACCTCAGGAAACTGAAACAGAGGTCATCCAAAATTGGATTATGATCTGAATGAATCCTCGGAAGAGTCATTCCAAAAACTTCAATCTTATCACTTCTGTCATACATCATAATTTGGAATCTGTCTAATTTACTTGGCTACATCCCATTTAAAGTGTATCTGATCCATGTAAAATTCGCACCTGAAATGGGAACATTATTCAACCTACAATGACCAATGTAGGAAGAAAAGTATTTAGCTGAAGCCCTACAAAAATTGCTCCTAGTTTTCTACTCTAGCCTCAGAATGGTATTGAAATCCCCAAGCAAAATCCATCTTGTAGACATGTTGTTATAAATATTGAGAAGGGATTCCCATAATGTCCACCTTCTAATGTAATGATTCAAAGCATAAAAAAGGTCACACATATCTTATTGAATTGAAATCAACAAAATAAAGGTACTAACTGCTGATCTTTTTGAAAAGAATTGATGATAACAGTATTGCGTTTTAGCACCCATAGAGATTCATTCACATTCACTTGCTGATTTGTTGCAATAAGGGAGTAGACCATGAAACTCCAATTAAATTCCATCCATCTTTAAAAGTACATTCTTGGCTCGGAAATAACCAATAACATGGGTTTATTGGTCATGATGATATACTTCAGGGTTCTGACCGTGGGTGAATTCCTAAGACCCGGGCAGTTCTAGAAAATTATCTTCATTGATTCAAAGAGCTCTATCTAGTGTAGGGGCCATTATAGCATGCAGCTAAACATTCCTCAGGATATGTCTTATTCTTATCTAGTAATTCATTTGAATCACCTCCACCCATGGGATGTCCAGCTTCATCAACAGAAAAATAGATAAACCTATTCCTTAAATCAGTATGCTTTTTTAGAGTCGGAAGTAACTTCCTTCTTGCAACGTTAAATGAAGTTATTTGTGAAAAATTTCCTTCTGGATCCTCAGAAGGATATGCTATCTAACATCCTCCCTTAAGGGAGTCATAAATCACTGAGTCATTAATGATCCGAACACCAGATCCCTCAATCATAGATGGATTATAGTTAACATTCCCTGTTGATCCCCCCATGTTATCAATAGAATCATGAGATATTGCCACCTGACTAGTAGGAGCATCCTCTTCATTGTGCATCTGAATGTCCTGACTTGTACTCCCTTCATTAGCAGTGTCAACACCATCCATAGTGACCGCATCCTATGATGGGTTCTCTATGTTATTATTTTTATCCTTATCAGAAGGGACAACAATAGTATTTTGTAAACTCTAAGAATCCACCCTGCCAGTCACTGCCAATCCTTTGTTGATTTTTATATCAGCTTTTGGATGACCCTGATCAGTTGTCTTCCTTCAAAAACTCCCAGCATCATGCATTATAGACTTACAGGAGGAGCAGATATTATTCCTGTTACATTCAGAAAGTATATGTCCAAAGATTTGACAATTGAGACAGAATTTTGGCTTCCTCTCATATCATATTTCAAGGTTGATGATATCATCCCTAGTGGTAAAGTAAACCTCTAACGCTAAATTAGTTGACATGTCTACTTCCACTAAAATTATATCATAGTGATCAAAGCTAGGGTTGTCTGGTTACTTATCAAGTCTTATCGGATTCCCAATAGAGGAAGCAATATCCCATAGGATTTGTGGATGCCATTAAATCCAAATTGATTTATGAATGCATATCCATACCTGGGCAATGGTATTCATAACCTAGCTGGGATAAAAGTTTTGATCCCAGTCCTGAATCCGAAGGAAGCCAGGATGCAGAGGAACATATCCCAAGCTCCTATAACAAATTTTGAATTTATCAGAGGAAAACACCACATGATAGAACCCTCACCCCATGGCTATCATATTCCAATAAATGAAACCACAAATCTCCACCAACCTGCTTGTGAGATAATGAAATTCCCATGTCTGTACCCCTCTTGTAATCACAACACAATCAATAATGTAAAATTTTCAAAATTTTACCCTTTCCTCAACATCATCTTGATTCGCCGATAAATGTGCAATCTGGCCCTTCCGTATGATTTTTCCCGAGCTACCCGCTTCACAATCCATGAAAGAGAATCCTCCAGCCTATTTGGCCACATTCGCAAAACACTTCCCATGATCGGAGACAACCTTAGACACTGATTTCTCAGATCTTCTCTTTTCATAGAGACTGAAGAGATCAGAGTGACTGATACGATCTTCATAACCCATCTTGGTATCTTCCTTCTCCCTGGAATTCTCATCATCATCACCCCGATTAGGGATTTTACTTTCACCCTCGAGAGCACCTTTGAGAGCCTCCATGTCTAGCTCACCTAAAATACATATAATCTTTAGAATTTTCATTTGGAAATTATATTTGTAGATCGGTGTTAGTCTAGCGTCATGTTGCCAGTGCTGCGGGGAGCGAAGCGAGGAGAGTATGATCCATATCTCTTTCGAGGGAGAATGCGCTCGGCATGTATGGAGGTTCTTCGGCTCCCTTACAGGCTTCCTTCTACGTGAGGGCATGACGGGGATGGATATAGAACAATGGTTTCAGAAGGATAAATGGGACTGAGGAGGAGAAGATGGTGTGAGCTGCTATCTTCAACGCGGCCTGCTGGTGCCTTTGGCAAGCGAGGAACCGTGCAAACTACGAGGAGAGTAGGTCCACAGGTCGATCAGTGGTGGTAAAGATACGTTGTTTGCTGGTTGACTTTCTTGGCACTATAAGCTTCGGGAGGGGGAATTCTCTCTTGGGGTGGTGAAGAATACCCAAAGGAGGGGTAGTCGGGGCGGTAAAGAGATGCAGGGCATGTGGGTTCAGTGGTGTCCCCCACGAGCTGGACACAAACTTAACTCAGATGGATCCTGTGTGTTGGGGGACATGCGTGGAGGTGGAGTCATCCGAGACTCCAAAGGTAACTTGGAACTGGCCTTTGCGGCGCATTATAGAAACGGTTCTTCGATGTGAGCGGAAGATATGGCGGTCCTATCCGGACTCTCCTTAAGCAAACGTAGGGGCATTTCTATTGACCACATTGAAATAGACTCAATGGTGATCCATGATGCTCTCCCGGATAAATGCATTACCCCATGGTCTATCACCTACATTATTATACAATGCAGGTCTCTCATTAAGGAAAACGTCATAATATCACATATGTGGCGTGGGGGGAACAATGTGGCGGACTATATGGCCACAACTGCAGCTCCTGGCTCTCGGATGGTGTGGTTTGATAATGTGTCCCAGTTGAAGCTAGAGGGGGTGAATCTTATTCAGGGAGATTCTCTTGGTTTTCATTACTACAGGCCCCCATAATATTGGGGTGCCACGCTGTTGTTTGTGCTTTTTAGGCCCCCTCATTTATGAATAAAAATAATAATGTTGGATGGAAAGATATGCATGCTCATAGGGTAGAATAATCCACACTTGAGATGATGGTGCTAAAGAATATTCACCCTCCTCCTTTCACTTATACAGATTTGGTGGTCGATTTTCTATATATAGAGTGATTTCACTCTCACATCAATTTATGTTTGATCTATATAGGGAAATCTCATACATTACAAAAAGTGAATCAAATTACACCTGAGGGAGAATAACAATGTTCTCCCGGAAGTTCAAACCACTAATTATGATATTGTAGGAGTTATATTATTTGGATGCAGTGATTTACCAAATTTCCAATTTCACTGAAATCTTTACATCCATGATTTGTGTTGGTGTTGGGAAAGTTATAATAAAAATTTAGGAAATAAAAGGAGGAATAGAAGCAGAATGAAAAAGTATGTTCATAATTCCAAAGTTAATTACATGTGTAACTATCACCACTTCATTTAAGGGGTTCACTTTTACGGTAGTGATGGAAAAATATCACCCTTACTTCCATGGAGGATGTTGGTTTCTTCCGAAAACCCTAAGCATATGGAACTTTTTTTTAAAAGTTCCCTATTTCATTGTAGATGATGAAATTGGAAACTCATTGAGGGTCTAATGGAGCATTCCCCTCCTCTATCGCAGTTGTGGATTTTTCTTTCATTCATTTAATGGAATAGTTACCTTCTCTTACATAGTTAAAGTATTTCTTCATCCCCTTCAGGAAAATTCTAGGGTGAGTCTTTCCGCATCATTGGAATGTGGGGTGTTTAATTTTTCTAGAAAAGTTGAATTTTTCAATCGGACAACCAGAATTAGAGTCTACCTTATGCTTCATATCCCTATGATACCTCTGAGATTCCCCATTCTCCATTTTGACCTTGAGGGAAAATCAAACAATTTTATCAAATCTCTCTAAGTCATGGATCTCACGGGATTTCCATATGAATGGTTTTATCCTATCAAGGAAGCTGTCAAACATGCTTTTTATGGTTACAACAAAGACAAAGGGTTATCATGAAAGGATTTTGAAAATTTCCTCATTCAATCCGACGGATTCATAGTCTATTTCATTAGGGAAAATATGTACCTTTCCATCTTAGGTTGGATGGTGAGAGGAAAAAAATTATTAAAACACAATTAATGGAAATTTCTCAATTTTAACACCTCGATATATTCCGCTGGATTGTTATTTTAAATCAATGTCCACCACTAATCAGATTCACCCACCATATGATATAAATCCTAATAAACATTCTCTTCATTGGAACATTGATGGATGGAGAAGATCGTTCCAATGGATGTGATCAATTTTTTTTTGTTATTGAGAGATAAGATGATCAATTAAAAACCTGAGTACATTGTCTCATGATGCTATAGATTTCAGATTGTTTTTTATTGGGGGGTGAACATTTATCTTGACTGATGTTTTTATTCAAAAGATGAGTAAAATGAAAGATTATCAGGGAAATTTTTTTGAATCCTACTCCCATTAGATTGTTAAACTCATTAGAATAATCGTCACAATGATCATCTCATCAGTTGTTAGCCTTTGTCCTTATATTACTAGCAATTAGCTAGAATAAAAGGAATTTCAGGGGTAACAAATAAAGGGGAATCCAAATTCAAAAACGTATAACTTACAAATTACATTTATTTTCTTAAATTCCTAATTTAGAGGCTTCAATCAATGATATCTATGATATACTTACTAGTATATATTCTTAGGGGAATTTTATTCCCTTAATAGTTATTCATACTATGCTCATGAATTTACTAAGAATATCCCCATGAGTGTCATAACCAAGAGTTCAGTGAGACCCATATTCATGCACAAATTCTATTTCGAGTCTAGATCAAAGTGGGGTTTTGGTGTTTACCACTAGATACATCTATGATAAAGCCACTTATACCTACTCATATCCAATCATGGATGTAGTATCATGATAAAACCATTACTCATTTCTCAAAAGTTTTTAGGGATAATTTTATTATGATCAGTCTTGTCCATAATCCTAGAACTAGGGGTTTTTAATCCTAATACTAAAAATAACTAATCATATCATCTGATACCTACTCTTAATACCCTGCTCTATATTTTTCACATAAACATGATGTACTACATAAACATTCACTTATGAAAACTCAATGGATTTAGATTTATTGTTTCATGGGAAGTGATGAATATTACATTAATATAGAGAACATAAAACACAATATATTTATGGAAAACTTCATTTACATGACCACAAAATTCTGTCATATTTAGCATTGCATGGGATAACCGGAGGAAATGCATAAAATATGGGAGATATATACAGTAAATTAATGGAGAAAACAAGGCATAACATGAATAATGTAGTACATGTTAGAAAATAGTCATATTAATGGAACACAAGGGACACATGAACATAAAGGCATGACATACAATGAATATCTTAACATGGAAATGTAGAAACAAAATTTAACATGTTATTAGGATTAGATAAGGTTCATCGCACATAGAGAAGGAGTAAACCGCCATTGAAATTTAATTACCATTAGTATACCCTCATTAAAATTCTCATAACATGATTATATTCTTTACCTAATGCATTGAATCATTATCAAGGCACACCCATTTTAATCATTTCATTTCATGCATAAGTGTGCCCAATGAATCATTTAATATGGATTTACTAAACATAAAAATTTATTCCACGAATATGAGATATGGAATACCTAAATATAATTCCCAAATCAACATGTACATATTCATAAGGGTGAATACCCTTGATAGTGAAATGGGTACAATATTCACATACATGATGATTTTGGAATGTAAAATTTGGTTATAACATTGGCCGCATAACGAAATCAAATAGAAATTTTAAAATGGGTTGGTGATAGAGAAAGGATAATATAATCGTTCATACATGAAATGGACAGTAAGGTGGTCATGGAACATAATATCCCAACATTTAAAATTGAATTTAGATGCATCATATAATTGAATTTCTTAAATGTAAATGAGGATAGTGAAACCCCTTTTTGAATTTCAGCTTGGAAATTGGTGTATATGGGAGGAATTAATGAGAGATAAAGGGGACCCTCATAATTAAAACATAAGGAGGATAGTGTATGGGTATTTATAAATATTATCCCATAATTTTTAATTGAATATAAATGTGAATGACAATACCAGAAAACTTGGAAATAAATAATGTTGGAAAGTGAGGATCCAATATGGAATTTCAGCATGGTAACATGTGTACATGGGAATAATTAATCGGGAAGAAAGGGGAATATCATAATACACACATAATTTTGAATTATATGGGAGGTGAAAAATAATATCCCAAAATTTGTAATTGAAAACAAAAGTGTATATAAATATAAATAAATTTTGAGATAAATGATAATGAAAGAAATCCATTAATTGAAAATGTGATCCCAAAGGCTAGGGAATGGCTTGAGTGGGGATTCATGGGAACTCACAGAACCTTGGGAGGATTATAGTGTTATGAGGGTAGTGTAGAGATGTTTTAAAAGGCTTTTTAGTGAAGAGATGTCAGATTATTATTGAGTTTATATAAGAAAAGAAAGGGGATTTTTTTAATATATTGGAAAACATAGGTTTTGGAATCTATTCAACTAAATATTTTAAACCACAAACCAACCCATCAGATTTCCCATAGTTTGTTCAATTGGGGAGTGTAAAACATTATTTTATAATGATAATGGCTGAACTACTTAAAATATTATTCTTGATTATGTCGATGTGTGTTATGATATCAAGGAAAACATTTTATACGTTAAAATGTTTTATAAGTCGTGGAGGGTATACTATGGACCCATAAAATTATTAAAAAACATATAAAATCACATTATTTTAATTTTAAAACATATATTTGTCCAAATTTTTTTAAAGTATTTTATTACATCACTATTTAGTCATTATTATGTCATTAAAGATATTAGATATTTAAATGGTATTTAATTTTTACCGGCAAATTCGACAGTCTCGGAAAATTTTGAAATATTCATAATTTGATAATGTCAAACTCTTGAATCTAGAAATAATATTAATTTTATCTAAATAATATTATAAATATTTAATTTTTTTATGTTCGAAATAAAAACTCTCATTTATTGAAAATTCATGTTTTTTTACAAAACAACATTCAAACCTTAATAAAAATAACAATTGTATTTATAAAAATTATAAGATCATATATATTTAATAGGACGTTTTTTAGTAATAATATTTTATTAAAATATTATTTATTAAAAAATCCATTATTATATTATTATGATTTCTTAGATTATTATTAACGAAAAATACTATATGTTCTTTAAAACCCATTTACAATATAATAATAAAAAAATATATGCATATTAATTATTCAAAAAAACTAAAGAACATAGTTATTGAGCTAGAGTCTTATTACATAACCCCTAATTTAAACCCACATATTCCCTAAGGGTAATGTTTTAGATGGTGACCGACTCTTGGGGTGGCCTGAATAACATTTCACAAGTAGTAATCTCTATTAACTTCTACTTCTATTTTAGGTTGTTCCATTTTAGCTTAAAGTGTTGAAGCTTGGGTTGGTCTTGGTCAAGAAAACTCTAATTGACTCCACCTCCTTTATGAGCCCTGAAAATGGGTTTTGTAATGAGTAATTCAACTGTATTTTTCCATCACTTCCATTATATGAGTAAATTGGATTTGATTACGCCCTGTATTTATACAAATCAACTATTCAGTGTTCAACTGTTATATTAGAAATGATATTAATTCATAACAGTATTTTAAAATCAAAAATAATTAATCCCATTATGTGTATATTTTATATAACCATTTTACGTAATAAGACATTTAAATAGATCTTGAAGAATTTTCAATAAAAATATTTTGGGTCATTATAGTTTGTTTTATGATATTCTTATCAGTATTGTTTCTTCAGTATCTAAAGAACAACATATTCATTTAAAAATGATGTGTCACTGTTTTTTGTTATTATAATAATTATTAAAAATAGTATCAAAGTTCTATTATAATAATATATTTGATAGTAAATCCTAAAACAAAAGTAAACATTCACATAAATGATATTATGTATATATATAAAAAACCTATTATATTCCGTGATAATTTTTATTTCAGGATACAAAATAATTTAGTGATGAATAAAATTTTTGTCATTTAAATGTATTATATCAATTCTTCACTCATAGAAATAGAATTAATTCTTTTATATTGATAAGAATCAAATCATTAACATATATGAATTTTCATCCTTTATTAAAACCATTGATTTATTTCCCCATTAGTTTACAATATAATTTACCTTGAAACAAAAATTTTGTCTCTATATTTCTAATAACCCAAAATCAAAGCAAAATGAACCAAAAATAGTTATAATACCAATGAAATTAAGATATAGAGTTGGGTACTAAAAATAAACTTAACTGCACAATGAAATCTCTTTATAAATAAAATCCTGGAATTTGTAAATATTAATTCTTTTATAAAATTAATTTCACAAAATAATTGTTAAGTTAATTTTTTAAAAGAAATGTATTTTAATCAAAACAAGGATTTATAAGCACAATATTAAACTAAAATAAAAAATTCTAGATAATCAATGTGGTTCATATGAATAATATAAATATATTTTATCTAAATTATTTTTAAACATAAATTTTATTTGAAATTGACATTAAAAAGGAATAGATGTTGCACTGATAATCTATATTCCAATAATTATTTTTCACTATATATAATTAAATTATTTAAAAGATAAATTATCAATTTTTTTTAAATTAAATTTTATTAAATTAAATAGATTTTTTTCATAATTACAATTTTATCTTTGACTTTTTTTATATTTCATAAATAACATATTATTTGTTGAATTCACAATATGAATTTTTTAAATAATTGTAACATTATTATAATATAAAAATTAAAAAGAAATATATAATCCTTTTATCCAATAAATATGTTTACAAAGTGGAAATAAATATATTTTAAAAATACTAGCTTGAATTTAGAAAATCTATTATTTTATTTTATTATCTAAAATAATATTTTGTAATAAAAACTCTTTTGGTAGTCTTTATTTCACTTGTATAACATTTTTCTAAAATTTATTTTTATATTGATTCAAAAACAATTTTTTTTATTGTTATAGTAATCTTATTTATGTTATAAAAATAAAATAGATTTATAATTTTTCAAAACATATACAATTCAAACATAAAGATACATTGCTTCTAATTTTTATTATACATTAAATTATGTAATAATAAAATAAATATTACATGAACATAATAATGTTTATTTTATGAAATTAAATTGTCATTTTTAAAAATTAGAAACAATTTATTTGATAATGATAATTATATTTTTAGGCAGAAAAAATTATTTTGATATGTAAAAACAAGTTACCGGAGAAAATCCAATAATGGAAGAATTAAAAATTCATAAGGATTGGAACATTAGAAAATATTTAAAACTTATGTGAACATAATTGTTTGTGGGATTTTAGACCTCATTGAATCCCAAAATACATTATTATTGATATTTTGATCCATTATCATTAATGAATGTAATGATATAATTGTAAATTAATGGATTTTTAAAAATATTAAATTCTCACACATTATACAATTTTCCTTCCACAACCCCTTTGTGGAACTCTAATATTTTTATTACCTTTTATAAATATCCCCTTTATCCATTAAATAGGTATCTTACTATATATACACAATCTTCTTTTAAAAATTAATGTTCTTAATACCTCCATTTGCATCATCTCTTATATGTAACACTCATTGTTCTCAATGCAAGAACCCAATTTAACCAATGTTTCATCTTATATTTCATACATTTTGAATTATATTTTTACAATTTCATTATAATAAATTGATTATAATTTTTAAGATTAATTTTATTACATTAATGAAATAACTATTAAATATATTTAACCTTTTACGAGGAAAAAATGAACACATCTGTCATGTGTTGTGTGCAAAACCAACACTTAAAGTTGTGACATTCATTTCTCACTATCACCTATATTCATAGATTATAAGGTCTTAATTTAATAATATATAAAAAATATTTAATAAATTAATTATTAGAAATGTTATAATTATAATCCATTATTTTTCGCACTATTGTTTGTATATGAAAATTTTAAGTGTGAGTTGTGTGGACTACAATCTCCAAGAAGTAAAATATCACTTATTATCACCATGTTTATTTAATAATTAACAAAACCAAATAAAAAATGACACCTAATATTAAATTAATCTAAATGATATCAATATTATTTTCCAATATTTATAATATTTACAATATTATACTCTTTCATAATCGAAATCACTCATTAATTATGAAATGTTCATTAATGGTTTGTCTGACAACATATATGAACAATGATGTAAAATAATGTAATGGTATACTGTGAAATATGAATAAAAAATAATATATTATATAAATTTTAAATTAATTATCCAAATTTATTGGATCAATTATAATACAAAAATTTAACTCACTCATTGATCTACCGCCACATATGTATTAAAAATCCCCAAAACTACATTTTTAGTGATTCTATATTCAATAATATTATCCTAACCTCCCATAGAATGTATTTGTATCATTAGGAATATTTATAATGAATCAATAAAATTAAATTAAATTTTATAATAATTAATCACACTAGGAGAATAATTAATATCAATAATTCTATCATGAAATAGTTCACAATTATCAAGATTACTCACTACAAATATTTGGAATAGCTAAAAATAACTAATATACATATAGAGAAAAAGAATAAATACGGAATTTAAATGGTAATAGTTATGAATAAGTTTCATTAAAATTTTTTTATTATATTTAATCTTTTAATACTTATTTATATATAACCTTCATATAAATCATTTAGAAAAGAATTCGAGCCCATCTCAATCCCCCTTTATTAACAAATATTTTATATGTGGGCCAATATTCATTTTCTAGGCGGTAATAAAATATTCTGTAGTATAATATCATACATTAATATTGAATTTTAAAAATTAAATTCCATTCACAATAACCCATTGTGTGAGATATAATTGTTATCTTAATTAATATATAAATATTTTTTATAATAAAATATTATTTCTTGATTTAAAATGATTTTCCATGGTATTATTATTTTATTTTATATAGAGGAAAAAAATATATTCTTTTGGGTATCACATATGATTTAAATATTCTATATTTATGGGTTTCTACTTTCAAAATATTTTTTTATTTAATGTTCTATTATATGAAATTTTATTTTTTTAAAATTAAAATCGATATTATAAAACCAACTTCATTTCATTTGGGTGACACATTATATATCTTTTTTCTATATTTTTTATATATCTTATTCTTAGGTATTTATTCCATATTATATTTATATAATATATATATATATTTATACTATATTATAAATGTAACTTTTAAAAAAAATTCATTATTGATATCTAATTAAAAAAAATCATATTTCTATAGAAAAAAATACTAGAAACATTTTTGAATAATTGTAAATAATAAGCATTTTTTTACCAAAATATATAATATGCTCTTGAATACAATGACCAACACAATTCATTTTTTTATTACATACACTTGATCTGTTTCATGTATTTCCATTCAATAAAACTCAATGTTTAATAAATGATTTACTTTATTTAAAAATAAACATCCTAAATTATATGGTTCCTTGTTATCTTGTGAGTCTTTATTAAAGAATTTAATTTTTCATTCTGAAATGAATATGAAACAAAAAAAAATTTATAGGCTTTTTCATTATTATTATTTAGTAATGGTTTATTTTTCTCATGTGGAACACATATTCATGTACATTTTAGTATATTCATGGTGTCATAATTGGGATTGGGATTATCTATCACTCCAATGAAATATGTAATGATTTCATCTCTTGATATACCATGTATATTGAATATATAGATAGCCTAAGTACTCTATGTTATTTAACATATGGGGAAACAATTATATAGTCCACTAATGCATAATTTACTGATTTATACATTATGCGATTTTATATAAGGAATTAGGTAGTGAATTTAATCCATTAACAAACATTTTACATTATGTCATGATAGTATTGTAATATATCCATGACATATACTTATGGTGAAATTTTTTCTATTATTTTCAAATAAATATGATTAATTAAATTTTTGACATCATTTCCACATTCCAATTTTGAAGGATTAACCCAAAATTTTATCTCATTGAAATTATTTGTTCTTTTGATATTAAACATTATTCCATTATGATTAATGGAAAACTATTATTGTCCCATGTTATTTTTATCAGTACATTTCTCCCTTATTATAATTTATCGAGTGCTTAAAATCATCCAAATGAGTGAATGTTGAAATTTTTTACATTGTTGAGAATTTTAGTTCAAAAAATTATTATATTATTATTCCCTATGTTGTTGAGAATGTTATACCATATAAGATTCCTAAAAGATGCTCTATAATGGGTTTATTTTGGCGAAGTTATCTCAATTTTTTTAAAATACAACATAGGTACTCTTGGGTACAAAACCAAAAGTATATATAATTTTGTTAGCTTTTTTAGATATAATTTTTAGGCTTTTTTAATGTTATAAAAATAGGATATATTTTATTGTATGTATAAATGGAGGTATTAGTTATTTATAAATATTATTTTATTTCTTTTAGCTTTTATATTTGATAACCTTGTAAAACACCCAAGGATAAGGGTTTGAGTCATTTTCATGTATGGGAAAATATTATTTATTTTTCATAAAGTTCATATATAATTGTTTTCAGGATAATAAATTCACAATATGGGTAATAGAAGTAAATTCTTTCTATATCACATATATTCTAGGGGTTATTACCCAAAAAATTCATACTTTTTATTCACTCAATCTCAATCTAGTGTATAATATAGAAGAATATCTTCTAAATATAGATTGAAACTACTAATAGAAATAAGTTTTTTAAAAATAAACTATTTATGAGAAATAATAAATTATTTTTTAGATTAAATAATTTGGATAGGATGTATGATATCATAAACCCTAAGGAAATATAAATTGATCATAGATTTATATATGTTATATTTTGATATTGTGTGAATTCATAAATGTTTAAGAAATTTAATGTTCTGATTTTTATAGAGATAACTTAGGATTATAAAATTATGATACTCAATATTTATCACTCATGTTATCCAATTGTGGTTTTTGTAATGGAAAATTAATTAAAGATGAATTTTAGCAATGCATTCCATATATAAAAATAGATTTTGTCATACTGTAAACTAATGAGATATAATCTAGAATAATAAATAATATGAATGTAAAAATATTAATTATTTATATTTATTTAAGTCTAAAAATTATTGAAATTAAAAAAAAGATAAGATTTGGATGAATCATCATTGTGGTTCCATTGATGAAGATTGTGAAGGAAAATTGATTCAATGTTATGCCATCAAATTTTATTATGGAAGAGATACCTATGGGAATTCATCAATGTATGTAGAATATTTTTGATCAATAGTAATAATGTGTATCAAGGAATACGATACTAAATAAAATAGAATTTTTATCATAAAATAATGATTAAAATTAATTTTCTTCCTTAGGATAAACAAATAGGTCAACGTTTTATATGTGTTTAATTATTGAAATATGAAAACTTTTTCATGAATCTAAATTTTTAAGATAGAAACTAAAACCAAAAGATTCTCAGACCAAGGATTCATGTAAAATCATATTCATACATAACTAATTATTTATGTTATAGAAATAACTTTTAGTGAGGAAGGTTAATTATCCACCCAAGAAGTATGTCATTTAGTATTTGTATCATATTCCACCCACTAATATATACGTATAATATTTTCAATGGACATAAAATCCTTACCAAGATATCATCAAGTTTATGAATTAGTTGAAATATTATGTTTTATGTATATTGTGGATTATATATATAATTCAATATAATAGATAATTATATAAAGTGTTTTCCTGTAATTTGTTTTTATCCATCATTTTTTCAAATTTAATGTTATATTTGGAAGGGATTATAACACATCGAATATAATCTCTATTTATATTCAATATAGTAAAAGAATGTTTGAAATCCAATATTAACCAATGATTACCTATTGATACAAAAGTGATCAATAATCCCATGAAAAATTAATGACAATATATAATAGGGAATTTACCATAAATGGTTTGAGAAAAAATCAACATTAATTATATTCATATTATATGAGAGAATATTAGTTATCAAGTCGAAAAAAACATAGTATGGATGAAGTATAATAAGAAATAACACTTCTAGTGATGTTAATATTTTTCATACCATTTTATATTTTAATTTTTTTGATAATTATTATAATTTTGAGTGAATAATGAATTTTTTGAGGGTGGGGAATAAAATCTCAAATTATTTTTGAATATTTTTATCTTTTTAATAAACACTATGTTGACAATATTCATTCAACATGGTACCAAACCAAAATGTTCTATAAATCATTATATAAATGATGAAGTGTATCTATTGAATTTTTGGGTAAAACCGATGAAACCACATTATAAAATACACACTAAAATAAAATAGCATTCATTTTATTTATAATTGTTGGAAAAAATAATGATTCCAAGCTCTTATTAAGATCGCTTTTTCTTTGAAATATGTTTTCTTATAAAAATTTGTTTTTATGTGCTTTATAAGATGAAACCAAATATATTGTAAAACATTTATAAGGTGGATATTAATAATATATATTTTTATATAACTAATTTATCAATAATAACTTTATTAGTAATTGATATAACATATGATTTCAAATTTCTACCACATTGAATTTTTTGCTTTGTATAAAAATAATTCCATTTTTTTCATTAAATAAATTTGAAATTAAAATTTAAAATTTTAGATATTTTATTTTAATTAATTAATTAATTTTTTGGAATTTGCACAAAGAAATTACTATAAGATATAATTTAGTTCTTTTTCTTAAATAAATAATCGTTAAGTGAATAGTAAAAATACCATTTTTACAAAAACTCAATCATTATAATTATATATGAAATAAAATGACACCTATAATCATATTAATTGATAAAATTTGGTTCTAATAATTGAAATTATCAATTTAAAAATAAAAATATAGTATTTAGAAAAACGGTTGTTACCATTTATTAAACCTATGTACTATTTTATTATATATATTTTTTGGTATTTTCATTAATTTTAATAACATTACTATAGTTTTTTATTTTATATTTATTTTATATTCCCATATAGTTTTTATAATGAACAAATTTATATTAGTAAATGAAAATAATTTCGTAATTTTACACAGTACATACAAATCTATCATGAAAATACACCTGATATGAATACATGTTTTTACACATTTCTTGCAATTATGTTTAAATTGATTAACATTAAACTGGGAAATTAAATTATTTAAGATTTATTAAATATTTCAAATTTATATTTGTAAATTAATTTATAAGTAAAATTTTATTTTTTGGCATAACAATGATTTTATTATATAGATTCTAGTTATTAATGTAAATCCATGAATTTTAAAGGTGAAAATTTTATGATTCTATTACAAAAAAAAAATTAATACAATACATATTATATTAGAATACCACTTCAGACACATAAGTATAAATTCTTATGAAATTTACATAGTCCCTATGTTTTGTTGAATCATTTATAGAAAACTCAAAGACCTCATCACGAGTACCGATTTTTTTATAAAATTCTATACATTCAATAAGAATATTTTAGTTATCATGATTTAGTTACTATATAATTATATCATTATTTTTATACATATATTATTTATCATAATTCAGTAAATATTAACTACCATTTAGCTTTTATACTTTGAAAATTCAAAACAATCATTCGTGTGATGTGCAGACTACCACCGTGACTAAGTGACAACTACTATATTTCACCACCGCTAATATTCAAGGATTATATTGTTGATATTGAGGACTAAATATGAAATATTTTCTGTAATTATGATTATTACTAGTTAATAAATAATAAATCATATTTCTGTCTAATTATTTTGATAATTGAAAATGTTAATCATTGGTTGTGTGGACAATCTTCTCTGTTATGTAACATTGGAATTTATTATATATATTTTTTTTCCTAATTATTATTAATTATTCAAAATTTATTTAAAACATAAAATTATATAGATAATGTATCTATTATTCTAGGAAAATATGTCCTACCCAAAATAACCTCCTTCATAATAATAATCTTCCCTTAACTATGGTATGTCTACATTTAGTTAGTCTAACCACATACCCTGAACAATGTTATAGAATAATGTCATGGGTTACTATAATTACATAATGAAATATTATTTGTGAGATAAAATATAATATTAATATATTTTTTCAATAATGTTAATTTCACGACCCGCCCTTGGGGCCCGTTCCGTGACTACCCCAAGCCCACCTTCCATAGGCCAGGGGCTGGTGACTAGCACCAAGGCGTAAATCCTGGTAAAAAGGGAAGGCATTGCCTTTGTAAAGTAAACAAGCACCACATAGTAAGCAAGCGGAAAAGTAAACACTATGTAAAAATAGAGTACAACTGAAGTGCGGAAAAGTAAATGGGCCAGTATAAAAACCCAAACTAAATGTAATGTACAACTCGAAAGGGAAAACATCAACTGTAAAGTAAAATCCGTTACACCGAGATATCCACTGGAAATCCCACATGAAGGGTGGGTACAGATAGGTCCACTGCTCCTCGGGTCCCGCCGTCTGCTCTGAGCACGTTTCGCCCAGTGGTCCACCTCCATGTACTGTCCTGCTCTGCAAGCCTCGACCACGAACAACGCTGTCCATCGTCTGCAACCAACACAACGTAGTGCGGGCATAGCCCGTGCATGGGTGACTATAAGCTACTCAGTAGGGACCCCGAGACCCACGAAGGTCTCCCAAAATCCACAATGGTTAGATACAAACACGACGTAACAACCGACACTGCTTAGGTATATGCCAATACATATACCTAAGTCATCAATTCCAATACGCTCCATCCTCCGAGCCCAATTACAACTCAGTCCACAAAGGAAAGCAAAACGAAATCCACACAGGATAGCACAACACTATCCACACAGGAAAGCAACGGGATTCAGCTCACACAGGTATACTTCTTTGATAGTTGAGTGTAACTTATTATATATCTAATATATTTTGATTATAATTAAGTTTTTTAATATTCTTTGTAATATATGATACTATTTCTTAAAGATGCCAATATGAAACATTCTCTATGATATGTGAGATTTTTTGAGATGAAATGTTTTAAATTGAAAAATAATTCAAAATTAAGGAATGTTTTTTAGGGACACAATAATTATATAATTTTTTTTATAATTAAAGGATTGTGATTTATAGAAAAGAGATCTCCAACTCAGATAACCAAATTCATTCCTCATTAAATATTACATCATTAGAAAATTATCATTATTCAATGGTAATATTTTTCTATGTAAATCATTTATTTTGACATATTATTTAGATAAAAACACATTAATAATATTATATAGAGTGTTAATACTTATATAACAATATTTATTATATTATTATAAATTAAATCTACTACTAAATTTCTGTAAATTAATTGGAATATAAAAATAATGATAAAATATCAATAAAAACGAATCTGAATACGAAACTCCCAAATATAGACACAATGTAAATTTTCAATGCACAATATGAAAAATCATATAAGCGAATGTTAAATTTATACCTTATGAAATAAAAAAACCAATATTTACATTTTTAAACACATAAATGTTATTATACTCACTCAAAAATGAACTAAACAATGAATACGTATATAATTTAATACACAGATGTAAAAATTTAAATTTAGATCCCATGTTTTAAAAAATTTCAAACATAAATGAAATTAAAAAAAGAATATTTTCCCACCATTAAAAATATGTCATCTTTTGAGGGGAAAAATAATTTTAAACACCCATAAAATATAAAGAATAAATTTAAAATAAACATTCGAAATGTATATATTAAAACTACATTTTAAAAAAATATAAAATCATTCCATTTTTTGTGATGAAATTTCAACATTTAATAGTGAATAAGAAAATTAATATCATAATTTTTATGAATAAAAATCTAGATGTATTGCTTATAATATAAAAGCAAAAAAATATTGGAACAATCATTTTAAAATATAACCACACTCGGACTTAGTGATCCAAATATCTCAATGAATCTTACCTAACTTTTAAAAAAAAATAACTAATAAAAAAGTAATAATAAATCATATTAATTATTAATTTTTATACAAATTAATACAGTAATTATAATTTCATAAGATCTTAACAATCGATAAACGTATTAACTAAATAACACTAATGAATCATATAAAATAGTCAAACCATCTTAGAGTTTCTATATTAATCACTTTGAATAAAATAATATATATTATATAATATTTCAAAAGAACAAATTAATATATATTGATAGAAAATTGGTATGGTGTTTTATCATATGAATATATTTTCATTTTAATCTTGTTTCAAAGTATATGTTATTGATAAAACTATCATTGAATTGTTATTGAAATATGTTCACTTTTATTTTTAACTTTACTTAAATATAATAATATTATATGGATTATAATTCATTATAGTATTAAAATTCATAATAAGTGGGATCATACCCATGAAACATCATCAATATATATAGAATACCATCATGAAAATTGGGATATAATTCTCAAAAAATCAATAACATGGTCTAATAATTATACTAAAAAATTAAAATATTATCTATATTAAATTAATTTTACCTATATTTTCTTCAAATTATAGTTTTATAACTATAAATAATTTTAATAATAAAAACATCATATATATAATAAAAAATTTAAGCAAGAAAATACATTTATTTAGTTCGAGTTCCCGGAAATAAGAACTACTCTTTTAAGAAACATTTTCTATTATCTAATTCATAGTAGGAATTATTTTTGTTATAATTTACCAAGTCCTAGTTTTTTAAAATCCTATGTATATTTAATTTTATATATAATCACTATATTATGAAATATGTAATCATATATGTATAGTTTCTTATAAATATACAATGTATGCCCAAAAAATATATTTAATCAGTGAAATTTTACTAGATATCCAGATCACCACATATAAATTAGAATATTATCTCTATTATTTGATTATCATGAATATTTTTGTATATTACCTTATACCAATGCTGAAATATGATGAATGACAATTAAAATTGTAAAATAATCACAAAATATATGAACTTATAACCATTCCTCACTATGAACAATTATGTTCATCTTTTAGATAACCACAAAATAATTTAGACATATGAAATAAAATCAATATTCTAAAATTTTAATATATTTTAAGAAAACTTTTTGGTCATTTCTAATGACCAATCCAATTTGGAACAATAATTTAATCAATAATGTACTTTTAAAATACTATATAATATATTGTCAAATAGTTTATTTTCCTAAAAATATATTACAAAACACTTATTATGGTTCCTCTAATTTTGAAATATAGAATATATTTAATACCAGATATGATTTATTGCAATTATAATAATATTTTTAAAAGTTAATTAATTTCATGCCAGTTTATATAAAATAATAAGAAAATAAACCAACTAAATAATTTTAGACATATCATTAGTATATAAAAATAAAAAATCATTCCACGCATCTATTATGATACTATAAAAAAGGTAATTCATAATTTCATAGTCATGCATGATAATTACTCCAATTACAATTATATTAGGGGAACCATCTCTCCAGGTTACAAATGTATCCTTTAAATTTTAAAATATATCAATAGACATAATTTAAAATTTTAATTAACATATAGAATAATGAAGAATTGTGTTAGGAATAAATAAATGAATTTATCTATAACCTAATAAGTAATTAGTTTCATTATGATTCATGATAAAAATATTATTCTAATAACTAATTCTATATTTCTATATTTATAACCATGTGAAGCACTCCACTTATTGTATCCAAATCAAGTCATCATCACCAATACTAACTTACATTTGAAGAATACTGACTTTGTAAATCCTAATCGATTATATCTATGAAATCATTTCAATCTAAAGATGATCAAATGTTATATGATTATCTATAGATCATCAATAAAAAATTTATATAGAAAATAATATCAATTATAAAAAAAAGTATATAATTGATTCGAAAAATCATATTATGAATTTATATGGTTAAAATCCAAAAATTATACCCCCACTAATAATATGAAGTTTTCTTTCTTGATTAATTAACTACAACATTGATAAATAATATAGTGGATACCCAAAAAAATTTACAATTTCCTTATTTATGAATACATATATATGTGACACATTGTGAAGTTGATTTTAAATATCATAACCTATCATCACATAGTTATTACAAAAAAATAAGTAATACTCTTATACAAATTAGTAACACCCTAATATTTTTGAATGAGAACACCTTTACAAAACTTCTAATATAATAAAGGATATAGATAAATGTGGATTAATGTATATAAAATATTTAGATATGTTTCATCAAACAACTCAATAACAAATATCTAAACAAATAATATTATATAATTAAATTATAAAACGCCCATTATTTAATATAGTAATATGTTTTACCATTATAATGAATCAATGCATAGTAATTAAATTAATCACCATTTACAAGTGACACATACAGAACAAATATTATCTGAAAAATGGAATACATGAATTTTATCATCACAAAAAAACAAAATATCATAATGTACTAATTAAACTCTACAAAAACAGAATCCAATATTATGAACCATATCCATATTTAAAAATAATCAACTCCAGAATGAATAATACAAGGAAATAAATATATGTGTGAGAAATATTTTATTGTATATTATTATTATCTACTGATGAAAACCCCCAAAAAAGTGTTTATATGCTTCATCAGTAAATATTATCTAGATAAAAGAATCATTAGAACACATTATCATCAATAATAAAAATTATAAGGAAAATTTTATGAAGATACCAATTCCACAATATCATGAAACCAATAAATTTTAAATATTAAAAATTTATTCGAAATATTATCATTCTTATTCATATATCATAATATGACATCCCTCTTAGAAATATTTGTTAGTAGAGAGAAACAAGGTAGTCATATATTAATCTAATATCCTTTTATCACTCAATAATTCATCGTATCCCCACATCATAGATGATGTAAATAATCTAGATGTCATTTTTATGGTTGTTCCAAATTTAAAATGAAAAATAGAATAATTTTGTTTCATTTCATATCACATAATGGTTTTCAAGTCCAATTATTCTCCCTCGGTGACCAATCATGTGATATTTGAAGATACAACTCGATCATCATAATAACTAATCCATTAAATATTTAATAATTTGAGACCATATATGTTTTTTTATCTAACATACTATAGAAATTATGTTTTAGGTGGAAATGAATCTATACATATTTATTCATTAGATAACTCAATAACATCTCAATGAAAGATTATGTCTATAAACAAAATTGGTGAGACAACAAAAATATCGTATATAATTAGTGGTTGAGTTTTAATCCATTCCAATATATACCAAAAATTATCTCCAACACATGAAATTAGGTAGAATAGAATAGATGGTTAGATATCATCCCCTCAATATACCGAAATCTAGTTAGTGAGGGACAATAATCACCCATAAATCAGCATTAAGATATAATCAACATATTAGTGAATAAAAATAAAAATACATCTTTATTTCTCTCAATATACACTTTTCAATAAATTTAATGTCATGATAGTATAATTTTCTAATACTTTAAATAATAACACATAATAAAAAAATCATCAACAAGCATAAAAACATCTTATATAATAATCCATAATGAAAAAATTTCATTCTCATTTAATTTTGAAATATATGGACTTGTATATTATAATAAAAATTAAAAATAACATAAAATATTGATTGTTTCACATTATATTATTAATATTAAAATCCATATCAATATTAATATAATTACTTATAACCTATAGTAGATAAATTATCAAATAGAATTTATATTTCTTAATAAAATATCTTATTTTGAAATCATTATTTAATATTAATTCAATACAAAACCAATGTTCTGAATTAATTATTAAAATATTCTTTATAATTATTATCATGTAAATAGTTTTTGTATTTAATATTCAATGATAAATGTTATTAAATTTAATTGTTACCACACACTAAAGACATATAAATATACCAAAATACAAGGGACTAAATAAAATTATTATTCAAGGATCTTAATATATACAATATTAATTCATTTAATATTAAAAAATTATCCATCAAATTCAATAATGTTATTAGTGAACTAAAAAATTATCCACATTCTCCTTGAATAGTTTCTTAAAATTATTTTCATATCCAAAGCTAATATTTCCATAAAAAATCTTTTTTTGACAATTAAATAAATTATTGAGTAGAATTATTAGTTCTAAACAATAATATTAATTACAATAATTTTCGTAGGCTGATTATAGTAGAAAATTTATTTGTCTAATTCCCCCACTAATTAGTTCAAATTATCATATTAATCAGAAACATAATTGATATATTGAAACATGTTCAATGAATCATACGAAAAATTAAATAAATACTTAAAACTCATATATGAAAATCTATCAGTAATATTGTTATATAATTTATTAATTTTCATTAGTAATTAATCATACAATATATATTATATTGAATCTTTTTTAATAAAAGTTTATTTCTATTCTATGTAATGTTTATATCACTAGTAAAACACATTACTATTATTTAGTGGAAAATTTTTTCAATATCAATTCGTAATTATTTTAAATACCTAACACATATTTAAATTAATCTATATTTATATTAAAGACTAATCATTAAATTTTATTATGATAAAATTTGGTAAATAAATTGTGAACTTATAGAAATAATTCTTTTATACATTTTAAAGAGTTGTTCCTTTTGTGTAGAATGATGTTAATGATCATTTACTTAGGTAATTGTATTGTGGTTTAGAGGCTATAGAAAATTTACTTCAACTTGATGAGAACATTAATATGATGGATTGAACTAATTACCAATGATGAAATCAATGTTGCAAATATGGAAAATACAATCTAAGTTTATTGTTTTACAATTATTTTTCATCAACCCATAGTATTATTTGTAAAATGTGTTTTTATGATATTCCATTGACTATGAATATAAATGTTTTTTGAGATGTTTTGGAAGTATTAATCGTAATGGGATTATTATTAATTTATTTTTATTTATTGTTTTTGTAGCATTATATTATATTTGAAAACATATAATTATTGTATCATTGATGAAAATTTTGTTTTTTTAATTGCATATATTTTCTACAATATTTTAATAGTTTAAAATATATGTATTCTTTTGGGAGGATAAATGAATAATTCAATGACTATTTTTGGATTTTATATATCGGAGACTTAGGCTATTTCTTGATTCTTATTTAATATATATATATTTATATTATGAACCCTAATTATAAAAAATTATATTATATTTAATATTAACATAATTGAATATGATACAATAGGTCATGTACGTTGGGTGGGTATTTTTTCAAGGAAATAATGATATTATAATTTAAATTTTTTATATTTCATTGATAATTTTATTTAAAGAAGTTTTACGGTTATCAATTCATAAATAATATTATCTAAGAATATTTGATTGGGTTTTCTTTGTTTATAAATGTATTAAAATTTGGTTTTCGATATTTTTCATGAAAAATAAAATATGGTTCCTTTTGATTTCTTATATGCTCAATAAAATTCATGGATAATATGAACAATTATTATATTAATTTTTAAAATATTTATAGGGAGGGAATTCAAGTGGTTGACTAGATTTGAAATATTGTACCTAAAAATGATACATTCAGTAGTAATTTATTCCTCTTAAATATTTTTTTCATTTCACTTTTATAAATTGGAGTATATATTCTTGATGATATTTACTAAAAACCCTATAATATCAATATATTGATCTAATTTAATTAATAAAAATACATTTACGATGATGCTAGGTTTGGGATCTTTTCAATTGGTTTCCCTAATGTTTATTATTCCTAAAATAAATGAAATTGACCAGATTTTTTTCTCTATAACGTCAACCAAACCCATAAAATTATTTTAATCTATAATTATATATTGAAATAAGTGTAATAGAATCCAATGATTATTTAGGTCATATAATTATCCACTATCTAATAATAAAACTGGATTCATAGATAAAAAATTCTAGGTATTATCACTTTTTATGTATCATTTTAAGGAAGATTTTTCTTCTAACATAGTTTGGGATGTTGTTCTCTAAACACTTAAATATTTTCAAACACTTATAAATCAATTGTAATAGTTACATAGATTATATATTGTTTATAGGATAATTTTACATCGTTTCATTTATGGAAAAATAAAAATAACATACTTAGATATTATTTTTATCACATGGGAATGTTTTTGAACAAGAATGAAGATAAGTACAATGGTCTATGAATAATATCACTCACATATCTAAAATACAATTTTATTATGAGCTAAATAAAATCCAAAAGTATACTTCTATGGTTTCTAGTTGCACACATAAAGCCAACTATCAGTAGTTGTTCCATAATACTAATGTGGAATATAAAAAACAACATGGGTCAATAATGACAACATATAAGATTAATTTCTCTCCCACTAAAACTAAAATTCAACAAAAATTAACATATAAAACATCAAATTTTTACATTATTAATATTTACCCATAGGTAATTTTAGTTTTAGAAAATTACAAGACATTAATTATTAAGCATGATGATGCACCCCATCATACTATCCGTGGGAAAAAGGTATCAACCAGAATATGTATAAGGGTTTTTTATGATCCCTTTTCTTAGGTCACACCAAAAAAACCCTCTATAAAAAGACATTGACTGATGGATAATTTATGCTTTCCTTGAGAAATTATGTCAACTAGTTAACCCCTAGGGAGAGTTGGGATAATAATGTTAATGGGTGGATTAAAATAGAATAATTTAATAATAGAATCAAATATAGTATCATTGGAAAATAAAGGAATACGTAGATAAAAAACCATTAGGGAAATTCAATAAATAAGAACTAATGGATGTTATTTATCAATACAAAATTAGTACAATAGAACATCTAGATGATGAAAAAAATTAATTATTATCCCTTATGCATTATATTAGTGAAATAACACTATTTTTTGGCATCAGTAAAACTATTGTATAAATATTTAAATTTAATATTTATAATCATAATGATATTGGCTATGTATTCATTTTATATAATTGCTAAATAGATAAGGTGAAGATCATTTAGACCCACTATTAAATTAGTATGAATAACATATACATTTATGTGTATTTAAAAAATATTACTATTTTAATGAATAACATAACAATTCTTAAAAAATTTCTATTGATTATGATAATAATTATTATAATAAAATGGAAGGACATGATGATGTATCTGAAATTAAATCAAATAGATAAAAAATTGTATTTTTCATATAGACATCTACACTATGGTTATCCTATATGAATAATTGACCATACTCCACAATAATGAATCTATATTTTACTTTAAATTGATTATAAATTCCAGATTTCGAAATTAATATAGACTAAAGGTGATAATTGTAAAAAGAATATACATATTATCTATTGTGTAACATCCAATAATTCTGAAAAAGTATTTCTTTCCACTCTATAAGTATGATATTCTTACTAAGTTTTCAAATTTTACTCTCCCAATGATCCATTCAGATATGTTTCAAGTAACAATTTACCTCCATGATATTGGAGATGGTTCCTAACCAACACCTTTAAAATTTAATAATTTATAGATAGAAATTTTTAATTGTAAAAGGATTCTACCTCAATATTTTTCCCATTGTTTCTATAGTTGTTGAAATCATAATATTAGATTGAATCTCATGATGATTTAATCTAAACTATGGAATCAGATTAATGGTACTTTTATAAATATGAATGAAAATATTTGTTTTATATGATGAATAGGAATTGGACAGTTATGAAATGAATCTTCCACATAGTCATGAATAAAAAACCATTTAATGAAAATGATAGAATTACCAATGAAATGTTGGATTATTTTCCTCAAATTATCACTAAATACAGTCTAGTTCACTATTAAATAGAACTAAATTATGTCGTTTCACATTATATTATTACCATTCATAATTCATACACCACTATAATTCAAAAAATGATAGAATATTTTTTTATCAATTATTACATTAAATTAATAGAAATATATGTCTATATTTATTTACCAACAAGTTAATCATTATACCATTGAATTTTATATTTGGAAACATATATAATATATTAATTTATTTTTACACATGTGTCATTATAATTTGGGTAAATAGATTGATTATTATCCTAATAACAAAAATTAGGTAGACTCATGTTGTTGGGGATTTAAGAACAAATGGATTCAGAATTTCTCATTAAAATTTATTTTTAAATTAATTTCATAATTTCATGAAGTTATATATAATTAAATTACAACCCACCCCCCATAAATTATGTTGAATAATAGTCGGAAAGATCCAATATAGTTTTTAAAATAATTCAGAATGATTTAATCTACATCAGTATTGATCCAAGAGTGGGAAATTTTCTTGATAATTTGATATCTCAATGTTCATTAATATAGTCAATTAGTTCATAATTATCATCATTATTAGATTTTGTAACTTTTCATCATGGTTCATCAATATTATCTAATTTCATTATGTGAAACTATATTCTGTCATTGGTTTTTAATGGTTAGCATAAGGGTTACATTTAATACACTATTATTTTAAAGATTTTTTCTTTCCCTAATATATGATCATTAGAATTTGTTTTGGATGTAAAAAAAATACTTCCTAAAATAATATTGAAATTTAATATTTTACCATATTAATTTTTACAAGAATTTTAATTCCACCATTATATTTTTTTATTATATTTTTTTTAAATTTTATTTGAAATTTATGAAATGTACATAAAAAATATTTAAATATATTTTTCATCATTGTGAATGAAAAATTCCATAAATGAAAAAATATATTTTATTATTTATGTATTTATTAATATATTTTACATTGAATCATATTTCAAGGAAAATTGAGGTTAATTAACAATAATTTCAAATAAATTATCTACAAATACATCCATTTATTTTTGATCTTGAATACATCATTTAATTACGATATTAACTCCTTTCCTTTCATAAATTATGCTTCTTGTAATAGTGTAATCATTTCACAAGATTATTGGATTTACCCTATAAATTTAATTATCCCTGATATTTTTCACCATTCCATCAATTTATTTAAATTAATGGGTGGGTGGTGTATGATAATATGGAATAAATATTGAAATTCGAATGGGATAATAGTGTTAAAAAAATAATAATGTCGCTATATATTGAGGTATATGTATTAAACATTATGAAAATAGGGGAAATTGTATATGAATACATGGAAATATCAATGAATACAAAATTATAATCTTTGTTATGGACTTTCCTCATTAATCACTTATATCTACAAGTTCCCTATGAATAGAATAATTTAAATGCTAAAATTTTATATACAATTACATATGATTCTTAATAATGATTACCTTCAAAAAATAATATTTACCTTACTTTCAACATATCATATTTTTTCATTTAAGGAAGAACATAATGAAAATTTGGTCTTCTAAATACATTTCCACACCAAATTTTAAAGAATTGGATAGCACCACAGGTATAAAAACAATCTAAATTCCCTCATCTTGGATGTATTTATTTTGGTAAATAATATTATATAGTATTAAATTTCACAAAAAATCTTTTATTGTAACATTAATGAGAGTGATATCTTCTTTAATATGAAATTAATGGTAGTAACTCTCATAAATATAGTTTTTAAAATATATTATGTTTATTTTATCTTTTAATTTTTTTAGATTGTAATATTTTTGGTGGATGGTTATATAGTTGTTAAGTAATTTTCAATCCATAAAATCATCAATGAATGATTATTAATTATTGATAGGCACAATATGAATAGTACACCAATTCATCCAATTTTCCATCATTAATAAAATTATTCTAATAATAAAAATCAATTATGATTGGAATCTGAATATTTTATGTCTATATGGATCTATATTTTAGCAGAATTATTATAAATATTATAAAATGTAAATAATTATAATAGAATTAGTATAATAATTTATGAAGTTCATCTTATTTTCTTAATTTCTAGTAGACTCATAGTTTTTTTAAATTTATTTTATTGACCATCATTAAGAGGGGAACAATGAAAATAGGTTCAATAGGAAGAATTCCACAAGTAGGGATCTATATTCCTAGATTTATTGATATATATAGTCTTCATAAAATTTATAAACATTTGCTTTATACAACTGAATCAATGATATTAGCCTTTCAATATTAGTTTTGTTATTCCCTGTTTCAGGGAAACCAGAGATAAATGTTAATAAGATATATTTTTCCTATTTTGACATTGTTTATGGTGATAAATTGTTATGAAACTCATGTCTTTAGATGTTTATTATGTTGTGGTGGAATTTTATGAGACATTCATTGAATGTTAGTAATCTATAAAAATATTAAAATGATTTTTGATTTATAAATAATAGTATAGATTATCCTATATATTGTCAAATATTCTATATAGGTTGGATTGTGTAAACTTGGTATCAGTATTGATTGATTCATAGTATTTTTATTATTTTTATTATCCCCCACCATGTGAATGATGATTGTAGAAATTGAATTGAGTCAATTCCTTGGTTTTATATTAATGATGATATTTGATTTATTTTTTTGTTATTTATATCATATATAGTTAGATAAGAATATATGGTGATCATTGATATGGATAAATAAGATAATAAATATTATTCCATAGATTACATTTTCTCAGATCTAGGGGAAAATGTTCTGTTTTAAATTAAAGTTTAATGATGAGTATTTATGAGTTTGAGGTGGAATAGTACATTGAATGTGATAGTGTCACATTAGGTACATTTTTTACTCTAAAAAATTAATTGATAAGATATTAAATGCTCCATAAGTTTTTATATTTTAATATGTTATTAAATTATGATTGAAGGTATCATGTAGATTAAATTATTTTTGTAGTTTACTATAACATTATAATGTATATGAAAATTAGATAGAACTTGTAAAAGAATATTATTTCATATAATTAAATAGTTAAATAGAAATGATATGTACAAAAAATATAAAGTTTCATTTTTGTACTGAATTTTATGTTAGGAAATTTTCAATATGTATATAATTAATATATCTGGTATATGAATGTAAATATGATACTTTATATATTATAAAATATTCAATATATCATAGAATTACTATAATCAATATACATAGAAATTCGGATTATGTGTAAGAATAATTAAAATCATATCATGGTTTTAAAGTGTAATATTTGTGTTAACTATATACTTAAAATTATCTCATGGTTTCCACTTTTTATATATATGTCTAATTTTAGAAAAATGGTTCCACAGGAGATATTTTTTGAATTTGGAATCATGTTAAGGATTATTATACAATGTTTGAATAATTTATAAGAATACAATATATTAAAAATCAATAAATGATTAAAATATGCAACACATAATTATAATATCATAGGAATAGATATGATGCATTAACAAATGATTTTCTAGAAAAACATGAATGTTGAATTTTTGCGATGTAATTACAGGTATAGAATGAATATATAAGGAATTATTTAATATAATTGAAACTAATTTTTATAGGTTTTTAAAATTATGAATAAGGAGTAATCACTTGGGATGTGTTTACATTGTAAAAATAATTTTTTGGTGGGAATGATCAAATTATCAAGTGAATGTTTTCATGATGTTTTTCAAATGAAGAATCATTAATGATTTAATAGTAATCTTAATTTTAATATTTATCTTATATTTGAAGTTATGTATATGACTATAATATCCAAAATATATTTTTATATAAGACACTAAATGAAAATCTTGGAGATTGAGTTCATATATATAATGAATTATAATTATTGTTTTTCCCATTTCAAGAGGCTGATTATACATGTTTTTAGTAAAAATGAAAGGATAACATAGAAATAAACTTGTAATTATTGATTATCAAAGGTATTGTATATATTTTTTAGATTAGTATTGATGAAAATTTATAGTGAACTTCCAAGAATGAAATTACATGAATGGAAATTATAGAATATATAAAATGTGTGGGACATCAGGTAATACTATTGAATTTTAGACCGAGTAAAATAAATTAATCAAATTAATCTGATGGTTGGCTGCTCTAATGGAACTTCTAAAACAAATAATTTTAGTACCATTATGGAAATTTTTTTTCTTCATTTCCAAGAGGAAAAATAATATATTTCCGTATTATAAATGTATGGAATATGAATATTTAAGAGAAAAAATAACTATTCCCTTATAAAACATGTATATTATTGGAATAAGGTAAAATTTTTTATTAATAATATTTTTCACATGATGTTATTATAATATGAAATATAAATTTTTACTACTTTATTCACTTGGAATAAAAAAAGTCAACACTCACTTTATATGGTGACTCCCATATCAAATTAAATTATAGACTCAAATACATCATAAAATCTTATCATTTCAAAATATAAATGATTGAAAATATAAAAAAGAAATGTGGAATAGATCATTGATTATACAGTCATGTTTGTAATTTAAATCATTACCATAATGTGATATGTAATATAAAATCATGTTAATTAAATATTAAAGATACCCTCATGTCTATAAATAAATAATTTCATATAATGAATTAGTGTAAAATGAATATGAATAGGTATATTCCCCTATTATGTGTAATGATTTCAATAAATGAATTATAAATATAATGTGTTTTGGAAGAGAGTAAACATAAAAAATATTTTATCCATAAGAAATGAGTATAATATTTTGTTCAACTCACCGTATCATTAGTGAATTCTCATTTTTATAGTCTAATAGTGGTAAATTGAGTAAAATAATCACATGGATTACTTATTTTTCTATATTATATTTATATTTAACATATAATTCCATTATTATATTGAGTCATTTAATGTGTTCCAACAAAATTGTGAAGAATATATGAAATATGTAGAACATGATTGAAGGAATGTCTTTTAATCAGAAAAAACCCTTATTTATCATCCCTCACAGGATGAATATTCTTACCATGGTCTTAATATGGGGAATATAATCCTTAGGATATTACTTGATGTTGTATATTTTTTTCAATATTCACATATACATATTTAATAATGAATCATTTTATTTTTATTGTCTTAAAATGTTTTAATGAAAAATAATATTTATTGATATCCACATGCTTACAATTATAAAATAATAATGAATATACTTTAATATTTTTAATATATTATGAACAATGAATGAAATATATATATCAATATATAAAAAATCATGGTCAGATAGTCATCCAATGAAGTATTAAGGAAAATATTTCGATTTTTATTATCATAAAAGATAATGTAAAAATATGATTTTTATTAAAAAGTATTATACGATGTGAAAAATTATAACATAATAAGAGGAATATATATATATAATTTATGATATTTTTGTGAAATAACTATGAGAATATTTCCTTAAATAAATAGGAGAGGATTAATTAGATATGAATATGATTTTTTATAATACGATGAAATAAAATTTTTTCGAGAATAACTCTAATTATATATTCATATTTGTAGATAATATATTATTCTATTATTTATTAATATGTATTAATTTATATTCTACTATAAATTATGAATTAGATGTTTATATAATGGATGGATTTCAAACAACATCTATTCATGAAATTAGATAATGTTCTTGTAATAACGAAAGAGATATTCAATATATTCCAGAAATGGTGGATAAAATTGTTGTCACAAAATAGGTGGAATATGACATCATAATTTAATTGTTATAATTAAGGAGTTGCTTTGTGAAATAATTCTAGTCCTTTAAAGATTAAATATCATTAATGAGTGTTATGATGAAATTATAAGGTGAAATACTTAGAGAATTTACACATACAATATAAAAATATATTTCCATAGATATGGTGCTTCTCATGAGAGTTATTCATCTCATGATATATGGTATATAAATAATTTAATAAAAAGGGAATACATATTTTTGTTTCTTTAAATGGATACCTTGTTAACAGATAAGAAGGATAAGATTTCATTTCTTAATATTGGTTTGAAAAATCCTTAAAGAAGGAATATTATTTTTCCCAAACAACACATAAAATTTTATTGAAAAATAGAAGGAAAAATATATTCATGAAAAAGGTATTAATTATATATATGTTATATAATATAATTATATTAACTAATAGTTGCTTGGATATTTTTTTTATAGAATCAATCACACCTGTGGAGTGTTCTGTAAGGCCCCTCAAATTTTTTGTATTATTATAGTTTTATTTTTTGGCCTTTATATGTATAAACATTCATTTTTGGATGTTTGATATTTCATGAGAGTAATTGATTTATTTTAGGATTTCCATAAGGAACTAATAGGTGTTCAAGAGATTCAAATAAGGATTCACTATGTCCCATAATGTGTCAAACCATCAATAATTAGGTTGGGGTTTCTAGGATTTTCATGAACAAATTTCATTATCATAATAGTGTAAGTCAGAAAAATAATACATATAAGATAATATTTTGGTGTTTATATTTATGGATCATTTATAATAAAATTCCCATTTTTTACAACCTAACATCCCTTCGATATTATGGTAATTATGTAGCTTTTAGGAACTCCTCAAACCTTGATTAGTTACATATCAATGTGTCTTTTCAGTCCACAATGTTCTCATTATAAGGATAACAACATATATTACCTATATATCTTATTCATCTGTTTATATTTAATATCCTTTTTTTCAATTTTGGAATATATTTATATGAAATGGTTTATTAGTCAATAATGTATTTGTGATTTATGATGGATTAGCTTCACAATGATTAATATATAATTTCCTTATAATTTTTTACCACCATGTCAAACGTGATAAAATGATTTTCAGTTATCATGTGTGTTGTATTATGAGACATATGATATGGTGTCATGGTTTGTGGGTGAGGTTTTTATTTATGTAATTGGACCCTTGGGGTGGGAGTGAGATGTATATAAATTTAAAATAATTATTTTATTGAGTATATAATGTATTAATTTTGGGAATTATCCATTTATTCAATGAAATATAAATTTTCTGGGCATGTGGAAATGATATCATAGGTAAATAAAATATTAGTATGGTTGATGTCTTCCATTTCTGTAATGTTTTTTGTGTGTGTAAAATGACATATGGCTTCTTATGATGACTTCGGATGACCGTTAGGGATATGTCTTAGATAGTCATTTTTTACGAGGAAAACCATTTGTGAGAATATTGGTTACTATTTATATGATGATGGTTTTTTGAAGTGAGACATCAGGATTTGTTGTGGTTGGGATATTTTCCCATATTTCTATGACCTTTGATCATTTGGTTCATGTTCTTGATGTGTTAACGTGGACTTACATGTGTCTTCCACATTGAAATAGTCAGAAAAATAATGGAATTCCCAGAGTCTCAAGGTATGATATACTGTATATGAATATGACTTCTGTTGATTCATTCCGGAATGGATAGATTCATTACTAGAATCAATAAGAATATAAAAGGATGATGGAGTGTGTTTTATTGACTCCCTTGAGGAAAGTTATATGTGTTGGGGTGGCTTCATGATATTTTCTCCTTATGGTGGTAGTGATATTTTTGTTGTTTTTGGAATGTTTATAACACGAGGATTGGTTTGATCCTTTGATTTTAGATGCTAATATGATCCTAATCTACATTCTATCCTACAATTGTATAATGTTGGTGGGTCCAATAGTCACGGTGTTCTAGTTAGAACATTATTTTTGTCATGTTTAATTTTTCATATTCATTAATTTTCGAAGTTCACATGTGCATTGATATAATGGGTACATAAAAGTTAATGTGACATTGGTGGTTTACTACTGGATTGGTACTAAAACAATGAAGATGAATCTCAAGGGTGTGTAAATTCCCGATTTTATGGAGAAAACGATGAGGGAATGGTCCACATATAGGGGATTATAACGCGAGTAGTAGGCCATTTAAGGCGATTTTTAGATATACGTGGGATCAGAAATGGTGATATATAATATTTTTTATTTTTTATATGGATATTTCACACATGAGGATTTCTTTAACATTATATTCTGATAGTCTATGATTGGATATATTTTATGGGATCATAATATTATTTTCTCATATAAATTGTGTTTTTTATTTTATATGATTATTTAATTATTATATATGATATAGTCTCTCCAGGTTTCTACTAAGGCCCATTTCAGAAGTTATAATCCTACTACATATGTGGAGGATTTATTAAGTTCATGTACCACTCCATCTTGGACAAGGTGATTTTCACTACAGTGTTACAAAACTATATTAGATGATGTCATTTTGTCTTATAATTTTTGACATTAAGACTTGTGATATGAAATTTATTGTATATGGAAAGAAACACCTTCCATAGAGTAGGTAATCCACATATGAAGAAAATCATCTTTATAATGAGTTGGTTTTTATTTGATTCCATTCTTAATATTGATATATTTAAGATAATCATTGGAACAATGATTATAGTATTTATGATTTAGTGGATTTGTATAGACCGAATTGTAAATTAATGGGTGATTTTTGGAATCATGGATAGAAAAAAATGATTAATTTTCATTATCATTGTTCTATATGAATAATAACAAACTAACTTAATTAAATAAAAATAAAAAAAAATTCAAAATTTTCCTAAATACAATATTAGTTTAATTTTTCTAATCTATCCCATGATTGATATATTTAGTAACATATAAATTGTGTCTAACATTCAGGTGTTGTTAATATTTTAAAGACAATTTAGTAGGTAGGTATGTATAATTTTTTGTTTTTTCAATAAAACGTTGTTTAATATTTTTTTTTGTTTTTAGAAGGAAATGAACATATCATAAAAAAATTTAATTTTTTTTTGAGGAATTAAGTGTTAAACTAAATTATAAATTCCATGGTTTTTTAAAAATCTTTCAATGGGATATTTTTAATGGAATTATAAATTTTTGAAAACTTTCACAGAACTAATGGACATGAAAATGAAAAAAAAATAAGTTTAACTAGATTTTTTTAAATTGTAATAATTAGTTGTTTTTCATTTTTTGAAAATGAATTGGTTTTTTATTTTAATAAAATTTATTTTTTAAAATTTTTTATCCAATTTTTTTTTGTTTTAATTTATATATTGTGGATAGTTTTTAGAAGGTTTAAATGGACAAATGTTCCATTCCTTGATTTTTTTATGGATCCTTGGAACATTTAAACTTGGAGTTTGTGTTGTTGAGGTGAGTCCCTCTATGACACCCATTTCTTGATCTGTTGGATGTAAATAATATCTGAAATGTTTTTCATTAGATTTTTTTTGTGGGTTGTGTATTATCCAACATTTAGGGTTGTGACATATATGTTCTTTAATGATTTGTCATACAGTATATTTTTGTGGTGTATCTTGAATGTGTTCATTGGATTTTTTTGTTTATTTCACTCTCTATGGAGATATGATTTTGGGATACCGATGTAAGGTGGATGTGTGAGCCACTCAGTAAGATTTCTCTATATTTTTCTTTTTTATAAGATTTATTTGTGGGGATACTCATTTTATAGATGGGTTTTTGTTATTTTTATACAATGTTAATTAAGATATGTGTCAAGGAGTTAATATTGATCTAAAATCATTTTATGAAATTTTTTTGTGCACATAGAACAATATAATTATACTTTTTAGTTGTTTAGGTGGGTTTTTTGGCAATTAGGTGTATACTAGTGGGGTTTTCTCTATACATATTGTAGAATTAATGTTGGATGTTTTTATGTTACTTGAACTATAGTTCTTTTAAAAGATTTTAAAGAGATTATGATGTGGTTCTAGATTGGTTATGAGATGAGAATTTGTTTTTTTATTCATCCATACAAATAGTTTGATGGCGAGTCTTAGAAAATTTGATAGATGAAGAGTTAATGTGATACTTCATTTAGTGGTTAACGTTGTGAACCAAGAGTTTAGGATATGAATAAAACCAGTAAAAAACATTGTCATTTATTGTTTTTTTTTCTTGTGGGAATTTTTATGTAGTGGTTTTTTCTTCTAAACCAATGATTGGGCATTAATTGTGTATAGGAAAATTCTTATCCTTGGAGAAAAATGGACAAAAAATATATGTTTATCATAGATTATAAAAATAGGTATCATGATTGAAGAAACATGATAAAATAGAATTGATTATTTTGGTAAGAGGGTTTGTGGAACACTATATTTTCATTACTATATTTGGAGAATGGATTTTTAGTGAGTAGTTATTGTAGGTGTAAATAAGTGGTGGATAGTGGATTCGAGAGCATACAATATAGTTGGATGTTCTTCTAATGGATAGTTCCATGGTTGTAAATCCAATTCTACCATGTTTTATGGATCATTATTTATTATTATTTTCAATTTATGAAGAGAAATTATGTGGTGTTCCAGTTGGATTCCATAGAACCTGAAATACGATTTTGAAGGGGTGTGGATCATCATTTGTAATTTTTACTCAATACATGGTTGAGTGGATTTTTCTCTGTGAAATTCATAAGGGATATGGTAGGGTCTAAAAGTGTAATTGTGATGACCTTATATATAATATTATTTTTGAATGATTATGGGTAAAAATAAAATTCCCAACAACAGTGTACTAAGATGATGATAAGGATTATTGTTTTCACAATGCCTGGAGTGTGGTTTTGGGAAAACTGAAATTTCTCTATGTGGGATAACAGTGGAAAAGAACATTGGAATTTATGTTTGTTTTTATGTATTAGGTTTATTAAACCTTATGATTTTATATTAATTAATGGTTGGTGATTATGACTAGGTATCATCGATTAAAAGAAAGGTTTTTTAGACATTGGAAAGGTATGTCACATGATTACAGCCTTGGGTATTCGTTTATAGGTCATATGGAAGGTATTTATTCGGTATGTGAACCTTGTTCAGAAAGTAGCAGAGATAAACATTTTGTTTTGTGAAGTTGATATTTGGCTTGAAAGGATAATCTTTTTGTTTAGTTCATGAAAGTGTGTGGGGGTGGATGGTTTTGCAGTGGCGATGGGGATGATTATTCTTATGTTTGTAATATAGTATGATGATGATTAGTTTTACTTTTGTATCATGTTATGGATTATGTTTTACTAAATGACATTATTTTCTATTAAGAAAATAGAGAAGTGGTCATGGTGTTGTGGGTGTATAAGGCCATCTACTGCGATTGGTGATTTTTATAAAGATCACATGGAATTCTTAGTTCCAGGGGGTGTTTTAAGAATCTTATGTAATGGACCTTATTTTGAATATATTCAAATTTTGTACAATTATACATTTAGATAAGTGTTTGTGGTGCTCATGGGTGCTAACATTTAGGTGAAAACAAGGTGTGTGTGTTCTTATGCCCTGTTTTTAAATTAACTTCTTCCGGGATGTAGAGAATGAACTATATGTGAAAATGAGATGTGGTTTGGTCTAGGATAAAAAGTAATGAATTTTTAGATTTATTAACTACACTGATAAATCATATGTTTTCATATGTTGTTTTCACTCAGGGTTGGTCAGGTGTACACTAATGGTTTTAACGATTGGATCTAGGATTGAACCATTGAAGGCATTTATAGGAAGATAGTCTAGTTGTCGAATTTTTTATTGGTTGAACCATAATTTATTCCCCAATCAATGAGGTAAACCCTTGTTCATGACATTTGTTTATGGTGGGAACCATGTTTTGTGACATGTTTCAGTGTTTTAACTATGATAAGTTGTGTGATTATGGGTGAATCATTCGAAAAAATGTATCAATTTTTTTAGGGTGTCAATACATGGTGATCCAAGGGATGCGGTAATATGGAGTTTCAATTTGATTTGACCTGATGTGTGGGTTTGATTGTGGAAGTGATTGGTTAGATGTAGTTATTTCTATGAATGAGCCTCCAAAATATTTTTTGGATACCAAATACGGGGTGGGATATCATGAAAGGGTTAGACTTAAACTCAAGTGTTTTTCATTGATAGATATACCTAATAAATTGTGTGAGTGTATAAAACATATTTTTGATCCTAGAGACCATGTTATTTATAGATACCATGATATACGCATCCTGAGGATGAGAAGTTGACATAGGGGGTTCTTTTAAAACCCCGAAAATTTAATGGTTAGTTATAATTTATTTTTTATATTTCACATTCATAAAATGGAATTTATTGACTGATAGGGGTTCTATAGGAGTTTGGAGTGAGTTTTATATGACCATTTTTTTATTGTAGATGTCCAAAATATATAATCTTATATTCAATATGTGAAACTGGTTTTCACACTGTGAATCACCTAGGTGGTGATTTTTAGTGTGGTGGCTAATACCATCATAATAGGAATGATTATATTACAATGAGAATGAAACCTAAAAATACTATGGGTTGATTTAAAATAGAATTCATGGCCTATTACCCCATCCTTTTTTTAACTATGATTTCATCTAAAAAAATAGGAATGGTTTACTATTAGGAGATCATCCGACATCAGTTCTGGTTGGATAGAAATGATATTATTAGTTATTTAAACCCCTTTCAATAGTTAACACTATTAATTTTCTAGATAACTTTTTCAAATTTTTTTTACATATAAAACACAAATGAGATTATTTGAAGGAGGATATCATGGAACATGTTCATTAGTATTGGATCAGATTGTTTGCTTGACTAGGGCCTTCCTAGAGTCTGTGTTCATGGATCAATGTTCATAAATGTGGACTCTAAAGAAATTATCTGGGATGGGATATAATTATTAGTTTGACCTCCCCATATTCAATGGAATTTTTCGGTGGGTTTCATGGTGATACCTATAATTTGTGTTAATGGGCTTCGATGTTATGCTTAGGTGAAAATCCGGAGTAATATGGGATGGCTAAGGGTGATTGGAAAGGCTGTATCATGAGTGAAAGGTCTAGTTTTGGGTTGTACAATTTGTTTTGTCTATAATAGAAATTCATTCCAATAATGGGAAGGATTAAGATTGGTTAGTGTTCATGGACCCCTGATTAGTGCACATTGAAATCGATAGATATATGATTCTTTTGTATTTATTCTATTTTTTCATATACACTTATATATGGCCTTTAAACATGCGATAAAGAAACAATAGTGGTTCCCTATTATGTTGGTTCTCTTACCGTTAATGGTAATCTTAGTTAACTTGTAGAATCTTATTGGAAATTTATTCATATGAGTTATAAGGATATATTGAGTGATATTGTATTGATGGGGAAGGTTGGTTGCGGAAATTTCTAGAATAAATATTTTAATCTATGTAGAAGATTCTTATTATGTTTTCCTTAATATTCATATTATATGTATATTTAGGTTGTGGGAATCCCTTTTAGATATTTTAAATATAATATATTACATTTTTAATATAATTTATTGATGTTATTGTTGATAGATAACCCTTTTAGTTTTATTTTTTACTCTGATTATTTATTTCGTTATTGTGTACACTATTTTTTGTAAATGAGGTTATAAAATCCATATGGTTCCATGTAGGACCTAACTAATTGTCTAATGCCTCTTATATATGTTAAGGAATGAAATATATCTCCTAACACTCCATCTAGTACATTTTTATTTCTGTATGGGTATTAAATATTCCTAGTAAAAAAATTAATTAGTATTTATAGAAAAATGAAACAATATCTCAATTAATGAATAACTATATTATTTATTATTTTTATTGGGAATGTTTTTAATGAAGTAACACATTATGTATGAGAGTATAATATTGTCATAAATTTTAAAGGGATGATAAGAGGAGAACCTGTATTCCCATATTTAGGATTTGGATTTAATAAATAGGAAAAAGAAAAGTTTCTATATAAATAAGTACAATTTATTGACCAATCATATAATGGGAAGGTCAAATTTTATCCAATAACAAATGGTGGTGTATTTTAAATATACTTTATTGTATTAAATTAATAAAAATTAACATATGATTATCTATTTCAATAAATCCATTATACAAAAAGTGGATCATTTCATGATTAATAATTCGTCATGTAAAAAATGTATTCAATTGATGTATAGGATACCAAATTGTTGAACACATATAATTAAATAGTGTTTTATCAAATTCATTAATATTACAGATGATAATAATGATTAAATACCCATCAACTTATGGTAAAATCACGAAGAAGGATTTAGTAAAAATTAATAAATTCTCGAAACATGAATATGGTGTACTTTTCTCAATAAAGAGTTGAATCCAACATAAAATATGATGGATTGTTTACAAATTAATATCTAATATGAATTATGAATAAGTGGTATAGAAAGGATAATAACTTGTATTGGTTTTATGTGAGTTAGAAGAAATAGAAATGTTTACCCAGAATGATGAAATTCAAAAAATCGAGGATGCTTAAAAGTAATGATTTACCCCTTCAATTTATAGTATTATTTTAGGCTATTTTCTGTAAAGTTATATGTGGGAAATAATACACATGGTTTAGGTGATTAAATGAGTCATAATAATATGTGTTACATGAAAATGTAACTTAGATTTCAGTACACAATATAGAGTTTCAACTAGTATCAAGCATAAATAGAAATTCTAGTGTTATCAATGACTTCTCTATATTTAATAATGTTACCATTCCAATAATGTTTATCAATATGTGATTTATTGTCATTTCCAGTTATATACATCATTTAATAATAGAGAAGAAAACATAATGAATATTTTCCAATTTTTAATGAGAAATCAACATTTTACCATTACTATTTTTGATAAATTATCTACATATTAGTTTGTTTTAGGATAATAAATGATACTAAATACATCCTATCATCTTATAAATCATCATGTGTTACATGAGGGTATATCTTTTTAAAAAGATGATGTAGTTTATGGAGATACAAAAAAAATCAAGTACTTATTAACTCATTTGCAACGAAATAAAATCCTATAAAGGAAGATTATGTATAGCAATTGACCATATGATATTATCCAAATAATTAATATATACTAATAAAGTATAATGTATTACTCAAATAATTATCAAAATATTTTTTATCTATTAAAAAATATTGTGAATATGTGAGTATAATCGAATATAGAATAGTTAGATCAAGCTGAATGATATTTATGGGACTAAATAGGGGAAATGTTTAACACTATTATCATAGACATAGATTCTTCTTCCATGTTCTATGTTTTAACTAAATAGGATTATTGGACTTTTGGATGACTTCTTTATATGTAAAAAATTAAATCATTAAAATGTTGGAGATAATGGAACTATAAGTGGAAGTGGTTGATGATTAAAAAAATATTGAAATATACTCTAGTAAATCATATTAGTAATAACATTAACAGTGTTAACAAATTGGAAAAATCCAATAACAATAAAAAATATTAAAACCACTAGAAATTAAGATGTGTCTCTTGATAATTAATTCAATAGAAAATTATGATGAAGAATATAGAGATTATACAAATTTATAATTTGTACAAAATGCCAAAATATTGTAATGGTACTATTGAATATATTTATATCAATTAAATGTATTTAATTCCTAAATGATTCGGGAATTTTTTTAATGAGTTTTTTTAGAAAGTGTGATTTATTACATGTTAAATCTTGTTCCATAGTAAAATGATTTAACGTATTCATCGTTTCATGTATTTATAAACTAATATATAGATTATGATGAAATTAGTAATGTAATGATATTTTTAGAGACATAACTTTCCAATCAAATAATGTGATTTTTTTCTCAAACCCCAACAAAATACTTTAATTTAAACTTTTTAAGAATAAATAACAGAGGTTCCAAATTTATTTTTTTGTTAATGGGGGAGAAACTAATGTCAATTTTTTTAGATATAATTTTATTAATTTTTCATGGAATCAGATGTATTGAATATATAATTAATGCAACAAATTTTTTGAAAAACAAAATTGATAATTATTTATGGTATAAATAAAAATTTATTCTAAAACGGATAATGAATCAATGAAGAGGGTATTTAATGGATTTTTTTAGTTACTATAGGACCTGTGTTCAAAATGAAATGTATTAATGAGCATTGATATGGATGATGATAATTGGGGTTGTCATTACATAGAATAAAAACCTTGTGAAACTTCATGTACACTATTATATGCTATCATGGAATATATGGATTATGATTCTTTATCTAGAAGTGGAATCACCCATATCATATAGTAATGTAACTATGGTCACATTACTGACTTTTTTATGAAACATTGAATATTTTCATGACATGATAATATTTAAGAATATTGTTATTTATGTTCATTTGACAAAGGGTATGACATATATTTGTGATGATTTATATCTTATAATCAAATTAGAAGGTATTTGAGATTGCATTATGGTATTTAGATAAGGGTGATGAGATATATAGAAAATCATGGAATTTTATAATATTAAAAAATTATTTCTAATGTAAATGTATAAATTATATATATTTTCTTCTACATATAAACGATTATGATAATAAATTTAATAGACCTACGTAGTTATACTACCTAATATATAATATTAATTATGTTTACTCTTGTGAAAAATAATATTAAATATTAATCATGGAAGATTTGTAACATCAACTTTGAAATTATAAATCTTTTGTAATAATAATATAGATATTAATCTAGCTATATAAGAGTAATGATTACAAAATTTCACTATATGGGATTTGATCATGAATTTAACTATGTATAAAATGTTTGAATTTTGGGAATTCACATATGAAATATTAATTTTGGAATTTCAATAGCCATGAAAAATTTTCAATAGTTTATTACGGATAACTAATAATAAAAAATGAAAAATAATATTTTATTACACGTGTTCATTTTTTGGGATTAGATGAGTTTTAAATTTGGTGGAGTATTTAGATTCTTTACCACCATTCAGATTCAAATTCTAATGGACATAGCTACACAACGGATTTGTATTGGACCATTGTTAGACTATCCTATAGTTTATGAGGACATGGTATATCATGGTATGATCGATTAGAATATGGGGCATTAATTCAAGGTGTTTCCCTTCCATTGACCAAATAATGAACATTATGTGAGGCTTGGGTTCTACCTAGAATCAATGACTATATATTGGGACCATGGTCAATTAGTTTAAACTAGGTTATTAATGATTTTGTGACCTGCTCACTGAGTTTCACTATAACCAATAAATTAATATTTTTGGGGTATTATTATAATAATGTCGTTCCCCGTCCTCCTCCACTCCCTTCTAATTTGAAGATCACCCAAGGTCATATATGTTTCACTTTCTTTCAGATGTGTTGGGACAAACTATGGGAGTTTAAAACTCATATATCATCCAGTATTTTCTATTTTCTATTTGAGTACTTTCTTTATGATGGTTATTTCTTATTTCCAGGACATTTTTGGTTCTTTAATTTCTCTCCTTTTAGCATTAATTGAAGGCTCATATCTTATGATTGGGAATCTATAAGTGACATGTATAGAGTATAATTAAATTTAACATGTTTATGTATTATTATTTTATTTATTAAAGTCTTGTGACATCAAATCATCAATCACAAAAATTAGTGTTTTAATTAAAATAATTTTTGTATAAAATATTTTTTTAAAATGTCCTTTAGATCAACATAAATTTTCATTATTTGGTATTTCCATATTGGAATAATTAAATTAATCGGGTATAATAATGGCTAAAAATTTTATTGAATAAAATGACATTTTTTAGAATCTATGGTTGTTAATGATTTAATTTGGAGAATATATATCATATTTTAACTCTTATGAACCATGGGTCCATTCCCCCTTGAATTATGAAAAAGAAACTATTAAATGAATAAAATATGGCATCGACAAAAAAAATCATTGAATGCTAATTGACCCATTTTGTATACCTTTCCCTATGATGATACATAGTTATATGATATTTATTGTATATAATGGTTTGTTTGAGGTTATGTTGGTTAAATGAATGAACTTGATTTCATTGGTTAGTCTCGTAGATTCTCTATAGAAATGATGAAAAATATAATTGGTTGCATAGATTCCTGAGGTACATTATGATATGAAATGGTGTGAAATTTCTTGGATTTTTCATTTATTATAATCAGGGATTACCATGAATTATTTTAATGAAGTAATCATTAGATTCAATAGTTTATACTATAATGGAATTCCTTGAGTAAACTATAATATTGTCCTTGTGTCTATTACCATGTGCACCATAGAGTGGCTACAAAATGGATTCCACTTATAGATATATATATTTTGAATTCCAAATATTAATGATATGGATTCATAAGTCAATACTCTGTTGAATGAAATGGGATGATCACCCAATAATTAGATATATTTTTATTGGTATATAATTCGGTGGCCATGTTTTAATATTAAAATCAATCCATGATTCTAAATATCAATGATGACCCCTTTTTTAGAATCTAAATTGATGTTTTTAATGATCATTTCTACATAGGAATGGTCATATGACCCACACGGATATTTCAAATTCTACATGCCTATTGTTTCCATGATAATTAGAAATTAAATCAATTTGAGTCATTATGGACCCTCCATGCTCAGTGATTCAAGATATGGACAATGTTGATACAATGGTCTTTCTTTCGTACCTTGACACAAAAGGAATAACTTATTTTAATTAACATTTAATGTTTTTTCATTATTCAAATTTAATTTATATTGTGATCACCTTTAGGAGTTATTATTGAAAAATCTATTTTTATTATATATCAATTCTGGTTGAATTCTAGGTTGTACTCAAAACCTTCTCGGGAAACCATTACATTTTTGAAACATAGAAAATCCATGTTTTATGCCTGTTACAGGTTCAGGGAATATACCATGGATGATGATGGACGATTTTATGGATTTTTTGAGTTTGGATTAGAGAGATAGGCTTGAGATTTGGTCTTCTGGTGTGATGTTATAATTTGGAATTTTATATTTTATTTACCCTCTTCTATTATACACGAAATCTTTTTTATTTACTCCACCCATTAAGTTTGGATCATCATAATTGGATTTCATGGGATGTAATTTTTTATTTAGAACATTGTGATTATTTATTATTTTATGTATCATTTTTTGATGTTATATTACATTTTTTTATTACATTTTTTTTCAAATTATTGGAAATAACATATAGTCTATCCATTGTACCACCTATATAACCTCAATGCATCTCATAAGACAATGGTATATTGGGAGGTTCACCTTAGTCCATATGATACACAATCATTGGGAAATCATAAAATGGCTTCATTATCGTGTTGTTATAACATGGATAATCAAATAGACATCTATGAGAATAATTAGACATACAAACATTGAAATATATAGTGTTAGACGAGGTCCTAAAATATAAATTAATACATTATGCTACAATTAGTCATATGTATTAGTAAAATATCTTACTTATGAATAACAATGGAGTCTTAGTGTTTATACTATAATAAATAGTATTGTTGAATAAAATGAAAGCGGGATTTTATTGGTGTTGTTCCATGTGTTGATGAATATTTTTAATAATATTCAATATAATTCATGCAGATATGATTCATGAATGAAAATAAATAATATAATTATAATTTTACAATGGGTTCAACTCATAAATATTTATTATTTCAAATTAAAATATTAAATAGCTGATGTTAATGTTTTATGGTAGTTTTCAAATGAATTTGGTAGCTTGATTTTAGGGGAAAATTATTTTCCATATTTATTGTGCGACTAAATAGAAGATGAAAAAGAGAATATATAAAATAAAATACTATAGAATACATGTTATGAAATATAGTGATACTGAATAATGATATATAGTATTATAAATTGAAGGCTTTATCTCTATTTTAGAAGATTAAATATTTAGTCATTTTGGGGAAAAATGTTATTTAATATCTCTAAATTAATTCTGAATATTTTACACTAAACACAAAGAATATAGTTTAAAATTAAATAATGTATAATATAGAAGGATTCTTAGTGATTAACATGACATAAGGTGGAATGTTTTTTTAACTATAATATTTTTTAGATTTGTTTCGATCATTGAGTGTTATATAAGGGGAGAATTTATTATATCATTTGAGTGGATACTATAATTATGGGAAGTCCTTATAATAGTTTATCATAATAGTTATACTAATTGAGATCGTAGTTATATATTACCTTTTTAAATAGTGGTAAATAGGTACATATTTACAAATCTAATGTTTATAGAATAGAAATAAATGAAACACATGTTGAAACAAATTTATCACTCAGGACAAATTTTTAAAAAGAATTATTAGATATATTATATGAAAACTAACTATGATAAAATAATATTTATAGAATAGGGAGGTATTATTACTATAATTTTCATTTTTATGATATAATGTTGGACTGTATATGTCATTCTCATATGGTTATCAAGGACAAAAAATTCAACACTTTACAAGAATTTTTCCTCATTATGAATTAGATTATTATAAGAAAAGATGATGAAGATAACAATATAGAACATAATTTTAAATGAAATATGTGTGTGGAATTAATTACATAAACTAATATGTAGAAGTCCATCATGTCTATTTGCTATTTAGAGGCAAATATTGCTATAATTCACAAATGATCTTCATTTATGCTGTGAATAGTGTTAATGAATGGGGAGGGTGATATTTTCTCAATCAAGGAATGATTTAGATTACCATAAGTAGACGAGAGGGGGAGGGGGTCCTAGTATTCTAGAATTTTATAAATTAAACACATTGAAAATTTATGTCTCATAAGCATAAACATATCATGGTCAGTAAAACATGATGTTCAGGTGTGTTTATCATGACTTATACTTTGATATTATTCAAAATACACATAATCATATAATTTGGTGATGTTAATTTGATTGTTTTAGTTTTTTTAATAAACGAATTATTTAAGTAGGTATATATGGATCTACATGGTAAAAATTACATTGGATATGTCCAAGGAGAATGAATTAGTAATGTTTCATTTACCAAATAACTAATAATTGTATTTCTATTCATCAAAGTCACTCTTGTAATATAGATTTTGGTTAGGTCAGCAGTTTCCATTGAAAACCGATATAAAAAATTATATTTGACACACTTTTTTCCCATATCTCAATATAATCTCACCCTATATTATTCCTCATTATTTTATAACTATTCTTAGAAGGAACCAAAAATAATTTAAAGTAATGTACGTCTTTTCAGTTGATTTTTTAATTCCTCTTAAAATAAATATTATTTCTATGTTGATGTTATATAGATATTTTCAATAACATGATATGAATTACACCTTGGTCTGAAAATATTATTTAGTTTCAGGAAAAAATCATGAATAAGATTTAATTTATTGTATTAAAATCAATTTATAATCAATTGTAAGAATCATTAATGGTTTAAAATTCTTAAATAATCAAACATCTCACCAAGAAATCATCTCACTCATCTACTCAAATTATTTTGTGAATATATTCACAGTGTTCAAATCCTTTAAAAGTATATTAATATTATTAAAATAAATAATAAATGAATATAATAACATGGAAAACATCATGATAAAATTTTGTGTAATAAAACATCCCAAAACAACACAACCATATATTCAATAAGAATCCAAAAAATAACATCATCCTTGGTATTTTCTCTCCTCTCACTATAGGAATATTGTCTATAATTAATCCACCAATTTCAATACTACAAATAAACTTTTATCATATAATAGATTATTATCTAAAAATTTCAGGCATTCTTTATGAATCATTATTGATCCAGATCATGAATCACTAAATTTATTTCTTCCAAAATATCCAAATCAAAATAAATATGAATTTCACAAGACTTAGTGAAATATGAATGTCTTTATACCTACACAAATCTAAACAACTCATATGTGTACTTATATTATTTCTCTTTGGATTTATGATCTAGTTTTTGACTATATCCACAATCAAACATGACCATGGTCATTAATTTGATTCATTTTGACTCATAGGGAGACACCACAGGAGAAAAAAACAACACCAGATGTATGGTAAATCAATTTTTTTCTTTCATTTCAGTTTTTGTCAATATAGTACACCACCCCAACCATAACCATATACATAACCATATTTTCATCAACCATTTTCTAATAGAGCACTAGAACATAAATATGGGGGAATATATTTTTTGTTCTCGTTATATTTTCATAATTTTTACATTATAATTTTATCTCACCAACAGATATGTTCAGGGTAAACATTACATATTATTATTTAGTTTAAAAGATGATAACAATTAGGGAATCACCTTCCCATGTATGTCCCATTATTTATCAATACATCCTCCTCTAGGGGTGTGTCCTTGAATGTATTACCCTATACAAATATAACCATGAAAATCCACCCATAAACATTCTCATGCTAGTAATTCCCATGGAAGCATGCCCTATGATATGGGCTGGGGATTCTATGTTGTTCTGGTTGTATTCTTCCAAAATCAATGTCATGGTGCTTCATATAAATGTTTCTTATATACCCTATTTACCTAATCCTTTGCCTCATATTAAAAAATTGTAAAATGACTATAAATTAATATTATTCTAAAAAACTAAACATTTCCATCACTATAGGGAAAAAATATTTACCAAAAATTACTTCATTGCATTGGACATCTTGGGCTCAATTAATCTCCCAATAACCACTTCTCACATTTATCTTAATAAATAATGTTTTTTCAACACTAATACTATAAAAAATTAGACTTTTTTAAGGATATTCCAACAATAATATGACCCTCAAAATTTTAATTTTCAAAATAATCTTACCCGATCGATTAGAATTTATAATCATGTACCTTTTATATTTTTATTGGAAGTAAAAAAATCAACATTTAAATTTTATTTTCTGGCACATTGGTAATGAAATACACAGGGTTACTGAAATTTCTCTCTCTTTTATTTATATAGGTTCATATTTATTTATTTTCCCTAATATATTATGGAAAAATATTATCTTTATAAACTCTCATTTAATTTTTTGGGGTAATGTCATTAGAAAATCCTAACATAACATGGGTAGAAACTATGTTATTGTTTAATTCCATCATTTTATTAATCTTCCTTGAGGGATTCATCTTGTGCTTTAAATCCCTAGATGAGGTTATATTGATCTTCTTAATTTAATGTGTTGTCCACTTATTTGAAAATGTAATCATTCATTGGATTGATGTACAAGATTATTACCTAAATACATTGAAAATGGTGTTAAAAAATTTATGATTGGAATTACCAACTCCAAATTTCATTTTATGCGAAATCCATCCTTTGTACATATTATCCCTTGATATTCATTTATAGAGTTTTATAGTGGGCATGTGAGATGTAGATAATACTATATGCTTTTGTAACCTTATCTTAGTGCCACAAACATGAATTTGTATAGAAATCTACAATTATGTCCATGTTACTCATGTGAATTTTTTAATGTCTCATTAAAGCATTGGATTTTTCATTTCATAATAGAACATGATATATTAAATGTTTTTGGGGATATTGGTTGTGGGAAAATAGATAAACTCAAAATTGATTAGATATCCTATAAAATAAAATATATTTATACACACCAAACCAATATTTTATAAAAAACAAATATGTGATCTTCGTCATTTATAGGAAACTTTTTCACTATTGATCTTCTATAAGTGGCCTAAATGAAATCGAGTTTTTTGCTATAACTGTTCATATTTTCAAATTTTATCACCAATTAATTTTTATCATAATTAACCAATTGATTTTATCTTCCATATTATTATGAAATTATTTAAAAATATTTTTAGAAAATAAATAATATTGGGAGAGAGATACCATATTCATTCACATGAAATGGAATGGGGATAATAAAATAAGATCCACAATCCAACTTCTATATTTATTTTTAACCTTCTTTAACATTTTAAAAATAATTCCTTTTTATAATCATCATTATTACCATCATCTATTGTATCCATGTATGTAAAATTATTTCTATATGACCTCAATTGTGTAATACACCTTTCCATCCTCTCATCATTTATATATTAATATATATTCATCCATTAATTTGGATTTTTCATAGTTGTGGAATCAGTATCAACTGAACACATATCACCATGTGTTTCATTATAGGTGTATTCAACCTATAAATTTCATCATAATTTAATCCTCATTGGTTATTATTTAGTTGGTTGTGTGGAACTACATTGAAAATATTCTCCATTGGAAATATATAATTCCATCATCGTGTAATTATTCCATGGATTTATGAACCTCAAATTATCTTCAAACATACAAACATTTTGGATAACATATTGATTTTGACTTCAAATATTCATTCTTTTCTACATAGATAGTTAATGGGATTACTAGTATCTTGGTTTTGGATAATCACTTCATAATGGTTCAGTTATATCCTCCAAATCATTGAACATGTTTTCAGCTTAATATGTTTTCACCTTAGATAGAATCATTAGTACTATGTCAATAGTGTGGTGTTCTTGCATATGGAATCACTATTCATCTAAAATATCAAAAAAACAATATATTTCCATGTTGTAGAGGGTAGAAAAAATAATGAATTTATTAACATACACATACCTTATTTGGGATCTCCATATTTGAGATATCTTCACTACTAGTGTACTTATCACATCTAAGGGAATATTTTCTTTGAAACATTTACACATTATGTGCCCAATTAAATAATCATAGTGGTGCACTAGTTCCACCTTCAGTAATAGATTCATATTTCATGAAGTATATATTATATTAAATAATTAATATCTATTAAAAATTATTCCATTAAGAATACTTTTTTGGGATTACTACATTCATAATTGAGAGTTTTAGCCACTCCTCACGTTACATTATATTCTCATTGTTCTTCATAAAATCTATATTTATTACCTTAAAAACTAATTCACAATCCATAACATATTGTATCTATTATTAAAGAAAAATATTTACTGTCATGATACAATCATTCAATTTATTCTTTGTGGAAATTTTCATTATTATCTATTGGGAAATAAATTTAATCCTATATATTATTTCATTTATCATTCTTCCGTTATTTTTTTATATTTATATCCACTTATTATATTTGTATTTTTTTTCTAATGATATTTTGGCATTATTTGAACAACACACTCCCTATATAATACTCTATGGATCCATAATATATGTTCATCATAATTATAAATAAAATACATGATGTTTTAGAATATTCTCCAACAAAACCACATATCCTTTTTGAACTAAAAGTGAGTCTAAAATTTAAAATCATTTCTACTCATGTTGATGATAATATGAAAAAAATTTAATATTATCATACTATTATTCAACTAAAAGATGAATTATTAGGTTGAATTCCAATTATTTTTCTTCTTTTATTCATTAATTTCTGGGAAGTTTTATTTTGGATTATCTTTTTGACCAAAATATATTATATCATTATCAATGTATCCTTATTGAATATGAACTAATTAATAATTTTTAAGAAATCTTCCTAAGGGTGTTCAATTAAATTATAATTGAATGAGGAAAAATGTTTCAATGATTCATTATAATTAATAAATGGTAAATTTACGTTAACTTTTTTAAAAAATTACATATTAATGACTTCATCAGGAATAAAATATAATATTCCATGAATCCAATGAAATAATATTTAAATTTATTTAAATTACACTCATATGATTAATGAACCTTAATTTTGGATACTATTTTTCTTCAAAAACAAATAATTTCATGTTAATGAAATAAAAAAATCCCTAAAAAATGAACCACATAGATGACACCAATTGTTTTTAATTCATTAGGGAAAATATTGAGATAACTCGAAGAGAGGGTGGGGTTAATCAGGGTGTGACAAATTTATGTAATTAATACTCTTGGATCCTTAATATATCAATCCCACAAATAGTTATTAAATATGAAATGTTGAGTGTCACGTGTATTTCACATCACATATAATTTGATCTGGTTATAATTTATCTTGATCATTTATTTACTTGAGCTTACTTGTATTCCATTAAAATTATTGCGTGAGTTCAGAAATTAAATATATACCTGATGTTTTAATTTGTTCACCAAAGTTGGAATGTGAAAAAGGGTTATAAATTTGTGATGTTCCATGCACCAAATCACTATTTAGATCACAAAAATTTACATTTGCAACTCTCCTTAAAATCCTTTAGGGTATGTCAAAAGTTTCACGTGATATATACCTTATAATGGTTATGGTGGACTTACTGTTTAACAATGATTACTAATAGGTCCCTACATATTATTAATAATTGTTTTCTAAATAAACTAAGTAGGATCCAAATATAGTTTATAGACATATAGGTCTCTTCCTATAATTAATGAATTTATTTTCATAAAAGGATAAATGCTCTATTGATGTCCAATTTGGCCACTACAACCCATATAGTGAACTCCACCATGGAATTGTATTTTTATTAAATATATAAAATATTTTTGTATTAGTATTCAAATTGTGGTTGGAATAAAAATTAATCTCCTATTGGAAACCTATTCAATTTCTTCAAATTGATGTAGAATTCAGACCCTCAATAAGGGAAATATAATCTTCTTCGTAAAAAATATAGATTTGATATGGTGAATAATTTTAAACCCTTTATATAGAATATATCAATGTCTATAATATTGAGGACATTCAACTAATCTCCCAGGTGTATTTCAGCATCATTATGGGGCTGGTCCAAGGGTTTTGCCTCTGACAGAACTGGCTTTGTCAGACAATGAGAAGATAGTTGGTCCTTCGGTTTCCTTCATTGTGTTTCTAATTTTGGATGTTGCCTCTTCATCTATTTTCCAGGAAAATGGTGGTCTGTATAATGTGACGTTTGTGTTGAATCTACTATCAATTGAATATATGTTGTGGGAAATCAAATCTTCATCCACAAAAATCAAAAAAATGTTGAAACTATATTTCTGGAGGAAAATAAAGGTATCATCGTGGAAATGTTAGGGGACTATAATAATTCAATTATTTTCCATTTATCAATGTTTGATAAAGTGAATTGATGGAGTCTCTCTGATCATAAGAAGAATTTTTTTGAAATATTGTGTTTATAAGGATTGAAGATCACATCGTTGGGAATGTTATTCATCCATATTGTCATTCCAAGTACAGATATGAAATCCAATAAATGGGGATTTGGTCTTGTGAGCCTAAAACCCATTCTAATCTATATAAAGTAATTAGTCCCATTATTCAATCCATTAAATGTGATGAACTCAATCACTCATATTTCACCACTAATTAATGGTTTGATATGGTTTCTTTGGAAAAATTTGACTTTATGTATAATTAACCTAGTAATTGGTGTCCTAATTAAGATGGAGATGGAGAATAAAAAATCATGATATCCCGATTTATCTCATTTCATTGTATAGATTGAATTTTCATCTCCTCGTTACAGAATAATGTTTCTTTAGGTTGACGATTTTTAGTTCTATCAAGAGATTTATTATGAATATGATCATAACTTTTGTATGGGGTTCCATAACATTGGTCATACTATTGAACAATGCATATGGTGACTTGTTTAAAGCTTGTGTGGGGTGAAAGGTAAATATAATAATATATTCTGGTGTTCTCATGTTAAGGGAAACTCTCTTATGAAGGATCCTGATGATGGAAAATAGGTTTAGTTTCAAGATAGTGATACTCGACTATTGGAAGGCGAACCTAAGCCTGTTCAGATCTTGTAAAAGGGTATGAACAATAAATAAGATAAAGAAGGATATGAAATAGATAAATATAATGTTATTTTTATGTATGATGATCCTGGTCATCCTAACCCACTAGTCTCCACAAATTTAGTCATTGGACGGGATAATGCGGGGAATAACACCAATGAGTCTGATTCCAAAGGTGCATCGATTATTCCGAAGCTATGGATAATTGAGATGATCAATAACTGTTCTCCTATGATCATAAAGGAATGAATTCTCCTGAAATGTCTAATATTTCATCTTCTTAGATTGTTCATGAAAAATATAACTCTTTTTTCAAGAAAGGGGACAATGATGATCAAGGCCCGGTTTAATCCTTGGAAACAAGGGAATATAGTGGTGGGAGAACCTCTGTTATGGCGGATGAACCTATTTCTGGATTTATTATTTTTCTTGAAATTATATTCATGACCCATAGAAATATGTTTTCAATTATGAATTTATAAATGATCATACATTATTTGATACATAAAAATCATCAGGTGTGGAGTTTGACAAGGAATGAAGCGTGATTGAAATAAAGGATTTACCTATTGGCACTATATTGGTTACTAGACATGTTCCTCGATCTCTTAAGGATCTAATACAAATAGATGAATAATTTTATCCTCATTCCAATGATTATAATACATAGAAAAGGAACAAGCCGTGGAAGAAGGTTCATCATCTGAGAGGGATGTGTGGCAGCCGATCCACAAGATGATTTCTTTTCATTTGGTTTCATTACATTTTTTATATGGATGTTGTATGAAATTACACTCAACAAGTCACCTCCTCATGTAAAAATGAATGTACATGACCAACCATTAAGCATAATCCGCCAAAATAATTAATAGAATAAATCTTACAGAACAAAAAATAAGGGAATGAAATAGTAGAGAATAGAGGATGTGTAGTTACATGTCAAAGTAATAAAAATCCACAACATAAGAATAATCATAGGCTGAACCAGCATCAACTAATTCCTAATTAGATTGCTAATTGTTATATTTTAGGATATAGATATATTTCTCCTTACGTGTTTTAATTTCTCTAAAGTGATTTGATTTTTGGAGGACTTCTTTCTAGGAAACCCACACATGGAATCAGAAATAGTCTTCTTTTCAGCCTTAGAATTAGACCTCATTGCAACAGTTCATGTCATGTTGAAGTATTCCTTCCTTGTTCTTGACTTTGGTGGAGAAATGGTAGTTTCCAAGTTTTCATTCACCATATTTCCTCCTCTCATGAAAATAGAACAGTATGACATCTTTCCAAATCTCACTGCCTTTTCATCATAACTATAATTCACATTATCAACATCTAAGAAATTCCATCATTCAGTTGATGTTTTCACAATATGAAAACCAACCCCATACTCCTAACTACATGTTGGTTCCAAAGGCATGCTAATATTTTTTGAGTGCACAAATCCATTGAACATAAATTGAGTTTGTCTATTTGGATCAACCTAATTAAACACATGATGATGTTCCATGTCATCATGGTAATAAAATTATTCTAATTACTCAATAATATCAACATGCTGGGTAGAAATAGGAACCCCCACACTCATCCGATCCCCATTAATAGTTTCATTTCTATGTGATCCAGTCCCTAGAACCTATTGAGAGACCTTTTTATTCAAAGTTGGATCTTCATTTTCCAGCACTACAAACCAGTTTGCATTCTGAACCATGGTCAATGTCCTTTCCTTCTCAAAAAAGGGTCCATTTTCATTAGAAACTCCTACAAACAGAAGATAAAGACCACCTTATTGTTCCACTGTCTCAATGGGGGCCTCCTTCTTCACATTTTAATCAACTGTAGATTTTCGTTTAGAGGGAGGGTTTTAAAAACTATTAATAACATCATAGATATCCCCTTCTTTTTTAGGACCAAGAAACATTGAGTGATAAGCCATCAAATACTCATATCCTTCTTCCCTTAGAGTTCTATCATCCCCACCATAAATTCCATTGTCATCCATTGACGTGAAAATTTTCAGATCCCACTTCATTCTGTCAAACACACCTAAGACCCTCGTTTATGATGACCCCACCAGGAAAGGGATTAAACCACCTATCATTCCATGCTCCCCATGGTCTAATACTACCACTACCTGATATTTAGATATCAAATTTGTATCCTTATGCAGATGGTTATCTGTGACTTCCTTCGCATTCAGATTTGTATGTTCTGTTGCAGCATCAAGGTCAACAGAATCATCAAGCACTCTTTTTCACCTTCCTTCTCGAAGGACTACAATAATATACCTACTGTATGTGACCCAGGCTATAGTCGTAGCTACAAAATTAAATCCGTGACCCAAACATTAAATATTTCCTCAACATGAACTCTTGATTGTCGATAATGTTGACCCAATCAGCTGGAGGATTCAATACATCCACCTCAATACTAATGTGAGGAATAATGTGGTGACACACAGCATAAGTTCTACCATCAGAGCACAGATAGTGATTAACTATATTCCAAACGATATGAGAACTAGAAGGATTTTGGAATGGAATTATATGTCCACGGAGACTTACCTAGATATCCATGTTGGGATTATCACATCGCATGTGGAATTCAAAATTACACTAATGGAGAATGAAAGAAGAGTCGTCACATCTTCATGGGGATTTGGAGTATGTGCTAATGAGGTCCTCCATCAACACAAACTGAATTGTAATGTGATTTTGATCAATAAGAACTACAATCACATGATCATGGAGTTCCCAGGCTTTGACGAAAAATCTATCCAATGCATCAATTGAATGACTCTGATAAAGAATATGATCCAGGAGACTCAACATGAACAATTCCAAAGCATTCTGGAACTCCAAAGTCATAAGAGTAATAATTGGTGAACTACGATAAAAATATATAACATTTGACAAATTGGACTCTCTAAAATGTGGGGAAGAAACTCGGGATTGGAAAATGAGAGATGTTGGAATGATGACTCATGGGAAATGAGGGAGAAGGAACACCCCCCTCTGATTGGGAGGGGGAGCCGATGATTCCATCATCAAAGTAAGGTCATCACGGTGAGGCTAGGGCATAGTAGACACCATCCTCACTTTCCCTTGCAATTTATTCCTTTTCCTTAATAAATTTTGGGATATATGGTTTATTCGATTGTTCGTAATGATTTGTTATCTTTAATTTTGGAATGAATTATTTTTCAATTAACAAAACATCATCAACGATTCAAATCAATCTCAATATTTTCTTGGATCACAGTTTAAATTATTTTTCATGATTTATGAATAATTAAATATTATCCACTGGTGTTGCCTAAATAATTTTCCCATAAATCTGAAAACCATATGATGACATTCCATTCACCTAACCTTGGAAAACAAAACTATGGGTAGGTTCTCTTTCCATGGACAAACCACCACATGTGTGGTATTCATATATCATTTTTTTTCCTTCACATACATGTGGTAAATTATTCCTCTTTCATAAACAAAAACACATAATTTTGGGATCCATGTTTATAATAAGGGACATTATGAGGACCACATCATTCACATTTGGGGTTTTAAAGACCATATCACCCTTTTTTAATAGTGTAACATCAATTCACTATCACACACCATCCATAGCCTTACCAATAAAAATACTGGATTAATCTATTTTACATAGGTGAATAGGAACTCCCCCCCCCCAAGAGAAAATTACGATATAGTACCATTATTGTTCCCTATTTTGGTTATTGTCTTCTCAACACAATAGAAGCTACATGTACTATTAACATGGCTTTACTATCTTTATACATACAAATCAACATAATGGTTCATGTTCCCACTTTGGTCTAACATCACATATAAACACAATACACCAAAAGAGTGGACTTTTGTGGATTCTATTTTATCTATAACACTATAAAATGGTCACCAATAACATTCTCATATTGGTAATTAATACATAAAAACATAATGTTCTTTTTGAATATCCTTTTTGGATTGATGAGTGGAAATCATTTCTAACACGTTTTGGTATCATCCAATCTCCAAATCATCAATTAATCAGTCTCACCATCTTGGGATCGATTAATATCCCATGAATGAAATTATAAAATTTCTCACCTTTAATCATGTGTTTTCAATATTGTTATTTCTAAAAAAATCCATCATGATTAAAGTAGATGAAAACAATATTATTAGTATCAAAATCTATACTGTTAATAAATCAAACAAAATAATTTGGGATATTTAATAGAGATCCCCTTTGATGAAGAACATGTGATCCCAATATGCGGTAAATATATGGTGAATAAGAAGAGAGAGGAAGTGAATGGGTTTTTATCTCTAAAATATAGAATGTTTGAATTTATGACATTAAAAAAATATTGAAGTGTTATTATTTAATGTATCCTTTTATGATTGAACCAAAAAAATCATCAACCGTTTTATTATTTATATCATATAATATATGTAAGATGATTTTTAAAGGGTACTCAACAATGATTTACAAATTGAATGTTTTCCATTTGATGATAGAATAAGATCTAAATAAATGAGGTTACAAAATCCCATTCTGGATTATTAATTCTAAAACACAGTGATTCATTCCTCTCTAATTACAATGCATATGTTAAAAAATTTATAATAATAGAAGCACATAGATTGTGTAAAAATTTTGATATTTTACTTTGAGAGTGATATATATAAATATATATATGTCGATACATTCCCTTTAATAGGAAAAAGTAAATTATTGTTTTTATGTTGAATCATTAATTTTATAAATGTATTTTTGGAATTATAAATTTTGTTATATAATTTGATATATCTGTTATTGTCTTCTTTCACATTCTATATAATATTATATTCTAAATTTTCTACAAATCCATATAGGTGATTTCATCTTGGATAAAATTATTGATAATATGTTATTATTATTATTATTCTAGTTACAATAACGGTCATAATAATAATAATATAACTTATACACGTATGTCAAGGTCCCAATTTCATAGTGATCCCATGCGTCTCCCTTTTAATTCTTATATTTACCACTTCATTAACTCAACATGTTCAATCAATTATGTTTGTGTGTGTGTGTTTGTGTTTGTCTAGATATATCTCTATATAAGAATATCATGTATATATTATGATTAATATAATGTTTTTTAAATTCATTTACTATATCATTTCAAATAAAATTTAGTAATACAAGTAATAATTTTTTATCAGTTTTATTAAAAATTATAATGAAAAAAATTCACTTGTGGTTGGAAATTAATAAATATTTGTAAAATATTTTTCATAAATTGTTGAAATTTTATTCTTTTATTTGAAATTTATCTAATTAACTATTTTAGAGATAATTGTTTCCAAAAGTATTTTTTCAATTAGTTTATCCCATTTTAGCTATTTTTTTGAATAGATTAATTGATGATATATTGTTTCATTTATTCTAATGAAAATGATAGAGAAAATAATTTTTTTTACTCATTGGTAAAATTATAAGGATGCAAACTGTTGGATATAATATAAATATTTTAAATTTAATAATTTCTTTCTGACATTCTAGAAAACCAATTTCATAGTTTTTTTAGTTTTTTGACTTATCTATGAAATGATATATCATTTTAAAAATGATTCCCACAAAATTATATTATATCAAAATTATAGAAAGAGAGAAATAAAAAATAAATATATATTTTCCTTCTTACCATAATTCATATAATTATATATAATATACCTTTCAAAAAGTAACAGTAAAACAATAAAAATTAATCCATTCCAATATAGTTCTACCTCACAATCCCATAATTAGACATGAATGTTTTAAATTACCCACCTACCTATAAGAATGACAACAATACATATATTGCATTGTTTAAATTAAATTTTTATTACATTCTTCAGAATTTTAACAAATTTATATTTGTATTTAATCAATATTGGATACAAAAAAACAAATTCTAATGGAAATGGATATAAAGACATCTAAATAAAAAAAGGGGGAAGTAAAAATTTGGTAGTGATTCTTGTTCCTCAATAAATTTTCATTCTCAAAATATTTATCATCATTAATTTGTATCATCTATTTATGATAATTTAAAAAAAAATACTTTTTTAATATCAAATCAAGAATATATACATATACATGACACCATGTGAAAATAATATATTATAATATATTATGTTATTATAAAATTAATTTAAACCTCAAACCACTTATATTATAAAAAATTATATAATATAAAATCCTCAAAATTTATTCACAAAGGAAAATCATTCATCCTAACAAAAGGAAAATAGGTGATAACAAATGTTCAGGATTAAATAAAATAATTTTTTATATAAAACCGCAATATTTTTTAAAAAAATAAATTTTTGCGTATAATATTAGTTCTATAAAAGTGGAATGATAAATAGGGCTTTATAAAATAAAATAATTTCAAAATATATATTTATTCTTTGTCATATAAAAATATTATATTAAAAATAAGTGTATACTGTTTAATTATTCGTATACACATATAGTACTCAACCCCTATACTATGAAAAATAGTATGACTATAATAAAATATAAATTAATAAAATAAAATCTTATATAAAAATTATACAATAAATAAATTATATAAAATAGTAATGATAATGTAATATTTATTAAAAACTGACATCTTGTGAGGATAATTTTGATTTGTATCCATTAATTAGATATATAAATACATTATTCATTTATTTTGTTTCATAAAATGAGTATATAGGGATCTCTGGAAATGTAATAAATAATCAATTGAAAACACCAAATAATATATATGAAAAATTAATATACAATAAATATAATCGATATATATAGTTTTACCATTACATTAGTGGTGTTAAAAAGGAATGTAAACTGTAAATTTTCATTCAAATAAATATTTAATTAGAGATGATTTTTTATTAATTTTCTTATGTTCCATCACTTATGCTTTTATATAAGTATTAAGGCGAGAAAACCATGTAAAATTTATCTAAATGTAATAGGGTTACAAAATTGGGACATAAATTTCCTCTAAAACTTGTCTAAATTCAAATTATATTATAATAGATATATTATTATTCATGAAAATCTTAAAAAGATAAATGTAATATATTCTTAATAGATAATAATAACAATTCATGTGTTATAATTATAGTTACACTGTGAATTCTATTAACATCATAAGTCACCATGTTTTAAAATAATTTGTTATACAATGACCCATGTTTCTGTACCGTTCAGTATTATACATCTAAAATATAGTATAACGATAAGTGTTTTACATTTAATAGGTAATTAAATATATTTTAATATATCTTCAATAGACACTCAAATGATCTTATATATATTTTTAACCTATTTATCACCTTATACCATTTAATATATTACATAATGCCTTTTTTTTATCCTCAAAAATGACATTGAATAAAATTTAAATTGAAAATGATATATATCTTGATCACCAAGTATATTAATATGATATATTTACAATTATATTAAATTCAAAATATTTTTTTCTTATATATTAATATCTACATCACAAATAGGAAAAAAATGAATTGATCTTGGATCATGAGATATATGCATATCTTAAATGATTTAATATGAAAGAATTTATTAAAGTATACCTATTCCTATTAAATATTTTATGGTTTCACTGAATCCTTAATGAGGAATTTTAAATTTATAAAATTCTCCCTTGTTTTATTATCGGTTTTGGTTGAAAAATTATATCCATTTATTTGTGTTGGAAACTGATTATGGGGAGATGAATTCATTGTTATTTTTAGGATAGTTTTGGGGCTTCATAGAATTTTTTATAGTTTGGAATATAGAAGAAGTACTTCCATAGGTAGGTTATTACTAAAGGTGACACTAGGTAACTTCTAATATTCCATGACTATGTTTATAGACTTCATAGAAGCAAAATTATGATAGTAGTTACACAAGGTACACAATGCTCCCTCAGAAGTAACTCATCATGATTTATTTTTTAAAAAAGTTAGATTTTAGGTATTTCATCCCATCCCATACAACATCCTATTTTTTACTCAAAGACACAAATAATTATACATAAGGTATATCATCTGAATATACTTCTTTTTCCCTTTCTAGCAACTCATTATGTCTAGAACCAAGGTGAATCTATGGGAAATTCTATGTCTAAATATAGATTATTTCATTCCCACCATCTTATTTTATATATCATTAAATTATTTTTTAATTTCAATGTGATGGTTATAAATTATAAAGAGAATATTAAAAAGAATATTTTAATTTTTTTTACCTACAAGAACTTCTATTAATGTTACAAAAATTACGTAAATGATGGTTAATTTCTCATTATTTTTCGTAGATTTGGTAGAAAGATATTGATAAGAAAATTATATCATGAATTTATTTTATATTATAATGGATTTTAGCTATATCTCCATGGTGTTATATTAGGATTATAGTTATGATGATTTTATGTATAATATATTGGTTCATTTAATTTTTTTATTTTAAAATCTTTCATCATTTGGTAAAGGAAATTCTCTATTTGTGTTTCAATGGTGACTGATTTTTTTGTGATCATTAATTGTTTTATCTTATATATGGTATATAATATTAAATCCTTATATTTTTTTTGTTGTGTGATATAAACCTTCTTAGTTATTATTGGGTTTTTACTACAATATGTTTTTCTTTTGTTTATGTTAAATTAATTATAATGTATATTATTTATTTTGAAAATAAAACATTATCCTAATGTAATGGTAGTTATATAAAAAATAAAATGATTTCAGTTGCTTTCACTCTACTATAAAGTGATAGTCTGTTTATCTTATCTTACTTGAGTACTTTCATTAATAACATGGGCTTGATTTATTCATTTTAATCCTCTATATTGGGTGAATATTTTTTCTATGAAATGTTAGTTGTGAAAACTACTTTGATTTATGTCGCATTGATTTTTAACTATATTATTATGTAATAATTTAAATATTAAATTGATAAAATGTGAGAACCTTTGATATATCACTTATATTTCCCTCATAATGGAAATCATGGATGATCCTGGTTTATCCCATGAACAAAACCATAATGGTTTGTATTATTATAAATAGGGTCAAATTTAATAATAGGCAACTAAATTTTATAATGGAAATAAAAAGAATTCCCCAAAACCTAAATGAAAAATATTTAAATGATCTACAAATATCTTTTAGACAAGACAATGATTTAGTAAAAATGTAGTGGAAGGGTTTATTGGGTGGGGAGATATTTTTTAGTATGAAATTACAAAGGGTATAAATACATACATTTCCATAAAATATAAATTGTATAATAATTATTATATTTTCTTAATGTGTGTCAATTAATACATACAATATGTGTTTAGTAAGTGGTTTTTTGGGAAATAATTTTTTTTATATTCTATACGTATGACCTTGCCTTATTATCTTTACATATTTTTGTTTAATATTACTCAATATGTAAATAATTATTAATTTTAAACAATTATTTCATAAAATAAACAATCTCTAAAATGTGTATATTTTAATATTTTATTTTTAAATGATGACCTTTAACCTATGTAGTATTAACATAGAAAATTCCACAAACATGAAAACATGATTTATTGACAAGTCTGTATGATTCATTGTTATAGACTACTCTTAGAATGAAATGGATAGATCCATTATCAAATGATTATCTATGGAAATTAAAATCTCATATGCATATATGAGTTGGATTTCGTCTTATAGAAAATAATGTCTCTATTGATGGGAATTTACAACAAGAACCTTCTATTGGTGATTTCTCCACAAATAGGATCTCTAGAAAATAATTCTTTCTCAATAACTCCATTATAAGTTGAAATTCATATTGATAAAAAAAATCACTATATATCACAAAAAATATAACTTTATAATGTTCGTGATCTAACAAACATCCCAAAACATATTTATATAGTATTTTCATATATTAGTAAACATGGATGAATACGTTGATAAAATCATTATAATGTGAAAAATCTCATCAAGCACTTCGATGCATAATTCTCACAACATATCTAGATAAATATACTATAAAAAATAAATATCAAACACTATAAAAGAATGAGTAATCTCATTTTATTTCTAAGTCACATTTCTCCACCATTCTATTTTTGGTATGTGAGGAAGACCCAACACTGGGACCACCATCAAATATGGAGGGGTCCATATAGGAATGAATACTCATCTAACCACCTAAATATATTCATCAATTCTTGAGGGGAATGGAGTTACCTATAATATAATGGGTCTCTAACCTTGAAACTCATGCAGTTCGCTTTGTCTGCACAAATAATCATCTGGTATAACCGTGCAATTTGAAACACAATGGGCAGTCGAAATGATAGAAAACTACTTAGAGGAACAACCTCCTACACATATCCCTATCCTAAAGACCCATGACTTGGTGGATCATCCTCATGATCACAATAATGAATCTTTATTGGATTTCATCATGGGGGAATCAAGAAAAAATTTCATAATGTACAACGATTATTGAATATATCATTGGATCTCACTCATGATGTTCTTGGAGGCCATAACGAATTCGTATATAAAGAATGATCATTTTTTTTGTGAGACATATGCCTACAAGTATCGAGTCACCATGTAGGTTATCACAGTCCAGGTGAATTTATACATCAGCTTCCCCGGTAACATTGGAATTTCAGGGTTATTATGTGAACATGAAACACATTAATAATATTTTAGAAGATCACATATCATACCACACCACTAAATGTATCAATGCTCTGATCATAATATGACATTATCTGAAACAACTCTTTCAAAACCCAAAACAACTAGGTTTCCTAGAAAGTGTTATGAAATGTGTGATACCCAAACCTTCACCTGATAGGGAAATGGTTGTAATCCAATGGTTTGTTTTCATATAACTCAATTGGGAAGCATTATCGTAAGATACATCATGAACCACACACATCTCCAATTTCTAAAAAATTAAGTAAGTAAAAATAAAATTGATACTAATATGGATGAATACATATATATAATACATAATAGCAAAACATAATTATTATAATATATAAAGACTAATATACAAGATAAACAAGTAATTATAGTGGTAACGACCTCCTACCTGGGGGGTTATTGTTTCAAATTAAGGAAACACCAAAAAATCATTTTATCATTAGATTAAATATTATAATTCAAATCCTCTTCCACCAAGGATTAAATTATAAATATTTTCATCAATATAAGATATGAAATGTTTGTGTAGAATCCATGAAGGGTTTATTATAATAAAAACTATTATTACGGACCATAAAATAAAAATCCATAAATCTCTATCAGAGTGTTAAGTTCATCATACCAATGCCATTTTAGTCAACAAAATTTAGAAAAAACAATGTCCCATAAACTCTTTTGATGGAAATTATCTCTCAATGTTAAGTTACAACCATACTATTATCCTTGGAATATGCTCAACTCAACAAGGTAATTCTCATTTAAGAGAACTCACACTATGTGTTTGATAAAAATGATCATGCTTGTCAAAGATGTTATGAATATTAAGAATCAACACGATTAAGTTCAAATTATAACTATTATGATATATATAAATAGATATGATATCTCAGCCATAGACTATAGTGGATTCTAGTCCGCAACTGGATAAAACACTAGGAAAGGCTTTGAATTCTTTATTATGTTCGGTAATATGATTCTTAACCCTTCATAAAAATCATAAAATTATAATGGATCATAAATTTGGATATAAACAAGCATTAGTAATAAATTTATATCAATAATCACATATACGAGATTATAAAAAAATTATTAAAAAATGATTCCTCACTGTATCCTCAATGGGATACTCCAATAGAAAAATATCATATAACTACTAATCTATAAGGAATAGAATTAAGTGATAAATGTTCCCTGAAATAATCACACAATGTGTATATGGAATACATAGTCTATAAAACGTATAAATGTTATGTATTTTCATCCCATTGTTTTCACTTTTATTCTAGTATTGTCATGTGTATTACTAAAAGTTCCCATGTACTATGGTTGTTCCTTTATATCTAGTAGTTTCTAGTTACTTTAGCAATATTCATGCACATATACACATATATGTTCAATTACCCATGAGGTAAAAGCCACACAACAAACACAAAGTAACATAAATTTAGTTGGTTATACACATGCTGTGTTATTTATCTTTATTAAAACCCATTTTGTTGCAACCTAGGGATTACATGACGTGTGATATTTAGACAACATGACATGTATCTTAGGATATTACTAAAATACATATGTTTTTAATTTGAATCATAAAAACAATAATATCTACCAATACCTCCACAAATAAATCCCACGAATCATTTTCTTGTTTCAAAATAATATTAATCATCACAAGTTTCTGGATTGAAACTACTCATTTTTCTCGAAGAATGTCTTTCACCACACCACATAAATGTAATTCCAAAGAAGAATGGATATAAAAATACTATTTTGATAAAAATAATCCTTATTCATAATAAGTTTTAATTTTTAAATCCAAAATGAACCATAACATGTGTGAATGAATCGTTATTCTATTGATTGATTGTGCATTGAAAATATATATGGTATTTTGTATATCACATGGAAACAAAAACTACAATGATGAAATTTTGAAGAACATTGGGAGAAGTGAAAAAATAATTATTAGGAATGAAAATACTCCATTATTAATGATATCCCCACTCCATTTCCATGAGAATAAAAATTTATTAATATATAATATATAATTGTCAAAGGAAATAAATTCTCATTTCATTGTACATAATTCTATACCCATAGTAAACAAATCTATGTAACATCTTCATAATTTTTTAAATATATTCGATAAAAACAATTTATATAAATTTATATATTTAATTAAATAATATTAATAATTTATATGTCAACATATTCAACACATTTTTTATCAATCATTGCTCATAACATATATTTTATTCATTAACTAATGTTAAAATAATGGTCATGTCTTACTAGGAAATAATTGTCTAATGGTAATATTATTTAACATGACAGTTATCACCTTGTAGTTTTTATGGAAGTAATGAATATTATTAAATAAATTATAAATATATTATTCTATCATGATTATATAATGATTCCTCTTGTTAACAATTAATTCAAAATTAATATAAAAACTAATTTAATATGATGGAAAATATTAAATAAAAAACTATTTGTATAACCCCAAAGATGTTTTATCATAAAAAATAAATGTAAATAATATTATTTTAGTATATTTATGAAGTATATATATATAATATATTCAATTTAATATTTAGTTTTTATCCCATCTTTATTCTATACATGATATAAAAATGAATCCAATATTACTAATAAAAGTTGTATTTTTAAATGGTATTTTTGAAGCCTTTTGATGGTGAACAATATTAAATATAAATTTTAAAAAAATTATATAAATTTTATTTATAGAAATATATTCCATTTATTAATATAAAATTTCAATATGGTCTTATATTAAAATTATGGTATTATTTTGAGAGGAGTTATTTTTTAATAAATAGGGAAAAATACGGAAATTTATATGTAAATTGACATTTCATCTAAATAAATTTTATTGATAAATTTTATTTTAAAATATATAAAATGTAAAATTAGATCAATATTAAATATATTATTCAAAACTAGTTTATTGGAATAATATTCATGTTTAGTTTAGATATAATAACACAAAAAACTTGTAAACATATTATCTATAAAAACTGTATATCCACTCATGTCCCATTAATAATTTAAAATTAAATTTTCTCCACATTAATTATTTGAATTAAATATTTATAATAATAATAATAATTTATAATGTATAATAGTTTCTACCATGTTTATGAGAAAAATATTATTTATTTAAATTTATATTATTTATAATGAATACCATTCAAATGAGTTTACATACTATTTAAACTTCAATCTTAAAGGGAAAATTGAATAAATAAATTTTTCAAAACATTTTTTATGGATTTATATCAAACTAAAAAAAATTATAATTTTTTTGTATTATTGTGGAATATTTATAATAAAAAATGAGCATTTAATTCCCACATTCTAAAATTTAAATATTTCTCACACACCACCTTATAAAATACTACCTGCCAGATCTCTTCACACCTACAAAGTAATTTTTTCAGAAAATACATGAATGAATAACTTAATACCTTCCCCCATTTCATTGTAGATTCCTTAAATTTGGATTATTACTATCCAAATAACTCCATCAGTGAAAACCAAACATAGATAACAGAAAAAGTGTTAATGTTCTATAACAATCATTGCTATTTTATATCTCTCCCCTCACAAAAAAATTATTATTATACCATTATTATATATTATTAATAGAATAATAAAAATATTTATATATTTTATAATAATTGTATAACCTAAACCCATATAAACCATAATGAAATGGCTATTAAAGTCATTAATTGTGCGTACCACGAAAAACTACATCGTGAACTGATGTTGTTCATTTTACCATTACTACTACTCACAATTTGTAATAATGACATAGATATAAATAATATATGATATACATTATTTTTATGAAGTAGTAATGATTTATTGAATTAGTATATGACCCATAACTTTTCTAGTTCTATTTCGTCAGAATACGATAACATCATATGTGTTCACGACATACTACAACCTCACCAAGCGATTTGATTTGTTGACTCATTACATGAAATGTATTAAGGATGGGTATAAAAAATATATATTTTATTTATAAATAAATATTCTAATTTATGGAATATATATATATATATATATCAATTAATTTTCAATCTTTCAAAATGATATAAAAATGGAAAAAATGTTCATTCATGCATATTTCCTACCATCTATATGAAATGTGTATTTAATTTCATGAAACTATATTCTATGGATTAAAAAATACATACACTGAATATATATAATATTTTTATATTTCTCTACATTACGAAGTTAATGAAACAACTATTTATGTGAGAGGAATACCTATATCACCACAAAACATATATGATAAAGTTGTTATTAGGAAAAATGTAATATTCATATGAAGATGTTAAGAAGTGTATAATTAATTTTCATCTGAAAATAAAATAAGATATTAAGAACATACATATTATTTTTTATTAATTTAGTAAAATCTTCCATACACTATAAAGGATTTTAATCAATGATTGTGTAAAAAGAAGTTTGGGGTAAGGATTTTTCTCAGCTCACATTTATTTATATGAGATAAAAGTCCTTTTCAAAACTTCTTTTTGTTTTGTGGGGTGTGGAATACTAATGAATTTATAAGATATTATTATAATAAAATTAATATTGATATAGATATACATTTTATGATCTATATATTATGTTGTTTAGTGTTTCCTATTTTCCAAAGTATTAAGTGATTGTATCATAGTTTTTACTCTTTGTAATGGAACGAACCTCTCCGGCCCATTCCTTTGTCAAAAAAATGTCATGAAGTGTTCTGGAGGGTAAAATGGATTTTTCCCACACTTTTCAGAATTTTGTACTAAATGCCGTGTAGTCCCTCCCCGCTTACGCTTTACCCTCAAACCATGTGTTGACCAGTCAACGGCTGTGTGCCATGATGAATCTGTGTACTTTCCATGTGATATATATGAGTACACACCATGTATCTCATACTACATGTCATGTAGTCCCTCCTTGCGTATGTGTTACCCTCAAACCGTGTGTTGACCAGTCAATGATCGTGTTCCGTGTTGAAGGTCGTGTTGGAAGCCACGTGGCGACCGTGTGAAATGGAAGAGTACACGCAGTGCACTAGAAAGTAAATGCCTTGTACTTTAGTTTTTCTCACCTATAAAAGGAGGGGGCCTCTCCTCATTTTCAAATCACTCCTCTCCTCCCATTTCCCTCGAGCAGAGCTCTCCCGAGAGAGACTCCAAAACTCCCTTCTTCCATAACTTCATCGTCCGAGCTCTGATTTGCGATCCGTCAGCGGCCACGTTATCGTAACAACTAGGCGGAACTTCTGAACTTGGATCCTTTGTATTCCCATCAGTATTTCCTTCCTAGCTTCCACCTGAGGTGTTTTTCTGGTATTTGACAGAAGCAACGGATGCTGTCGAACATCATCTTAAGTTGACCTGGGGGAGCATTGTGATCAGAACCTATGGAGGTAAGGATCTTACCTTCGTCTCTCTAAAGAGTGCATCATGTGGTGTGGGTCCCCTGTTGTTTATGTGAAACACTTTTGAACCGGATTAATAAGATAATAACTGGCATAAAGAATGGGGATGGAGAAGTTATTATGTTTATCTTTATTTATCCTATTGTTATGTTGTGACTTGATTAGGCTTATGCCTACTAAAAATCATGGTCGTTTGGGGCCTTTGCTTGTGTAATTAAATGATTCCCCATATTTCTAGACCGTTTATGGATGGAAACATTGTGGAATGTGGGAATTGGTTAATCACGTAATGTTGGCTGATTAAATGAATAACTGGAACCTATGTGTGATCACCCCGGTAGAACAAAACCGAAATAATAAACATGTGGGTGCTGGTTAGGGTTTATTTATGTGAAGGGGGTGTTTTGTGGGTTGTTGTGGATCGGGTGAGCAGTGGGGATGCGGTTGGCTTGGTTGTGGGTTGGTGTGAATGTTATGTTGGTGATGGGCAGTGGGGCTGCAATAAATGGTATCAAGGGATGATGATGTATGGGTTTCAGTGTGTTTGTGGTTATGGTGGTTGGTATCGGGGCTGCCGTGATGGGTTTTAATGTGAACGAACTATGGGTTGTGAATAATTAATAAAATTCGAAGAGTTAATGAATGGTGGGGAATGTTAATGGAATGAGAATAATAATCAATGGGGATGGTTGGTTAATAAGAAGGGGATTTTTTGTGTTGTTGTGTTTTGCTAACTTGATTTGTGGATGGCAGGGATATATTTTACGAACGATTGATATGGTTAGTTGTGGATAATTTCCCAATAGTTATGGAACTATTAAACTAATTTTGTTGAAACATGAAAACCTAAATGGGTTTGGGGTTGTTTGTTATATGCATGCTTCGACATAGCTGTGTCGAGGCACATGCTCATTTTCATTATTTAGAAGCCATGGGTTGGACTGTGTGTTTGGTATAGATATATATATATATATATATGTGTGTATCTTTGTGTTTTTTCTCACCCCACCCATGTTGAGCAATTAGTTCTGAACACTGTCATTTCATAGGAGAGGGTGTTTTCCACATAGTTACTAGCTCCTTCCTGCTCCTTCTTCCATAGGCTGTGGTGGCTTGAGGTGACCTTACACTTATGACTCTTTAGGTAGGTTTCGATTGTGGTTGGATTAGCTCAAGACTCATCAGAGAGGTTTACTTTTTCCCAAAAATCATCGGGATGAGGCCCAGGTGTGTGCGTGGGAGATATGTGGTTGTGAGGCCCCGGTGTGTGCGGGTGGGATATGTGGTTGTGAGGCCCAGGTGTGTGCCGGCAGGATATGTGGTTGTGAGACCTAGGTGTGTGAGGGCAGGATATGTGGTTGTGAGGCACAGGTGTGTATGGGTGGGAAGAGTGTGGTAGTGTTAGGACATTCGTCGTTAGGAAGAGCAGCTAATTAGTGGTGTAATATGGTGTTGGGTACCCAATAATCTTGTTCTTATATACTAAAACCTGATGTTTTGTGTTTTGGTGAGCATGGAAGGTGAGGTTGGGTGGGTATAATTCCTTGATAGGTTTTGGTTTCTTCTACTGTTCTCACGGGACATTAGAATGTCTCCCCACTTGTGCACAAAAGCTTTTGGTTTCCTTACAGATTATACTTGTAGGCTCATAATACGTTTACTTTTCAAGTATCCAGGAGGACTACTGGGAACATACGGGGCCCTACTAATTGGGAATGTTGTAGTTGTTGTAGTTTGATGTACTTGTGTTTCTTTTGGTTTTGTACTTTTGAGCTTTCTTGTACTTGTACTTTGTTTCAGAACGGTTTAAACATGCATGTTGGTTTGTATTGAGTTTACATACTTGTTCCTTTTTATTTTGTTGTTTGACTCATCCTATTTCCCAATCTTAAATAATAATAAAACGTTTAATGCCTCCCATATTTGTAAAAACTCATACCCTTGGTGCTAGTCACCACTCCGGGGCCTAATGAAGGTAGGACTCGGGGGTCATTATCTCCCATTCACCATTTCCAGCTCAAGAGGGGCATCTTTGGTGGGAGGGGTCGTGACAGAATGGTATCAGAGGCTGATGGTTGAGATATAGGAAGGAGTATGTAGTTATGCACATGAGGATTGCGTGGAATGGTAGGGAAATAGTGTTGGCTGATCTTGGTACGTGACATAGGCTAGGGGAGACTGACTAGGACACGGTATTTTAGGGCCCCCCATGATCCGATTCAAGGACGTTGAGCCTACCGAACGACCAACTGAGCCTACATTAATTGTAGTGTAAAGACTCTAGGGAAGGTACATGCATCATCATGATTTTGTTTTACTTGATTTGGGTGTTCTGGGAACGAAATTGAATATAATGATAAAATGAAACCATGAGAAATTTCCTTAATACTTGGGATTAAGTAGTATTTGTTTACCGTACAGCTATGGAACCTGGACATCATTCCTAGGTGGCTCAGACAATCGAGACCTAGAAGATTCAGGTGGTCGATCAGTTGAGGATTGACTGAGAGGAGGAAGATAGACAGGGGAAGAAGACTCTCTGTTCTTTCCAGTGACAAACCCTCAAGATGTACGAGGGTAGTACTTCAGATATGGAGACATAGGGGTGGATTGAGGAGCTAGGTATCACCGTTACTTTGATTCATGCTCTGAGGGATTACTGGGTTCCCCTAGCAGTCAGTCAACTGAGGGGAGTGCCACGTCCGTGGTGGACTCTCTACCTCGGAAGGAGGACAGAGAAAGAGGTTCTATGGGCTGACATTGAGAAGGAATTCCCCGAGGAATTCCTTTCTTCCATGATCAAGGAAGATAAGCGGCTAGAGTTACTCTCCCTTCAGTAGGGGATTATGTTAGTATGAGAGTTGGGGATCAAATTCAAGGATCTCCTATGCTTTTCAACAGATCTCTTTTTGGATGAGAAGTCTCGGGTGAGACGTTTAGAGGAGGCGCTTCGTCCTTTGCTCCAGTATCATGTCAACCCCTTTCACTATTCCGACGTACTTAGCAGTATAGAAGAAGGCAGAGGATGTAGAAAGGATGCACTCACATGGAGGTGCACCATGAGAGGGGATCCAGCTGGGTTCGTCGAAGGGGAAGGCAGTCAGCAGCAGGTCTCCTGCGATAGGACCTTCCAGATTCAGGTCAGTAGGGAGTAGGCCGCCGTTGTTCCAGTTCAGATCTTCGGGTCCTCACCCCTTTTTGACGATACCAGGACCTATGTGTTTCTCTTGTGGAGGTTTTGGGCACATTCAGAGTTGGTTCCCAACCCAATATCAGTATGGTGGAGGTGGGTAGGTTCAGAGCCCACCTAAGCACCACTAGTTGTCGGCGAGGCCCTTCCAGTAGAAGCAATACCCTACTTCTCCGAGGTCAGACTTTTATGGAGGAGGCCGAACTTAGGGTTCTCCATAGGGACCTCGACCAGGACGTGGTCGGGGAGGAGGTCATCATCAGAGAGGAAGAGGAGCAGGGCATGGACAGTTGAACGCAACAGAGTTGACAGCTCCGGCAGGACTAGAGGTGGTGCGAGGTACGATTTGATTGATCAACACTCTCATTTCTGATTTCTTCGATTCAGGAGATTCACACTCCTTTGATTCAACTGGTCTAGCCTATTTTTTGGTTCTAGACATAGAGAGACTTTCCGTACCCCAGGTGTGGAGTACACCAGTTGGAAGCCAGACCATCGTATCTTGTGTTTGTTGGGGATGTGCATGGATGTTGGGACCACATTTATCTAGTGGGGACCATCTTTTTCAACAGATTCATCCATACCATGTCATCCTAGGAATTGACTGGTTGTTTTCTGTTACTATCTTTATCGACTGCATCTGAAGAAGAGTCGTTTTCTCCGACATGGATGGGCAGCATGCATATTTTGTTGGCGAGAGGAGCTGTCAGGTGGGAATCTGGCATGTGAAGCCTCTCCTTTCCTTTTTAGGCAGGTTATCTGTGGTTTCCACTGATACATAGATGATGGATGTCCCAGAGGTTGTTGGAGAGTTCCTCGATGTTTTTCCCGAGGAGGTTGTGACTCTACCCCTGTGAAGTGACGTTGAGTTCGGGATAGACTTACAACCTGGTGCATGTACGATTTCGATGGTCCCTTATCGGATGGAACCATCAGAGTTGTGGGAGTTGCGGATTCAGATTGACGATCTGATGGAGAAGGGTTTTGTTCGACCCATCATGTCAACATGGGGTGCTCCAGTTTTGTTCGTAAAGAAGGAAGATAGTGGTCTCGGGTTAAGCGTATACTACCGAATGTTGAATCTGGGGACAGTCAAGAACCGTTACCCCCTTCCAAGGATAGATGATCTTTTCAACCAGCTGAGGTGATCATGTTGGTTTTTTAATATTGATATACGATCTGGATATCATCAGCTGAGTGTAAAGGACAATGACATCTCGAAGACGGCTTTCAGTTGTAGGTATGGGAACTTCGAGTTTTTAGTGATTCCATTTTGGAGTTACGAATGCACCAGTTGTGTTCATGGAATTTATGAACCTTGTCTTCCGAGTGTTTCTGGACTGGTTCATCATTGTGTTTATCGATGACATCCTGATCTACTCATGATCGAAAGAGGAGCACATTGAGCATCTCAGGGCCATCTTGGAGGTCCTTCGATACCACCATCTTTATGGGAAATTTTCAAAGTGTATGTTCTTTACAGAAGAAGTACAATTCCTTGGGCACGTAGTGTCTAATCATGGAGAGTCAGTGGACCCGTAGAAGGTGGAGGAAGTTGTTTCTTGGGTGGAACCCAAGAGCGTGGAATATGTTCATAGTTTCCTGGGGTTGGCTAGTTATTATCAGAGGTTTGTTTCAGACTTCTCTCGAGTTGCTGCCCCATGACAACTTAAAATAGAAAGAACCGGTTCTTCCTATGGAGTGAGCAGTGCGAGAAAGCATTCGACTACCTGAATGAGAAGTTGGTCAGTGCTCCAGTACTCAGGTTTCCAGAGGAAGGGCTATTGTATAAGGTGTTTTGTGATGCTTCTGGCCATGGTTTTGGGTGCGTACTGATGTAGAATAAGGTTATGATCTATTATGGGTCTAGGCAGTTTCACCCTCATGATCGTAACAATGCAACCCATGACCTAGATCTTGCAGCAGTAGTGTTCGCACTGAAATTTTGACGACATTACCTCTTTAGGGAGCGCTTTGTGGTCTTCTCAGATCACAATAGCTTATGTTATATCTTCTCCCAGTGTGACCTGAACTTACGGCAGTAGAGATGGGTCGAGTTTCTCCAAGACTATGACATCGATATCTCTTACCTTGTAGGTAAAGGGCAATGTTGTCGCTGATTCCATGAGAAGGAAGTCATATAAGGAATTTGTTAGGGAATCCACTGATTCTTGGAGAGCGATGGCAGTGTTGGATGCCTTGCACTTGGATGCAAGGGTAGAGGGTGTTAGAGGCTATTTTTTCAGTCGACGGTCTGGTCCTCCTTGTTGAAACAGGTGGAAGAGTTTCAGTGGGGAGACTCTATGGCAGAAGTAATGCAGGATCATATCGATCAGGGATATACTCTAGAAGGATGTTCAGAAATCAGCCGACATCAGATGGTTTTTCAGGGAAGGAAGTTTGTTCTATAGGTGATTCGTGAGGGAGTTCTCTGTGATTTCCATAGCTCAACTGTGGAAGTACATCCATGGGTTTCCAAAATGCACCGAGTCCGGAGGAAACAATTTTGGTGGCCCAGGGTGAAATGGGAAGTGGTGGAGTTTGTGACCAAGTACCTAGTGTGTCAGCAAGTGAAGGATGAACACCATGTTCCCAGTGGTTTGTTTCATCCATTAGATGTCCTAGAGTGGAAATGGGATGACATCTAAATGGACTTCATCACAGGACTACCAAGAGCTTAGGGTGGTTATGATGTTATATGGGTAGTGGTGGATCGAATGAAGAAATCAGCTCTCTTATTAGTAATTAAGGAGTTAGGCCCAGTGAGTACATTAGAACAGCGGTACATAGAAGAGGTGGTGAATTTTCATAGAGTTCCGAAGAATATCATCACAGATCGGGATAATCGGTTTACCTCACAAGTCATGAGGGTATTATTGCATGCTTTTGGCACCCAGCTACACCTTAGCACTGCTTTCCACCCCCAGATCAATGGGCAGATAAGGTGGACTATCCAGACGTTGGAGAACATGCTGCGAGCATGCGTTCTGGATTTCAGAGGGTCATGGGTGCGACACTTGCCTTTAGTAGAGTAATCCTACAACAATAGCTTCCACTCTACTATTGGCATGGTACCGTTTGAGGAATTGTATGTAATTCCATGTCATTCCCCATTTGGTGGGAAGAGGTTGGTGAGATAGGTTCTCTTGGGCCAGAGGTAGTACAGAGTACCACAGAGAAAGTCTATATTGTGTGTGAGAGGATGAAAGTGGCTCAGGACCGACAGAAGTCTTATGTTAATCGTCATAGGAGGCCCTTGGAGTTCAAGGTGGGAGATCATGTGTTCTTGAAGGTTTCCCCTCGACGGGGGCAGCGGAGGGTTGGGAAAGGCAGTAAGCTCTCCCCTAGGATCATTGGACCTTTCGAGGTGCTAAGGTGAGTCGGCGAGGTGGCATATCATATAGCCCTGCCACCTCAGTTGGAGAAGCTTCATGACGTCTTCCACATCTCCCAACTTTGTCAGTACTTACAGGATGACTCTCACATTATCAACTGGGAGAGTTAGATATGGGATATGAGGATACCTTCTAGGAACGACCAGTCAGAATCGAGGATTGTAAAGAGATGGTGCTCCATGGATGAACCATCGCCTTGGTTCGTGTGTTGTGGAGGCATATCGGCCTCGAGGAGAGCACTTGGGATCGGGAGGCTCAGATACACGCTTAGTCCCCAGAGTTATTTTGACTTGTGTTTTTCTTTGTTCTTCTGAGCTTTGTTTGATGTTATACACTGTACCTTTTATATATGGAATTCTTGGCTTGTCGGTTGTGAGACTTTTGGATTTCTTGTTCTCTAGAAGTGTGTAGCATGTTCGGATGTGTGGGGGAAGGAAAAAACCTGGTCCATAATCGAGGAGCATTCATGAGGATGCGATTGATCCCATGTGGGGGAGTCAGTGCTGCATAAAGTGGATAATATCTCAACATAGGAGAAGGAATTTCCACAAACCACGTGTTCAGGTAGTGTTTTGGTTGTACGGTGTTATGGGTAGTGCAAGTTGAGAAATCCTAATGTATGGATGTGGGAAGACTCAATTCTAAATCAAGATGCATTAATGATGTTGCGATTAAACACGTTTCAGTGAGTCATTGCCACCTAAACCAGATAATATCTCGACATAGGAGAAGGAATTCCTAACACATATGATTTGTGTAGTTTTATGGGTTCCTATTATAACGAGATCACTAAGAGGTAACTTTTTGGGTTCCTCTGGGTTGACTTTTGAATTATCGGGGATGAGAATGTTTTAAGAGGTATCTAATGTAATGTCTTGGACCTCTCCGTCCCATTCCATTGCCCAAAATAAGGTCATGAAGTTTTCTAGAGGCTAAAATGGAATTTTCCCACACTTTTCAAAATTTTGTACTATACGTCGTGTTGTCCCTCCCCGCGTACGCGTTACCCTCAAACCGTTTGTTGACCAGTCAACGACCACGTTCTGTGTTGAAGTCGTGTCTTTACTGTGTGATATAAATGAGTACACACCATGTATACCACACTACATTCCAATTAGTACCTCCCCACATACACGTTACCCTCAAACCCTGTGTTGACCAGTCAACGACCGTGTTCCGCAATGAAGGTCTTGTTGGAAGCCGTGTGGCGACCGTGTGAAATGGCCGAGTACACGACGTGTACTAGAAAGTAAATTCCTTGTACATTAGTTTTTTCTCACCTATAAAAAGAGGGGGCCTCTCCTCCTTTTCCAATCACCCCTCTCCTCCCCATTCCCTCTAGCAGATCTCTCCCGAGAGAGACTCCAAAGCTCCCTTCTTCCATAACTTCTTCGTCCGAGTTCTGATTTGCGATCTGTCAGTGGCCATAGGATCATAAGGATGAGGCAGAACTTCTGAGCTTGGATCTGTTGTCTTCCCTTAGGCCATTCCTTCATAGATTCCACCCAAGTAGGTTTTTCTGGGATTTGATAGAAGGGACGGAAGCCGACGAACGTATTCTAAAGTTGACCCGAGGGAGCATTGTGATCAGAACCTATGGAGTTAGGGATCTTACTTTCGTCTATATAAATTGTGCATCGTGTGGGGTGGGTTCCCACTTGTTTACATGAAACACTTTTTAACGGGTTTAATAATGATAATCACTGGCTTAACGAATGGGGATGGAGAAGTTATTATGTTTATCTTTATTTATCCTATTGTTATATTGTGAATTGAATAGCCTTATGCCTATTGAAAATCACGGTCCTTGGGGGCATTTTATTGAGCAATTATAAGTTACCCTATATTTCTAGACTTTTTATGGGTGGAAGCTTTTTGCAATGTGAGAATTGGTTAATCGCGTAAAGTTGTCTGATTAAATGAATAACCGGAACCCTTGTTTGATCGCCCCAGTTGAACAAAACTGAAATAATAAACATGTGGGTGTTGGTTAGTGTTTATTTATGTGAAGGGGTGTTTTGTGGGTTGTTGTGGATCAGGTGAAAAGAGGGGATATGGTTGTCTTGGTTGTAGGTTAGTGTGAATGATATGTTGGAAATGGGTAGCGGGGATACGATAAATGGTATCAATGGATGATTATGTTTGAGTTTCACGGTGTCTGTGGTTATGGTGGTTGGAAGGGGGATTGCAGGAATGGGTTTTGAATGTGGACGAACTGTGGGTTGTGAATAATAAATAAAATTGGAAGAGTTAATGAATGGTGGGGCATGGTAATGGAATGGGAATAATAATCAATGGGACTGGTTGGTTAATTATAAGAGACTTGTTTGTGTTTTTTTGTTTTCCTAACATGATTTTTGGATGGCAGGGAAATATTTTAGGAACGATTGATATGGTTAGTGGTGGATATTTTCCTAGTAGTTAAGGAACTATTAAACTAATTATGTTGAAACATGAAAACCTATATGCCATTGGGGTTGTTTGATGTATGCATGCTTCGACATAGTAGTGCCGAGGCCCGTGCTCAGTTTCTCAATTTAGAAGCCATAGGTTGGACTGTGTGTTTGGTATACATATTTATATCTGTATCTTTGTGTTTTTTCGCACCACACCCATGTTGAGCACTTAGTGTCGAACACTCCCATTTTATTAGAGAGGGTGTTTTACTCTTAGTTACAAGCTCCTTTCTATTACTTATACCATAGGACGTGATGGCTTGAGGAGACCTTAAACCTTAGACTCTTCAGGTAGTTTTCGATTGGGGTGGTATTATCCCAAGACTCTTCGGGCATGTTTAATTTTTCCCAAGAATCTTCGGGATGAGGCCTAGGTGTGTGCAGGCGGGATATGTGGTTGTGAGGCCCAGGTGTGTGTGGGCGGGATATGTGGTTGTGAGGCCCAAGTGTGTGAGGGTGGGATATGTGGTTGTGAGGCCCCAGTGTGTGCGGGCAGGATATGTGGTTGTGAGGCCCAGGTGTGGCTGGCCCGGAAGAGTGTGGTAGTGTCAGGACATTTGCTCTTAGGAAGAGAAGATAACTAGTGGGGGAAAATGGTGCGGGGTACCTAATACTCTTGTTCTTATATATTAATACCTGTTGTTTTGTGTTCTGGTGAGCATGGTTGGTGAGGATGGGTGGATAGTATTACTTGATATGTTTTGGTTTCTTCTATTGTTCTCACGAGACACTAGTATGTATCCCCACTTGTGCACGAGAGATTTAGGTTTCCTTACTGAGTATACTTTTATTCTCACCCTACCATTACTTTCAGGTATCCAGGAGTACTACCATGGACGTGTGGGAACCTACTAGTTGGGATAGTTGGAGTTGTTGCAGTTTTCTGTATTATTGTTTCTTTTGGTTTTGTACTTTTGAGCTTTCTTGTACTTGTACTTTGTTTCAGAACTGTTTAAACATGTATGTGGGATTGGTTTCGGTTTACATACTTGTTGCTTTTTCTTTTGGTGTTTGAATCATCCTATTTCCCGATCATAAATAATAAAATAGGGTAATGACTCCCATATTTGTAAAAACTCATACCCTTGGTGCTAGTCGCCTCTCCGGGGCCTACTAGAGGCAGTACTAGGGGGTAATTATCTCCCATTCACCATTGCCAGCTCAGGGGGGGCATCTTTGGTGGGAGGGGGTAATGACACTCTTTAATACTGTTCTTATGTTATACATAAATCTTATTTTATAATGTGTATATATAAGCCATATAACATTTTATATCCTAAAACTCCATGTTTTTAAACATATCATAATTTCCATTTATTTTTATTTATCCATAGGGATTATGATTATTTTATACAAATGTTTTAATACACATTTTTTACAATTAAATAAATTTTTAGGATTGTGTATGATTATGTCTCGGACATTGAAATATTTATTTCAAATCAATTATCATCTCAAATATTATTTCCAAAAATATCAATATAATTTTACAATATTACATCCATTGGTACAGAATATGTGTGAGATGGTTTTTTATGTATATCCGACATCATTTATCTTTTTTGTCATATACAATGTTATTTCCAAACAATCATATCTAAAATAGCTTCTAAATAATATTTGAAGCACATTTTCAAGGGATATGAATTTAGGTTTTTTATGTTTTAAATGTGTTTATATATTTTTTTTTCAAAATATTCCTTTATATTTTTTCTTTTTTATATTCAATGAAAACTATTTTCAAAATGTTTTATTGCATAAAAATTCATTTCCTAAAATTTTTTTTTCTCTTAAATAGTGTTTTAAATGATTTTATAATTTTTTATAAACTCATCATCATTAATAACAATTGTAGTTTCATATCATTAACTAAATATTTTTTTTATTAATACCATCACGATTCTTTATCTAGATAGATTATAATTGTTCAATATTTTATTCATGGATGTTGATTCATTTCCATGGATTAATTATGATTTGATGAGATTGTTATGTAGATTGTTTTTTTAAATATCTTAATTATGTTCAGATATATTATCATGGATCTTGATTATTATTAATGTGGTAGTCATGATTTTATGAATTTTTTATGGAACCCATTTATTTTCTAGGGATTCATCTTGAATCAATGAGATTGTCAGGAAAAATATTAATTTATATGGGTTAATAAAGTATCCTAGAGATTGTTAAGGAACCTATTTATTTTATTTGGGTAGTCCTTTTTTCAATGAAATATTAAGGAATTCTATTTCATTTCCATAGTATAATAATATTCTAAAACAAATAATGTGTACATAAATGTTTTTAGTGAAATTAATCCTCTATGTTCATTATTTATTATTATGTTCATTTATATTATAAATGATAGTTGTTAATATATTTTACTATGTAACCCTGTTATAGCTTATATGATTAGTGAACCTATACAGTGCACGATTACAGATAGTAATGTTTTGTCCCAACCTCAGTCTTACTCATTGTTTCCTTGAGTCGTTTGGTCACATGACTTTAGGAGAAAGTCCCTATACACTATAAGTCACTCACTTGCAGCGATAGTCTAGTATTGATGATGGAGTGTCTATAATCCCTTTATAAAAGTATCAAAATAGTTAAAAATAAATAACAAAACCCAATTATATAACAAAAAATAAGACAACCATGTATCACATGATTATTATTGATGGTATGAAATATCAAAACTATTATAGTAGATATATAATGCCATGTATATGCCATGTGTAAAAATAAATTTCCTCCACATTAATTATTTGAAATAAATATTTCTAATATTCATAATTTATAATGTATAATAGTTTCTACCATGTTTATGAAAAAAAAATTATTTAAATAAATTTATATTATTTATAGTGAATACTATTCAAATGAGTTTACATACTATTTATAATTAAATCTTAATGGGAAAATTGAATAAATTTTTTTTTCATAACATGTTGTACGGATTTATATCAAATTAAAAAATTAAATGATATATTTTTTAATTATTGGGGAATATTTATAATAAAAAAGGAGCATTTACTTCCCACATTCTAAAATTTAAATATTTCTCACACACCACCTTATAAAATACTCCCTGCCAGATCTCTTCACACCTAAAAAGTAATTTTTTCATAAAATACATGAAAGTATAACTTAATAAATTTACCCATTTCATTGTAGATTCCTTAAATTAGGACTATTACTATCCAAATAACTCCATCAGTGAAAACCAAAAATAGATAACTGAAAAAGTGTTAATATTCTATAACAATCATTGCTATTTTATATCTCTCCCCTCACCGAACAATTATTATTATACCATTATTATATTTTATCAATAGAATAATAAATATGTTTGGGTCTTTTATAATAATGGTATAACCTAAAACCATATACCCCATAATGAAATGGCTATTGAAGTCATTAATTGTGCATACCACAAACTACTGCATCGTGAACTGATTTTGTTCATTTTTCCATTCCTACTACTCACAATTTTTAATCATTACATAGATATAAATAAAATATTATATACATTATTTTTATAAATTAGTAATGATTTATGGAATTCGTATGTGACCCATAACTTTTCCAATTCTATTTCGTGAGAATACGATAACGTCCTACGTGTGCATGACATACTACAACCTCACCAAGAGATTTGATTTGTTGACTCATTACATGAAATGTATTATGGATGGGTATAAAAAATATATATTTTATTTATAAATAAATATTTTAATTTATGGAATATATATATATATATATCAATTAATTTTCAATCATTCAAAATAATATAAAAATGGAAAAAATGTTCATGCATGCATATTTACTACTATCACTATGAAATGTGTATTTAATTTCATGTAACTATATTCTATGGATTAAAAAATATACACACTGAATATATATGATATTTTTATATTTATCTACATTATGGAGTTAATGAAACAACTATTTATGTTAGAGGAATACCAATATCACCACAAAACACATATGATAAAGTAGTTATTAGAAAAAATGTAAATTTAATATAATTATGTTAAGTAGTGTATAATTAATTGTCATATGAAAATAATATAAGATATTAAGAACATACATATTATTTTTTAATAATTTAGTAAAATATTCCATACACTATAAAGGATTTTAATCAATGATTGTGTAAAAAGAAGTATGGGGTAAGGATTTTCTCACCCCACCTTTATTTATATGAGATAAATGACCTATTCAACACTTGTTTTTGTTTTGTGGTGTGTGAAATACCATTTAATTTATTAGGAATTATTATAATATAATTAATATTGATATAGATATACATTTTATGATCTATATATTATGTGGTTTAGTGTTTCCAATTTACCAAAGTAATAAGTGATTGTTTTATAATTTTTACTCTTTATAATGGCTCGGACCTCTCCGGCCCATTACTATGTCAAAAAAAGGTCTTGAAGTGTTCTAGAGGGTAAAATGGACTTTTCCCACACTTTTTAGAATTTTTTACTACATTCCATGAAGTCCATCCCCGCGTACGCATTACCCTCAAACCGTGTGTTGACCAGTCAATGGGTGTGTGCCATGTTGAATCTGTGTCCCTACCGTGTGATATAAATGAGTACATGTCGTGTCTCCCATACTACACATCATGTAGTCCCTCCCTGCGTACGCGTTACCCTCAAACCATGTGTTGACCAGTCAACGACCGTGTTCCGTGTTGAATGTCGTGTTGGAAGCCGCGTGGCGACCGTGTGAAATCGCCAAGTACACACCGTGTACTAGAAATTAAATTCCTTGTACTTTAGTTTTTCACGCCTATAAAAGTAAGGGGCCTCTCCTCCTTTTCAAATCACTCCCCTCCTCCCCATTCTATCGAGCAGAGCTCTCCCGAGAGGGACTCTAAAGCTCCCTTCTTCCATTACTTCTTCATCCGAGCTCCGATTTGCGATCCGTCAGTGGCCACGTGATCGTAATGACGAGAAAGAACATCTGAGCTTGGATCTTTTTTCTTCCCTTCGGCCTTTCCTTCCCAGCTTCCACTCGAAGATATTTTTCCCGTTTGTGACAAAAGCGATAGACGCTGACGAACGTCTTCTAAAGAAGACCCGGGGGAGTGTTGTGATCAGAACCTATGGAGGTATTTATCTTACCTTCGTCTCTATAAATTGTGCATCATGTGGGGTGGGCTCCCCGTTGTTTATGTGAAACACTTTTAAACCGGTTTAATAAAGATAATAACCGGCTTAAAGAATGGGGATGGAGAAGTTATTATGTTTATCTTTATTTATCCTATTATTATGTTGTGAATTGAATAGTCTTATGACAACTAATAATCACGGTCGTTTGGGGCCTTAGCTTGTGTAATATAATAATTCCCTATCTTTCTAGACAGTTTATGGATGGAAACATTGTGTAATGTGGAAATTGGTTAATCACATAAAGTTGGATGATTAAATAAATAACCGGAACCCTTGTGTGATCACCCCGGTTGAAAAAAAACTGAAATAATAAACATGTGGGTGCTGGTTAGGGTTTATTTAAGTTAAGGGGGTGTTTTGGGGATTTTTGTGGATTGGGTGAGCAGTGGGGTTGCGGTTGGCTTGGTTGTGGGTTGGTGTGAATGCTATGTTGGTGATGGGCAGTGGGGCTGCGATAAATGGTATCAAGGGATGATGATGTATGTGTTTCGGTATGTTTGTGGTTATGGTGGTTGGATTTGGGGTTGCCGTGATGGGTTTTAATGTGAACGAACTATGTCTTGTGAATAATAAATAAAAGTGGAAGAGTTAATGAATGGTGGGGCATGATAATGGAATGAGAATAATAATCAATGGGGATGGTTAGTTAATAATAAGGGGCTTGTTTATTTTGTTATGTTTTCCTAACTTGATTTTTGGATGGAAGGGAAATATTTTACGAACGATTGATATGGTTAGTGGTTGATAATTGCCTAGTAGTTAAGGATCTAATGAACTAATTCTATTGAAACATGAAAACCTAAATGGGGTTGGGGTTGTTTGTTGTATGCATGCTTTGACATAGCAGTGCTGAGGCACGTGCTCATTTTCTCTGTTTAGAAGCCATATGTTCGGCTATGTGTTTGGTATACATATATATATCTGTATCTTTGTGTTTTTTCGCACCCCACCCATGTTGGGCACTTAGTGAACAATACTCCAATTTCATGGGAGAGGGTGTTTTCCACTTAGTTACTAGCTCTTTCATGCCCCTTCTTCCATAGGATGTGATGGATTGAGGCGACCTTACACCTATGACTCTTCAGGAAGGTTTCCATTGGGGTGGTATTAGCCCAAGACTCATCGGGCAGTTTACTTTTTCCCAAGAATCTTCGGGATGAGGCCCATGTTTGTGCGGGTGAGATATGTGGTTGTGAGGCCCAGGTGTGTGTGGGTGAGATATGTGGTTGTGAGTCCCAGGTGTGTACGAGAAGGATATGTGGTTGTGAGGACCAGGTGTGTGCGGGCGGGATATGTGGTTTTGAGGCCCAGGCGTGTCCGGGCGGGAAGAGTGTGGTAGTGTTAGGAGATTTTCCATTAGGAAGTTCAGCTAACTAGTAAGGGAAATTGGTGCGGGGTACCAAATAATCTCATTCTTATATACTACTACCTGTTGTTGTTTTTTTGGTGGGAATGAATGGTGAGGTTAGGTGGATATAATTACTTCATAGGTTTCGGATTCTTCTGTTGTTCTCACGGGACATTAGGATGTCTCCCCACTTGTGCATGAGAGCTTTAGGTTTCCCTACTGATCATACTTTTATGATCACACTATGTTTACTTTTTAGGTATCCAGGAGGACTACCAGTGCCGTTCGGGGCCCTACTAGTTGGGAAAGTTGGAGTTGTTGTAGTTTGATGTACTCTTGTTTCTTTTGGTATTGTACTTTTGAGCTTTCTTTTACTTGTACTTTGTTTCTGAACTATTTAAACATTTATGTTGGATTGGTTTTAGTAAATGTACTTGTTCCTTTTTCTTTTGGTGTTTGACTCATCCTATTTCCTGATCTTAAATTAAAAAAAGTGTGTAATGCCTCCCATATTTGTAAAATCTCATACCCTTGGTGCTAGTCGCCACTACGGGGCCTACTGGTGGCAGGACTCGGGTGTCATTATCTCCCATTCACCATTTCTTGCTCAAGAGGGGAATCTTTGGTGGGAGGGGATCGTGATAGAATGGTATCAGAGGCTGATGTTTGAGAGATAGGATGGATCCTGGAGTTAGGCACATGAGGATTGCATGGGATGGTAGGGCAACAGTGTTGGATGATCTTGGTGCATGACAGAGGCAAGGGAAAACCGACTAGGACCCGGGATTTTAGGGCCCACTGTGATCCGATTCAAGGAATCTGAGCCTACCGAACGACCAAGTGAGACTACATTAATTGAAGGGTATAGACTCTAGGGAAGGTACATGCATCATCATGATTGATTTTTACTTGATTTTGGTGTTCTGGGAAAGAAATTAAATAAAAGGATAAAATGAAACCATGAAAAATTTCCTTACTACTTGGGCTTAGGAAATATTTGTTTACCGTACAGCTATGGAACATGGACGTCGTACCCGGTTGTCTTAGACAACCGAGGCCCAGCAGATTCATGCGGTCAATCAGTTGAGGATTGACTGAGAGGAGGAAGATAACCAGTGATAGAAGACACTCTGTTCTTTCCAGCGAGAAACCCTCAAGAAGTATGAGGGTAGTACTTCGGATATGGAGATAGAGGGGTCTATTGAGGAGCTAGGGATCACTTTTACTTTCATTCGTGCACTGAGGGGTTACTGGGTTCCCCTAGAAGTCAGTCAGCTAGGAGGTGCGGCACGTCCGTGGTGGGGACTCTACCTCGAAGAGAGGATAGAGACAAAGGTTCTGTGGGATGACTTTGAGAAGAAATTCTGAGAGAAATTCCTTTCTTTCATGATCAAGGAAGAGAAGCAACAGGAGTTACTCTCCCATCAGTAGGGGAGAATGTCAGTATTAGAGTTGTGGATCAAGTTCAAGGATCTCATATGCTTTCCTATAGATCTCTTTCGAGATGAGGAGTCTCGGGGAGACATTTGGAGGAGGCGCTTCGTCCTTCGCTCCAGTATGTTGTCACCCCCTTTCACTCTTCCAACGTACATGGAAATATAGAAGAAGGAAGAGGTTTTAGAGAGGATACACTCATTGGGAGGTGCACTATGAGAGGGGATCCAGCTGGGTTTGTCGAAGGGGAAGGCAGTCAGCAGCAGGTTTCCTGCAAACGGACCTTCCAGAGTCAGGCCAGTAGAGAGAAGGCCACAACAGTTCTAGTTCCGATATTCAGGTCCTCGCCCCTTTTTCATGATCCCAGGACTGAAGTGTTTCTCTTGTGGATGTTTTGGGCACATTTAGAGTCAGTGACCAACCCAATATCAGTACAGTGGAGGTGGGAAGGTTTAGTGCCTGCCTCAGCAGCACTAGATGTCAGTGAGGCCCTTCCAGCAGTAGCAGTACCCTGCTCCTCCGAGGGAAGACTTTGTAGGAGGAGGCCGACCTTAGGGTTCTCCTCAGGCACCTCGAACAGGACATGGTCGGGGAGGTGGTCGACATCAGAGAGGCAGAGGAGTTGGGCGTGGACAGTTGCATGCAGCAGAGTTGACAGCTCCGGCAGGACCAGAGGTGGTGCGAGGCACGATTTGTTTGTTCAGCACTCTCATTTCTTCTTTGTTCGATTCAGGATCTTCACACTCCTCTGTTGCACCCAGTATAGCCCATGTTTTGGGTCTAGACGTAGAGAGAATTTTCGTACCCCTGGTGCTTAGTACACCGGTTGGAAGCCAGACCAGCGTATCTTGTGTTTTCTGGGGATGTGCGCTGATGTTGGGACCACATCGATCTAGTGGGGACCTTCTTTTTCTACAGATGCAGCCATACGATGTCATCCTAGGCATCGACTGGTTGTTTTCTGTTATTTTCATTATCGACTACTTCAGACGAAGGGTCGTGTTCTCTGACATGGATGGGAAACGTGTATATTTTGTTGGCGAGAGGAGCTATCAGGTGGTAATCCGGCATGTGAAGCCTCTCATTTCCTTGTTAGGTGGGTTATCAATGGTTTCCACTAATACAGAGATGATGGACATCCCAGAGGTTGTTGGAGAGTTTCTAAATTTTTTTCCCGAGGAGGTTGTGACTCTACCCCCATGACGTGACGTTGAGTTTAGGATAGACTTATAGCCTGGTGCCTGTCCGATTTCGATGGTCCCTTATCATATGGCTCATTCGGAGTTGCGGGAGTTGCAGATTCCGATTGACGATCTGATGGAGACGGGTTTTGTTCGACCCAGCGTGTCATGATGGGGTGCTCCAGTTTTGTTTGTAAATAAGGCATATAGTGGTCTCAGGTTATGCATATACTACCGAAGGTTGAATCAGGTGACATTCAAGAACTGTTACCCCCTTCCAAGGATAGATGGTCTTTTCGACCAGATGGGGGAGCATGTTGGTTTTCTAAGATCGATCTACGATCAGGATATCATCAGCTGAGGGTAAAGGAAAATTACATCTCGAAGATGTCTTTCAGGTGCAGGTATGTGACCTTCGATTTTGTAGTGATTCCGTTTGGAGTTATGAATCCACCAGCTGTGTTCATGGGTCTTATGAAACTTGTATTCGAAGAGTTTCTTGATAGGTTCGTCATTGTGTTTATTAATGACATCCCGATCTACTCAATATCCGAAGAGGAGCACGGTGAGCATCTCAGGGAAGTCTTGTAAGTCCTTAGACACCACCATCTTTATGGGAAATTGTCAAAGTGTATGTTTTTACACAAGAACTACACTTCCATGGGAACGTAGTGTCTCGGCATGGAGTGTCAATGGACCCGTCGAAGGTGGAGGAATTTGTTTCTTGGGTGACACCCAAGAGCGTGGTAGAATTTTTTAGTTTCCTGGGGTTGGAAAGTTATTATCAGAGGTTTGTTTCGGACCTCTCTCGAGCTGCTTCCCCATTGATAGCTTTGACAAAGAAGAACCAGTTCTTCTTATGGAGTGAGCAGTGCCAGAAAGCATTCAACTACCAGAAATAGAAGTTGATTATTGCTCTAGTACTCAGGTTGCTAGAGGAAGGGATATTATATAAGGTGTTTTGTGATGCTTCTGGCCTTGGTTTGGGGAGTGTACTAATGCAGAAGAAGGGTGTGATTTGTTGTGGGTCTAGGAAGTTGCACCCTCACGATCATAACTATGACAACCTTGACCTAGATCTTGAAGCAGTAGTGTTCGCACTAAAATTGTGACGACGTTACCTCTTTGGGGAGCGCTTGGTGGTCTTCTCAGATCACAAAAGCTTATGTTATATATTCTCCCAGTGTTACCTGAACATACGGCAGCAGAGATGGGTCAAGTTTCTCCAAGACTATGACTTTGAGATATCATACACTAAAGGCAAGGGTAACATATTGGTTGATTCCATGAGAAGGAAGTCACATAAGGAAGTGTTTTGGGAATCCAATGATGCTTGTAGAGCGATGGGAGAGTTTGCTACCATGCACTTGGATGGAAGGGTGGAGGGTGCTAGAGGTTGTTTTCTTCAGATGACAGTGTTTTCCTCCTTGTTGCAGTAGGTGGAAGAGTCTCAGTGGGGAGACTCTGAGGAAGAAGTAATGCGGGATCATATCGATCAGGGAAACTCTCCAGAAGGATGTTTAGAAGACATCCGACATCAGATGGTTTTTCATGGAAGGATGACTGTTCCAGAGGTGATGCGTGAGGGAGTTCTCCATGATTTCTATAGCTCAGCCTTGGCCGTACATCCATGGGTTTCCATAATGTACCGCGGCCTGAGGGAATAGTTTTGGTGGCCCGAGCTGAAACGGGAATTGGTGGAGTTTGTGACTAAGTGCCTAGTGTGTCTGTAAGTGAAGGCTGAACACCGTGTTCCCAGTGGTTTGTTTCATACTTTAGATGTCCTAGAGTGGAAATGGGATGACGTCTCAATGGACGTCGTCACAGGACTTCCCAGAGCTCAGGGGGGTTATGATGATATCTGGGTAGTGGTGGATCAATTGATGAAATCAGCTCACTTATTAGCAATTAAGGAGTCAGGCCTGGTGAGTACCTTAGCACAAAGGTACATAGATGAGGTGGTGCATTTTAATGGAGTTCTGAAGACTATCATCTCAGATCGGGATACATGGATTACCTCACGAGTCTGGAGGGGATTATAGCATGATTTTGGCACCCAGCTATGCCTTAGCACTGCTTTCCACCCCCAGACCGATGGGCAGATAGAACAGACTATCCAGACGTTGGAGGACAAGCTGCGTGAATGTGTTCTGGATTTTGGAGGTTCATGGGTATGAAACATGCCTTTAGTATAGTTTTCCTACAACAATAGCATCCTCTCTACTATTGTAATTTCACCGTTTGAGGCATTGTATGGAAGATCATGTCATTCACCCATTTTCTGGGAAGAGTTTGGTGAGACAGGTGCTCTTGGGCCAGAGGTAGTACAGAGCACCACAGAGAAAGTCTAGATTGTGCGTGAGAGGATGAAAGAGGCTCAGGACCGATAGAAGTCTTATGTTAATCGTCAGAGGAGGCCATTTGAGTTCGAGTTGGGAGATCATGTGTTCTTGAAGGTTTCCCCTCGACGGGGGAAGCGGTGGTTTGGGAAAGGGAGTAAGCTCTCCCCTTGGTTCATTGGACCTTTCGAGGTGATGAGGCTAGTCGACGAGGTGGCATATCATCTAGCCCTGCCACCTCAGTTGGAGAAGGTTCATGACGTCTTCCACATATCCCAGCTTTGTCAGTACTTACATGATTACTCTCACGTTATCGACTGGGGAGAGTTAGATATGGGAGACGACGAGACCAGCTAGGAACGACCAGTCAGAATCAAGGATCGTAAAGAGAAGGTGCTCCATGGATGAACCATCGCCAAGGTTCATGTTTTTTGGAGGCATGTCGGTCACAGGGAGAGCACATGGGAGCGGGAGGCTCAGATAAACGCTCAGTACCCGAAGTTGTATTGACTTCTGTTTTGATTTGTTTTTCTGAGCTTTGTTTGATGTTATACTCTATACCTATGATATATGGAATTATTGGCTTGTCGATTGTGAGACTTTTGGATTTCTTGTTCTCTGGAAGTGTGTAGCATGTTTGGATGTGTGGGGAAAAGGAAAAACCTGATCCTTAATTGAGATGCATTAATGCAGATGCAATTGATCTCGTGCGGACGAGTCAGTGCTTCCTAAAGTAGATAATATCTCGATATAGGAGAAGGAATTTACCCAAACCACGTGTTCGGGTAGTGTGTTGGTTGTACGGTGTTGGACGTAGTGCTAGATGAAAAATACTAATGTATAAAAGTGGGAAGACCCAATTCTAAATCGAGACACATTAATGAGGATGAGATTAAACCCCTACCGGCGAGTCAGTGCCACCTAAAGCGGATAATATCTCGACATAAGAGAAGGAATTCGTAACACATATGATTAGG